>CM039140.1:29694472-30294472 GCA_022036555.1 Microstegium vimineum
ATGCGACCAAATTCAAATTATATCGAAGAATATTGTTCAAAAATGCTTCTATTAATATGTTCCTATGTTTCCTATGATTCCTTAGTGCTTCACAGTTGAAAAAACTGGAGATGATGAGAAAGCATGCAAAAACACCATTGTTTCCGGGCTGCCCAATAAGCAAACTGGAAGCCAACATCATGCTATTGGAGTTCAAATCAATGAATGGGTTGAGTGATAAAGGTTTCGATAACTTGTTAGTTATAGTACATAAACTGTTCCCGGAGGCCGAGTTAGCAGAAAGGACTTACCTTGCGAAGCAAATGATTTGCCCAATTGGCCTCGAGGTTGAGAAAATCCACGCGTGTTCCAACGACTGCATATTGTACCGTGGAGAGAAATACAAAGACTTGGATGCATGTCCCAAGTGTAAAACTCCCCGATACAAGCAAATCTTCTTTGCAAGGGATAACAATACAAATGGAAGACGACATGTAGTATTGCAAGGCAAAAGGAAGATTGTAGGTGTCGACAGAGTGATAGACGAAGAAGAGTACAAAGGTTATGAAGAAATGGCTCCTTTTGGGGCGGACGTTACCCTACATGTCCTGAAGAGGGTGACGAACCTGCTTACCTCCGGAGTGATCATGATGAGGACATCATTGTGCCTGCACCGTGAATTGTTAGAGTATCATAAACTATGTAATCCTTAATGAAATGTTGTTTTAGTAATTTGCATCGAATTTGAGATCATATGGAGTTGTAGAGATTGATGAGTTGTACCACGTTGTTGATTGATGCGTGCCATGTCAAAAGGAATTCAAAATCTATAAAGAATTAGACCTTGAGTGTATAAGCAGTAATGTAGAGCTCCTCAAAACTAGCAAAAGCTATGTTGGAAGATTTTCAACTTCTATTCAAATTTTTGGAGTAATTACAAAGGGGGTAATTGAATTTTAAACCTTTATTCAAATTCAAAATGGAATTCAAAAACTATGAAGAATTAGACCTTGAGTGTATAAGAAATAATGTAGAGCTACTCAAAACTAGCAAAAGCTATGTTGGAAGATTTTCAACTTCTATTCAATTTTTTGGAGTAATTACAAAGGGGGTAATTGAATTTTAAACCCTTATTCAAATTCAAAATGGAATTCAAAAACTATAAAGAATTTGAATATGCTACTTCAGCAAAAGTTGTAGAGAATTAAAAATTATGCAACTTTTATGTTTGGAGTTTTTCAAGTTCTAGTAAAAAATCAGGAGTAATTTTAATTCTAAAGCAAAAGACAGATTTAAAAAAATACACACAGCACTGCCGGTTATAGAGGAACCGGCAGTGATGTGCCTCTATCACTGCCGGTTCTAATAACCAACCGGCAGTGATGCTCCCTCATCACTGTCGGTTCTTCTTACAAACCGGCACTGATAGGGCACATCACTGTCGGTTTGTAATAAGAACCGGCAGTGATATGCCACCCTATTTAATGAACTGGCACGTGTCTGAAAATTTCAGACGCGCGCCCGTTCCACACTTATCCATTCTGCCCGAGCCCGAGCTCGCCACTGCACGCCGCCGCCGCCCACTGGACCTCGACGACCTCGACGCCGCAACTGCACGCCGCTGCCGCCCGCTCTGCTCTGCTCGACTCACGCCGCCGTGAGGACCTCCCTCCACTGCACGCCGCCGCGAGGAGCTCCCTCCACTGCACGCCGCCGGATCCCCATTTTAAACCCCTTGTTCTCGTCTTCTGCCGGATCCACGTCCAACTTTGCCGGTTATCCACCAATGGGGAGGTACGGTTCGTTCCTCACCCTGCTATCTTCTTGCTGCCCGATGAGTTAGTTACCTTCACCCAACCGCGCAATGTAGTCACACATTTCTTTTGTCCTTTGTACAGAACTGAGTCGGTAGACTCCCCTGCTGCCTGCCCACACTGGCAATTTCATCAGCTTCGTCGTCGTCACCTAAGGTATCCACCCTCCACGTTGGCAGCAAACGCCGCCGCCTGACCGACAAGTCAAGTACTTCAATCCGGACCACTACCTCGCAATGCATGCTTCACCTTATCGTAATGCTCTTAGTCTGATTATGTAGTACCGATAGCGCAGCCATATTAATTTGCAAGCAAATACTTGTGTTTAGATGAGTCAAGACCGTGCTGCCTAGGATGAGCGCACCCTGTCCATCCTGCTGGATCTAATTCTGGCACAATAAGACCTATGCCATTGGGGGACAAAGGGCCAACTTCCACTGGATGGACCAATATTAAAACTGCTTTCAATCAGTCCACTAACCTTGGGTATAGCAGGAAGCAACTCCAAAACAAGCTTAGCGAGCTGAGACGGTCGTACTTCAATTGGCGTGATGGTAAGAAGCACATTGGGTTAGGCCGTGACCCTGCATCTGGCGAGGTCGCGGTAGATCCAAGTTGGTATGCCACAAACCATGGGGTACTAACTAATCCTTCCTAGTGTCAATCCACTACCGTCTTTAGGTTTAGGTTAACTAATTGACACCGTTCCCTTGCATTCATGACGTGCAGGAGAGTAGCCAGCCGGCTGGTCAGAAGTACAAACGCCCACCTTGCTTTGAGCAATTGTTCACCCTATTCGGGCACACACACCCCGTGATAGGGGCAACCTGATCTCAGCTGGCGGCCATCAGCCAGATCCCACCCACACTCATGATAGCCCACACATACCTGAAGATCTGTCTGACAACCCTCCTGTTGACCACCGCAGTGGTGGCCAGGCGTCTAGACGTCGCACCAGAGAGCATTCTGTTTCCAACCCACCAAGCAAGAAGAGTAGGAAGACACCCACGATGGCAGATGCAATGGTTTTTATGCATGAATCTCTGATTGATGGCGCCACCAGGAAAGAGGCCATTGCAAGAACTAGAGCTGATAGGAAAAAGGTCCTTCAGGTTCTCAGGGAAGACGGCGTCAACGAGGCTGATCCTCTCTTCCACCAGACCCTGGCTGTCACAGCTGACTTGAACCATCGAGAAAACTATCTAGATATGTTCTCTATTGTGGGGCGAACTGAGTTCGTGAAGACGATTTGGAGGACCATTAGGAAGGACTAGTAGCGCTACGACTCGACAGCGTGGCAGTCACAAGTGTATCAGTTTTCCTTCATGAGTGTATCTGTTACTGTTTTGTTTATTTTTCATGTACTAGTCAGTCTTGTTACCTACAATGTAATATGGTGCAAAACTATTCGTTCGGTTGTGTAATAAGTCGTGTGACTGAACTACTTGTTGCTAGATATGTCACGCATGGTTTAAATTACATGTTCAGAGTTTGCTGATTGTTCTTCGTCACATCTATTAATGTCCTGTATGCATGGAACTATGGCGCATGCAGCCTTGTTGCTTATGGTTTCTGAACTAATGAACCGTTTGTTTTTCAGGCGGCCCAAGGTGATGGATGTCGAAACTGAGGAAGATGTGGACAAGCAGACAATGACGCAGGTCCTATTTGCGTTGACAGTGATACAGGAGCTCCAGGCACAATAGCAAGGCACGGTAAACCCTGCAGCTCTAATACCTAGACTGACTGGGGCTCAATGGATGCAACTGAATTTGAATAACCCTACAAGGTGTTTTGATAATTTGCGGATGACACCGGATGTTTTTATGAACCTGGCAAGTTGCTTCAGTTTGGGCTACGTGGAACAAATGAATTTTCTTCTGTAGAAGCCTTGGGTTTGTACGTGTGGACCTGCGCTCACGGGGCTGCCATTAGAGAGTGTCAGGATAGATTTGAAAGGTCTTTAGATACACTAAGTAGGAAGACAACATTTGTGGCAAAACTCATGTTTAGGTGGGCTAAGACTGTTTTATGTCCAGTGGATCCGACATATGGAGGTGTGTATGACGAACTTGTGCCATATCGACCATGGTTTGATGGTTGCATTGAGGCAATTGATGGCACACACATAAAAGTAGAAGTCAGTCAAGCTGTCAAAAATGATTTCATTAACACGAAAGGTCAAGCTTCGTTCAATGTCTGCGCCATTGTGGACATGCATGGCCGATTCACTTATGTTGCGGCCGGGAAAGCGGGCGCTTGTCACGACATGGCAGTTTTGAGGGAGTGTTTGCAGGATCCTTGTTTCCCCCATCCTCCTCAGGGTATTGCATGCTACTAACATCTACAATCCACATGCTTATACATGTTCTGTACATATGTTGTATCACTAACCTTTAATTTGGAATTGGTCATTTGTTGTAGGACGCTATTACCTGGCGGACGCTGGGTACATGCAGCGGGAAGGATTCATGACCCCATATCGGAATACAAGGTACCATTTGCATGAATTCGAAGGTGTTGATGCAGGCATGTTAAATAAACAAGAGAAGTTTAATTATGTGCACAGCCGCCTGCGGCATGTCATAGAGCGTCGTTTTGGGGTTATCAAAGAAAGGTGGAAACTCCTGGAGGGGTTGCCTGGTTATTCCAGGGAAAAGCAAGCATGAGTCCTGATTTCAATTTTTGCAATGGACAATTACTTGTGGGAAATTAACCATGGATTAGGTACCATGTATTCTGTTACCGAATGGGTTCACTTCAATGCTGCCGCTGGAACAAGTGACATAAGGGAGTTAGCTGCCACTGCTATTTGGGGTATGCGATGAAGGTCAGACGTCTGTGTATGAAGGTGTGTAACGTGCATTGTAGGTTTAGTTTTGCACGAATTGGTTGACCACCAAGTGTTGTTAGTTGGTGTGTGTATGAAAGTGTTGTACGTGCATTGTAGGTTTAGTTATGCACAAATTTTGTAGAGCATGAAGTGCTGGTAGATGGCATTGCAATTGGCTGGAATTGGGTGCAATTAGGTGCTGCCACATAATTTATTTTGTCGCCAATTTGTGGACAATAGTTTAATTTATAATTATGGTGTAATGGGTTCTTTGGACTTCGACTCTAATTATATGTTGTAATCTCATTTGTATGTACAATAAGTTTAAGACACATCTATGAATTTCTGTAATATAAATGTTAACGGTTTCTGTAATATAATGTTGATGGTTTCTGTAATATAATGTTGATGGTTTCTGTAATAAATGTAAATTACAAAAATTAAATCACTGCCGGATCACATAGAACCGGCAGTGATATCCTACATTCACTGTCGGTTGGTTATGCCAAACCGACAGTGATGGCTTGGGCTCATCACTGCTGATTCGCCAGTGCCGGTTCAAAAACCGTCACTGAAGGGGGTTTTGAACCGGCACTGTTTGCCGTTTCTGTAGTAGTGCAGTGCCGGTTCAAAAACCGCCACTGAAGAAGGGTTTTGAACCGGCACTGTTTGCCGTTTCTGTAGTAGTAGTGATGGATGGTTACCTCCTGCGCGTGCATGCCCGTCCTATGCTTTGGAATTCGGCATCGATCGATCAATCCAGCGGCATCTTCCGACACCTGCTGTACGCGTGTCGAGTTGGGTATGGACGGGCAAGAGACCATCGATGGTGCGCACTGGCCAGTCATATGATGCAATAGCGCATCATCATATGACTGGTTCTACATACCTTATAGTTAGAAACCTACAGAGTACGTGCAATAGTGGGCACTAGCTGACCGTCATTTCTTCTTTTGTGGTCTGAAAAAAAAAAAAAAAAGGAGAAAAGAATTGTCAGCAGCACGCTGAGAGTAGTACACTATATGCAGTGATCGATAAACCGAGGGCACTCATCCGCCTAGTAGCAAGCTATATACGTAGCATTCATCATCATATAAAATATATATATATCAGGTCTACATATATATGCTGAGGACATACGACACGTGTCGACATGATGTGGTCCTCCTATATATGCTAGCTACATACAAGCTACTACAGGGATCGATCCTCTCTCTCCTAGAGAAAAGCTACAGCACTACTAGTACACTATTGCATACAACAAATGCTGCTCAAAGCCGCTGATGTGTCGCGAAAATACTTTTAACCAGGAACATATGTATATATGCGTACATTGCTACTTGATTGATCTCGGCCGGGAGCATTATATTTTTACCGCAATTATTCACTATTTTCAATGAGGAAATGTATCTTTAAGTTTTCACAAGTACTACTCCCTCCACATTCTGATCACCATATTTCGAGTTGGGTATGGGCAAGAGACGATCAATACAATGGTGCGCACCAGTCATTTCATGCATCAGCATCATATATTAGTGCAATTTAATAGTGCCCACTGGCACGGCCGTCATTAATTTTTTCTTTACACGTCGTCTACTCAACAATCGAAATTGTCAGCAGCTAGCACACTGAGACGACCGTCGTCCTACAGGCTATATGCGATCTACAAAGGAGAAGGGACGACCGAGAGGAGGACACTCACAAACCCGACCACTGTCAAGCTAGCTATATGCTGAGGAGATACGACGTGTCGACATGATGTGGTGCATGGCTACGGCCTACAGTACCCTTCACAGCATTGATCATCACAAGCTAGCTGCTATATATAGTTGGCTTTTCTTTATTTTCTTTTTATTTTTTTGACAATGACAAGCTATATAGTTGGCTTTATTCCTCCTAGCTAGCTACTAGCTAGATACAAGCTACAACACTAAGTACATTATTGCACACAACAAATGCTGCTGCTATGATGTGTCGCACAAGAAAGAATGTGTTGAATATGTTCCAAATTAATACTCCAAGACAAAGTTCGGACTTCTACGGTACATATACCTGTCGCTAGAATTCCACCGAGATTAAGTCTTTCATTATTCTTGTAAGCCGTCGCACGACGTTGTAACCGACTCTTGATAATAATGAGGAGTGTTTGCTAGCTGACGCCTGTGGTTTTTCCTCTTCGTATTAAAGGGGTTTTTCACGTTAAATCTTGTGTCTCCCTGTGGTTTAATCTTATGTTCTTCGCCGTATATCCGCCGTCATTCCCAACAGAACGTGGTCTACTTAACTCCAATGGGAATGCATGGATTAACATACTCCCTCCTCTTTCTGATCATCATATGAGAAGAAAAGCCATGTACGGCAGTCCGGATCTCGCCAAATCAGTGCACGTACGGTTGAAGAATTGTATTAATTAATTAAGGACCGCACTAACGCCTGCACGCGCAGGAAACACCGTATCCGACTGCACACTTTATTTTTGGAAAGCAACCAAACCCACTTGCCAGATAAAGAAAGAAGCGGGAGCAGAAGAGCTCCGCCGCGCGCTTACGTACGGACGCGCGTCAAACAAGCGTGGCCCCAAGCCTAGTCCATCGGAAAAAGCAAATTCACAAGCTCATCTCGTTCTACCTGAACATTTTTAACTTCCACATAGTAACAGCTATTCCCCACCATTTTGTTCAAGAAAAAAATCTCATGCATCATCCAGAAAACCACATAACCCAAGATCATCAAAGAAAAATAGCATACATTCAACGTTAAACAAGTGTTGAGGCAAAAGTATCAACTATAATGTGCATTTGAAAGTCAGAATAATGCATTTTCTATGCTTCTTCCCTTCATATGTCCACTCCAAGATTCTTCATGGTGATTACCTTCATATATTCTGTTGCAAACTAAAACTGCTACAGTAGCAAAACTAAATTGCTTGTAACTATTGAAGAAAAAGCTTTGTAGGGGTTGAAGTGTTCAGCCAAGTCCATATACAGGATTCATAGAAAGGACCACGTCCCTGCAAACAAGAGGGAAAACATTAGGATGCAAGACAGTGAATTTACTAGATTCTAGTTGAGAACCAAACAAAAAGCGTTGTTTGACCGAAAAATTGAAAGAAACAATTGGCCAATAGAATTGTGCATGACATTTTTCATTTTCTAGATAAGGAGCCTTTTTCTGTAACCTTACATGTGTGCCATGATCAGAATTAAACCATTTTAATTCTATAGAAAAAAAAACAATGGCACAACACATTCTTGATTAGGAGAAGGAAACTAACTTGGTGAGCCATGTCCTGTTCATAACAAGAACGGAGCAAAGTGTACAACATTAACCCATAGTCTCTGTAAACGGGTAGGAGTGCAGTGTGCCAATCACCGCAATGAATACCAAAATTCCATCTCCACAGCACACACCACCATATGGAGCGTGCCAAGGAACCTGCAGGTTATGGAGTAGTCACATATATAGCAGAACGAAGAAATGCCTGCCAAAAAATGAAGAAATGCCAAAACACAATTACAAATTTGGTAATCAGATGTAGAAATACTTGACTGTGAAAGAAGAAATGCTACAAAAAAGGTAGTCTACAACTAGCTAAGGTAGTGGTAAACACAAGGACCAGTTGTAACATGTGCTATATTAAACATGAATGCATATAGAATCTGACTGCGACTCGTAATGGTAGCACACGCTGCTTGATGGGCTTGACCTCGGTTTTATCTGTCAATTACTTGAACCACTATCTGTTATGTAGGTGGCCTCCTAGTTTAACTGACGTAGCAAGGTCAGAACTCCCAGAAATTTACTATCATTGCTCTGCTGCCATAGAACAAAAATGATGTCAGATAAAGTTGGTAGGCTGTAGTAAAATGCTTAGCTTGAACTGAATAAATGCTCGGGCAAAATAAATAAACTGCTTAGTCATAACTAAATAAATGCTAGACTGAAAAAACCGTGAATATTGCATCAAATTATTATAAAGTAACTGAACATTGCATTCAAATTAGTATAATACTGCTAGTAGTGCTAGTTTTTTCTCACAAAGTGATACAAAAGAAGGTTGGGGCTGGGCTCGGCTCCCCCCACAAAATTTTCAGAGTTTGTTCAGTTTAGGGCAGCACCACAAAATTCTAAAATAACTACTGGACAGTGGGAGAATGCTTTGCTTTGTGGGTCTGGGAGCGAGTTTGACCCTGGTGGCAAAGCTGCTTGGCTGGTGGCTGCGACTCATGATCGTAGCATAAATGCGGAGTCGCGTAGGGCAGGGACAGAGGAAGATTGAGAGCAACTGGAGAATCAAGGATGAAATAGATAAAACCCAAGAAATCTACTCAAACTACTAAATGCTACTATAAATGTCCTTATTACTGGACAGGGGAAACACGGTTCCTTTTACCCTCAACATTTCTTGTACCCTGAATAGGAGAAGTCAAATGTAAAATGCTTAAGAAAATAGGGAAAAATGCTACATGGGGTACACATAAATCCAGAAAAGATGCAACATCATTGTGAGAATCTTGAAAACTGTAGTCCAGAAGTGGAATCTAATGAAATCTATGATGTAGTAGAATGGACTTAATGCTAAATTTAGATAATACAGGGAAGTGCCAAAAATATGTAGGATACCACCTACGTCTGAAACAACATCAGATATCTATCTCATTTAGAGTTTCTGATATTGTGCACTCTGGATGGATAACACACAAACCCACTAAATTAGTTGCTTTGAATCCCTTCCCCACCCACTTAGATTAACTTAACCAAATCAAGTAGCTGACCAGCACTTCTACAGAGCACACAAGAACCAAAAAAAAAACAAAAATGTCATGTGAGCTTAGTTACATAGTCTTCCTGCTCTCTACCAACCACACATCAGCAAGCAATCAAATAGTCAAGATCTTGACAAAATGAAATTGTATTCATGTGTTAACATGGCCACCTATAATTAATCTGATTACTTAGGAGCCCTACAATCTATCAACGAGAAAAACAAAATCCGAAATGTGTGCAATACAGAACTATTGCGTCTACCGAGAAAGCACCAGATTCACATGAAACATATGGCAAGCTAGAAAGATATTGGGTAGCTAACCAACCAGAAAGCAAAGAGAAGGAACTTGTCAGGTACAAAGGTAAGGGGTACCCTAAACCCTTCGATAATTTAACGCTTGACATAACAACCATTTTTAAGACAGGATCCAATCGGCCACCCAAGTCCACAAAGAAAGGCCCACCACACGAAGGCCCACCACACCGGCCACAACGACCAGTCGGGAGTCGGCCCACCTCGACGCCGAATGACGGACCAGGGGTCGAACGAACGACCCCTCCGACTCCACCTCGACGCCGAATGACGGACCAGGGGTCGAACGAACGACCCATCGGGCTCCACCTCGACGCCGAATGATGGACCAGGGGTCGAACGAATGACCCCTCCGCCTCTACCTCGACGCCGAATGACGGATCAGGGGTCGAACGAACGACCCCCCGACTCCGCCTCTACTTCGACCCCTCCGACTCCGCCTCTACCCCGAATGACGGACGGGGGGTCGAACGAACGACCCCCGGCGGGAAGCTCGATCTACTCAACTGCTCCCAGTATGGGTTAAAGGAGACCCGACGCACTTACTCCCGCCTAACACCATGGGCGCCCACTACCACAGTCAAATCCATCAACTCACCACCATGTCCCGGACCTCCGTCAACTGTGCCGCCGCTGTAACCATGTCGCGAGTACGGACTCCAGAAGCACCCCTCGAGACGAGAACAGGACGGCCCTCGACGACGTCTTCAGGGATACGACAAGGCCACGCAGGTCTCGACCCCTCCCCTCGACCGAGGGGCTCGACCCTTGTCTCCAACCACTCCAGTATGGGGCCTGTCCCATCCATCCCGTCCCGCTTCAACTGTGGGACTCGCGCCCGTCTACGGAAGGTCGACCCTTCTGTGCCGCAACGTGCAGCAACGTCCTGTCTACTGTCACCATGCCCCGCAGCACCGGAAGGACAGGAAGACCACGCCGCCACAGTGATCGACGTCCCCTCGCCAACACTATGCCACGCCAACACTATGCCGCGGACACGCTTCCCATGCTACAACAGTTTAGGACCCTGTACTCTCAGGCCTCCCCTTGGTCTATAAAAGGGGACGCCGGGATAGAAGAAAGGGGATTCGATTCGAATTCCTGAGGCTTTCGTATTCAGACTCCAGCTCGGACCCTCATATGCCACACACCCCATCGCTTGATCGACCCCTCGAGCAACCAACCCACCGCCTAAGGTAGCCCTGCTAGCCTTAGGCCTCAGCTCACTCTGAGCCACCCCGTATAAACCAGCTTGTACCCCCCCTGTACGAGCACTTCGGTGCAAGATAATACAAGTCATCCTCCCCCGCTGGACGTAGGGTCTTCTTTGCCCGAACCAGGATAAATCTTGTGTCCTTCTTGCATCACATCTGGGAGAGGGAGCACACAATATACAAATTTACTAGCCGGTGGTCTTGACCCCCAGGTCATAACACCGACAGAACTCAACTGATTGATATCTCCATAAAAATGCTACATGGGACACACAAAAATGCTACAAGGTTTACACATAAATGCCAGAAAGGATACATCATATATAATTATAAAACTGAATGAGTATGGTCATACCTGATTGGAAGAACGTGCATGTGAAGATACATGTTGCCGTTGTCAAAGTCCTCTAGCCATTTTAATTTCCTGCATACAATGAGAAAAAATGTGATAATTGAAGACAATGTTGAAGGTGCAAGGCAACATGTAGTTACAAAAAATGCATCAATGCATATGCAGTATTGCACCATAAGGTGTGCACTTGGAACAATACTGAGAATGGGGTAATTTTTTTGGCAGACAGTGCAACCAATCGGGCCAGCTTGATAGGAATCAGGTGACTCGCGTATTCAGGCGTGCTGATAACAACCTCGACCACCGTCAGATGGTGTGTTCACATATGAATGGTTTCCTAAAATTCAGAATATTCAGATTTGTTGTGTTACTAACGAGATGTGAACAAAAAACAACACAGGTAATGTTCCCTGTGCTTGAGGCCATGGGAAACAACGGATCAGAGACAGCGAGACACTACTACTTGCTGGTTCTAAACCTAAGGGGGAAAAGATTCGAGGTAATGGGCTCGATGAGGAGTTTGGGAGACGAAAGGCTAAGAAAAAGCTGCAACAAAATCATGGAGGGCATTAAAACTCTATGGTGCACCGGGTACGTGGGAATAAAAAACTAGCAATTTAGTATGATACACGAGGCATTTATGTATGAAAAAGAAAGCAGTTATGATGTGCATTGCGGATATCTTATGGTAACAAACAAATAAAGTCTGAATATATACACTACATAGGCTAAGAACCATTTTTAGAGAACACCATGTGTCAGACTTATGAAATCAAACAAAAAAGACAATCCGATAGTGAGCACACTTAAATCTTTATCCTTATTTTGCAAATAAAAAAATCAGAAGCCATTTCAACAAATGAAACATGAGGTGTGTTCACTTCCGCTTTTTGTGGCTGCTGTTGCAGCTGTGATATGTATGCTTGAAGGAAAATACGAGCTGAGATTCCCACGGTTGGATCCACGGATTATGTATGCATGTAAGATCGGTTTGTTAGTATTCAACCTAGCTAGCCATGTGCTGACATGCCAATAATCAGCATGATTCTCAGTGGCTTCCTGATTTCGGATCTAGCTAGCTACGACAGGCCCAATTATTATTTGACTAATTGTTACAACTGATTAGTACTAATAGCAGTAACTGTACTCATCGTTACAATAAATCTGTCGGTGTTATGACCCGGGGTCAAGACCACCAACGAGTAAATTTGTATATCGCGTGTTCCCTCTCTCAGACGTGATGCAAGATGGACACAAGGTTTATCCTGGTTCGGGCAAAGAAGGCCCTACGTCCAGCGGGGGAGGATGACTTGTATTATCTCACACCCAAAACGTGCTCGTACAGGGGGGTACAAGCTGTGTTACATGGGGTTGCTCAAAGTGAGCTGCGGTCTAAGACTAGCGGTTTGCCCTAGGCTGCAGATTTGCCACCCGAGGGGTCGATCGAGTGGCGGGGTGTGTATACGTGGAGTGTGAGAGTCTGAACTGAAGTCTCGGAGATTTCAAGATCCAGTCCTTTATTCTACCTCGGCGTCCCCTTTTATAGACCAAGGGGAGGTCCGAGGGTACAGGACCCTAACTGTGGCGGTATGGGTGGCGTGTTCTCGGCACAGTGTTGGCGAAGGGACGACGTTCACTGTGCTGGCATGGTCTTCCCGTCCTTCTGGCACTCTCGGTCGTGGTGGCAGTAGAAGTCGCCGCGGCACAGCACCCGCAGACGGGCACGAATCCCACGGCTGAAGCGGGACGGGGCGGATGGGACGGCCCCCATACCGGAGTTGTTGGAGAAAGGGGTCGAGCCCCTCGGTCGAGGGTGGGACGAGCCCTGCGCGGCTCTGTCGTATCCTCCAAGTCATCGTCGAGGGCCGCACTGTTCACTTTCCGAGGGGTACTGCTGGAGTCCGTACTCGCGTAGTGGCGACAGTGGCAGCACAGTTGACAGGAATCGGGGACTTGACGGGGAGTTGGCGGATTTGACAGCGGACGCGAGCGCCCATGTCGTTAGGTGGTTTCACTTTAACCCATGCCGGGAGCAGTTGGGTTAATCGAGCCTCTCGTCCGGGGGTCGTCCGTTCGACCCCTGGGCCGTCGCTCATCGTCGAGGTAGCGTCGGAGCAGAGACGGGGTCGGAGAGGTCGAGGTAGAGGTCGGGGGTTCGTTCGTTCGACCCCTCGTCCGTCCTTCGTTCGTCGAGGTGGGGGCCGGGGGTCGTTCGCTCGCCCCCTCGGTCCGTCATTTGTCGTCGAGGTAGGAGCCGGGGGGTCGTTCGTCCGACCCTCGGTCCGTCATTTATCGTCGAGGTAGGAGCCGGGGGGTCGTTCGTCCGAACCTCGGTCCGTCATTTATCGTCGAGGTAGGAGCCGGGGGGTCGTTCATCCGAACCTCGGTCCATCTCTTGACGTCGAGGTGGGGGCCGAGGGGTCGTTCGAACGACCCCTCGTCCGTCATTCGGCGTCGAGGTGGGCCGGCCCGTGACTTGTCGCCACAGCCGGCGTAGAGGGGCCCTCGAGCGATGGGCCGTGCCTTACTGAGTAGTGGGCTGGTCCCTGCCTTAAAAATAGTTGCTATGTTTAACGTTAATTTATCGAAGGGTTTAGGGTACCCCTTACCTTCGTACCCGACAGTAGCCCCCGAGGCCCCAGAGGAGTGATTTAGAACTCCTCTGGGGCTATGATACACGTTTTCTCGGAGGGAGTAAGGATTACCCGGAGGTTTTGTCCTTGGCCTGCAGGGTTAGTGAGAGGTTCGATTCTCCGTGGGGTGCGCGCAAGCGCACCCCGCGGGGGTAGCCCCCGAGGCCCCAGAGGAGTGATTAAGAACTCCTCTGGGGGCTATAATATGTTGTATCGAGGGGTTTTTTAAGGATACCTGGAGGCGTGGCACCCTGTCGAGGGGTCAATTCCATTCCTTTCCCTGAAAAGAGAAGTGTTCGAGGGCGGCTGTCGAACCCTACCGAGGGCCAGCCTTCGCTCCCTCGAGCACAACTGGAGTCAGAGCACCCCGCCCAAGAGGTCGACTCTGTCTGCCAGGTCACGAGTTTTTCGACCCTCTTTCGTCGAGGGGTGCCGTGCGTAGTCGGGCCCTCGAGCCCTCGAATGGCTAGGCCTTCACTACCTCATAGCGTCCTTCCCACGGATCCTTGCGTTCGGATTGTGGGGTGAAGAGCATCGTGCTATCCTCGTTAGGACGAGCCCGAAGTCCTCGGTGAGCTATTCTCGGGCATGAGTCCATTAGAAATGGTGCCCGGTACGGGTAAAAATCCGAGTGAGAACACGTGCCCCATTCGATAGGGGTCAACTAGTGGCCCGGAGGCGTTCTCATTTTTAAGTAAGTCGTACGGCTTACTAAGCACGACCATGTGGATTACCAAGGTGCCAACCCCATTCGATAGGAGTTGGTGGCTCGATGCCTCCCAGCGGAGGGATCCTTAGGTATTCCTAGGTTATGCCTCGGATATGTCCCAGGGAGCCTCGAGAGTTCGTTCTCGAGCTAGGGGCACGCGCCTGGCCTCCCCGGGACATCCCTGACTCGCGTACTCGAGGGCGGCTGTCGAACTCCGTTCGTGGAGCCAGCCTTCACTCCCTCAAGATTTGGGGGGGGACCGGAGTCCGTTCACCATGGGTCCTTCCTGACCTCAGGTACTCGAGGGCGGCTATCGAACCCTATGTAAGGGCCAACCTTCGCTCCCTCAAGATTTGACGGATGGTTCGTCATCCGACGCTATCCTCTGGAGGAGGAGTCCTGCCTTGTGGAACGCCGAGGGGGAAGAATGGGTAATTATATTGAACTTGGGGACATACCTGTGTTCTTTGCCCCTCGGGCTGGAGCGCTCGAGGGAGGCTGTCGAACCCCGTGAAGGGGCCAGCCTTTGTCCCTTCGAGGCTGTGGAGTGAACTGGGGTCGACGACCCGAGGTCTCCTCCGACCTCGGGTACTCGAGGGGGGCTGTCGAGCTCGTTCGTGAGCCGGCCTTTGTCCCCTCGAGATTTTGGGGGTGGACCGAAGTCCTAACCCGAGGTCATTTCTGCCCTCGGATACTCGAGGGTAGCTGTCGAACCCTCTTTCGAGGGCCAGCTCTTGCTGCCTCAAGATTCCTTACCTCCGAAGATAACGCTTCCGACCGTGCGCCTTTTTAGGCGATGTCCGTTCGGCGCAACAGTGGCCGTTGCCGGGCGGAGTGCGGCGCGGAGCCCGACGATGGGACGGAATGCCTTATCCAGGAGGAATACGAGGAAGGGGGGTACAGACGCATTAAATGCAAAGATTTCCTTGCCTGTTTCGCCAGATTCGTCCGTTGGCCTCCCGCGTATAACTAGCGAAGGTGAGGAGTCGGGTGTTCTTTCCGCACACTTGCCTTCCTTGCCTCCTCGCCTTCGTCTTCCCTGCCTCCTTCTCCCCGCCATTGCCTTAGGCATCCCGCGAGCCGAAACTCTGTGCAAGCGAGAGAGAGAAAGAGAAGGGAGATAGGGAACGTACCTTGCGCCCCTGAGCCCGAGCGCACCATCATTCTCGATCCCATGGCCAAGTTTAGCCTCGTCGGCCCCGATGACTGGCCCGCGTCCTCGGTGACCGCCTCGCGCCTGATGGGCTTGGTGGAGAGCGGCCTCCTCCGGCCTGTCACCTCGGCGGAGCGACCGGAGTGGGTGCTGCCATCGTCGGACCATGCCGAACCGAACCCGCCGGAGGGGTACGTAGTGAGCTTCGAGATCTTCCACCGGGCGGGACTAGGCGCCCCGCCCAGCCGTTTTCTGCGCGCACTTCTCCACCACTACGGCGTGGAGCTCCAACACCTCACCCCCAATGGCGTCTGCCAGGCAGCGGTCTTCGCCGCGGTGTGCGAAGGCTATCTCGGGATGGAGCCCCACTGGGAATTGTGGCTCCACCTCTTCAAGGCAAGCATCTTCCACGCATCGGTCGACAAGGGTACCCGCAGGATGGTCAGGGCCGGGTGCTGCTGCATCTCCGTCAAGCGGACGGAGTGCTGGATCCCAGGGAAACTGTCGTCGAGCCACTCCGGATGGCATTCCGGGTGGTTCTACCTGAGGAACAATGACAACCTGTTCCCGGCGTACACCGGGAGGACAATCGACGCGCAGCCAGACCGCTGGGGTACGGCGTCCCGACGAACAAGCAGCACCGCATCGACAACCTGGTGGAAGCGCTCAGGCGTCTGAAGAAGGAGGGACTCACGGCGGAGATCGCCGCATCGGCGTTCCACCGGCGGCGGGTCATGCCACTGATGGCTCGACCCCTCCGCATCGACGAGATGCGTCCGGGGGTCGACCTCTCGGGCTGTCGCCTCGCTGAAGATGAACTGGCCCTGGATAGGGTTGTCCGCCGCGTCCGCTGCTTCTTCGCGGGCTCGTTCCCCGTCAGGAACGTCGCGAAGATCCCCATGAAACCGGACGAGGGCTTCTTCGAGCTAGTAAGGTCCTCTCCTCTTGTTAGAGTCCTCGTGTTCGCCTTTTCCGTCTCTTTTGCCTGCGTCCTAACTGCCTCGCGTTCCGTAGGGGAACGTCTCCTTCTGGCCCTCGCCCCCGCAGGTGAAGGAGGACCAGGACGGGAAGCAGGCGAGGCGCCTCCAGGCGGAGAAGCAGAAGGCGGACAAGGACAAAGCCAAGGACGCCACGGCTAAGAGGGCCCGGGAGAAAGAGGCGAGGGAGCAACGCCGGGCCCGATAGAGGCGGGAGGGCCTCCCTGACGAGTTATCGCCCTCGGAAGAGGAGGACGAGGAGGAGGACGAGGATGAGGAGGAGGAAAAGGAGGACGAGGAGGAACAGACGGCGCCTGAACAGGCGGCCGTCGGAACCGGAGGAGGGGAGGGGTCGACCTCGAGGTCAGCCACTACCGTCGAGGCTGAGCCACGGGGGGAGCGCCCCGTGGCTTCTCGGGAAGAAGTATCGCGGCAGACACGCGGGCAGTCATCGCGATCCCCGTCGGGGGGTCGATCGAGGGAGCCCTCGGCGCCTGCCGCGTCGAGCACACGGGCATCGGGCCCGTCGGCGCAAGAGGAGACCAGCAAGGGGACGACGGTGGCGTCGTCGGCCCCAGCCTAGGAGACGGTGCCGAGGGCCGCCTCGACCCCCGCCCCCCGGGCGGTGGTGTTCAAGAGTTCGACCAGCCCGACGGTCGCCGGGCAGAAACGCCGGGTCCCGAGGGGGTAAGTCGCCTTCGAGGGTGTTGTTCGTATTTTTCTCTTTGTTGATAATGACCTGTGCTCATCGCTGCACACAGGTTTCTTTCTTAGGTCGAAGCGCCCACAGGGAGACGCGTCCTTTGCCCCCGCCAAGAAATTGAAGGTGGGGGCTGCCGTCGGGGCGGCCGCCGAGGCCGGTCCCGCTGCTCCGTCCCTTTCGACGCTCACCCCCGAGGCAGCACGGGCAGCCAAGGCCCGGGAGGCGATGGAGCGGGGGACGGCGCAGGGTGCTTTGGCATCCGCCCCACTAGCAGAGGAGACGGGCCCGTCCGCCCCGCCCGCGAGGGCCACCGAGGCAGCGGGGGTCGCCGAAGCGACGGTCGCGGCGCCTGCGCGGCCGTCGGAAGGAGTCGCGCCCGTCGCCCCGGGGGGCGCGGGGCTTTCGTCAACGGCGGTTGCGGCCGAGGAGGTGGAGGTGGTCGGGTCCCAGGCCCCCATGATCGAGGGGGAGCCTCCGGCTCACCCAACGCCGGTACGGTGGCCCGAGGGCCTAGCCTCGCTGGAGGCTCGACTCCGGCTTGAGCGCGGGGGCACGACTGCCGCCGCGTCCGAGGGCCCTTCGACGACGCCGGAGCTCAAGGCGGGGGGTCCGGTCGAGCGGCCCGGGGCGACACCCGCGCCGGCGCAGGGTGGGATGCTGATGGAGTCCACCCCTAACGAAGTGGACGAGATGGTGGCCGAGCTGGTGGGCTCGGCGGAGACGACCACCGTCGCGGTCCCTCGGGCGGAACCTGAGGTGGCTCGGCCTCCCCTCAAGGTTGGGGGGCCGTTGTCTCGAGGTAAGCCATGCTTCGACTTACTCAAGACGCAGTGGGTTTGCATTGCTGGGTGCTAATTTTTTTGAGTCTTTCACCGCGCAGGGCCGTTCTACGGCCCGGGGTTTCCTTCGCCTGGTGGCGACGGCTCGGCAAGGCCATCGACGTCCTCGCGGGGTGGCCCTGAGGACGGGAGAGGACAGGCGGAGGAGTTCTCCCCCCTCTCTGCTTGGCGAGAGGAGCTCGAGCGGCGCGGGGGTCCCGCCGCCGTGCGCCAGGGCGTCACGCGGGCGGTCGAAGAGAGGATCGCCGCCCGCAGCGTGGCCTGGGGCCAGCAGGTTCTCGAGCTGGCGGACCATCAAGACCCCGAGCGGCTCTTCCTCACGCTCGACGACCAGGCCGAGCTCCGACGGTGGGAGCACGTCGAGGAGTATCGGGCCTGGTTTGAGCACTCAGTACGTCGCGCCGCGGAGGTCGCCGCCATGGACATACGCCAGGGGATGGAGGTGGGTTTCGCTCTCCCTTAGATTGTACTTGGATTGTCTGATTGCTGTTTGCTGACGGTCTTCCCTTTTATCCTCGTCAGGCGCTGTGGGCGAGGTCTAATGACAAGTCTCAGTACATCCTTCGGGTGCAGGAGCAACTCCCGACCCTTCGCGCCTCGCTGGATAGGGCGGAGGATGAGGTCGCCCGCGCGAGGGCTGAGGCGGCCGCCGTCCGGGAGGATGCCAAGTCAATGGTTGCCCATGCGAGGGCCGGCTACGAGGCCGTGCAGAAGGAAACCTGGGCGGCCTTGCAGACGGCGCAGACGAGGCTCGACACCGCCCTTCAGTCGACCGTCACGGTCGGGCGGGAACTGGATGCTGCCCTCGAAGCCAAGCGCAAGGCCGAGGAGGAGGCCGCCCGGCTGAAGGAGGAGCTGGCCCGGGCGACGGAGAGCATCTGGGGGCTCCGGGGAGACCTCGACACCGTCTCCCGCGAGCGCGACACTCTGGCCGTCTCGGAGGAGAAGGCTCGGACCCGCGCGACCTCCCTGGGCGTGGTGGCGATGAACCAGAAGAGGGCCCTCGATGACGCAGGCAAAACCATCGAGGGTCTCAAGGCCAAGGTCAGGGGTCAGTCCTCCGACCTTGTCGACGTTCGCCGCTAGCTCGAGGAGACCGAGCAGGCCTACTCCACCCTGGATGCGCACGCCCAAGGTGAGTGTTTCGAGAGTGTTGCAGAATCTGTCATGCTTCGACCCTCTTTCTTCTCTCTTGGGTTTTGACTATGTTGCGTGCTTGTTTTGGCAGAGCTCGCGACGGATAATGCCCGCGCCCACGAGGACCTGAACAATCTTCAGGGCCTCCTTGGGACTGAGGCGAACCTCAACGCGAGGCTCGCGGACGTCATCAACACCTTCTGCGACGACCTCTCGGTCAAGCCGGAGCCGGAGGTTGAGGGCGACGCTCGAGGGGACTCCCTGTTGCGCCGCTTCTACTCCATGACGCAGGAGGTGACGGAGCACGTCCGTGCCGCCCTGCATGTGGGCGTGAAGCGGACCCTCGCGGTTGTCAACTCAGTCTACAATGTGGACCTCAACCTTGTTGTCGACGGGTTCGCCACCGACCCGAGGCTGACCGAGGAAGAGAACGATGCGAGGTGCCAGGAGTTGATGGATCTCGCGGAGGTGCCCGGAGGTGAGCTGGCGAAGCTCTTCGAGCCCGAGGTGATCCCCTCGGCGGACGGAGATGGCGCCGAGTAGCCCTTGGAAGGTGTCGATGAATTTTTGCAGACTTTTCACCTTCCGATGTGGCCAACGGGTGATGCCCAACTTCCTGCGTTGCTTCTTGAGGACGGCGACCCCCTCGACGAGTAGTCCCGGGCCTGCGAGTCATATCTGGACAGGAAGGTCCATGTAATAGTTAGGCTTTTTTTACTGATACAATGCCGAGCCCCCGAGGGATTCTTGTGTATAATGCATTTTGATCGAGATGCACGTAGTTATTTTTGTTTTTCGAGCTCTCCCTACTTTTCTTTGCCTGAGTCGACGCTTGTGAACTAAGTGTTCGACGCACGCTCGCATCCTTGGAAGGGGGGGAGCGAGCAGGGATACCGTAGCCCTGGGGCGTAGGTGAGTCCCTGGCTCGACGACACCCGCGACCCTTAGGGAGTTCGAGGCGCCTTTACTTAGTTATGAAGCGTACTCGAGGGAAAGAACGAGAGGGAAAGCCGAGTTTCGAAAAACGTTCGAGTTTTTCGGAGACTTAGGAGGGGGGTGCCCCCCCTGTTAGCCCCCGAGGGAGGCTCGACTTTGCTGAGGCAAAGTCGAGGCTACCTTAGTGTTGTAGACGGGTACGTCTCGTTATTTCTACTTCTCGAGCTCTCTCTGCTTTTCTTTGCCTGAGTCGACGCTTGTGAACTAAGTGTTTGACGCACGCTCGTATCCTTGGAAGGGGCGGAGCGAGCGGGGATACCGTAGCCCTGGGGCATAGGTGAGCCCTGGCTCGAAGACACCCTCGACCCTTAGGGAGTTCGAGGCGCCTTTACTTAGTTATGAAGCGTACTCGAGGCAAAGGTCGAGAGGGAGAGCTAAGTTTCGAAAAAAACGTTCAAGTTTTTCGGGTACTTGGGAGGGGGGTGCCCTCCCTATTAGCCCCCGAGGGGAGCTCGACTTTTGCCGGGGCAAAGTCGAGGCTACCTTTGAGCTACGAACGAATATGAAATGTGTTTCGAGAACATTTTATTCATTCGAAGATTTGTACATAAATGCGAAAATGTACAGGGCCCTGAGGCCTCAGGGATAGAAGCAACGTAGCTGTTCGATGTTCCACGCGTTGGTGAAGATCTCGCCCTTCTCGTTCTTCAGCTTGTAAGTACGGGCTTCAGCACCTCTGCCACGATGAAGGGTCCCTCCCAAGGTGGCGTCAACTTGTGACGCCCCTTGTTGCTTTGTCGACGGCGCAGAACGAGGTCGCCGACGTTGAGGTCCCTTTTGCGCACGTTTTTGTCGTGGTAGCGCCGCAGTCGTTAGGTGGTTTCACTTTAACCCATGCCGGGAGCAGTTGGGTTAATCGAGCCTCTCGTCCGGGGGTCGTCCGTTCGACCCCTGGGCCGTCGCTCATCGTCGAGGTAGCGTCGGAGCAGAGACGGGGTCGGAGAGGTCGAGGTAGAGGTCGGGGGTTCGTTCGTTCGACCCCTCGTCCGTCCTTCGTTCGTCGAGGTGGGGGCCGGGGGGTCGTTCGCTCGCCCCCTCGGTCCGTCATTTGTCGTCGAGGTAGGAGCCGGGGGGTCGTTCGTCCGACCCTCGGTCCGTCATTTATCGTCGAGGTAGGAGCCGGGGGGTCGTTCGTCCGAACCTCGGTCCGTCATTTATCGTCGAGGTAGGAGCCGGGGGGTCGTTCATCCGAACCTCGGTCCATCTCTTGACGTCGAGGTGGGGGCCGAGGGGTCGTTCGAACGACCCCTCGTCCGTCATTCGGCGTCGAGGTGGGCCGGCCCGTGACTTGTCGCCACAGCCGGCGTAGAGGGGGCCCTCGAGCGATGGGCCGTGCCTTACTGAGTAGTGGGCTGGTCCCTGCCTTAAAAATAGTTGCTATGTTTAACGTTAATTTATCGAAGGGTTTAGGGTACCCCTTACCTTCGTACCCGACAAAATCAATGAAGGAAAATTATATATGTAATGTAACTCAAAGTTTCATGGTAGGGATAAGACACGATATTAGACGCTGCCTAGCTCTAGCAGACTAGCAGTAGGTTTATGATTCGCAGAAAATGCATGGATGAATCGTCTCCTAAACTGAACACCAGATGCACATGGCACTGTCGCCAGAGCCATTCATTCGATCAGGCATACAGTATGTAGTATGCTATACTATATCCTAGCCAACTAATTATGCTATATATATACTGTGTTCGTTGGGGATCTCATTCCCATTCAAATTGATTTAGGCAAGGCCAAGCAGGCACATGCTATGCTATGGTAGCCACTTTGAGTCAGTACGTAGCTGCACCAAAAAAATTAGAGGAAAATGCCAATGATCACACATCAGTATTTAGTGTAAACTGTAAAACAAAGTGACTGTGAATGGCCGGGCAAGGGATTTGAGGATGTAGGTGCGGGCTCTGATGTGCACGCGCCGCCGGTGCCGTCCCTAATGGCGCGCAGCCGACGTCGCCCTTATGCTTGCACATCGCCGCTCTAATTAGCGGCAGCCATGTCCTCCCCAATTGAGCCAAAAAGAATTCTACAGCTAACCCTAACCCTAACTGTAATATGGCCATTTCTCAATTCGAGAGGAAGGAGGATGAGGCCTAGATACCTAACGCGTATCCATGGTCGCCGCCTACCTCGCCAGCGTCGAGCGGAAGCCATCAAAACCCCACCACTGCGGGCGTGGAGAGGTGATGGGTCGCCGTTGGAGGGAGCAGCTTGCCTGCGACAGCGCGGGGAGGCAGTGGGTCGCCGGTGCTCGGAGGCGGAGGGTCGCCGGAAGTGGCCTCCGCCTGCGACCATGCGGGCTCCCACAGCTTGGGCATGCGGCTCGGGGAGGACCGGTGGAGAGAAGCAGAACGAGTGGTGGGGACGAGTGGTGGAGAGGGGCTGAGAACGAGTGGTGGAGGGAAGCCAGATGAATAAAGTGGACGGTGGATTGTGTGTGCAGGCGAGTTAGCCAGATCCTGCGCGCGCGTAAAGAAGCATTTAGGTTAATTTATTTATTACTAAACGGTGCCTCCTTTTTGTTTTTGTACAGTAGGACACAAGTTTCTTTCACATCTACTAATAACTCTGTGCAAACTCTGTGTAGTCGATCAGGGAGCGAGGCACGCCTATGCAAGCTAGCTAGAAAACGTAGCCAGGAGTAGGTTTCTAAAAACGAACCAGCAGGATATGGTGGGTGCGCTGCCTTCTTCCACCAACACCAAAAGCAAAGGAGGCCAGGCCTAGCTCCTACTTTGTCTACTTTGTTGCAACACGGCGGTCACAAGTAATATATTGTGGTTCTATATATATATATATATATATATATATATATATATATATATATATATAGTTAACAGTTCATAATAGTATATAGCAACTATGTAATGGGAAACTCATGCATTAACACTAGATTTTTTTAGATAAAGGATACATAATATCGGTCCATGCATTAACACTAGATAACCGGCCCTGAGTTTAGAATAACCACGTACTCACTATGTCAGTACACTACTACAGAAACAGCAATCACTGCCGGTCAATCACTGCCGGTTTTGTTTGGACCGGCAGTGATGCCCCTTCATTGTCGGTTCTTCCTCTGACAGGCCCCCAATTATTGGGGGCAGGGGCTGAACCGGCAGTGAAACACCACATCACTGCCGGTTCGTGGCTTGAACCGGCAGTGATGCCTCTCGGCCCTATCACTGCCGGTTCAAGCCACCAACTGGCAGTGAAGTGGTGTTTCACTGCCGGTTCGTTGCTGGAACCGGCAGTGATGTTGTGTACAGTATAAAGCTTCGATCTCCTCCCTCCCTCCTCTGTCTAACAGTACAGAACAGTGCGTGAGGAGCTCTCTCTCTCCATTGTTGCAGCTGGTGGATTTCTTGATCTCCATTTTTAGCTCATCTTCACTCTTGGATCCTCATATCTTCTTGCTCTTGGTTAGTAACAAGCATAATTCTTTAGAATTGTTGGTTTACATTGTGTCAATTTGTGTTAGAGCTATGCTAGTTTTCATGATCAAGAACAGGGATGTTGTAATTTGTGTCAATTTTTTGTAGCTTTTAGATCCAAAATTATTTAGAAAAATTGTAGCACTTTGTTTTTATTGGGTAATTATTGTATAATCATTGAGTAGCTAGGTTCGAAAGATTCGTCTCGAAAATTATGGATAAAAATTGTAATTAGTTATATTTATTAGGATTAAGTCCATTTTTGGCCCCTCAACTATAGTCCGTGTCTGATTTTAGCCCCCAACTCCAAAACCGTCTAGTCCAGGCACCCCAATAAGCAAAACCACGCAAGAAAGACCCCTGTGCTCGATTGAAGTGGTTTGTGCTGACCTGTGCGTGGTTTTGACCATCCACGATGGCATTGACCGCCACGGTGGACTCTTAAACCACGCGGCCCACTGTGCCTCTCGCATTCCTCTCTCCCATTCCTATCTGTCAAACCCTAGCCGTCGTCGCCTCCTCCCCCGCCGTCATCCCCTCCTATCCTCCTCCTCGTCCTCGTCCTCGTCCCCGTCCTCCTCCTCCTTCTCGTCCTCCACCTCGTCCTCCATCGCGCGCGGCAATGGCGAACTCAAGTGGATCCAGCCACAGTCAGGGCAGCCAAGACTATTGGCGTCTCCATTGCGATGGAACCTCACCAATCCCGTACCGTGAAGCACCACTAGAGTATACCCCGGCAGTTCTATGCAAGTGCGGTGCAAAAGCTGCTCAGTTCATCTCTTGGAGTGACCTGAACCCAGGTTTGCGCTATCTGAAGTGTGCACAGGCTCGGGTAAGTTGATTTGTTCTGATTTGTAGTTTCCATTGCTCGAATGGTGGTCTTCATCTTTGATCTGAGTTGTTTGCGAATGGTTTTATTCATAGGAGGGTGGTTGCGACTTCTATAGATTTGTTGATCCGCCGACCAGTGGGTTTTTGAAGCAGCTACTGCTTGATTTGAAGGATGCAGTGAAGTACTGGAAGAGGCAAAGTAGAGAAGTTGAACGACGTTTGGAAGAAACAAGAACCGAGACTGCTAGAGCCTTGAAAGCTGCTTATACTGACAATCAGAGACTGCAGACAGAGCTGGAAGCTGCTGTCAAGTTCACTGAAGACAGGCGCACCATGTTTGTTGAAGCTAGGGCACAGGCAAACACTGCCCAAGCTGATTTGCAGATTGCTACTGAAGCTAGGGTTCAACTAGAGGTGAAGATTGGGACATTGGAGAAGCATCAGAAGTTTTTATGCACTGCTCTACTTGTGTGTGTTGGTTTAGTGGTTGCTAGTTGGATGCCATGGAGTATGTAACCATTATGGTTTAGTTGTAAGGACTGGTAATGCATGAACAACCATTCTGCTATCAGTGTTGTAGTATTAGTTGAACTCAGTCTTATCTAGGATCCTACTATCTATCTGTGTTGTTGTAAGTGTTGGTGAATTGGTTTAATGCAGAGCTTACTGCTCAGGATTTATGGTTTCGATATGTTGATGCTTGCAATGCAATGTCCAAAGCTTACTGCTCTGAGGCTTAACACATCTGTTTTTCTGGACCAATGTATTTAGAGTGCAATTGATAATAGAACTGATAACATATATGTCATAACAGAACTGGATTGATAACAACCACACACATAGTTCAATACAGGTTGGGTAAATTGGACAGCAGTTCAACTTGCATACACACACACTTAACTCAGTACAGATAACTCATTACAGATTGGACAAATATAACATCAGTTCATGTTGCAGACACACACACACACTAACTCAGTACAGATAACTCATTACACATAACTCAAATTCAGGATCAATGGCTTGGGCCTGGCAGTAGCAACTGTGAAGAAGTTGCACTCTTGACATTGCTTGACTGTCCTTTCTTCTTTGGTGCTCCTGTTGCCGACACAACAATCTTTGAGTTTGATGGTCCAGAAATGTGCACAGTTGCTTTAGAATGGCTTCCAGACATCCCTGGTGCAGTTGCCTCTAGGCTAACCTTAGCTTCAACCCCACCCTTCAGTCTTGTCTGAACTCTAGCAGTTGAATTCATGGATTTGTTCCCATCCTGATAGAATAAGAGATAGGATAAGATATAGAGAAACAGATATGATAGATAAGTGTTGTGTACTAGTACTTACATTACAGTCAACTGACAACTGAGAGCATTGTCTTTTGCTACTTACAGCACTAGATGAAGGGCATGTCTTCCTCTTTGAACTAGCTACACCACTTTCTCTATGTGAATGAGACCCAACTGCACCACTTGGTCTTTGAGAATGAGACCCAGCTGCACTACTTGCACTTTGTGGCTGTGATGCACCATCACTTTGTGGCTGTGATGCACCAGCACCTTGTTCTCCAGAACTTGTCCTCCTATTGCAGGTGGACCTGTTGTGTCCAATTCCTTTACAAACTCTGCACCTTATAACAGTTCCCGTTTTGGAGAGCCTACCCTTAGTTGCCTTTTTTTCTCTCCATCCTACCTGTTCCTCTCTTTCTTTGGTCTTCCAGGCATCCTGACATACTTAGGTGGCAATGGCTTGTCTCTTTCAGATTGTGGCCAGAAAGTTCTACCTTCAACAGGTTGCATGCAGTGTGCATAAGTATTATTGTACTCCTCAACAAAGTAACACCTGGCTACATAATCTTCTACTAACCTTCCTGCATAGTAGATGCAAGAAATAGCATGAGGGCAGGGCACACCTGACAACTGCCAGAACCTACATGAGCAAGTATTGTCTTCCAAATTGACAGTGAACCTATGATCCCAGTAGGTGACTTCATAGCAATTGTTTCCATTGCTTATGGCATGACAGAAACCACTAGCTGTGATGTATGTCATTAGCTTTTTGTATGTGTTTGGACAGATTGAACTTGTCCACCTCTCTGCCTTTGTTCTATTTTCTTGGATTCTAACCATGACTTGTCGCCTGATACCTTCAAGCATACTTATAATTGGAAGGAACCTGGCTTTCAGAATCCAGTGGTTGAAGCACTCACACATGTTATTGTCAACTGAATCACAATAGGACCCAAGTTTGAACCAGGCTCTACTCCAATGCTCAGGAGCAGTTCTCAAAACTGCATCAGCCCCTTGGGGTGTCTCTGCCCTCAGCTTGTTTAGGTTGTAGTTGAAAAGATTCATTGAAGAAGACTTAGCACACCTCCAAAACATTTTCTGATACTTCTTATTGGTAAACTTTTTCCTCCAATTTGCATAAATATGCCTAGCACACATTTTGTGCTCCACCTTTGGTGCCCACTTGCTCACAGCATTGATAAGGCCCTTTTGCTGATCAGATATGAACACCCATCCATCACCATCACCAAACTTCAGATCATTGCTTAACAAGCCCAAGAAAAAATCCCATGACTCATTTGTCTCCCTTTCTACAACTGCCCAGGCTATTGGGTACATTTGGTTGTTGGCATCTCTGCCTAGTGCACAGAGCAGTTCTCCATTGGTCAAACCCTTGAATAAACACCCATCCAGTCCAACAATCTTTCTACAACCACTAAGGAAACCCTTCTTACATGCATCAAAGCACACATAGAACCTCATGAAGGTTGGTTCTGGTTCATCAGTGTCTAGCTTGACTACAATAGTACTACCAGGATTGCTTCTTAGCAGCTCTAGTTGGTAGTCAAAAACCATGTCACCACCATGTCACCAGCTGTCAATTTGGTCTTTAAATCCTTCAAAGTAGCTCTAATTTTAACTACCTCCTCATCATCTTCACTGTTGTCTTCATCACCAGGCAAGTACTCACTGTCACTTGTATCTGAATTATGTTCTTCCTCCACCATAGGAGCTGACTGCTGAACTAACATTTCTTCTTGCATAACCGACCTCTTTGCCTTAACGACCTTACTAGAACCCTCCTTCTCTCTAACCCAATTGAAGTACTTAGAAGCTCCTACTAAGTCCTTACTCACTTGTTCTGGAGATGGGAGTTCCAATGCACTACACTGAGCATCAGGACTCAACACAATATTCTCAACAAAGATATCTGCAACGCCTGCATCAGTAATCAAGTCACACATCTCCATATAAGATTGGTCAGCTACCAAAGCTCTGAGCCCAGTATGTAAATCCTTGCCAAGGAACAACCAATCCAAAATAACAGGATCTGGTGCATTGTAGTGATCTTTTAGATGTCCCATTACTTCAGGCAAAGACATTTTGTCACGGTCGATGAATGACATCTCCTCTTTTCCACCCAGATAATTAAGCTTCTTCCCATCATTCAAAAACTCACCGCCAAAGTGAAATCTAATAGCAAGAAATTCCAAAGGGTCCATTCCTACAACATAAAAAGGACACTCAGGGCTACGGCTATGGATGAACTATTCCAACAAATGTTCAAATGAAGCTAATAGAGCTACTGCTACCCAATCATTCCCAAATGTAACAGAGATCCGAGATGCGGATGCGGATCTGTCTCAACTAGAGATACGGCAAAGGATGGAAATGGATCGTACCTCTTCGCTCGGTCCTCTTTCATCTCAATCCTTCAATCCCATGCGCTGGACAGTACGGCCTTGTAGATGCGGATGCGGATGCCGATGCGGAGGCGGAGGAGGATGCTGGAGGACCTGGCGGCGACGGCGCTTGAGCTGACGGCGGACACGGCGCAAGAGCTGTCGGCGGCGCTGCACGGCGCTAGGGTTCGGGTGAGGGGAATGGGAGGGAGAGACAGAGGAGAGCGGGCCGTGCTTCATTTGCGCTAGTTGGATGCCAACGTGGCATGCCAACGTGACGGTCAACGACACGTGGTCAGCACAAACCACTTTGATCGAGCACAGGGGTCTTTCTTGCGTGGTTTTGCTTATTGGGGTGCCTGGACTAGACGGTTTTGGAGTTGAGGGCTACAATCAGACACGAGCTATAGTTGAGGGGCCAAAAATGGATTTAATCCTATTTATTATTTACATTTAATACTCAATACATGCATGAAAGATTTGATGGGATGTAGAATAGATTCAGTATTTATTACTTAGATTTAATACTCCATGCATGCATTTAATACTTACATTTAATACTCCATGCTTCCATTGTTATCTATTTGTTCTCTTTATTTTTATAGCGCAACCAAATTCAAATTATATCGAAGAATATTATTCAAAAATGCTTCGATTAATATGTTCCTATGTTTCCTCTGCTCTGCCCATCTTATTTTATCAGTGCAAACATGGCTCGAGGGTGGATGTACGATCTGTCACATACAGACCCACGGTACTTGACGGGCATCGACGATTTCATCAAGCGAGCTAGAGTCAATGCTGGGGACTCACATCTTGTATTATGTCCATGCAAAGACTGCAAGAATACGAGAAAATGGGGCAACGTGGAGCATATACGTTTGCACTTGATCACAAGGGGGTTCATGAGAAACTACACGATTTGGACTTTGCATGGGGAGGTTGGTAAAAATGTTAATGATGATGTGCTCATGCCTAGTGTAGCATTATTGCCTGTTCATGATTACACAGAAGATGTGCCTACCAATGATGATGTGTTTGTGAATACATTAGCTGACGACGCTGAGGAAAATGATGGTATTTCACAGCTTCTACATGATGTGCATGGGGATTCCTTAGTGCTTCACAGTTGAAAAAACTGGAGATGATGAGAAAGGATGCAAAAACACCATTGTTTCCGGGCTGCCCAATAAGCAAACTGGAAGTCAACATCATGCTATTGGAGTTCAAATCAACGAATGGGTTGAGTGATAACGGCTTCGATAACTTGTTAGTTATACGACATAAACTGTTCCTAGAGGCCGAGTTAGCAGAAAAGACTTACCTTGCGAAGCAAATGATTTGCCCAATTGGCCTCGAGGTTGAGAAAATCCACGCGTGTTCCAACAACTGCATATTGTACCGTGGAGAGAAATACAAAGACTTGGATGTGTGTCCCAAGTGTAAAACTCCCCGATACAAGCAAGGGCCATCAAATGATGGAAGCAAGACCAGAGGAGGGCCAATAAAGTCCGTGTGGTATTTTCCTATAGCTCCACGAGTGCATAGGTTGTTTGCAAATGAGAAGTCAGCCAAGCTGTTGCGTTGGCACGACGAAGAGCGAAAAAAAGATTCAATGATGAGACACCCCGCTGATGGGTCGGACTGGAGGACTATCAACACTATGTTCTAAAAGAACATCGGTGGAGAGGTAAGACATCTGTGGTTTGCTTTGAGCACGGATGGGATGAACCCGTTTGACCAGGTGGGAACCAATCATAGCACTTGGCCAGTGACGCTATGTATATACAACCTTCCACCCTGGCTTTGTATGAAACGGTCATACGTCCAGATGCCATTACTAATCCAAGGACCAAAACAACCTGGTAATGATATTGATGTGCTTCTAGAACTAGTGATCGATGAACTACTACAGATGTGGGAGACGGGTGTGAAGGATGTTTGGGATGAGTACAAGAAAGAACATGTCACGGTAAAGGTTGTACTTATCGCTACAATCACCGACCTACCAGGGCGAGGTTCCTTGTCTGGAGAGAAGACAAAAGGATACACTAGGTGTGTCGAGTGCTTGGACGAGAGTGATGCTACACATCTACCAGAAAACAGGAAGATGGTCTACATGGGACCCCGTAGGTTCCTACGTCGTGATCACCCTTACCGTAGGAATACAAAAGATTTGAATGGGACTACTGAGAAACGTGGACCTCCAAAGTATCGAGACGGGAAACAGATGCTTCAACAATTAAGCAAACTCACAAATGTTGTCCTTGGGAAGGGGGACGAGGCAGTAGCAGCGCCAACCGATAGTATCTGGAAGAAAAAATCAATCTTCTGGAAACTACCTTATTGGCCACTTTTGAGTGTACGTCACTGTCTTGATCCAATGCAAATAACTAAAAACGTGTGCGGTAACACACTAACACGTTGATGAACACCGGGGGAACAAGCAAGGATTCTCTCGCGACACGCTTGGACATGCAACACCTGGGCCTCAGGAAGGAGTTACACCCAATAACTCTTGAGAATGACCACTTGAAACTTCCGGTGGCATCATGGACACTGAAAAAGGAGGAAAAAGAAATGCTTATTTCTTTCTTCAATGATCTCAAAGTACCGAGTGGCTACTGTGGGAACCCGAAGAGGCTAGTTAACATGAGAGAACTTAAGTTTAACTATGGTTCTATGAAGGCCCATGACTGTCATGTCATAATGACTCAGCTGCTCCCAGTTGCCCTGCGAGGTATCCTCCCTGACAAGGTCCGCGCTCCAATCATAAAGTTGTGTTCGTTCTTCAATGCGATCTCTGAAAAGGTCATTGAAGTGGGCAGGTTAGACCACCTGAAGCAGGAGATAGCCAAGATTATATGTAGGCTTGAGATGCACTCATTGACTTACTTTGACATTTCAGTGCATCTACTTGTTCATCTTGTGGATCAAATAAAAGCCCTTGGCCCAATGTACCTACACCAGATGTTTCCTTTCGAGAGGCTGATGAAAGTTCTCAGGCGGTATGTTAGGAATAAATTCAGACCAGAAGGGAGCATGGTAGAAGGATGGTCAACAGAGGAGGCTATTGAGTTCTCCACATATTATCTGGACATCAAGCGGGTTGGAGTTACAGTATCTCATCACGATGGAATACTAGGGGGCAAAGGAACAATAGGTGAGAAAGCTGTCAAAATGGACGAAGTCGTCTCCTTCAGACAAGCACACTTCACTGTTCTCCAGCAGGCCGACGGTGTGATGGCATACATTGATGAGCACAAGCAGTTTCGGCAAATTAAGCACATAGGGAGGTCACAGGCTTGGCTTGAGAAAAAACATAAGGAGGAATTCGGTGACTGGTTTCGACGCCAAAGGCTAGGAAAGGTGACGGGATGTCAGCTATATCTCTTAGCCCCCGGACCTTCGACTACGCTAATGAAGTACCAAGGATATCAAATAAATGGTTTTACATTTAACACAAAAAAACAGGACGGAAAGAGCACGAACCAAAACAGTGGTGTTCGTTTCGACGCCCACGATGAGTACGGCACGGTGGTGGCAACATACTATGGTTTCATAGATGAGATATGGGAGCTAGACTATGGACATCAGTTGAAAGTTGCTCTTTTCCATTGTCTGTGGGTCCGGCTGAATGAAATCAACACCGACAAGGATGGGTTCACTACTGTTGATCTATCCAAGACCGCATACAGAGATGACCCCTTCGTCCTTGCAAAGGATGTTTTGCAAATCTTCTATGCAAGGGATAACAATACAAATGGAAGACGACATGTAGTATTGCAAGGCAAAAGGAAGATTGTAGGTGTCGACGGAGTGACAGACGAAGAAGAGTACAAAGGTTATGAAGAAATGGCTCCTTTTGGGGCGGACGTTACCCTACATGTCCTTGAAGAGGGTGACGAACCTGTTTACCTCCGGAGTGATCATGATGAGGCCATCATCGTGCCTGCATCGTGAATTGTTAGAGTATCATAAACTATGTAATCCTTAATGAAATGTTGTTTTAGTAATTTGAGATCATATGGAGTTCTAGAGATTGTTGAGTTGTACCACGTTGTTGATTGATGTATTCCATGTCAAAAGGGATTCTAAAACTATAAAGAATTAGACCTTGAGTGTATAAGCAATAATGTAGAGCTCCTCAAAACTAGCAAAAGCTATGTTGGAAGATTTTCAACTTCTATTCAAATTTTTGGAGTAATTACAAAGGGGGTATTTGAATTTTAAACCCTTATTCAAATTCAAAATGGAATTTATAAAATATAAAGAATTATACCTTGAGTGTATAAGCAATAATGTAGAGCTCCACAAAAGTAGCAAAAGCTATGTTGGAAGATTTTCAATTTCTATTCAAATTTTTGGAGTAATTACAAAGGGGGTTATTGAATTTTAAACCCTTATTCAAATTCAAAAGGGAATTCAAAAACTATAAAGAATTAGACCTTGAGTGTATAAGCAATAATGTAGAGCTTCTAAAAACTAGCAAAAGCTATTTTGGAATATTTTCAACTTCTATTCAAATTTTTGGAGTAATTTGAATTCTAAGACAAAGTCAAAATTACCATATCACTGATAGGTGGTCATCAGTGTCGGTTCTTATTACAAACCGGCAGTGATGACCACCTATCAGTGTCGGTTCATAAAACCGGCACTGATGACCACCTATCACTGTCGGTTCTTATTACAAACCGGCAGTGATAGGGTACATCACTGCCGATTTGTAATAAGAACCGGCAGTGATGTGCTCGTTTATATAAGCACCGACGTTCCATTCTCTGTGCCTGCGATGCCGCTCCATGCTCTGTGCTTGCGATGCTGCTCCATGCCATTGCCCACCGCCGCCGTCTGCTGCTCACGAGGACTTCGCCATCGCCCACACTCGTCGTCGGACTGCTGCTGCTTGACGCCGGACTGCTGTTGCTCGACGCCCGCCCTCGTCCAAGCTTTTGTCGGCCGCTGGACCACTGCTTCGGTGGCGCTCGTCCAAGCTTCGTCGGCCGCCATGAAGGAGACCGCACAAGGAGCAGCGCCACTTGCCACTGCATCTCTCCTTCTTCTTGCTACTCGATGCACTGCGACAGGAGCTTCGGATCCTGCCGAAACCTTACTCTTGGTGAGCTGCTAACCCGCCCACAAGGTGTTCGATGGAATGCCCATAAGGATAGATAGCTATAGAGAGAGGAATCTGAAATCAAATATGTGATGAGGTAGATATAGGATAAGGATAGATAGTTATAGATAGCTATAGATGGCCTCATCACTGCTTTTGCTTGCTTGCTTGGCATGGAGATAGATGAGGAGAGGAAGGAGGGAGATAAAGGGAAGGAGGGATAGGAAAGAGGAAGTAAGGCATGTAGATTAGAGAGATAGATAGATAGATTAGAGAGATAGAGAGATATATATGCATAGTACTAATAGATAGGTAGAGATATAGAGGTAGATAGATGTATAGAGATATAGAGATTGATAAATTTAGTGGCTAGCATGACTTATATATATCACTACTACAGATTTCAACATCACTGCCGGCCTATCACTGCCGGGTCTGGCAAAACCGGCAGTGATGAATCTTCACTGCCGGTTCCAGCCACGAACTGGCAGTGAAGGTCCCCATCACTGCCGGTTCGTAATTTGAAAAATCAGATGTGTAAATTGATTGTTTGAGCCACTAAACAAATTCAAATGAAAAAGTTGTGAACTACAAAGTTTCATAACTTTTCAAGATCTACAACTTTCATGTAGCAAGTTTTTTCATCCGAGGTCGTTTACAAAAATTTGAATTTCAAATTTGACACATTCGAGCGTATTTTTCGGCCACTAAACGATTTCAAATGAAAAAGTTGCGAACTACAAAGTTTCATAACTTTTCGAGATCTACAACTTTCATGTAAAAAGTTTTTCCATCCAAGATCGTTTACAAAAATCAAAAAAGTCAACTCTACAGGTATATCAATGCCGGTTCCAGCCACGAACCGGCACTGAAGCTCCTCATCACTACCGGTTCGTGGCTAGAACTGGCAGTGATATCATGGTCACTTTCAGTGCCGGTTCTAGCCACAAACCGGCAGTGATGAGGAGCTTCAGTGCCGGTTCGTGGCTGGAACCGACACTGATATAGATATACAATTATTTTTTTTGATTTTTGTAAACGACCTCTGATGGAAAAACTTTCTACATTAAAGTTATAGATCTCAAAAAGTTATGAAACTTTGTAGTTCACAACTTTTTCATTTGAAATCATCTTGTCATCGAAAAATACGTTTGAATGTGTAAAATTTGAAATTCAAATTTTTTAAACGATCTCGGATGAAAAAACTTGCTACATGAAAGTTGTAGATCTCAAAAAGTTATGAAACTTTGTAGTTCACAACTTTTTCATTTGAATTCGTTTAGTGGCTCAAACAATCAATTTACACTCGGTTTACTATAGAATATGAAGAAGTACTAACGAATCTAAACACAAGTGAGTCATGGGTGGAGTGGTAGAGGAGGTACCGCGCAAGGGTGAGGTTTCAGGTTCAAATCCCTGGCGGAGCGTGTTCACAAATTTTACGTAAATCCGTATAGGATTTTTTTATCAGGTCTGCCGAAACTCCCGTCGGATCTCTCGTCAGAAATTTCGACTTGGGTAGCAACGGAATATCTTTTTGGAATATAACTACATCATTCAGACTCCGAATTGAACGTTCTATATATAATTTTTTATCGTCTCAATAATAGGAACACAATAGTATCACATTTTGATACATTCTCAAAATGGTCAATTTTGGTTGTCGACATATGTCCTTTGTCATGAAAGCACAACCAAAAATCAAATAGCCACGATAATGAACTCATCAACTACTCAGCGTCTAAGATTGATGTATATGTCACAGAACCGGCCTACTAATATAAGATCTAGCATGGTTGTCCTTCACGGCGGATTAATACTGGGCTTGTCCCAGAATTTAATTCTTTTTTTTCGATTTTAAAAACGCAATTTTATTCTGAAATCCATCACTGCCGGTTCCAGCCACGAACCGGCAGTGATATTCCACATCACTGCCGGTTTGGCATAACCGGCAGTGATGTGAACACTCATCACTGCCGAAAGCTCAGTGCCGGTTCAAAATCCGACAGTGATGCGGGATTTGAAACCGGCACTGTTTTGCCTTTCTGTAGTAGTGTTCATTAGATTGATATTTTTATACGTACTACGTCCGTCTCATAAAAAAATATCATTCTCACTCATATTTTCAACTTTAAGTAAATATATATAAAAAAAATATTAATATCTACGATACATAGTTTAGTATCATTAGGTTGATATTTTTATAATAAATTTATTTGAATATAAAAAATATTACTAATATTTTGTTCAAAATCTAGTCAAGCCCAGCATAAATCTCATATGAAACTTTTGATGGGATTGAGGGATTGCATCATAGAAGTCATACGTTACCAACTGAATCATGAGTTCACTGATATATTGAACAAGGAATTATTTCCTCATATATTTAACAATGCCAGGTATTCACATCTTTACTGATACCAGCAACTAGATGCCAGAAATTACCATTACACCACAACAAAAATCAGCCAATAATCAATAAAGCACACAGGAAAAAACCAAAAAAACCGTCTATAAAACACGATCGAAGAATCAAATTCCACTTCCGGCCACGGTCATCTCGTCGACAGCCACCTAGGGGCAGGGCTTAGGAAACTGGTAGCCAACGTACTTGGCCTTGGCGTTCTCGCACTTAGCCGATGTACCACCCTGCCCCTTGTACCTAAGGTCGACGTCCTGCAGCACCAGACCCTGGCACGGCACACCGCACCGGAGTAACACCGCCACCGGAGTAGTCGCCGTGCCCTTGATGTTCTTGAACCGAATGTCCTGGAGAGTCACCCCGGACACGTACTGCAAAGAGCATTACATTATTCACGAGCAAATGATGTCATTGTTGTGCCGGCAACGAGGACATGAAAAGTAATGTAATGATCAAGCACGACATGTTACGCCAGGACGCCTGTACTAGTTACCTTGTGCTCGCAGTTGTAGTAAGGGCAGTACTTCTGGTCGATGATAATGGGGTTCTGGACGTCCTTCATGACCATGTTCTCGAAAACCATGTGGGCGGCGTGGCTTTTAGAAGGGGAGTTTTCCCATGTCTTGATGCGAACGCCGTTCATGGTGCCCGTGAAGGTCATGTCACGGACGTGGACCCGTGTGACGTCGCCCTCGCCGGCGTACCGACCCAAGCTGCCGACGCTCATGCCGTGGCCGGGGCCGCACTGCACGCGGGTAATGTCCACGTTGTCGTTGCCATGACCGATGGAGATGCAGTCGTCACCGGTGCTGATGTGCGTGTCCATGATTTGTATCCCGCTGCTGCGCTCGATGTGAATGCCATCCGTGTTGGGACTGTTGGATGGCGCGCTGATCTTGAGCCCGCTCATCCGGATGTTCTTGACCGACAGCAGGGCGATGTGGAAGAACTTAGGATTCACTGACGTGACGTCGCGCACCACTGTGTTCTGGTTGTTCACAAACAGCACGCTCTGCAAATGCATGCGGCCGTCTCAGAACAAATACCATTGCGTGTGTGTGTCTAAATATATATATATATATATATAGCTGCTCCTTACGGTGGGCAGGACTTTGCAGTCCTTGCGGACGGGGCACTTGTTGAAGGGCCACGAGGCGGCGCCCTGGCCGTCAATGACGCCGCCGGCGACGGTGAGCCCGTTCACCCACCCGAACTCGATCCAGTCGTTGCCGAACCGTTTCAGGTCTGTGGCGGCCTTGAGCGTCCCCTGCACCGATCCAATCCATCATTGATGCATATATGTATGTAAGACTCCATGTAACCGCATGCCGGCCCACACGACCTGTCAGTTCGTGATTGGCGATTGGCAAGCTACGGGGAATGTGCAACTGACTTGCCTGCAGCTGGAAGGTCAAGGTGGAGGCCTTGCAGGGGCCGTGGAACTGCACCGGACCGATGTAGTACGTCCCCGGCGTCACGACCATCGTCACCGCGCCAGCTGATCCGCACGCTGCCTTCCATGCCGCCATCAGTGGCTGCAGCATTGTATTGGTTACACATGAAGAATCAGAGTGCAGGGAAGTGAATCAGAGGACGACAGATCAAAGACGAATAAACAAAGTTCCAACCTTGGAATCGTCATTGACGCCATTGCCATGGGCCCCGTAGTTCTTGACGTTTATGACTGCCGCCCCGCCGGCAGATATTGACACGAAGATCGCGACGACGACTAAGAGCAGCCGTGGCCGCGCTTCCATGGTGTCTCCGTCGGATCAATCACACGTGCACGATGCTGCGGTGGTAACGAGGAATAAACACAAGAGCCGCTCTCCTTCCACTGCCGCTGCTCCCTGTCTCCGTCCTCTCTTCCCTTCTCAACCAGGTTAACAAGAACTATTATTCCATCCAATCCAGAGGGGACAGAGGGGGTCTCCACTAGCGAGTGATAGTCAATTGCGGGGTGATTTTAAACCGGCGGTTCGGGGACAGGGAGGTGGCTAAATTTGGATCACTTGAGCTCTTCCTGCGGTGGTTCCATGGAGGACCTTGTTTTACTGGAGCAGAGCAGAAGCAAGGGCATGCAGTGCAGGGACGGATGCACGGAGCAACCGGTGCAGGGAATTCGATCTGGATGCGTGCACGCCTGCTACGCCCTCCGACACAAGGCCATCCATCTCCCACTATTCACGGACAAGGTCAAGCCCGCCGGCTGTGGTCAAATTCCAACTTCCATGTCCTCCGGCCGGTCCAGGTTTCTCTTCACGCGCGGCATAACCTTCTGCGATTTAAATGCCAACAAAATTTGGAACCGTTAGACGCTGATTTGGGTCACACTGGCAGGGCTAGATCGTCCAAAGGCCACACATAGTCTAGCACATAGTGGAGGGAGGTTACAACAGTGAGGCCGATCAGCAAGTCGACAAGGCTGATCAAAGACCTCCTGCGAAGACCCATGAGGAGGCGCACGATGAGGGTGTTATAGGATTGGCAAAGTCACATAGAACGCCAATGAATCTTAGAGAAGATTGAGATAGAAGATAAAAAGTAATAGATATGTTTTTTGACAATTGGATAGATGAGATCTCAATGGATCATTATCGTCCTCGTCAGACCTCGCCTAGGAGCTAGCTTCCTCCACAAAGGAGTACCTGGCACCCACAGGAGCGTCCTGCATGCACCCAAATATTGTTATTATTGGTTGACATATATATATTTTTGAAAATAAAAAAACTGCTAACTAGTCAGCTGCAAATTATAAAGAGCATATATATAAGATCGAGCAAAAAAATCGGTTTTTTTACATATATATATATATAAGGTTAGCGACCTTGAGCCACGTCCGCTGTCGGTGCTTCAAGTCGACATCTTTCGGACCGATCTCCTGAAAATTTCCACGCCCAACACCAGACCCTCCCGCTTGGTGAGTACAATATAGTAAGTAAGCAGAAGAAACCTGCTGGTCGGCCGGTGTGAAGAAGTGCGATGTGCATGTGTACAATTGAAAGAAAAAGAAAAAAGTTATGTTTATGTAATTACCGGGCCACCCTACAGCCACAGGATGGTAGGCCATGGCATTCCAGGCCGTGACACCTGCGGGCTCTTGTAGGATAGCCAGAAGTAGTGAGCTTTTGCCCGTAAATAAAAACACACAGCTCAGATCGGTCGATGTATAGAAACTAAACTGTGATGGAGATTATGATTAGTTCTGGAGTATTTAGCGTACTCACTCGGCCTAGCCTCCATGTACAGTTTCAATGAACAGTTTCAATGATGGTTTTGCTGACAAAACACATCCCTCCACTTCTAAAACCATTCATATTTCCTTCCTGAACAGTTTCAATGATGGTTTTGTTGGTGATTTGCTACAATGATAGTGGCTTTGTCCTTTTCTTTTTTTTATTTATTTTGACTGAATCTATGAAAAATCATAGTAAATCACACAAAAATTAAAATAGAAAATCTAATTTTGTTGGACTCCACATGAGTAGATCTATGCAGTGAATATATAGTATGATAAAGTTTAATATAATTTTTTTACTTTATTTATTTGGGTTGAATCTTTAAAAATCATAATCACAAAAAAATAATAAAATGAGAAATACAACTTTGTTGGACTCCACATTAGTAGGTCTCTGCAGTGAATATATAATATAGTATGATTTGGTATACAGTTTTGCTTTATTTATTTTGGCTACATGTTTAAAAAGTCATAGTAAATCACACAAAAAAACTAAAATAAAAACTCCAATTTTGTTGGACTCCACATGAGTACATTTACAAAATGAACATATAATATGATATTCTTTAGTCCAAAAAAATAATTGTAAAAGGTACAACTATGAATTATTTTAATTAATTATAAAAAGCATAGATCTAAATCTACAACAAAAAAGTTGTAGTAAATCATATCATATTAGATGTTCACTACTTATATCTACTCATGTGGAATCCAACAAAATTTGATTTTCTATTTTATGATTTAAAGAAAGCAAAAACTTTGTACTAAATCACACCGTATTATATATTCAATCCGAAGATATACTTGTGTGGAGTCCAAAAAATTGAATTTGTTATGTTATGATTTTTTGTGATTTACTATGGTTTTGTAAAGATTCAACCAAAATAAATAGGGCAAAAAAATTATATTAAAACATACCATATTATATATTCACTATGTAGATCTACTCATGTGGAGTACAATAAAATTGAATTTTTCATTTTATGAATTTTCTATGATTTATTATGATTTTTCAAAAATTCAATCGAAATAAAAAAATGACAAAACCACTATTACGATAGCAAACCACCATTGAAACTGCTCATGGAGGTAATTTGAACGGTTTTAGAAGTTGAGGATTGTTTTGTCCAATTTTAGAGTTAATGGATCTTTTGCGTAAATAAAAATAAGTGAGTTTAACCCAATTCAGCCCACGATGTTTTCTTCAGAATTGGGAATCAGGCCCATACATGAGCATAGTCAATCAATTGGAACCAAGGAACTGGGCCTCTAGTCAATTGGATCCGTTGCGTTGGGCTCCCTCCCCTTCCATAAATCTGGAGAAACTTCTGGAAAGCGGCAGGGATGTCGTCCCACCGTCACAAAGACATGAGGCGAAGGCTCCGGAACAGCCGTGAGCACGGGGAAGGCACTGGAACCCTTTGGAAGGCTCCCTCCTTCGCCTGCGATCCACTGCTCTGCTCTGCTCTGCTCTCATCATATAAAGGATGTCCGACCTGTCCATCGGCGTGACAGGAAACCAAGCAACCATCCAACGATCGATCCATCCATCCATCGCCTCTCTCACTCTGCAATCCAGCCGCGAAAACCAAGCATTTTCGATTGATCCATTCTCCAACAACAAGTCTGTCTCGTAGAGAAGAAGCACAACAAGCAGGGGAATAATGGCGTCTGCGGATGTGAACATGGCCGGCGGCGCGGAGACGGAGACCTTCGCGTTCCAGGCCGAGATCAACCAGCTGCTGTCCCTCATCATCAACACCTTCTACTCAAACAAGGAGATCTTCCTAAGGGAGCTCATCTCCAACGCATCGGATGTAAGTTTTTTTCGTTTCATCTCATTTATGCTGCTCTGTTTCTTCACGAATACCATACAAATGCTCTGCTTTCTTTGCAATCCATGACAATGGCAATGCAGGCCCTTGACAAGATCCGCTTCGAGAGCCTAACGGACAAGTCAAAGCTGGACGCGCAGCCGGAGCTCTTCATCCGGCTGGTCCCTGACAAGGCCAGCAAGACGCTATCCATCATCGACTCCGGCGTGGGCATGACAAAGTCGGACCTGGTGAACAACCTCGGCACCATCGCGCGGTCAGGCACCAAGGAGTTCATGGAGGCGCTGGCGGCGGGCGCCACCGACGTGTCCATGATTGGCCAGTTCGGGGTCGGGTTCTACTCGGCCTACCTCGTCGCCGACAAGGTCGTGGTCACCACCAAGCACAACGACGACGAGCAGTACGTCTGGGAGTCCCAGGCCGGCGGCTCCTTCACCGTCACGCTCGACACCACCGGGGAACGACTTGGCCGGGGCACCAAGATCACGCTCTTCCTTAAGGACGACCAGCTCGAGTACCTCGAGGAACGTCGCCTCAAGGATCTCGTCAAGAAGCACTCGGAGTTTATCAGCTACCCCATTTACCTCTGGACAGAGAAGACTACCGAGAAGGAGATCAGCGACGACGAGGATGAGGATGATGATGGCAAAGACAAGAAGGAGGGCGACGTCGAGGAGGTGGACGACGACGAGGACACCAAAGAAAAGCCGAAGAAGAAGAAGGTGAAGGAGGTGACGCACGAGTGGGTTCAGATGAACAAGCAGAAGCCCATCTGGCTGCGGAAGCCGGAGGAGATCAGCCGCGAGGAGTACGCCTCCTTCTACAAGTCGCTGACGAACGACTGGGAGAACCACCTGGCGGTGAAGCACTTCGCCGTGGAAGGGCAGCTGGAGTTCAAGGCGATCCTGTTCGTGCCCCGCCGCGCGCCATTCGACCTTTTCGACACGCGGAAGAAGCTCAACAACATCAAGCTCTACGTCCGCCGCGTCTTCATCATGGACAACTGCGAGGAGCTCATCCCGGAGTGGCTCTCCTTCGTCAAGGGCGTCGTCGACTCCGACGACCTGCCGCTCAACATCTCCCGCGAGACGCTGCAGCAGAACAAGATCCTCAAGGTCATCCGCAAGAACCTGGTGAAGAAATGCATCGAGATGTTCTTCGAGATCGCCGAGAACAGCAAGGAGGAGTACGCCAGGTTCTACGACGCATTCTCCAAGAATATCAAGCTGGGTGTCCACGAGGACTCGCAGAACCGTGCCAAGCTCGCTGACCTGCTGCGCTACCACTCCACCAAGAGCGGCGACGAGATGACGAGCCTCAAGGACTACGTCACGAGGATGAAGGAAGGGCAGAAGGACATCTACTACATCACGGGGGAGAGCAGGAAGGCCGTGGAGAACTCGCCGTTCCTGGAGCGGCTCAAGAAGAAGGGCTACGAGGTGCTCTTCATGGTCGACGCCATCGACGAGTACGCCGTGGGGCAGCTCAAGGAGTACGACGGCAAGAAGCTGGTGTCGGCCACCAAGGAGGGCCTCAAGCTAGACGACGACGAAAATGAAGACGAGGCCAAGAAGGAGCGGAAGAAGCAGTTCGAGGAGCTGTGCAAGGTGATCAAGGACATCCTGGGTGACCGCGTCGAGAAGGTGTGGTGTCGGACCGCATCGTCGACTCGCCGTGCTGCCTCGTCACCGGCGAGTACGGGTGGACGGCCAACATGGAGAGGATCATGAAGGCGCAGGCGCTAAGGGACACCAGCATGGGCGCATACATGTCCTCCAAGAAGACCATGGAGATCAACCCGGACAACGGCATCATGGAGGAGCTGCGGAAGCGCGCCGAGGCCGACCGCAACGACAAGTCCGTCAAGGACCTCGTCCTGCTGCTCTTCGAGACGGCGCTGCTCACCTCCGGGTTCAGCCTCGATGACCCCAACACGTTCGCCGCCAGGATCCACAGGATGCTCAAGCTCGGACTCAATATCGACGAGGATGATGCCGATGCTGCCGACGAGGACGCCGACATGCCCGCGCTTGACGAGGGCGCCGCCGAGGAGAGCAAGATGGAGGAGGTCGACTGAGGTGTCCGTTTGATGAGTACACAATCCTCATTCCCTAGCTTCTGCCAAAATCGATCGATGACTCTGTTTGTGTTGTCTGTGTGTGGTGTGGATCCAAAAAGTGTCTCGTGTGTACGTGTCACATTTCGGATCTGCTGTGAGTGTCATGGCATGCTGTGAAACATTAATATAATATAACATAATATAATATATCTGAGTTCTTTGCTTCCTGGATCGATTTTTTTTTTGTTTCTTTCTGATTCTGATCTGCTTCACAGCTAGTAGAAGTCATGTGTTGCATAGGATATGCAATTCAAGGATGGATCTTTGAATTGAAAATTGAAGCATAAGCTTACTACAGATTGGAAGACATTGAAGAAATCAATCAAACAGCTGTCTATATTCCTGCTAGTTCTGTAATTTCAGTACTAATAGGTATGGTTTCAGACTTCAGGAAACACTAGTTCTGGATTCTGAACATCATTTGCCACCGCACAAACTTGCAGCATAGAGTCCATAGACTAGACATGATCCAAATCTGAAGTCATTGAGCATGCGGCACTCTCTGTTTAAAGATTCAGCATGGAAATTCTGAAAGCTCGCTGACTCTGCATTCAAATGTTCACTGACAAGAAATTTGGGTCTGCAGGTATACACTCCAACCACATTTTGGGCAATATGTCTATTGAAACTGTGAGTATGTTCCACACATTGAAGTGTTATATTGCAGTTGTGCCCCTACACTCCTACAGAAATCAAATTCAGCCTCTGCACATTTGTGCGGGAAAGGCTGCTGGCTATTTTCCCTTCCCCAGACCCCACAGTACGGGAGCCTACGGCACTGGGTACGCCCTTTTAACTTCATGAATCATGGTTCTCTCGTCTGAATCCTCAGATTCCTAGCTCTTTAATAAGATCAGTCAAGGAAATATTCTGATTTGATTAGTTATTAGGTGGATCACAGGGGCAATTAGAGGAAACAATTGTTGTTAGGCACTAAAGCACGAGGATTCTGGAGCCCCTGCACTAGCTATCATATCATCTCCTGGGAGAAGGTTGGCTGTACGGAGGAGGGGACAAGTGTTTGCTTCTATGGATTGTATGAAGCACGAGGATTTGTATTTTTAGAGCCCTTCACGGATACTGTAGGATATGCGTCGAATATATATATAGTTTTGGTTAGTTTGGACTTGACTTGTATTAAGAGCTAGAATATAGTTGAAGCCAAACTCTGTATCCTAGGAGGTCATAAATACACAATTCTAGCTATGAACCTGGACACGGCGTGTGTCCAGGTTCATAGCTACAATTGTGTATTTTTTGGGACGGAGGGAGTATAAGGCAATCCTAGTTGTAACGGTCAGTTAGGGTAGCGGCGAGACCGTGGGATTGCCCAAATGTCAGTGTATCTGTTGTACTATTTTATTTTCAGATTGATAGCTTCTTAATTGTACTACACGGCTGTTTCATAAGGCTTTTGACCCTTCGGCATCTTATTTGCCACCACTTGAAACCACAACAAAATGACGCAGGGGAGGATGTTCATGAAGTCTTCGTGACTGTTAATTTCACGCATGAGGCTACCCACACACTGTTGCATCTGCCTCGGTTGATCAGCTAGTGCTCCTGGTATCACCATGACCTCGTGGAGTCTTGCATGGGCATGAAGGGCAGATAGGACCAAACTATAGAGATCTGTACAAGAGACACATTTCGTGGAGCCTTCATGAGGGACAATTATTGGTTCAAAACTTCCAACCATATTTGACAGCCATATATATGGTGCTCTGTTGGCAGATTAGCACCAATTAGTTAGCATCCATTTCCTTTTTAATCAGTTATCATTCATACATTAATTTCTTGAACCATTAACACGTTAATTATATATATTAGCCACCACTGAGAACAAAAGAATAATGGAACAAGGCAGCATTGCAAGAAAAGTTTATGAACCAAACCGTCTTATAGCACCTAAACAAGGTACTTACTATAACGGTCACCTAAAATATATATTGGACAATGAACTTTTATACTAAACAAGGTCACCCATTATTTGTGGTAGTAGCCAACTGGATGATCTTTTGTGAGAAATAACATGATGCCAACTATATCTACACTACACACAAAGAAATAAAGAAAGAAACAACATGATGCCAACTATATCTACACTGAGAACAACATATTTTTTGGATCCTATTTGTGGAGGAACATTGGAGTTGACAGAGAGGGGTGGTATCAGAGAAGGTAGAGGTAAGAGGTGGTAAAGAGTGCCATGCTGCTGCACGTAGTGAAGGGTAAGGAGAAGAGTCCACTAGTGTGTGCCAGTGTGTACCTCCACACTATAGAAATTCAAGAGGCGTACCCGATGGAAGAGTACAAGTGGTGATGCCGTGGAATGTGGAAGGCAGTGAGCCTCTATTGAAGAAGAGGGTTCTGAACCTGAAGGATGCTATGGAGATAGGGGATGATGAGATGCCAGTGTAAAGATGTCGTAGCAGGAGGACGGTTTGGGGAGTGGGGGTATGGTGAACCTTTAACAAACCAGTTTTGCCAGACGAAATAAAAAGCTCATCGTGTGAAACTACTACGGATTGGGGAACGGCCCGAGGCCTTCTGAATGAATGTTCAGAAAGAGGAGGACCCCAACATCTTGTTTTTTCTTTTTTGTTATTAAAATGGGCAAAGACAAGGTTCAACGTTGTTCTTGTTTGAACAGTTTGCCACCTGCCCACCTGTACCGCAAATGTGCCTTAATCTTGTGACGAACCATGTTACAATGATGACGGTCTGTTTTAGCACAAAAGCATACAAACAAAACAACTAATGTGGAGCTCACCATTTAACGCTGCCATGACCATCTTCGGCACCGTGATGTCAGGTACCTCATTGGTGTCTACTGGGAGATGACTGGATGGACCTAGCCTTGTTGGCTTATCAGTCTGACTTGTTAGTCATGGTATAATATATTTCTCTCTCATAATAAAATAATTAAAACTAACATTAGTCGGTTTATCAGCCACCGAAATAAGACGAGTATAAGGTGTAAATGCTCTGAGTGAAAAGCACTATAGATACCCAAAAAGTCTCCAATATATAAATTTCTTAGCTCATACTAAAATGAGACCTATAACAAATAAAATATCGTTCACAGGTCAATGGATAAAAATGTGGTATGGTGAACATATGGATTATTGCTCTGACACAACTTTTTTTTTTTGCACCGGGTGCTCAAATAGCGCACAGGTGCTTACTGATTCTAGCATAGCACCATCTCTCCAATGTATTGCACCTATATATATGTATCTAGTTTCTCTCTTGTGCAAGCATCGGCTTAGCAAGCACGTTGGAGCCCCTGATTTGAGTGAGGGGACTCGTGATGTGAGGGGGAGGCGTGTGATTGGAGGTCGGATCTGGCTGTTGTGAATGTCAGCGGATAAACGACGAAGAACACATGATCAAATCATAGCGAGACACAAGATTTAACGTGGAAACCCCCTCCAATGCGAAGGAGAAAAACCACGGACACCAGCCAACAAACACTCCTCACTATTATCAAAAGTCGGGTTACAATCCCGTGCGGCGGCTTATAAGAATAGTGAATGACTTAGTCTCCGTGGAATCCTAGCGACGGGATTATGTACCGTACCGCGGGGGTCACCCTGATGGGCCGGCGACGGGCCTCCGCTTCGCTCCGTTAGAAGTCCGGCCTTTGTCTTGGGCTATGAATTTGGAACATCTTCAACACGGTAAGTGGGAAAAGAGTGACTGGAACTAGGTACACCATATGCAGGCGTGATCAAGCGAATCTCCCAGCCATCAAGCAAGCAAAGAGAGCCTATGAATGATTGCCTCGTATATTTTTTAGTTATAGATATACGAAGAGTTCTTAAAAAAATGAATGGTCAATATTGTTGACCTAGGACAAAACTAACGTGTAATGCAAAAAAAGAACTAAGTGAGTAGAAAAGTCATAACGTCATATATAGTTTGAAAGGGACGAAGTAATAGATAGCTAGCATATACCAAAGGAGCATGACATTGAATCAACAAATGATTGATGTAGACTGCGCGATTTATTTGCGGCATATACCACATACAGTACGTACATGCGTAGTGGCAGCGGGAACGATGTAGTGTCGTGTTATATGGTTGAGACCTAGTCCCTGCGAAGAAGGCGTCGAGGTTTCCGGAGACGACACCGAACACCCCACGGATGTACTCCACACCGTGGCTTACAGGTTGTAGCAGCAGTACCAAACCTTGTACAGGTTATTTGGTTATTTTTCATGAAGGCTACATGGCTAGTGGGTAACTAAATTACCGTAATTTATATCATAATAAAAGATTAGTAAAAGTTAGTACGTAGCTTACAGGTTGTAGCAGCAGTACTTAGTTCTAGATCTATCCAAATAAGTTTTCATCCTGTGTTATTATACTCAAACAGGGATATATAAGTGGTAGCAGGCGGCAGGCGGCAGGCGGATGTATACGTATCCTTCGATTCTCGACTCCGTTCGGTCTCTAGGTCTTCTAGCCGTCATCTTGATTTAGTCAGTACGGTCACTTCTCCATATACTTTTGTATTTGTCGACAGTGAATCGCCAAGACAAACATTATTGATAAAACTCACTCTAGGGGGGCAACGTTATCGATAAAACTGAATCCTTGCATCCATTTATTCGTGAGTTGTTAGTAACTTGCATCGATTTATTTGTGAGTTGTTAGCAATGCATTATATTAACATGGCATTACTTCAGTTACTCGTAGTTACTGTCTTACTGAATGAATGCTATATGTTAGCTGATGGAGAGTTATTATATTAATTGCTGTCTTTCCTCCTCTGGATGGCTGTATAGCGCATATATAAATACCTTCGGGGGGTATAGGCACGCACACATCCTCTTGCCCCCATTCCAATGGCTGGTCTCTCTAGCGCCATCCCACTCCTGCTCATCGTCTTCGTCCTTGGATTGACCAGCCGGCCGTCCCAAGCCCATGCTTCCCGCCGGCTTCATCAGGGGGTGGACGACGTCGCCGATCCACCGTCGTCGTCGTCGCTGTCCGCGAAGACTGGCAATGTTTTGGCAGGAGGCGCTGATGTGTTGATAATCCACACATCCAAGAGAGAGCAGGTCGTTGAAGACGGTAACAGCGACCATTTCTCGCTGCAGGCACCCACGGCTCCACCAGCGTCGTCGCCTCCCGAGGGCGGCGGCGGTGACGTGGGTGGATTTTTCGCGGAGCTGTGGAGGAAGATCTGGGGTGAATTTGACGAGCCGTATCACCCCGGGATTCCGGTTATCGGACACCGACGCCACTACTAAATTCTTATGTACATAAGCAAGCAGGACCGGATCTAAACGTGTTCACTAATTGATAGATATTGGCGCAAGTACCCAATGCAAGGAAGATAGCAAAAGCATTGCAGGGTGGTGTTTGTGACACTCCATATCTCTGCCACTTTTTCCTTATGTCTTGCAATATGACGATAAATAAACTAAGGGTCCCTTTTGCATGTTTTAATGGATCTTCGTTAGCTCCTTGTTACAGTTTTCAGAGAAGCTGGATCTGGTGATGCCTAAAATAATAGTAGTAGCTTCACAGGTTCCTCGCTCAGCAAGCTACAATAATGTTGTTACAATGCTCGGTACATATATATACATATATATACATATATATATATATATATATATATATGAAGTCGGAGCACTCACAAGTCTTGCCAAAGAAGCTCTGAATAGACATTACATAGTGAAAGCGTGCACTAACATATAAATCCTAGCGTGGCATAGCTCACATCAAATCCACAACGTACCTATGGACTTAGCCTCTTCAAATGTATCTGATATATATATATATTTATTTATTTATTTATTTTTCGGTACTGTACACTTTCAGCTCCAAATATGCATTTTTCCTCTTATTTCTTTAACCTAGTGAATAGTGATGACACTCTGACCATCAGCATACATTTATTAGTAGGCACTGTCTTCAATTTTTTTGAGCCCAAAGTTTGAACTATTTTCTTGAAACATACTTTTGAAGTGACGTGGCTCGAAAACTTCATCTCAGAAATATTTAGAATCCAAATTAACCTTAGCATATACAAATATATGAATTACTCAAGCGTACGTTTATCTCAGAAAGTGAACCTTTAATTTGAAGTAGTTATGGGCACAGAAAACTTCAATGTTTCTTAAATTTGTTTTGTGTGTGCATCATACTCATTGGAAGTGTCAGGGACAAAGTATGAAATTGAATGTCTAGCACCAAATCCATGAGTCCAGCCACATCACAACACTGATGTAGTAGTGAAGCGAGGAACCTGGCGGCCACACCTTTTAGTACAAGCACTACTGAAACGAGTACTAAAGGTGTAGCACATTTTTTTTTCCATGGGCATTTTTATTTAACTCCAATTGGCCGTAGAAATACTTCGAGAGATAGAACAGCCTAAAAGGTAAGTTCAATGGGAAGTTAAAGAGGGCTCCTGAGAAATAGTTTGTGTAGTAGTGAGTGATCATATTGTGAAACATTTGGTTCATACTCCATCCGTCTAAAATTACAAGTCATTCGTTTAATCAAAACTATAAAAATAATTTATAAATGTGTATAACATCAAATAGGTATAATATTAAAATATAATTAACGAAGAATCTAATAATACATATTTAGTACATAAATGTTTGATTAGGATAAAACTAAATGTGACGTGTAAAAAAATCAAGTAATACGGAGTAGCTGAGTACCAAAGGAGCGTGACATTGAATCAAGAAACTATTGATATCGACTGCGCGATTTATTTGCACCATATATATGTACCACATTCACACGTAGTGGCAGCGGGAACAATGCAGTGTCGTGTTATGGTAACTTGAGAGTGATGGAGTCCGTTTCGAATCATTAGAGCGGCACGGGCTGAGCAACGGCCTCCCGGAGAAGAAGGCGTCGAGGTTTCCGGTGACGACATCGAGCACCCCACGGATGGACTCCACCGTGGCGACGGCACTGTGTTTGGACAGCACGACGTTGTCCAAGTCGAAGAGCTCCGGCGGCACGTGGGGCTCGTTCTCGTACACGTCGAGCCCGGCGCCGCCGATGACGCCGTCCCTCAGGCAGCGCACAAGCTCCGGTTCGTCCACCAGCCCGCCGCGCCCGACGTTGACGAGCACGCCGCCGCCGCCCAGCGCCTCCATCACCTCACGGTTCACCACGTGCCGGGTCTCCTCCGTCAGCGCGCACGACAGCACCAGCACGTCGCTGTCCGCGGCGAGCTCAAGCACCGTGGCGAAGAAGGTGTAGGGACACGGCGCCGGCTTGGGCGACCGGGAGTGGTACGCCACGTGGCACCCGAACGCCGCCAGCCGTCGCGCCACCAGCGAGCCGATGCCGCCCAGACCAACAATGCCGACGCGCTTGCCGCTCACCTGCAAACAAACAAATTTAGGAGAAAGAAATCAGCACGATTAATTCTAGGCCGCTCGATCGCTAGCATGAATCAATCAGGAACCTTGGCGGCGAGTGGGTAATCGCCTTGGCCCTCCGCCGCCCAGCTGCCGCGCCGGACGTACGCGTCTGCGGCGGCGACGCGGCGGAGCGCCGCGATGACAAGGCCGACGGCGTAGTCGGCGGCGTCGGGCGAGTACGGGTTCCCGGCGTTGGTGACACGGACCCCGCGGCGCCTGCACGCGGCGAGGTCGATGTGGTCCACGCCCACGGACGAGGCCACCACTAGCTCCAGCGCCGGGAGTGAATCGATGAGGTCCGCTGTCACCGCCGGGAGCTCGACGGTGAGTAGCGCCCGCGCCGAGGCGACGGTGGCCGCGTCGCCCCCCGCGACAAGGTGGAGGCGGTAGCGGGTCGAGAGGGCTAGATGGAACTCTGAGATGACGGGGTCGGCGAGGAGCACGAGTGGCTTGCGGGATTCGGTGGCTTCTTGTTCTTGGTCTTGGGTCGGCAGCGCCATCTCCATTCTCCTCGCACGACGACGTTTCTCGGTGGCAACAAGGAATGGGCAGGACTTTTCTTTGGTGAGCAAAGGTAAATGGGCTAGACGAGAAAGGTCCCTTTCGCAGATTATTATTATTTTCCTTTATTTATTTATCATCAATCAACAATGCCAAAACCTACAACACAATCCAACTGATAATGTTGGCACTGTCAAGGTCCAAATCGAATCCTACAATCTTTTGATGTGACACCAATACAATCCACGACCCATCGTCGTATTATAGGTTAGTTTTGTCAGCATTTACCATTTATTTACTAAGTAGAGTAATATTTATGAGAAGGCAAGTTTACATATGTATATGTTTATTAATGTAACATTTTTTTATATTTCTTTACACATACATGCAGCGATGAATTAAGAAGCGTATGTTAACTAACACTGAGCTCCGTTTCATAATAAATATTTGACAGCATTGTCTTTTACTATACTTCTGTCTAATGTTTCATCGCATATGGCATGTTTCAAGTAGTTGCGATAACAAATCAAAAGATGTGTCTCTCACTCTACTTAATTAAATAAATACATAAATACTATTAATCAAAGTGTTAACGGTAAAAGTCATTTATCAATCGTTTTGAAATGAATGTTAGTACATTATTGAGCCGGTTAAGTAGATTATTGAGTTACAATGAAGTACTGCTTAAAACATAACTGGACCATGAAAAATGGGACAAATGTACTCATGTTCACAAAACATAAATTAAATCTAAAAAAAACACAATTGTACACTTCAACTTTCATGATCTGCACTCGCTCCATCTCAATACAAGTGTCGTTTTATGTTTTGTGAAGGTTAAACTTATCTAAGTTTATTATAAAAATATATTTAAGAATTAATATAATAATACTTATTATGTTGTACCATAAATATTAACGATACTTGCATATAGTTGGTCAAAGTTAAAATTATGTGATTTCTTACAAAGTGAGAATGACACTTAGTTTAGAACTGAGGAAGTGTATTTTATTTTTTTATAGAACCTATGTATATGAATGAAGTTATTAAAACGCGAAGAATCATGATTCTGCCATTGGGTCCCACGAAACATTACCTAGAATCCACATGTGATACAAAATAGATGTATTGGAATCGCCTGATGCACGCGTACGTAGCATATGCATATCTGAATGCTATGTATCATCCTACAATATAATATATAGTTTATATATAGAAAGAGAAAGCATAGACTGCATTCCTGATTTGCATCCCCTAGCTAGAATCCAAGAGCAGAGTTTTGTGATCGCAAAGCGAGGATGATGCACTATTATGTGTTTGATTGACGACTTGGTCAATCCATGGATCAAGAATGAATACAGTGACGGGGCGTGACGCGTGAGCCGTGACAAAGTGATTCGGTTACTTTGGTGGCGAGCGGGTAGCGGCCGTCCACGGCCCACCTGCCGCGGCGGACGTGCACCTCAGCGGCGACCACCCTACGCAGCACGGCGAGGACGAGGCCGACGGCGTAGTCGGCCGAGTCCACAGAGAACGCCGCGCCGGCATTGGTAACAGTGATCCCGCGGCGGCGGCAGGCGTCGAGGTCGACGTGGTCCAACCCGACGGAGATCGTGGACACGAGCTCCAGCGCCGGGAGCCGGTCGATGAGATCGACGGTCACTGGACTGAGCCCCGGCACGAACAGCACCCGTGCCTCGGTCGTCGTGTCCTTGTCGGCGTCCCACGCCAGCACGAACCAGAACTGGCCCTCCATCACCGGGGTTAACCCAGACTCCGGCGTCTGCGACAGGACCACCAACGGCTTTGCATCCCGCCCGGCGGCCGGTGGCATCACCATCCTTTTGTGTGTCACCGACGATTGGATCTGTAGGAGCAGAGGATTTGGTGCAACAATTCAGTGAGTGGCAGGACGACGGTGACGGCCCTTGCAACAACTTGTTCCTGTTATGTAGCCACGTAGGATGACACTGTTTGGTGGGGCCAAGACAAGATGCACCACCGACCGCTCGTTTCCATGCCCCCTACTGAAGTAGTACTACTACTGAAACACCACGATTCTCGCCGAGGCGATGGCATCCGCGGCGACGGCGGGCGCGGTGAAGCCAAGGCTGCTCCTGCTGCGGCACACGGACGCGACCTTCAACGCGGCGCTGCGGGCGCGGTTCCGCGTGCACGACTACTACGCCACGGGCGCGCCAGCGCCGCCGCTCCTGTCGTTCCTCGCCGCCGCGGCGGCGGAGGAACCGGACCCACCGCGCGCCGCGCTCGTGGTGGCCGGAGGCGCCATCCTCGTCGACGCCGCGTTCCTGGACGCCGTCCCTTCCCTCGGATGCGTCGTCACCACGGGTGCCGGAGTCGACCACATCGACCTCGCCCTGTGCGCGCGCCGCGGCGTCGTCGTTGCTGGCGCCGGCGAGATCTTCTCCGTTGACGTCGCTGACCACGCCGTCGGCCTCCTCTTCGGCGTTCTCCGCCGCGTCTCGGCTGCCGACCGCTACGTTCGCGCACGGCTCTGGCTGGCGCGAGGGGACTACCCGCTCACCTCCCAGGTTCTCCCCATCTTTTTCATTTCCTTTTCCTTTTTCCGGATCTTGGCTTCTTCTTTCCCTCCTCATTCAATTGGAGAAAATTGATTGATTCGTCAGCTGCAACACATACAATTGAGAGAAATGATTGATTGATTGATCAGCTCAGCGGCAAGCGCGTAGGAATCATCGGTCTGGGAAGCATCGGTTCGCGGATCGCCAAGCGTCTGGAGGCATTCGGCTGCGCCATCTCGTACCACTCGAGGGCGCCCAAGGCCTCCTCCGTCCCCTACCGCTACATCCCGGACGTGCACGCGCTCGCCGCGGACTCCGACGCTCTGATCGTCGCGTGCGCGCTCAACGACGCGACGCGGCGCATCGTGGGGCGCCACGTGCTGGACGCGCTGGGACCGGACGGCGTCCTGGTGAACATCGCGCGCGGGGGGATCGTGGACGAGCAGGAGCTGGTCGCCGCGTTGCAGGAAGGGAGGATCGCCGGCGCCGGTCTCGACGTCTTCCAGAACGAGCCGCACGTGCCGCCGGAGCTGCTGGACATGGACAATGTTTTGCTCACGGCTCACAAGGCCGTGTTCACCAAGGAGTCTGACGCTGACCTCCGTGACCTCATGATTGGGAACCTCGAAGCCTTCTTCTCCGGGAAACCGTTGCTCACGCCCGTGCTTCGTCCATAGTGCATCGCATAGCTGATGCTGATGGATGACATGGGTACACTACGAGTTGATTCTCTGTATCTTACTTACTGCAATTAGAGTGCGTTGCATATATGTGTTTCGTTCTACGGTGTACAGGCCATTGAACACTGAACTGATAGATGTGCGTGTCTGTCAGTGCCAACTTCAGTGCAGAGCAATGCAAGCGCCCGAGTGCAGGAATTAGCTAAAATTCCATCGTCTCTGTTGGGATCCAGCACATTGAGTTGAGTTCAGGTTGAACAATCCATCGCGAATCTTGCACTAGCTTCTTGTCCTCCTGTTAATAATCCTGGATTGAGTGTGTGGAAAGCTTAAGTTGCAATGCATTTGTTTCAATTCCCCTTTGTGGTCTTGTTTTCTTAAGTTGAAGATAGCAATAGTTAGCCTGTCTAACAGTAGTGAATGTTATTAGAACTTGAAAAGAAGCCTTTTCTGCCCCTGTAGGCCTGTACTGAACTACTGAGGAACTGAGTATGGTTGTGAACCTGTTGCTGTTAGTAAACCTGTTCGCTGGTATGATGGACAATGGTATTGGCGGTTTGCCTTTCCTACTACTACGCTTTCGATGAAACCAGATATCTGTTATTGGATATGATCATTTGGAGCCAGCTACATGTTATTTGTGGTTTCCAATCTGCCAAGTTTGCTGTAGTTCATTCATTCTCTAAAGTCTAATGCTTGTTCTGTTAGGTCTTGTAGCAGCGTATAGCAGGTCAGAGTTACTGTTTGGGCCAGAGCCCGCAGAAAGAAAACCGTGGATTCAGTATCTCCGTCCATTCAGATTAGTTAACAGCCATTGTCTGTGCTTCAGTATCTCCCACAAGCACAACCGTGCCCGAATATATGTGCATGTTGTTTTGTCAAACCAACAAAACTATACATTTACCAGAATCGACTCTGTCACCAAATATTTTGTCGTACTTTTCTAGAGGCGCCGTACTTTGAGAACAATGGCAATTGAACAAACTTTAGATTGTCTCAAGATACTTTGGTTTTCTAAACTTCCGTATTTATCCACTCATTCAGACAAACTTACCATTCGTATTCTTTCTGCAGACACTCAAGAAGAGGCAGACAAGGCCTATGATGTTGCGGCCATTGAATACCGAGGCGTCAATGCTGTAACCAACTTCGACATTAGCTGCTACCTGGACCACCCACTGTTCCTGGCGCAGCTCCAACAGGAACCACAGGTGGTGCCAGCACTCAACCAAGAAGCTCATCCTGATCAGAGCGAAACGGATACTACAGCCCAAGAGTCTGTGTCAAGCGAAGCGAAGACACCGGATCACCTTCCAGAACCTGATGAGAATGCAGAGCCTGATGACATCGCGGAGCCCCTCATCACAGTCGACGAAGAGAGCTTATGGAGCCCTTGCATGGATTATGAGCTAGACACCATGTCAAGATCTAACTTTGGCAGCTCAGCAAATTTAAACAACCTATTGACATCTAAAATGTATCTCTTTTCCTGTGAAGTACAAACAGGGCTAGCTTTTCAGCATTCTGAATGATGGCATGTCTTGAATGCGACAAATACCTCCGATAGTAAAGCTCTTTCTCTAACTGAACCCGTGTGGCCTTCAGAACCTCCTGATAATATGGACATAAAGACAATCAACTCAAACTAGATGATGACATGGGAAATCATTAGCATGCATAATTGTCGCCCTAGTAAAGAATGCTCACATTGAATTCCATATAACTAGCTCGCCTTGCAAGCCATTGAGAATCAAGCACCTGAAATGCTACACAGAAAAGGTCATCGAAAGCCACATTGTCATCTTCGAGTAGTTGAACAAATTGAACACCAGCTTTTGTTGTCATTTTTCCTACAAAGAGGTATAAAAGCTAAGACTTCGTTCTCCATAGATTGCCTGCTTATGAACCAAAATCTGAAGGCAGTACGAAGAGAATTTTTTTTAAAAAAAAAATGGCAGGAGCTCTGCCGCTCAATTAAGATGGAAAAAAGAGGTTTATGTACAAATAGAATATGAGGTGCCTAAACACCATGGTCTGAAGACCAAAAAGAAGGAAACACGTCTCACACTATTAGTTTGACCTCTCACCAAAGTTCATTGCCCTATGTCTTTGCACTATGTCCTCTTTGGTCAAAAATGCCACCTGCTGTGCTGTCTTATGCATGTTTTCAAAGATTCTTCTATTCCTCTCCTCCACAAATTCCACATAATATATATCACCAAGCCATTGAACCGTCTGCGATCTTGCTTTTGAATCATGCTTGCCACCTTCTCCCACCATTCAACAATTGAGGTAGGGTCTTGTTGTGGCCATTGCAGCACAAAGTTTTCCCAAGCTAGCACTTGATCCCAGACGGCTTTTGCAAAGGGGCAGAGCAAGGAGAGATGAAGCCTAGTTTCTAGAGGACCGTTGCACAAGACACAATGTTCTTGGTGCGGCCAACCCTTCTTTTGTAGATTGTCTGCCGTAAGGATTTTGTCATGCATATGGATCTAGACGTGCATCTTGCACTTATTCTCCGTTCTTGCCTTCCAAATGAGGTCATGCTGGAACTTCCGGTGTGAGCCTTGAAACTGTATCCTGTAGTGGAGTAGACACCGTCAGGCGTCCATTCCAAAATAATTGTGTCTTGGACATCGGGCTGCAGCTAGACATTTTGTAATCTAATCCACATGCCAATAAATTCTTGGAGTTGTGTTGTTGTAGTGATACGTGCTCGTAGTACTCTTATCCAGTTACCATTGCGCAATTCTTGATGGACCGTCTGGTTCTTCGTGCGCACTAGCTTGAATAGTTGTGGAGCAAGATACCTAGGTGCCTCACCCTCCAGCCAGTTGTGGTGACAAAAATGTGCCTTCTCGTCATTGCGGATTGTGACTGTGGTGGAGGCGTTGAATAGGAGGCGATTTGTGTCATTGCAGGGACTTCTGTTCCTACCCAAGGCTTGGGGTCATCACCCCAAATCTATCCAGGTCTGGCACTCCCATGCCGCCCAAATCCTTTGGCTTGCAAACCGTTGGTCAATTCACTAGACAGTGACCCCCATTAGTATTCTCATCACTTTTCCAGAGGAAGGATCTTCTAATTTTGTATCTTTTTCCTCGCCCAAACTGCTAGGGGGGACACATTCAAGTGGTAAGTAGGTATTGAAGATAGAACCGTGGTGACTAAAGTTTGTCGGCCTGCTCTATTCAACATTTTGCCTTTCCATCCTGACAACCTCTGACCAATGCGCTCAATGAGGGGTTGCACATGGACCTTTTGCAGTGATCTAGTATGTAGCTACAAACCCAAATAGCGGCACGGGAAGGATTCTTTTGTCCCAGTAAAGGAGGCCAAGACTTCTTTTGCAAGAATTTCACGAAGAGAAAATGAATATGAATAATACCGAAAAAAATTTAGTAGTCATTGCATTCAATCACCTGACTGTAAATCCAGCATTTGAACTAACATATAGGATATGTTTACCCCACCTACTGCAAAAGGATACTCCCATTCAGCTCTCTGACCATCCGCCTTATGCAGTAGCCTGTGAATGGAATACTGCATGTAAAATCAACTACAGAGCATTAAACACAACTGACTCACCCACTGATGTACGTTTTGTCAAGTGTCCACGATGAATAGAAACATACTGGGTAACTTCTGGCAAAGTATATTAGATTCTCCAAGGACATGAACCCAGCTGCCCTGCAAACACAGGATAGTTTAAAATACAAATCATATGGCTCAAGTCATGTCAACATAATGCATGATAATTTATCAAGAAACATCAACACTGAGGAAGGAACTGAACCTAAAATCCGTTGATGGATCCGTATTCTGCCAGTCCATCTCCTTCCAGAGATCTGACTTCAGAGGAGGAAGTTGTCTATTAGGATAAGCCAACCTCCAAAGTTCTTTCAGGGCATCCTGTAACAGAAAAAATATTATTTCTTCTGAATCACAATGCATTTATCGGTCACAAATATCACATACCAAATTTAGTTACATTTATCCCATTCTTCCCAGGGATAAAATTGACATTCGATTGATAAGAAAAGAGATGCCATAAAGGTAAACTATATACAGAATGAGAACCTGATGCATGACAGAGGAGCAGTCATATGGCACATCTATCCTTTGTCTTTTTTCCTACAAAGTGAAACTGTCAAGTGTCAAATACCAGAATGCAGAGTCCTAACAAAGTTGCTCAATGTAAACAGAACATTGGCAACCCAGAAGGAAACCAGAATATATAAAGCTGCTCTCTCAAAAAGGTTAAACTAACAGAAGAAGGATTCATTCGATTTCCTTTATAACCACACGTCAGCAAGGAGAAAATCAACTGAAAAGAAATTAGCACCACAAATGACGTGGATACACCGACAGTTGTCTTTATGACTGAGGTAAACAAGCATGAACATCTGTTTCTGAATACATCTAAAAACATGCAGGCACTGAGTAAACCAAAGGTCTTTAGGACTTGTAGCAGCGTATAGCAGCTCAGAGTTACTGTTTGGGTCAGAGCCCGCAGAAAGAAGACCGTGAAAATCCAAACTCTACTCGGTGAAGGTCTGTTGCTGCACATTTGCTTCATATAAGTTTATCTGAATTTTGAACAACTTCTGTAATCTGTATACCTTTGCAAGATAATATTGGTATATGCCGATTTTTGGACCATAGAGCACTGAGTTAGCTTCTGTTATGCATTATTCTTGATACCTACTCCCTCTGTACCTTATTAAGTGTCGTTTTGAGTTTCCGTGCCACAACTTTAACTAAATTTATACAAAATACGTGTAACATTTGTGTCTTCAAATAAATTTATTAAAAAACTAGATCAAAAGATCTATCTAATGATATAAATTATGTATCATAAATATTAATAGTTTTTTATATAAAATTAATCTAAGTTATTTCTCGAGAAGTGAGAAAGACAGTTATTTAGGGACGGAGGGAGTAGCATGCAGCCAAACAGTACTAGCGCTAGTGCCTATGGGGACGAGATCGGATCAGATTGCTGAATTCTTAGTGTATAAATCTACTGTATCTTATGGGTCAAGTTTTTTTACTCGAAAATAATACAAGGACATAGAGAGTCATCAGTAATTTTTTCCTTTTGGACAAGTGACGTTTATTTAATTTGTTGGGGATGGAGCCTCGTGAGCTTCGGGCCCATAAGCCCAACATGACAAGTACTGTCGAAAGAGATCTAATGTTTTCGGCCCGTCCTTGATGGGTAGTATGTAGGCCTTTTTAGTGCTTATTAAAGACAAAGACCGGTAAAAGTTTTCAGGCCCATATACCACTAAAAAATGTAGTCCATTTTTATTTTCAGATCCAGGCATCAAGTAGTACTATTTCCTAAATATCGCCGGTGGTCATTTTATTTATGAAGACGGTTAAGATTTATTCGTCTTTCTAAATGAATTGTGGAGATAGTTTAACAAATTGATCGTCTCTTAAAATCGGAGGTAGCGCAGTGTTGTTTTCCGTGGCACGAAGGCTTCTCCCGATGGTAGTGGAGTGCCGACGGTGGCTCGGCCAAGGGATGAAGATCTAGGGCATGGCCGAAACTACATATCTAGATCTAGAGCATAGCGTGTGATAGACTTTACGGACTCGGCCACGGCCTTAGACATAGGCTTGTCAATGGGTTCAGGTTTTTGACCGTCTTTAAAAATTAAGATTTTTATGGGCGAGAGCTCCGCGCCTTTGGAAATCTCATATATATGTCCGTAAGAGAAAATCGGTCCCGTGCTAGTGAATTGATGTAATGGAGCTATAGAACATGGTTAAAAAGGTGGTGGGCACACGTACACATTTAGTTGTGCTACAGTTGTACCATAATCTTGTGGTGGCATAGGCCGGGATCAGGGGTCCATTGAAGTGAACTAAACTACTTGGATTGCTATCTACTCTCTCCATCCTAAATTACAAGATATTCTAGAATCTTGGAGAGTAGTCAAAACATCTCAAATTTGACCAAGAAGAAAATTATAAAAATTTATGACATTATAAATAGACATACTATAAAAATATAATTGATAAAGAATCCAATAATACTTAGTTAACATCATAAATATTATTCTATTATCATATAAGTTTGATTAAACTTGAGATACTTTAACTTTCTAAAATGTTTTATAATTTAAAATGGCTGAATTAAATCATCCAGTCACTCTCGCACGCGCGCGCGTGTCCCTTCTGTCCTAGCCATCATCTCATTATCCCTCTCCTTTGTTGCCTCTCCACTCTCTTCTGCCGCCGTGCCGTCTCTTTGATATCTGGCGTTTTCATCGATATACATATACACTTGTCCTAAATTTTTATTACATGGATTGTTTTAGCTTTGCTAGACCTAGAATATGGTATTTCTAGTTACGTATGTAGAAAAGCTAAAACTTGTTATCTATAAATTGGAAAGGAGAGATCTAGTGCACTAATCATTCTTAGTACGTAGATTCTTAATTAGCACTGTTTTGAGGTTGTGGATGTGCTGATTAGTAAGACTTTTGAATCAATTAGATATTAAAACCGGAATACATTGATGCATGTAAATTGACCAAAGAGCAAACGTAGTGTTACGTGGACCATTCTATATATCTACTTCTCTCTCTGTCGAAATTTATGTCACGCGCGTAGTACAGCTAGCGTACTATATATATTACTATACATACGTACTAGTACGTATAGGCCGTATATATGATATGGATGGGAATCGATGTCACGTAGGAGTACGCCTTAATTAAGTAGGCAAAGTACGTACAACATTTGAATTCGAATCCGATTTCAAAATTTGGAGCGTATCAGTACTGTGTAGGGATCAGTACGTACAGTGTTCTACGTAATGCTAGCTCCATACAAACAACTGCAGAAAACGTACGTACTGTACCTTTTGAGGGGCCGGGACCTCAGACGATCACTGGATCAGGGGGCGGATCCGTCGGCTCCAGCTGCATGCCAAAGTAAGTTTGACGAGCTAGTCACTCACGAAGTCACGAGACAGTAGCTAGTATTCACGCACTGGACTAGCTGCATGCAGAGGCCTCGCGGCAGGACCGGACCACATCACCTGCTGGCCGGGCACACTGGCACCGGCCGGCACGCGCAGGCCCCCCGGCGCCATCGTTTGGCCGCGGCCGGTCGAACAGGGCTCGCCCACACTAGCTACCGGCCGGCGTGTTGCACTGCCTGCTACTCTGCTGGGTCTACACTACAGCTGATGTGGATTTTGGAGCTGAATTCCATGCAATGCAAGCGTGCGTGCTCATTCTCAGCTGAGGGCATCCAACAGGCAGCAACGGCCAACTCCCTACACATAGCCTACTACTATAGACGGCTTTTGTTCAATCATCGTATAAGTTCGTCCAAATCTGCATAACCAAAATTTAAAAGTTTTTTCTAATAAAGTAAAGTTCTCCTAATATTTTGCTATTTAAAATTTAGTATAAACTTTCACACTAAATATCTCCTAGCCAGACTGTTTTACTAGTGTTTAGATCCCTTCAAAATTTCAAAATTTTATAAGATCCTCTATTATATCGAATCTTTGGACACACACATGGAATATTAAATATAATTAAATATATAGGTAAAAAATAACTAATTGTACAATTTATTTATAATTTACGAGACAAATCTTTTAAGTCTAATTACTCTATGATTGAATAATAATTACCAAATATAAATAAAATATTACAGTGCATTTTTTTTAAAAAAATTGGATCTAAATAATACCTAGAAACATCGAAGAAATCCACCATTTTGCTGGTGCTACTTTGTCGACCCTACACAGGACTCGCTCCTAGCGATCCAGCCATCCATCTAGACAAACGTTATGCATGTCCAGCCACGCTGAAAATGTCTCGTGGCATCTACGTGCCCAGCACATACTATCGTGACCATCAAAAAATATCACTAGATTTGTGGCAACTCTCTCTATCGTAATTTTCTATGACCTTTACTTTTTTACCGTATTCTTCCTGTATTTCCTTTTTTAACGACACTACTCCCTCCATCCCACAAATAACGTAATTTTTTGACTTCTACAATTTCTCTTTCACCATTTGTCTTATTTAAATTTTTTGTGTAAATAATAAAATAAATAGGTCATTATGGAAATATATCTAACGATAAAATAAATCATAATAAAACAAATAATATTTATTAAAATATTTTAAATAAGACGATTGATCAAATATGAATCATCGAAGTCAAAGAATTGCATTTTTTGCGGGACGGAGGGAGTACTCTGTACTCTGTGCAGGGTCCATCCACGTGCTGCCGAGACAGAGACTTTTTTTAATTAGTGTCTAAATATCCGATGTGACAGAGACTTTTTTAAGTCCATGTAACAAACACCCAAATGTCTTTTCAATGTTTTTTTTAATATGTGCTCCTTTTATAGCAGCTTACTTCAGTTCAATATGCTCATCTTGTATTTTACCACCAATCACTTACTCACCATTTATTCTACTTTTATTCTTTTTTAACAAACCTGCTTTTTTATTATTTCCAACTGCTTGTTGCCATAACATTTATAATATCCCTCCTCATTCTCACTCGTTTATAGTACAATGTACCATTCGCAGTTAATTTTTTTTGCCACCCACATGCACGCTGCTGTTGAGTTCTTGTTCTTTCCTAGTCTTACACCCATTATTTTTTTGTTAATTAGTTTTTTAATTTTCCCATGTTTTTTATTTACTAATCTTTATTTATTTACATTTTTAATGATTAATTAAGTATATCATTATTTTTTTCATTTATTTCACCAAAAAAGAATTATTGTTCCTGCTCGTCGTGCCCCTTCACATGACCCCAAGAGGATCTCCCTTAGCCTATACCCATGCCCCTCCACTTCCGCCTTCCCCCTTATGCCTATCTTCATGCCATGTCTGCCCTTTCCATGTAGATTCTATTTGTCAATGCCATCAGAGCAAGGACGCGATGATAATGGATGTCGCGCAAAAGCTAAGGAGGAGCTAGTGGGCGAAGGACATGGCAACATAGATCGAGGAGCTAGCTTCGATGGTGGGCTAATGATACGACAACACCAAATCTCATAGGTGGCGTGGCAAGACGGTGGAGGAATCACTACTACAAAAATGATTTTTATCCAAACGCCTCAAAAAATAATAGACAATTAACAGAGGTGGTCGTTTTAATTTACACCAAAAAAGGACTGCCTCACAAAATCAATTAACGGAGGCAATTGGTTTATTTACGGAGGCGATCAAAAAATGCTTGCATCCAAAAATGGATTTATAGAGGTGGTTTCCTTAAGATAATCGACTCCAAAATGGTCTAATTTTGAAGGTGCAGTTCATTTTCTGCATCAAAATCTAAAACGTCTACAAAGGTGTTTGAACCACTTAAATGACTGAATTCTTATTGTGTCACTATAATGTATGAACAAATTAAAGGGCCTATTTGAAATTATTAGCACTAAAAAATTAGCTAGGTAATGGCTAATAGCTACTATTAATTAGCTAGCTAATTTTAGTCGCTAGCTCATAGCTAATGACTGCTATTTTTATCTAGCTATAAATTTAGTAAGGGGTTATTCAGATCCACATGCTGATAGACATAGTGACGTTTATTCAATTTGTTTTTTTTATGGGAGCCCCGTGAGCATCAGGCCCATTAGCCCAGCACGATAAGTTCTGTAGCATTAGAAGAGTCGAAGGAAAGGCCTAGAGTTTCCGGCCCGGCCTTGATGGGTAGTAGGCCTTGATGCTTAAAGCAAGGCGGGAAGAGATTCCAGGCCCAAATACTACTTCACTTCATCATAGTAACAAGCACAAACCATTTTTTGAATCTATTCTCTGGGAAGTTTGTAAATAAAAACAGTAGAAAGTACTATATTTTCAACCAAACGGACACGATATTGTTACTCATAACGTTCACACGATATAGTAATGGGAAGTTTCACATGGGCTAGCTAGGCTCTCTCTCCCTCACGTAGGTATTACCAAAGGTTTACTACAACAATGCTAATGCTTTTTTCTTCAAATAAAAGAAATAAATATTCAAGTTTTGCAAATGAAGTCCATAGGCCGTTGCAGTGGCCAGTATATATAAATATCATATAGCACGTGCTATGTACTTCTGGTATATGGTGGCGTCGCTAATTAACTAGTTGATGACATTCACTTAATTCATTTGCAAAATGGTAATATCTCTGTCCCCAAAAGAATATAACTATGAGCTGTGTTCTAGTTAAAGTGCTTCATGTTTCACCAAATTTATAGTAAATAGTATTCATATTTATAAATCTAAATTAATTTATTATAAAATATATATTTGGTAATTAATCTAACACTAATAGTGTTTATTTGATATTATAAATATTTATTTTATTTTATTTATAATTATTATATACATACGGTTTAAAAGGTGGTGTGTAGGAGGCGGGAATCTGGTGGTGACACAGGTAGGTGGGTAGGGAATCTGTTGATCGCTAGAATTAAATCAAGTCACGCGTTCGCGCACTGCCTTCCTGTCCCTTGACCTAGCTTGGGCCCTGGCTATAAATATGTGGAGTACGAGTATGAGTAGTTTGTCTCTGCATTGCCTCCCTGATCCTCGGTTAATTTATGGCTATATATACGCATTGGCATTCTTTCTCACTAGTAATTTATTTACTACTCTTTGCATCCTTTGGCATATATATACATTTTAATAATAATAATCTATATATATACTAAAGAGGTAAAATTTTAGCCTAATTTGTGGTCTAGAATTTTTTTGGTATGTCCTTTTCTGTGACCATCTTGATCCGAAATAAATATTTTTTTTCGGGTCTCCCAAATAATCGGTTAGCGAGGTGCTAGGGACAAGAGACAAAACCGAGATTGAATCAAAATCCCCACAGCAAATTAATTTTTCGTCTATACTCATCTATAACCATCCCGATCCGAAGTTAAATAAATATTTTATCGGATCTTCCAAATAATCGATAGAGGTGCTAGAGACAAGAGAACAAACCGAGATTACATCAAAATTTCCACAGCAATCTAAATCTAAACCCAATTCAAAACTCTAGAACAACCAACTCATAAAATTGACCTCTAGGATGTGGTCGTACAACATCATATAGTGCACCAAGATCGTGTCAGGGGCGACCACGCCGGGCGTGTGATGGCTGTGGAGGCCTCACGCGTGTGTTCCTAGCTTCCAATGCGGCGGGGCGACCAAGTGGCGGTGCACCTGTAGCAAGAGGGATTGTAGGCATGGCGGTAAGCGTACAGGAGCGATGATTCGATTAGCATATGGGCTGCTCGAGGTTGTGGCGCACCGGGAAGGGAGGGGTGGCGGTTGGAGGCTGGCCAGAAGAAGAGTGAGACATGGCTGTAGTGGTGGGAACTAAGGCTGGTCCTCGAGCGGCAACGAGCAGGGAGGGGATGGCGGTCACCCTGGGTACGAAATACTGAGAACCGAATACCGAACCGAAAATACCGAGAACCGAACCGAAAATAGCGAAACCGAAATATTTGGTTCCCTATTCAGTTCCAAGTTTCCAGGATCCGAAATTCGGTTCTTTACCTCGGGGAACCGAATTTAGATGAAATGTGATAAGTTTGAGTGTTTTTATACTATTAATTGTACTATTATAGACTATTATATTATTTATTTTTGGTACTCACTCTTGTAGTCTTATGAACTTTTATATGTATATTTATTTTGCACTATTATTCTCCATGAAATCATGTCAAAATTAACTTTTGAACATGTTAAATATATCTTTGCTGAGTTCGATACTGTTCGGTAAATACTGGAACCAAACCGAAAGTACTGATACCGAATTTCCTCGGTACCGAATTTTTTTAGGAACCGATCTAGTTTTCGAGAAACCGAATTTACTTGGGTACCGAGGAACCGAACCAATTAGTTCGGTATTTACCGAATGCCCAGGCTGAGATGGCGGTACTTGGATGCACACTGGATGAGAAGAGCGGCTTGTGTGGGTGCCGTTCTGGATAAGAACAAGACCAGGGAATAAAATAAAGAAAGAGATAAATGGAAAAAAATAAAAAAAAAATAGAGGGGTACGAGGGGAGAGCGGCGCTTGGATGTGTGCCGAAGAAGAGCGGCTCGTGAGAGTGGTGTTCTGACAAGAACGATGCAAGGGAAGAAATAAATAAAAAAAAAGGAATAACATAGTTGTTTGGATATTTTATATTTTTAAAGACTCAGAGAAGTTGTTTTTTTTACCAAACAAGTTAGGTCGAGCGATGGTGGCGTTCTCTAATCTCTATTGACCACCGGCGGTCCCGTCTCTGATTTGTTATTACAGTAGTCGACCCATTATATTGCCACGCATGCGTTTCAGCACCGAGCAGGCTCTCGTCAGTGCGAGCGCCGAGCGCCCCTGGCCGAGCTCCCATCCTATCTTGCGGATCCTGCGGAGATGATGTCGCCGCTATAGAATATTTTTTTAATCTTTTTATCGTTTTTTTTTGTTAGATCTGGCCACAATAAAAGACTAGGGAAAATATTTTTCAGATCAGTCTTCCTCGTTCTTCGGGAAAGAAGAAGGAAGACCAGAAAGAAGAAAAAGATCCTCAATTCTATATATATGAATGTTGGTCTTGTTTACCTGTGCAGTCATATACACTGCAAAGTGATTAACAGGTTAGGTTTTGAGTTGTGCTATTCACAGCGTGAGTACTATTTCGTATTGCAAAGTACTTATAATGTATTTACCGGGATTTTATATAATATAATTCTTCTTTCGTCGAAAAAAAATCCTATCCTGCAACAGCCGCGCCATTTCTTCTCGGTCTCTAGGATCAGTTTGGACCGACCGATCCCTTGCTTCTCTCGTGCTTTGCTTTCGCTCGCTAGGGTCCATCGTCTGTTGGATCCTGCTTGGCGTACGTGGTTGGTCCGACTGCCATTAGCGCTAGCGCTACAGTTGGTCTCTGCTTTGTCTCTCTCTGTCTCCCCCCCCCCCCCCTGAATTTCTAGCCCTTGTGCCTAGAATTTCCGGCCTGCAGTGCTTTTTCTTTTGTTTCTTATGTGTTTGAGTTCTTATTTGAATTCTGTCTTTTGTGTTGATTTTCCCTCAATCCAAGGAATTTTTCTCACTCACTTTTCTTGTCACTTAGTTTGACTTCGGTATTCTGAATCGGGTACTTGCTTCTTCTTTATAGGAGTATCCACTCATTTAGATCGAAGATATCACGGTGTTTGTTTTACATTCTTAGCGTTGATTTTGTTACAATGGTTGAAAAAGTTTGATGTGAAATTTTACTCTCTCTGATCGTTATTTTGAGTCCTTGATTTTCTCCTCTCTAGGGGTAGCTGGCTCGCTGGCTCCGCTGCTGCTGATAATATATGGCCCAGCTCGTTTCCCGTTTAGACGTGTTGTGACCTGGCGTGGCGTTATGAGCCAAATATAACTTATCCTCTATAAATAGGTCCAGCCCCCAAAAAATAGCTACAGATATCGGCATGGAGCCGTGGACAACCTGTGTGGTGAATGGTGACCCTGTGTTTGATGGTTCCACGAACAAACCGTATCCCTCTCTGTAATAATTGTAATCACCGCGGCTACACCACTTGTTGAGAAGATGCACGGTTCCTCCTATCTATCGTTTATGTATGCTTTTTTTTGTTTAAAAGCTAAACGTTTATGTATGTTTGTGCCAAACTCGTGCGTGCTGTTAGCATATGACTCCACGTAATCGTCTTTTTTTTTTTTTCATTTTTAGACTGTACACCTTAACTCTCCCACGTATATTAATTACCTTGATGTGTATATCTGATACTATCTGTCTTAGAAAGAATGATATAATTATAGGCTATTCATCAATTAAAATGATTCACGTTTGATTAATTTTTTATCAAATCATATTTATATTTAATTTATTATATAAAATATATTTTATAGTTAATCTAATCATATTTACTTGATAGTATAAATATTAATACCTTTAACTATAATTGTTTCAACTTATAGTATACTAAAACATGATATTATTCTAAAATTATATTATTTTCGAGAGGGGTGGGGGGGGGGGGGGGGGGCAGTTATGGTCGGCAGCACATTATTGACTCACCATTTTCTGCTCATCTAAATTGATTAGGTTTCCTGTGATACAAACCCGGTTATCTGAATTCAAGTCCTCAATTATCTAACAAAGTTTTTTTTAAATTCGTTCTCTTATTTACCGGCGTTATTTGCCTATTTGGGTTTGAATGTACGAGTTTCAGGTGAACTACTTGTACCAATTCAACAAAGGGAACCCTTTTTTTTATTTAACGGTACTATTTGTTGATTTGAATTTCGACATGAACGGATCAGCTTCAAGTTGACCTTTTCTACTGTTTGAATCCCTTTTATTTTGAAAAAATTGAAATTTACTTAATGCACATTAGGCTACATTCCACAACTTTTCCAAACTTATAAATAAGCCTATCTCAAATTTATAGAGCGGAACATGGAAATGAATTTTATATATTATCATGCTATATTTCTAATCTACGGCTTATAACATGTTCTTCAACTCGCATCTCTACAATAGAAATGTAACAGATAAGAAACTATCTTATATGGCTAACATACAAATATACTTCCTCTGTTCCATATTAAATGACGTCCTGACACTTCATTTGCATGTCCAGATTCATTCAAAGTTCTGTGCACCTGGCCACAGCCAATGTCTTGATTCATCGAGTAAATGTTTGAAAAATCATGACTCTAGTTGGTTTCGGTGATTAACGATAATTAGAGATTATTATGACTAACGTGTGTTTTGCAGAGGCTATGCGTACCTTAGCCATAGTGATCAAGGAGAATGGGCTATAATGGTCATCACTTAGCCCCCAAGATGGATATCGTTTCGGCTTTTAAGGAGACATGATAAAGACCCTAGAATGATAGGCTAAGTGCCATAAGGAGATGAAGGGCACTTAGAATTAGATAGGGCTTCTCTTTTTTCCTTTGACCGTACTATTAAGAGGAGTTGAGACTAGTAGCTTGACTTAGGAAAGCTTCATGTTTAGGTGTGGTGCACACTTGACTTTCTTAGCTCTAAGCAAGCCTATGGTGACCGTAAAATAGCCTAGAACAACTTCCATATTCATCGCGACGAAAAACGGAGTTGTCAAAAGCGTTTTCTGAGCGTCGGACGCTCCTGGCAGGGGCGCCGGACGCTGTCCGTCGCGTCGGACAAAGGCGCCGGACGCTGGGTGGTTGAGTCCACAGCGTTCGTCGGCGTTCCAGAGAGGTTGTTTTCTGGCTAAGTTTTTCAGGGTCCGTCGGACGCTGTCCGTCGGCCAGGCGTCGGACGCTGAGGAAGAGCGTCCGTCGACCTTCCAGAGAGGGTGTTTTTCAACCCTAGCCAGAACTCAGCGTCGGACGCTGTGTCTGAGCGTCCGTCGCCCAGTGACGTAGCGTCCGTCACTGGGAACAGTGTGTCAGAACTAGCCGTTAGACAGAGGCGTCGGACCGTCCGTCGCCTAGGCGCCGGAGTGTCCGTCGCCTCAACTATGAACAGAAACTAGCCGTTGGGCATGCGACGGAGCGTCCGTCGCCTAATCGACGGAGCGTTCGTCGCCAACTTAAATTGCCAGCCCGAGGCAGTTTTCAGAGGGTCTATTTATAGCCCCTCCCACTTCTCTCCCACCTTGCCTTTGCTCATTTGAGTTGCTGAGTTTGTTGAGAAGGTTGGGAAGAGAGCAAAAGCCCTAGAGAGAGAGAGAGAGTGATTCGCGAATCCATCCATCCTCTCTCTAGTTCATCCAAGAGTTGAAGTGTGCATCCTCTAATTGTGAAGCTTGAGTGAGTCAAGCGAAGATCGAGGCTTGTTACTCTTGGTGATCGACATCACCTAGACGGTCCGGTGGTGTTCGGAGGAAGGTGATCGCCGGAAGATTGTTGGCGGCCCTTCTCCATCGACGTTGTGATCGGTTGTGGGCGATTCACCGAGTCGGAGTGGCGAAGAATCAGCCCGTAGAGAGCACTCATCCCTTGCGCGGGATTGAGGGGGAGCTATACCTTGCGAGGTGCTCCAACGAGGACTAGGGGGGAGTGTCAACTCCTCGATACCTCGACAAAAACATCGCCGTGTCAAGCATCTCTTTCCCTAGCTCTTTATTACCGCATTACTTTCCGCACTTGTCTTTCAATTCATACTAGAATTGTGTAGGAAGTTTTCGCTTTTCATTGCCTTGCTACCGCTTTCTAGTTAGGACACACAAGCGGTAGACACTAGGGGGTTAATTGGCTCTTTGTAGGTTTAATTCTTGTTTAGAAATTAAAAAGAGCCCAATTCACCCCCCCTCTTGGGCATCTTGATCCTTTCAATGTTGTACTTGGTTACCATCTAAAACGTCATTCAACATGGGACAGAGGGAGTATTACATATATATATATATACATATATATATATATATAACCACAATTATAATATTAGAATGAATTAAATCCAAGATCTAAAACAGGCCCTAAAGGAACCATTCTTTGATCTAAAGATAATTTGCTGATTGTATTTTCACAACAAATGTGCCAACTTCAAGTTGACTTGTACCACCTAAGAAAAGGAGAGAGAAAAAACATCCTAATCCGAGTTTGAGAGAAAAAGATGCATGTCCATCCATCCAAGCATGCGAACAGCCTAAAACCTCTGGGTCAACACAACATAATCCATTTCTTAGCGGAGCATGCGGGTGGCCACACCGGAAAACCAGGTGCTACTGCGATCCGCCGCACCCGCGCGCCCTCACCCACTCTACTCCAATCGCCCCGCCCACCGTACGCATGCTCCTCCCTCGCCCCTCCATACCACTATCTATATCCATTGTCTCTTGTACCCTCAACAACCATTAGCACACTTGCGTTGATATTATCCGCTTGCAGTCCATGACAACCGCCAGCCTTGCGCTCTCGCTACGCCTCGTGCCGTCACCACGGCCGTTGAGCCTCCGTCATCGGGGTGCCGCCATCATCACCTGTCGCACCACCGTCGCGACATTCCACCAACTCGACACCTTCGGTGAGTGTCCTGTGCCTCAATTCCAGGCTCTCTATTTCACCATAATTGGATTTGGCATGCTGCACTTTGCTTAATTATAATGTTGTGGTATGGTTTGGTGTGCTCAGCGGTGAAGGAGGAAGAGTCCAAGTTTCGAAAGGCAGCGGCGGAGGGTTGCAACCTCCTGCCGCTCACGAGGTGCATCTTCTCCGATCACTTGACGCCGGTGCTAGCATACCGCTGCCTTGTCAAGGAGGACGACCGTGAGGCGCCGAGCTTCCTCTTTGAGTCCGTTGAACAAGGATCTGAGGGCACCAATGTGGTGGGTATAGAATAATATATTCTCCATCCATAACACCTGGTCGGTTGGCTCTTGGCCTTGGTGGTCCAACATTTCACCGAGAGTGTTATTTGTAGGGAAGGTACAGCGTAGTCGGGGCGCAGCCCGCCATGGAGATTTTGGCCAAAGCTAACCATGTGACGGTGTTGGACCATGAGATGAAGTCAAGGAGGGAGCACTTCGTGCCTGATCCAATGAAGATCCCCAGGACCATCATGGAGCAGTGGAACCCACAGATAGCTGACAACCTCCCACATGCATTTTGTGGTACACTTTTCCACTCCCTATTAATTATGGATTTAGAATGAGAATGCTTACTGTGCTTTTTGTATCTTGAATTGTTGTCATAGTGTCACTTGCCACAGATATATGAACTTTATTTGAGGTAAAAACATCCCCACTATGGTGCTTCTTGCTTTACATACTTGGGGTGAGGGTGAAACAATGCCATTTCTACTCATGATACGGGTCTATACTTTCTACAATAGCACCTTCTATACTTGGCCTGTTCTCCATGCGCATGTTGCTAGTACTCTCCCAGCCACGCGCATGTTGCTCTCTCAGTCTCAAAATGATAAGAGTATTTTAATGAGGGATAATTCTAACAACATATATTTGGTCAATTATTTTTTCTTACTATATGTTATCATTTGCTAATAAATCAATCTCAAGTTAGACGCCCTTCGGATATAAATCTATTGATACAAGTTGCATGTACTAAACTTGTATGTAATTCAAATAATTATTGGTATAAATTTGTAGTTTTTTTACTTCTCTTCAATTGTAAGAATGTTGTCCGGTGATATGCTAATATTACTTCTCTTCAATAGCTAGGATCCTCTTGTGAATGCAATAAAACATGGGATAGTTCTTTGTTATGTACCCATTACGACCACAACATTTTATGACATTTTTTAGGAGGATGGGTTGGATTCTTCTCATATGATACAATGCGTTATGTTGAAACAAAGAAACTTCCTTTTAGTAAGGCACCCCATGATGACAGGAATCTTCTTGACATTCATTTAGGCCTCTACACTGATGTCATTGTGTTTGATCATGTTGAAAAGGTATGTACCATACACACCATGCTTTTATATGTTTTAGTTGAATAGATAATATTGTAACTTGTAATCTATACATGGTTAGCATACTCAAATTATAGATGTTGCTTTATTCCTTATGAATCTACTCAAGCTATTATAAGGGTGCATGCTTATGGTTAGTTTGGCCAATAAAATTAGAGAGCAAATGGGAAATGTAAGAAGGGATAAACGAGTGATCATCCAGCCAAGCATCCCTCTTTGCATCCCCTTTCCCCTCTAATAGGAGAGGTGGGAGAGGAGGTTCTGTTCATGCCCCTCTAAGTTGTATTTACAAGAAAATCACTAGGGGCTACTAATAGACCCAAGGAGGTTTGTATTTACAAAAAATGGCAATAAAAAAAAATAAATGGCCTCTAAATATTATTTTGTGAGCTCAAGGCTATGTAATTTAGGCCCTAAACATGATAATGGGGACCCCAGCATATGACACAACCCCAACACTTATAAATCAAATGATGTTGTGCTCCCTCCTTTCCAAATAATAGTTCACTTTGGTTTTGTCTTAAGTCTTCTTCAACATTGATGACGTTCTAAGAAAAATATATATTAAGATCTAAAAATTTAAATGAAGTACTATAAAATATATTTCATATACATTCAAATGAAACTAATTTGGTGTTATATATATTGAAGTATTTTTATGTGCAGTTGATCAAAGTCTAAAAAGTTTAAAACCACAGTGAACTATAATTTCAAAGCAATGTATGTAGTTTTATACAGGTTTAGTATACTCAAATCACAGACGTTGCTTTCTTCCTTATGAAGCTACTCAAACTAAGACAAGAATACATGTGGCATAATAATGCACACTCTTCCTCCTAGTGTTTACTAGTATTCTACCATCATGATAGGTTGATCTGTTAACATATTTCTCTTAACTTAAAAATTGTTTATATGTTGTTATATAAAATATATTTATATGGTATAGAATTGGACATGATTAGGATTGAGTCATCAAATGTTTATGCCCCATTCTTTCACATTATTTTTTTTGCACTTTTTATAAGTTATCCACAACCAAATGATGGTGATTGACTTTTGAATTTTGGTATATTATCACTCTCTTAGCTATAAAAATTTCCAACCACTCTATGATGATTTTTATATAATTTAAGAATTATAAATAGGTAAAAGTGCAACATATAGGAACATTGTATTTTTTAAATATGTATTTGTTTTCTTAGATTTACTTATGTTTAATATCAATAATAACCACATATCTAACAAATCATGAGAGTAAAGATCTTTTTGCTTACTAGTCTAATCTTTATTTGCTATAGAAAACACATGTTATTCATTGGGTGAGGATGGACTGCTATCAGTCTATTGATGAAGCATATCAAGATGGAACAGATTGGCTAGAAGCTTTGTTATCAAGATTCCATTGCCTCAATGTGTGAGTTATAAGACTCTGATAACTCGTCATTTTCATAGTTGTTTTCACTAGTGCTTATTACTAATCTGTTATCAATCCTTATTGTAGCCCAACACTCTCTTCTGGTTCGATAAAACTTAATGTTGGAAACATTGGCTTAGCAATGCAAAAATCAACAATGTCAAAAGAAGAATATAAAAATATTGTTGTCCAAGCTAAAGAACACATCTTGGCTGGCGACATTTTTCAAGTAGTCCTAAGCCAACGTTTTGAGAGACGGACATTCGCCGACCCCTTTGAAATCTATCGTGCATTGCGCATCGTAAATCCTAGTCCATATATGGCCTATCTACAGGTGACTATAATACATGTAGAATATTTATTTTTTATAACATGATGGCCAACATATACTAATTGATATGCATGTGATTCATCTCTTTGACATCTCCTAGGCACGAGGTTGTATTCTTGTGGCATCAAGTCCTGAAATTCTTACTCGAGTGCAAAAGGTATAGTGAAATATAAAACATATCTCCATGTTATACTTTTACCATATTTTTTTTAGATCTATAGCAATGTGTAGCATGTGTAAAATAGCAACATAGTTTGTGATTTTTTTCAAATTGTGAATGAAAACATAGTTGAGATGTCATATGATAAAATTAGGCATGAATTCAGAACTCCCATAATATGATATTTAGCAATGTTAATATACCTAATGCAGTTCCATAGTATATTATCATTTCATATGCTTATGTTATCACAAATTAATCTCAATGCTTATTGCAATGTATTAAATATTATAAAAAGAAAATATTCCAGTGAAGTGAACATAATGAACTTTCTTTTTATTTTTCAGAGAATAGTATTCAATCGACCGCTTGCTGGAACTATAAGAAGAGGCAAAACAAAAGCAGAAGACAAAGTTTTAGAACAATTGCTTTTGAGTGATGAAAAGCAGCGTGCTGAACATATTATGCTAGTAGATCTTGGCCGAAATGATGTTGGAAAGGTTCATGTTTTTCATTTCTTGTTCATTTTTATTTTTTAGCATACTTTATTTCCAATTCATTTAGAATATGTGCCATTGTGCCATTTATATTTTTTATCATCATCTAATAAGAAATTGAGAATCATATCCACAATTTTGAGAAGCTTCTAAATGACAAGATACTAGGGTGATCATGGCTTTCCATTAGTATATAGTCGACTCTAAAACTAAATATTTTGTATGGTAAACATATTAAGAAATAGGATATATTTTAGACTAGATATTTTTTATGTGTAATGTTTAGATGGTTTCTTGAATCTAACTTTTATGTACTTTATTTCCAAATCATTTAGAATATGTGCTCCCCCATTTATATTTCTTCCATTTTCTTAGAAGAAACAATTGAGAATAATATCTATAATTTTGAGAAGCTTCTAGATGACAGGATACTAGCGTGATCATCGCTTTGTGTTAGTATATAGTCTGACTCTAAAAGTAAATATTTTTAGCATGGTAAACATATTAAAAACTAGATAAGGATGTAATTTTTTAGAGTAGAGATATTTTACGTGGGATGTTCAGATTGTTGCACTTTCTATGAAACTAACTTTTGTGTCTACTATATTTTCAGTTTTATGTTTAAATAACCCTTTATAACAAAAAAAATAGATAAACCTTCCATAGGACACATAATTGCTTCTACTTGTTAGTGGTTACTAATGAAATGCATGCAATATCAATGAGAAGGACTTGACTTGGTCATAATCTAGACAAGACTAACTTTTATATGTGTTTGTCATACTATGGTTCAAAAAAGTTAGTTTGGTGGTTTATTAGTTATTATAATGATTATGCATCTATATTCTTTCATCTACAATGAACTTGTCTTGTGTACAGGTGTCCAAGCCAGGTTCCGTAAAGGTGGAGAAATTGATGAATATTGAACGATATTCTCATGTCATGCACATCAGCTCAACTGTGAGTCTTCTTTTACGATAATAATTAACAATATTACAATTTTCATGGATGCATTTGTTAAATAATTATATCATTTTTTATCATGTAATACAAGTATAGCATTAACTGCTTATTGTGATTGTTTTTTTGGTAAGTAGAATACCAATTATATAGCAAGAACAAGTTAGCATCCTTTCATGATTTGCATTATCTAAATTATTTATAAGATAAGAAGCATGCCTATTCTAAAACTTATGTAGGTAACTGGAGAGCTACGTGATGATCTTACATGTTGGGATGCACTACGAGCTGCATTGCCAGTTGGAACAGTTAGTGGCGCTCCAAAGGTAACTTGTTGAATTTGTAGCAGTAACCAAGAAATGAACAAACATGATCGTTTCCCTCGGTTTTGTTATGACATCGAGTCACTATAAACACATTAGCTGAACCACACTCTATTAAAACCAAACTTTACCTTCTAGAAAAAAAAGGTTATGCTTTTATAGAAAATCATGGATTTAGTACAACAACCAGAATACCATATGATAGAAGGCGAGCAAAACATAATATCATCATACACAATCTCTAGAAAAAACCATTAAATATACCAAGACTAGATAAATATGTGCAAACTATAAAGCATACAAAATTTATTGTTAACGTAAAAATATTATTTATATGTCAACTAGAGATGGAAATTCTTCCCATGGATATGGGTACAAAATTCCATCCACGGGTGCGAGTCTAGATATAAAATTCTACCTGTGGATACGAGTACATGTATATTGCTTTACCCGCTGGGGCTTCAAATGCAAGGGATTATATCGATTCTAGTGATAAACTAACTTACACACGCAAATAATCATAGGTATATATCATGCTTAATAGGTGTGTGAAATGTTGCCCGCAGGTATAGAATTTTACCTATATATGTTAGATAATTCATTGCGAGCGGTAATTTACTCCATTCGCCACTTAACCAACACACTACCATCATCAATGTAAACCTCCCTAATATGACTAAATTTGTGATAAACTTTTTGTAAATTTATGAGTTTTAGTAAACATTAAGAAACTTCTACTAATTTAGGATATATATCATTAATATTTTTCATTGCATGACCTTTGACTAAGTCGTGTCTTCCCCTAAAATGGTGTTGTTGGTAAATATGTCTTGTTTTTCATTTTTTTCCCTCAAGAAGTTGTGTCTTGAGTCTGACTTCTTGTGTCATTTTGTGAACCCAATGCAACTAGGTGAGAGCAATGGAGTTGATTGATGAGCTAGAAGTGCATATGCGTGGGCCGTATAGTGGTGGCTTTGGATGGATTTCCTTTTGCGGTGACATGGATATTGCACTCACTCTTCGCACCATCGTCTTCCCCACCGCATCTCGGTTTGACACCATGTACTCGTACACGGACAGAAAGTCACGGCAGGAGTGGGTCGCTCACATCCAGACTGGAGCTGGCATAGTTGCTGATAGCAAACCAGATGACGAGCACCAAGAGTGCCTCAACAAGGCTGCAGGTGCTGCTCGTGCCATTGACCTTGCCGAATCTACATTTCTGGAAGACTAGCCTGCTGCAGGTCCTAATGAAGCAAATATATGTTTTCATTCTCTGCATAATTATGGATTATACTAGACAACATACTTCCTAGGCTGAATAAAAAGCTCTATTGTAATAAATAAGTTAATAAATATAAAAAACAAATGGTAATTTTTGGCCAGCATATATAGCATGTTAATACATAAAAAATTGACATACACCAAGTGTCGGGTACCTAATTTAACGGTACATTTTCGAAAATAATCAACAACCATCTGAGGGGGAGCGAAACCATCGAAGGCAAACCGTCACGGCCCATCGGCCCGCAGGACGAAAAGCGCGGGGGTCTCCACCTAGTCGGCCCATGAAGGCAGACGTGCCCCGGGCAGACGTGCCCTGGGCGCTGCCTTGGGCGGGCTCGACTCCGCCTCGCCCGACGTCCTGAAGGAAGACGTGCCCATATCTCCCTCCACGTCAGCATTCCCTGACTTAAACCAATCCATGCCTTCATGGCAAGGCCGTTGATTTCAGGAGACGTGTCAACATTAGAGGAAAGACCTCATTACCCCTATACGAAGGGATAAGGTCGCTAGTCCTTAGCTGCCGACGTCGCGCCCTCTATAAGATAAGAACGGAGGTACAAAACCACGTAGAATCGTACACCCCGTATAATCCAGAGCTCATGATAGCACCCTGACTCCTACCTAAACGAAGACATGTCAAGTTCCCCAATCGGGACGGGACGAAGCAAGGCACCTGGACAGGACGGAATCATGCCTCTCGTGAGGCGGAGACAGCCTCACACATCCCCGGCCCCTACAGGAGCTCATCGAACGAGAGTACAACGGGTACAGTGGGACCCTCTGAATAACGGAGTCCATAGGCCAAGCGTGAAGGAATCTCACCGTACGCAAAAAGAATTGGGGGAAGGTACAAATGGTGTACCGGTCGACGGAGCTGTAGGCATCCATGCCTCTATCCACTACTAGCTTAACCAGACCCCCCTGTATTCTCCGGTGAAGCAGTGGAAGGCCGACACGACACCCAACCTCTGACCAAGTACGAAGACAATAAGAATATAGTATTATGGGTACTCCGCATCCTTCTCGGAGAAGGCAAAGGCACCGCCTCTCAGGAATATACTCCTCGGTGCACACTTGTAACTCCCCCACCCTCCTTGCTACTATAAAAGGAGGGTGATGGGGGACGATGACGGACATCAGACAATCAGACAATCGAATAATCGAAGAACAACATGCATAGAGCTAGAACACACTCATACACCAACGTACTCAGAGACTTGGGGCTCATACCCCCTCTCTCGACCAAGCTTGTAACCCCCTCCAAGCAGAGATAAGGAACAGGAGCAGCTACACACTGGACGTAGGAATTTCTTGCCCGAACCAGTATAATCCTCTTGTCCCTTTGTCTCACCATTCGGAACCCGACACGCGTACAAATTTACTTGTTGGTAGTTTCTAAACACCGATAATTGACGCGCCAGGTAGGGGGCATCGCGTGTCGCGACGTTTTAGTGGTTTTGAATGGCCTCCCGCAACTCCGACAACCTTGGGCTCTCCTTCATCTGCTTTGGAAGCCTGGAGTTCGCTTTCTCCTCGGACGGGACCCTCATCCGCGTGCTGCCTTCACCGGACCAGGTCGTCGATACCCTGACCCGTTCGGACAAGGGCTCCCCGGCTCTATGCAGGGATGCACCGGTTGAGACCCTCAGGCCGCGAGGCCCTGGAGCCAACCTCACCGGACTTGGGAAAGAAACTCACCAGGATGACAACAGAGGGCTCCACCCGCTCGAGGCGTTCATGAGCGGTGTGGGGGACTCTGACGACGACAGCCACGAAATCAACCATGCGGCCGAGCATGCTGTGTTGCATTTCGTGCGCTCCCAGTATGACTACCTCCTGGACTCAGACCCCAGCTCCGACGGCGACAAAACGCCAACGGATGACAGTTGCCTTGGAGCCATCACCGCGACGGAGGAGGTCCACCAGGACACCGAGGAATGTGCCAACGACCCCTTCCCTGACCACGATGCGGGGAAGAAACCTGCCATGGGGCGGATGACGTACTACGCCTCGGACGAACGGTCCTCCGAAGGTAGTGACCATCTGCTCCGTCGCAGGCGCAGGCCACGTCGGCGTGCCTGGGGCTGCAGGGCACCGTGATCCTCTCCAAGCTGTGCACCGAGACAGGTATCCTCTCACGTAGACGCGGCCATCCAAATCAAGGGAGGCGCGCCGTTGGAGGAAGGTGTCCCGGTCGCGTACCCGTTCGTCCTCGTCGGCGCCGCATCCATCCTCGAGCGACTCATCGCTCTGAAGATGACCGACACCCCCGACGACGAGTTTGTGGGAACCATCGACTCATTTTACGACCTCCTGACCGAGGAAGACTTGGCTCTCTCCGGCACTGATAGTACGGGGACTGAGCACGCCACTCCCGAGGTCAGCGAGGCTCCCTCACAGGAATGTTTCATCTGCGACAGGAGGGAAGCCACCCCCCAGGGAACCGTGCGCGACCTCGACGAGGATGGCAACGAAATCCTCCCTGAGAACCGACAGGTCCTCACGCCGCCGCACGTCAACCTCGACGCCATACATGCCTGGCAAAACGAGCTCGACGACGCTCGCCGCCAGATCGACGATGAGCGCACCCTCCTCGAGCAGCAACTGCACCCGAGGCCGGAGATCGATCCCCGAGCTCGGGCTTGGGACGTACAACATCGCATAGTCGAGGATGACACCTCTCCGCCAAGTTTCCCAAGGGCGCAGCAAAACATAGTGGCCGCCACCATGCTCATGAGACAGTTCCCGGAGCCCACAACGCCCGAGAACAAGAAGCTTAGAGGGGATCTACGCTTCCTTCTCGACCGCGCGGCGGCCCGGCAGGCGGAGAGCTCAGCACGACAGAGAGCAGGGGCTCTCTCCAGTGCTCCAAACACACCGCTACCCGAGAACTCCGTTCGCCAGAGGCCAAGGCCAACCCCAGCAAGGGACCAGGCGACATCCCGGGCGCAGCGCGCGTTTCGAAGGCGACGACTATGGGCAAAGCGACAGCGATGGCGGTAGCAGAAGGCGTGGGAGACACCCACGAAGGGACAGACGACATGACCCTGATGAGGACTGGGACTCCAGCCCAGAGCCCATCGGAGCACGCTGTTTCTCTTCGCGCATACACGCTGCGTGGGTCCCGTCGCGGTTCCGCCCGCCGACCTACACCGGTCCACGCTGTTTCTGGCTGGAGGACTATCGGTTCGCTTGCGAGGCAGGCGGAGCAAACAACGAGAATTTCATAATCCGTCACTTGCCGCTCTACCTTTCTGATACAACGCGAGTGTGGCTTGAGCATCTCCCAAAAGGAAAGATCCAAAATTGGGCGGACCTAAAGGAGTCCTTCGTCGGGAACTTTCAGGGAACGTACATCCGGCCCGGAAACTCCTGGGATCTCAAGAACTGCAAGCAAAAGCAAGGAGAGACCCTCCGAGAGTACATTCTTCGCTTTTCTCAACAGTGTAACGAGCTCCCGGACATAGCCGACGGCGACGTTGTCACGGCATTCCTATCGGGGACGACTTGCGAATCCCTGGTTCACAAACTGGGGCGCAAAAAGCCTAAGATGATGAAGGAACTGCTCAACATCGCCACGAACCACACCTCGGGCGAGGAGGCAGTCGACGCCGTTTTCCAGGGCGCGACTAGCCGGAGCAGGCGTGACGAGGTGGAAGCCGAAGGACCCTCGACTCGTCCTCACAAGAAGGGCCGCAATCGGCCACGGTACGACCCGTCACTCGTCGCGGCGGCAGAGAAAGGCGAGGGGCAGTAGGACGGGCCAACTAACGACCACTTCGAAAAAATGCTGGAACGGCCCTGCCCGAACCATGCGACCCCTGTCAAACACCTCCTCAAGGACTGCAACCTCATGAAAAAGTTCCTCGGTGGCGGTGCGAAGAAGAAGAGATGGGCAAAGAAGAAAGAGGACGAGGGAGAAGACGGCGGAGGAAAGGACAACGACTACGTCCTGGCGGACGAGACGCTGATGATCTTCGGCGGCCCGGCGTCGTGCAGCTCCAAGCGTCAGCAAAAGGTCGCCCGTCGAGAGGTATACACAACCACCCCCGCTGTTCCCACCTTCCTCAAGTGGTCGGAGTCTCCTATTACTTTCAATTGTAACGATCATTCCGAATATGTACCGTATCCTGGCCGATATCCATTAGTTGTCAATCCCATCGTTGGCACGAAGCACCTCACCAAAGTCCTAATGGACGGTGGGAGTGGGCTCAATATCCTTTATGCTGAGACCCTCGACGCGATGAGAATACCACGGTCACGTTTGCGCCCCTTGGGGGCTCCATTTTTGGGGGTGATCCCAGGCAAGAAGGCAGACCCAATTGGCCGGATCGACCTGCCCGTCACCTTCGGCGGTCCGAGCAATTTCCGTAAGGAAATACTGACATTCGAGGTCGTCGGATTCAGGGGGACTTACCACGCCATACTCGGACGACCATGCTACGCGAAGTTCATGGCAGTCCCAAACTATACCTACTTAAAGCTGAAGATGTCGGGTCCGAAGGGCGTCATCACGGTAGGCGCGGCGCCCCGACGCGCATACGAGTGCGACGTCGAGTGTGGCACGTACGCGTCGATGCTCGTGGCCTCAAAACAACTCGCAGCTGAATTGGTAGCCGAGGCTAGCACGTTGCGTGGAGAAACCCCGAACACCAAGAAGATTGGCTCGTTCGAGTCCATGGAGGCCACGAAAACGGTCGTTCTCGACACCCGGGACGGGGAAGAGAGGGTCGTCCACATCAGCTCCTCCCTCTCTCCCAAATAGGAAAGCGAGGTCGTCGACTACCTTCGAGCGAACATCGACGTATTCGCGTGGAGGCCCTCAGATATGCCGGGCATACCCAGGGATGTCGCCGAGCACTTCCTGCATGTCAAGACGGGGTCCAGGCTAGTTAAACAACGACTGCGCCACTTCGACGAGGAAAAACGTGCCGCGATCGGAGAGGAGATCAAAAAGCTCCTCGTCACGGGTTTCATCAAAGAAGTGCACCACCCCGAGTGGCTTGCCAATCCTGTACTGGTACGAAAGAAGAATGGGAAATGGAGAATGTGTGTCGACCACACGAGTCTCAACAAGGTCTGTCCAAAAGACCCATATCCGCTGCCCTGTATCGATCAAATAGTTGACGCGACATCAGGTGCAAACTCCTTTGTTTTCTTGACGCATACTCTGGGTACCATCAAATCAAAATGAACGAGTCGGACCAGCTCGCGACGTCGTTCATCACCCCGTTCGGATCGTTCTGCTACGTCACCATGCCTTTTGGGCTCCGGAACGCTGTGGCAACTTTTCAGCGGACCATGATCCGGTGCTTCGACGAACTTGTGAGTAAAACCGTCGAGGTTTACGTGGATGACATCGTCGTCAAGTCCAAGCACGCTAGTGAACTCATGGCTGACCTCGCCCTCACGTTCGTGAAGCTAAAAAAGAATAGCATCAAGCTTAACCCCGAGAAGTGCGTCTTCGGAGTCCCAAAAGGCATGCTCCTGGGCTTCGTTGTCTCTAAAAGGGGGATCAAGGCTAACCCTGAGAAGATCACTGCCATTGAAAAAATGGGCCGATCCATAACGTGAAGGGGGTACAAAGGGTCACGGGTTGTCTCGCGTCGCTCAGCCAGTTCATCTCGTGCCTCGACGAAAGGAGACTGCCTCTTTACAAACTCCTAAAGAAATCCGAGCGATTCGCATGGACACCCGAGGCCCAGGCAGCCCTCGACCACATCAAGCAGCTGTTGTCAAGTGCGCCTATCCTGGTCTCGCCCGACAAAGAGGAAAAACTCCTGTTATACATCTCCGCCATAAGGCAGGTGGTGAGCACGGTCCTAGTCGTGCAAAGAGAGGAAGAAGGGCATGCGCTCAAAGTACAGAGACCCGTGTATTTTGTTAGCGAAGTGCTGAGCGACTCAAAGACCCGGTATTCCCATCTGCAAAAACTGGTGTACGCGGTGGTCATGACTAAAAGAAAGCTGCTGCATTACTTTGGGTCACACGAAATCATAGTTGTAAGCAATGCGCCGTTGGGAGAGGTCATCCTAAACAAAGATGCCACCCATCATATCGCTAAATGGGCGTTGGAGCTGATGGATAAACACATCACCTACGCCCTGTGGAGCGCCATCATGTCACAGGTCCTGTCCGACTTCATTGCGGAGTGGACGGATGCAACCCTTCCTGCTCCAGCTGTCGAGCAGGAGTATTGGAATTTGTACTTTGATGGCTCCCTCATGAAAACCGGCGCAGGCACTGGGATCGTCTTGACGTCACCCCCCCGCGAGGTGACAATGAGGTACATGGTACGTCTACTGTTTCCGGCGTCCAACAACGAGGCAGAGTATGAAGCCTTGCTTAGCGGACTACGGATTGCGATCGATCTGGGGATAAGGCGGCTCGACGCTCGCGGCGACTCCCAGCTAGTAGTCAACCAGGTCATGAAGCAATCCAACTGTGTCGACTCGCGTATGGCCACATATTGCCAGGAGGTACGAAAACTTGAGTCCAAGTTTGATGGCCTCGAGCTCAATCACGTGCCACGACGATAGAATGAAGAGGCCGACTCCCTGGTCAGGGCGGCCTCAGGCCAGGAGCCTGCGCCTCCTGGAGTGTTTGCAAGTGATCAGTTAAAGCCATCTATTAACACCAGAGAAACGGAATCCTCCAATGCCAGTTCTCCAGCGACCTCGAGAGCCCTCGAGGCCTCGACTGCAGGTGATGACGGAACCACTAAACCAATGAACATAGAGTAGGAGGGGTTGACGTCGGAAGAGAAAGACTGGAGGCAACAATACATAGGTCGCCTAGCCAACGACAAGCTCCCCACGGGCCAGACGGAGGCCAAACAGCTCACCAGGCGAGCCAAGACATTCACCCTTGTCAACAATGTGCTTTACAAGCAAAGCGCAACTGGTGTCATACTACGTTGCATCCCAACCGAGCAAGGGAAAGAACTGTTGCGAGACATCCATCGGGGAGCCTACGGACATCACGCGGGAGCTAGAACCCTTGTAGGGAACGCTTTCCGACAAGGCTTCTACTGGTCGACGGCTGTGGCCGACGCCCAAGCTTTGGTTCGCGTCTGCGAGGGTTGCCAATTCTTCGCCAGGAAGATCCACATGCCTGCTCAGGCACTCCAAACCATCCCCCTTACGTGGCCATTCGCAGTTTGGGGGCTCGACATGGTTGGAAAATTCGAGAGGGCACCCAGGGGCTACACCCACCTGCTGGTCGCCATAGACAAGTTCACCAAATGGATTGAGTTGCACCCCATCACTAACATTAGGGCCGAGGAAACCGTTAGTTTCTTCACCAACATCATCCATCGCTTCGGAGTGCCCAATTCCATTGTCACCGACAACGGAACTAACTTCACGGCAGGCGAGTTCCTAGAATGGTTCGACGAGCACCACATACGGGTTGATTGGGCGTCCGTCGCGCACCCGGAATCTAATGGGCAGGTGGAACGCGCCAACGGGCTCATCCTACAGGGGATCAAGGCGAGAATTTTCGATCGGCTGAATAAATACGACAAAAAATGGCTCCAAGAGCTCCCTGCTGTCCTGTGGAGTCTTAGAACAACACGAAGCAGGGCCACCGGCTTTTCGCCATTCTTCTTGGTCTACGGCTCAGAGGCCGTCCTACCCACCGACCTCATACGGGTCCCCTAGGGTGGAGGCTTATGACCCGAAGAAGGCAGAAACCTTCCTAGAAGACGCCATCGACTAGGTCGAGGAGGCCAGGGACGCCGCCCTCCTACACTCCACCAAGTACCAACAGGCGCTACGGCGATACCACGACTGACGTGTCCGCCCAAGGGATTTCCAGCCAGGGGACTTAGTACTCCAGAAAATCCAAAGCAATAAAGAACGTTGTAAGCTCACATCACCTTGGGAAGGACCCTACATTGTCCACGAAGCGATAAGGCCATGAGCTTACCAACTCAAAACTTTCGCCGGCAAGGTCTTCACCAACGCCCGGAACATACAACAGCTATGTCATTTCTACCCCTAAAAAATCCCTCATTACAGCATTCCAGTCAAAATTTGCTCTCTTTTATGCATCACAAAAGTCTTGGGTGAGAGCTCCTCTTTTATGCGCGGCATACAAAGAAACCCCTCACCTTGGGGCTACTAGATAGATGCAAAATAAAAGAAAAATTTGAACAAATATACACAACCCAAGTTTATTACAACCATCCCAAAAGCAAAAGGGCTAGAGTCCAGATAAGTTGCTCAACATTACAGCTTCATCCTACTAAAATGATAGGCAGCCACATCAGAAAGTTCCCTAGACCAGAGATCGAACTCATGGCTAAGGCGACACGCCGGGCTACAGTACATGATGACTCCGGCCATACCCTCGCTGGCCGGCCTAAAGCGCCTGCACAGCTCCCAAACGCAAGCAGGGGAGTCATCAACCGCTAACGCCAGCACGTCCCATGGGCAACGAATCCCCCTCCGATTCGCGATGACGTGAAGATCCCTGCGGAAGTCGAAACAGAGCGAGGGTAGACCGCGGGTGCCCCACCTGCCATTTGGGGGCGCGCCGCCAGCGATTTGGCTGAGAAGAGCGAGAGCCTCAAGGTTCGACGGATTTGCAAAGTACAACAACATGGCCCGGAAGTACATCGCTCCGACATCCCCAGCCCGGATCGCTCGGTTAATGAACTCCCAGCCGGAGGGGTCCTGCCCCCACCAAATCAGCATCTCCACGCCACGAAAGCACAAGGCCTCTCTATGGCCGGCTTTGAAGAAGCGCTGCTCAAGATTAGTCCCCCGGAACTTGTGGCAGCACCAACAGTAACGTTGTATATCCCGGAGGGACAAGAACCGAACCAGCGCGCCATCATGGCATATCCTCTGGAAAAAGCCACAGACCTGGCGAAGGCGCATGTATTCGAGAAAATCACCTCCATGATCAATGATGCAGAGAAGGATCTGGAAGAGAAGCTCCTCCGGCAGCATCAACAGAGCGCAAGACACCATGGCAAGGCGAGCGCGTCCAGCATCCATCTCACGAGCAAGATTGACGCGCCTCCTCGACGACGACGAGTCCCCTCTTCTCTTAGTACTAGTTAGCAAAGGAGGAAGAGACTGAGGAGAACAGCGGAGAGTTATTGCTCCAGGCCTCCCAGCCTATATATATAGAGTTGAGTTGTTGCCCCTCCATCTTCCACACACACGCCCCTTGGGTCATAAAAAATATAAAAAAATACAAGTCCTCGGAACCACAAAGGCGCGACCCTTCATTTTCCAGGCGCGAACAGTAGCAGTGAACCATCAAGTGACAGGTGGACCATTCACCAAGCAACCAATTATTACAAGGGCCCACAGACTGCAAACGGCGCCAAGAATAGGCAGGTATCACAGGCAGCATAACCGGTCCGCCACAACCAACAAAAGAGGTGAGAACGGACGGTAAGTGAGTCCATCTAAAGAACGTTCAATTCTATTTATTCCCACTGTGCAAAATGCAGGGACAACAACGGGGTAATGGTCGAAAGATCGTCTTTCACCCGTCATACTCATATAACAAATGAGGTAAAAAGGCCGAGGGATCTTGGCTGGCCCAAAACATTACGGGTTCGACAGCCTCCCCGGCCAAAAACGAAGAGTGAGGGACGTTGCCAAGCGGGCCCTAGCGGCCGGAACGTAGACGTTTTCACGTCGAACGCGCTTGGTAAACGTGTTTAGGCTTTGACAGATAACATAATATGTGGTAAACCCCACAAGGGGTGGCAGCGAGCCCTCGGATACCAGCAAACGGATTCGGGTACTATACGTATCGACTGTCGGAGATTAGAGATCGGTCCACGATGGACCTCTGCCGATGCGCGCCTCCGCGGATGAGGATCCGGGGTCTCCCCTAAACTACCCGATTGCAGCTCGCCGAGCGCTCGATCTCGGCCATCGAGGTAAGATACGAGACCGCTCACTTCCACATCCTAGATCATGGGGGTGCGAGGAAGAAACGCGGGGCCACACGATGACGGCTCCCAAACTCATGATCCCACAGACATGATAAGCAACGAACAAAGGCTTAAGCAACAGATGTGATAATTAAAAGACGACGATTACAAAAGCTTAAGAGAGGGGCTCATCAGGCCCAGTCCATACAGGCAAGGTAAAGCACCGCGACCAGCATAGCATAACCAACTAACAAGCTACTGGACCTCCGCCAGGAAATCCTCCACGGGCACGACGTCAACGACGGCCTCGGCAGCATCAGAAAGACGCTCGATGAGATGGACATACTGATCGATGCTACGCCCGTGCGGGAACCCGCCGACATCCACCATGTCCATCCCAGAGCGGACCTCAGCCATGGTGAACGCGACTCCAGCACCACGGAAGATGGCACGCGCGACGACATAGCGGATGCGCGCGGGAATGGCCCGGAGATGCTCAACCGCGGTGCTCCTAGGTGCACGAAGAAAGCCGACGACATCGTTCGCCGCAGAATGGAACGCCTGCAGCTCCTCCTCCAGCGCTATGAAAGGGAAACGATGTGTTACGTCGTGAGCAGGTCATGATGAAATATACGCAGGAGAAAGGCGGCCGAGCTTACCCATGACACGCCTGTCAGCCTCGGCCAGCTGATCGCAAAGACAGTAGCCCGCCTGACAGACCCTAACAGGCTCTGGCGGAAACCTTCCAGCATCTGGTAAAGCAGCTCCGTGTCCTGAATATGACGAAGATTCTGCATTGGACGACTAAGCAGCTCCTCCAGCAGGCTCCTGAACCTGCGCGCTGGAGGCGCCGGCGCGGGCCCTAAAGGGGCCGGAGCTCCGACCGGACGAGGAACACCCCCTGGGCTAGCTGGAGGCGTTGGGTGAGGCGACATAAGCATGTCAGAGGGAACCGCCCACACCTCAAAGCCACGGGGAAGTGAGGCATCGTAGGCCGTGTAAGGCCTACTAATCAAAGAAAAAGGATCAGTAAATACGAGAGTAATGACAAGGAATCAGGGATGGTGCGACACAGGTACCATCCCGCCTCGGTCATCCGACGATGAAGGCTTCGAGGGTCAGACACGCCACCCTCCATGGGACGCTTGCCACGATCCATAGGCCAACAAGCAGCGACTCAAATGGAGAAGAATGCAAACAGAGGATGAAGATGAAGGAGCAAGATGGAACAAACCAACCCGCTCGACGTGACACCTTAAATAGGCGAAGGAGCGAGGTCAGCAAAGCCAGGGCCCACCATTCCATTTTTCAACTCACAAGGGCGATCAGAGAAATGCAGGGGGAGGTTGTGTCGAGTCTTGTCATGGCGAATCGGCCGATGCGTCGCCAAGAGCGTGACACGCGGATCACCGACAAACACAACAAAGCTAGGGCGCGGTGCAAGTCGCGCTAACCATTAGGCCTGTCATGGCTACGCTTCAGTCGCTGACAGTGCACTACCACCACTTCGGCCATGGATCAGTCGCAAACTGATCTGTGTGGCCGGACCAAAAGGCATCAGCGCACGCCCGGGGGCTTCTATGCCACAGAAAATCACTGTACGCAGAGGGCTCATTAATGGGCACGTGGAGAAGCGCGATAGCCATCCCGCTGTGTCTAATCACGATGGACGAGCCGACGCAGCAACAGCAGGAGCGTACGATGCGTGGCGACGAGCAAGAGGCGAACAAGTTTCAAGGCTCGGTGGCAAGTGGTAAACAGCATCATGACCAAACAGTGCAAGCACCGGCAGTAGACTATCAGTACAAAAACCAAATCCGATCCAACCTGAGAAACACACGCCATCGGAAGATTGCGATTCTACGCAATCAAAGCGTATCTAACGTCCGCGACCGGAGCGTTGAGATCAACACGATGAATCAAAAGCCTGTGCAAGAACTACGCTCTCACCCAGGCTCGGGGGCTACACCCGGCGGGTGCGCTCGCGCGCACCCTGTTGGTGAAGGATAAAACAAATAATCCATCAAAGCATGCAAAGCCTCAGCAAGGTAATCAAAAACCCTTCCTAAGGCTCGGGGGCTACTATCGGGTACCTAATTTAACGGTACATTTTCGAAAATAATCAACAACCATGTGAGGGGGAGCGAGAAGCCCATCGAAGGCAAACCGTCACAGCCCATCGGCCCGCAGGACGAAAAGCGCGGGGGTCTCCACCTAGTCAGTCCACGAAGGTAGACGTGCCCTGAGCAGACGCGCCTTGGGCGGGCTCGACTCCGCCTCGCCCGACGTCCTGAGGGAAGACGTGCCCATATCTCCCTCCACGTGAGCATTCCCTGGCTTAAACCAATCCATGCCTTCACGACAAGGCCGTTGGTTCCAGGAGACGTGTCAACAGTAGAGGAAAGACCTCATTACCCCTATACGAAGGGATAAGGTCACTAGTCCTTAGCTGCCGACGTCGCACCCTCTATAAGATAAGAACGGAGGTACAGAACCACGTAGAATCGTACACCCCGTATAATCCGGGGCTCATGATAACACCCTGGCTCCTGCCCAAACGAAGACATGTCAAGTTCCCCAATCGGGACGGGACGAAGCAAGGCACCTGGACAGCACGGAATCATGCCTCTCGCGAGGCGGAGACATCCTCACACATCCCCGACCCCTATAGGAGCTCATCGAACGAGAGTACAATGGGTACAATGGGACCCTCTGAATAACAGAGTCCATTGGCCAAGCGTGGAGGAATCTCACTGTACGCAAAAAGAATTGGGGGAAGGTACAAACGGTGTACCGGCCGACGGAGTTGTAGGCATCCATGCCTCTATCCACTACTGGCTTAACCGGACCCCCCCTGTATTCTCTGGCGAAGCGGTGGAAGGCCGACACGACACCCAGCCTCCAACCAAGTACGAAGACAATAAGAATATAGTATTATGGGTACTCTGCATCCTTCTCGAAGAAGGCAAAGGCACCGCCTCTCAGGAATATACTCCTCGGTGCACACTTGTAACTCCCCCACCCTCCTTGCTACTATAAAAGGAGGGTGAGGGGGGACGACGACGGACATCAGACAATCAGACAATTGAATAATCGAAGAACAACAAGCATAGAGCTAGAACACACTCATACACCAACGCACTCAGAGACTTGGGGCTCATACCCCCTCTCTCGACCAAGCTTGTAACCCCCTCCAAGCAGAGATAAGGAACATGAGCAGCTACACACTGGACGTAGGGATTTCTTGCCTGAACCAGTATAATTCTCTTGTCTCGTTGTCTCACCATTCGGAACCCGACACGCGTATAAATTTACTTGTTGGTAGTTTCTAAACACCGATACTAAGGCAAACACTACAAGAAATCTTATGATCTATGACGATATGTTATCATCATAAATTCATGTATATTTGTCATAGCAGTTGTATTTATGATGACTGCATGACAATAAATAATTCGTCAAAGATCATGCATGGTAAATCATGTTTAATGACGGTTGCATGTTTTTTCATCATAATTTTTAGTGACAACCTGATTTGGGAGTCGTCATTAAATGTCTTATGGCCTGGCTAGGCCCATGTACTAGAAAGGCTATTACTAAGCCAAATATAATTATTGACCTAATTTATTACATGCCAAACTTATTTATAGAAATAAAATTGACAACAATTTTTGGGCCAAAACCTCATTTGCAACCTGTATATTTAGTGGGCCAAAAGCCATCAAGTCCAAACATCAAGCTTGTTGTATACTTCCTCCGTCCATGAAAAAATCAATTCCTAGAATCCATTCCAGTCAAACTTTTTTAATTTTGACTAACTTTATAGAAAAATGTAACAATATTTATGACTTAAAATGAGTACCATGTAAAAATATGTTCTTAGATAAATCTAATGATACTAGTTTGATATCATAAATTTTAATACTTTATTCTAGAAATTTTGTCAAAATTCAAAAAATTTGACTTAGGACAAACCCAGAAATCCATTCTTTCAGGGACGGAGGGAGTATTTAGTTACAATACACCGGAAATAAATAATTTATAATACTAATACATATGCATACTTTACTGGCTGTTCTGAATTAGAAAACACCAACAACTGTACTTTTGCCATCAGCAAGCATTACATTAAAAAAAGATCACAAACAAAAGAATGTTTTCATAGAAAATATATTGTTTGGTTATCCATCTTCCCCATTTATGCAAGGTTCATACTGCAGCATCATGGACAAATCCAGCATTCCTGTTATCACAAAATGAAAGCACTTATTCCAGATGTAAATATGATCCAGGTACTGACTGCTTGCTAAAATTGACAGACAGTATGTAAGAGATTATCTAATCCACCATTTTAGAAAGGGAGTGACTACACAACATTCGGGTGATTCCGTGTCATTCTATCAACCAGATTTTTAACAAATCAAAAAACGGCACCTAATAACTTAAACAGATTTCAAATCTAGATGATATACAAGAAAAAAACATATTTTAAAACAACAAAAAACCACATGTGTCGGTTGATTTTGATTCAGTCCATCAATTAGATTATCATCAAATAATTACATGACACGTAGGCCACTAATACCTGATGAGAATCTGATTGCTCACAGGAAAAATTACACCTAGATTTTTACTGACCTCTTGCTCACGTGAACCAAAGATTTATCAAATTTGGCAACTAGCACCGTAACTAGAAGTCTGCAACTTTTAACTGCATTCGGAAGAAGAATTGGACAACAAAGAATTATAGAAGACTGAAATACAGAGCAAAATAGTTGTGGGAGAGAAAATATTTAGAGGAAGCACAGCCAAAGACTGAATATCAGACTCTGAAACTTGAAACAATAATTGACACGTAACAGTACTGAAAAGTGAAAACAGATTCCATGCTACTAGTCACAGGCAGCCCAAACCAGACTTCTGAAAACCATATGCAGCACACTATTTTTTCTCACCTCTTATCATAGTGCTTGATGTGTCATCACACTTTATGCCCTTAGGAAGTTCTCTCTTCAATTCTGCAAAAGGAGTACCATACATCATTTTTACTCTTTATAATTTCTATGTAATTTTTCAACTGAGCACATGTATATTTCACCAAAAATGCTATTTCAGAGAGGCTATGTGCCTTTAAAATTACATGATCTCAGAGCTAAGCCTCCACCGCCCTGACATAAAAATAAAAATAAAAAATAAAATGAACCACCGAATCTCAAAATTCAAAATCTGAAACTAATATGAACATTCATACTGACAATGAAACTGAACAAAAAAAATATAGAACAAAAGAACGACAACTGAAACTCAAACACTGATAACTACAAGCTAATAGAAACATCTCACAAAAATCTACAAGACCAACTTAAGAGAGAACACAAAGACTACTAGCTACCAGCTAGTTAATACTATCATTCATGAATTACTAAAAATGTGTAGTGTTGTAGCTACATAGAGACATTTCACAAAATAAGAGATCAAGTGCTAAACAACTAACATATAGAGACAGCTCGTTCCATTTTCTAAACTGCTCACCTGAATACTAGTTTCTGCTGCTAAGCCAAGAAAATCGACTTGATGCACTCCTGCTGAAACTGTATCTATGAACACGTGAAAGAAAACCAAAGATATACGGACAAGAAATTGAAACAATAAATTTGGAGCTGATAAATTGAGGCCAACAGTAACCCAACGCAGGCAGTAGATTTCACTTTTATCTTGATCCCACAACTCTCTTCTTTCCGAGTTACCCATACTTACTTTTTGGAGAAAGTCAGCAATTCCATGCCATAGCGCACTCTCCGATTGCTGCTTCTGTTGTTGGTCAGATGAAGCAGTTGATTCTTCTGCAGCAGCATGTCAGAGCCCGCAAAACCACCACCAGCAATGATATGGCTGCTTGAAGCAAACGTGGAACTTGGGGGCAGCAGAACAGTGTGGTGTGTTGGGTGTGGCCTTAAGAGGAGTATATGTCACTTAGTACGTGTAGGTAGCAGTACAAGTACAACATTATATTTGAATTCGAAAGATGGAGCGTACTATATACTATATGTAGTATGTGTGAATAGCTAGCTAGGAGTAAGTACAACACATTCTACGACGTGACACTAGTGTACAATACGGAGTAGTATCTGCGCATGCAACATGCTGACTGATGCGGATCGAGGGGACACCGTACCCGGCCCTCAATGGCGGATCGGCTCCTGCTCCTGCCTGCCTGCCTGCCTGCCCGCGACCCTGCGTGAGATCCGGCTCTCGAATTCATGGCTCCGATCGACGAGACCAGGACATCCATCCGATCCAGTAGCATACTACGTATATAGGTGATTGTTTGATATCTGTCTTGCACCGCCCGTACGTGGATCCGACTCAATAATATGTCCCATAAATATAGGTTAGATCCTTTCACAAACAAAATGTAGGCCGTTAGACCGAGTAGCTTGGTTTTCGAAATGAATCACTTTTTGACCAGCTATAGCTTCGCGAGTTGTATGAAGGTGTTTTATGCCAAACGGGTCTTCTATAGACAGCTTCATTCATGTGTAAAGCTCCTGAAAACCTCCTCTCATAGAATTGAGATGGAGATAAAGCTAAAAATAGTTTTTTTTTCTACCTTCACCTACACAAATGAGCCCCAACTCATGAGAAAGGCGCATGCGGCTGCGGAGGCGGACATGTCTAAATTTGGAGATTTTAGGGTTAAGGTTAGAATTTGGAGATTTTGGGCTTTAGTGGGGCTGCATTTGCGGTGCAAAGTGACCTGTGGCGGAGGATGGTTGAAAGTTCCTAGATGGCTAGAAGGGGGGGTGATAGCCTAATAAAAATTTTATAAACCACTAGAGCAAAGGTTAGTAAAACACTAAAGCGAAGTTTTTTGCTCTAGCTCTACTAGGGATGCAAAGCCACCTATTCAAGCAATTCTAGTTAACTAAGTGCCTACACACAATAGCAAGAACCTAAGGCACTTAGCTCAAGCAAGCTAGAACAACTAACTAGCAAGCTAACTAGACAAGATAATGAAGAAAGTAAATGCAAAGGATAGATGTGATTGTTATACCGATGCCTTGTGATGTAGGGATGACAATATGAAGAACCAATCACAAGAATACCAAAGAGTAGCCGGGAGACAAGATGACACAATGATTTTTCTCCCGAGGTTTACTTGGTTGCCACCAAGCTAGTCCCGTTGTGTCGACTACTCAAATGGTGATTCGGTGATTAATAGGCAATCACAAGCCTAACCCACTACCCGGGCGCCACAAGAATCCACCCAAATGAGAGTAACTCAATAACACGAACAATCCACTAGAGTTACCCTTTGGCGCTCCGCCGAGGTGGGTACAAGCCCTCTCACAAGTCGATGAAGTCGGTCGCGAACAATCACCAACACGCGCCGAAGCTTCTCCACAATCGCCAAGCCGTCTAGGTGTTGGCAAACACCAAGAATAACAAGAAATCTCGCGGCGATGACGATGACCAAGTGCCACTAAGATGCAATGCAATGATCAAGCACTTGGTTCACTCAAACTCTCATGAATTAGCAAGCAAAGCAAGAGAGATGAGTTGGGGGCCTTCTCAAGTAAGCACAATGAGTAAGAATGAAAGGGAGGTGCAAGAGATTGCCCTAGGAGCCGGCCAAAACACTTATATATCCTTCACCAAAGAACTAGCCGTTTTGCTTCCTTTTCCTCAGCTGTCAGCGCCACTCCGGACGCTATCTCCAAGGGGTCCGGACCATCGGCTGCGTGTCCGGACCCTTCTCAGTTTAAATTCGCCCGTTGGCGCCTCTTTCTGGTGTTGACACGTCGCCTCCGGACGCTCGCAACAGTGTGCGTCCGGACCATCGTCGCACGCGTCCGGATCTACGCAAAGGGCATCCAGAGAGCTCCAAAGCTCCGGACGGTCGTCCGGAGTCCTACATCCGGACCCTCAGCAGAGAGGTTCCAGAGAGCTCCACCACTCCGGACGCGCGTTCCGGAGTCAGCGTCTGGACTGTGATCAGCGTCCGGACCTTCTGTCCACCAAAACCGAGGCTTAGGGTATGCCTCCGGACGCATCACCAAAGGTCCGGATGACATCTTGCCAGCGTCCGGACCTGCGTCCGGAGCGCTTCTGAGTTCCATTCCGAGCTACCTCTTCTTCTCCAAGCTTCCATGTGCTAACACCTTGTAATCCAACACTTGTTCTCCTGTGTTAGCCTTTGCAAAGAATTATCTTGGATTTGTTTCACTATTTTAGTCACTTAGGTCCATTTTATATGTATGCAATGCAAACCTAGTGGCACATGATAACCGCAATCGAAACGAGTTTTCCCTTCTTGATAGTATGGCTATCTATCCTAAATGTGATCACACTCTTTATAGTGTCTTGATCACTAAACCAAAAATGGCTCTATGATATACCTTTGCCTTGAGCCCATTTTTGTTTTTCTCTTTCTTCTTTTCCTTGTCTATGAAGCACTTGATCCATCATGGTCATCCATCTAGCTCCATAGGTCAAGTTGGATTACCCTAGCTAGATTACACACTTAGCAAATAGGGTTAGTCCATAGGTGTCATCAATTAACCAAAACCAAACTTGGCTTTCAATCTCCCCCTTTTTGGTCGTAATTGATGACAACCTTTCACAAATGAATATATTAAATGAAAATTTCAGCTTTGGTAGTATTAGCTCCCCCTACATATGTGATATATGAGTTTGGTTCATTTTGATCACATATGCATGAATAAGAATTGTGGGAGAGTGAATGCTACCAAATGATGCTAAGGTATAAGAGATGGACCTTTGAAGCGTGATACCAATCGGAGTGCCATTTTATACCATCCTTAGCACCATGAATGCCTAGAAACCACTTGAAAACAACTTAAGAGAACTAGATACCACTTGAAAGATATACGAACCTAAGCATGCTAGTTCTTCAAGCACCATATCATTTAAGTTTCTAGCATTTACCACACAAGAATGTCATGAATATAAATGCATATGCAAGTAAGAATTTATGAATGCACAAAGATATGCAACAACTTGATTCATAGGCTTGCTCCCCCTACTTGTGTGCTTTGATAATTTTCAAAATTTTCAATATTTCTTTGTGACTACTTACTTCTCCCCCTTTGTCATCTATTATCATAAAAGGTGTTGATTATTGGAGAGAAGCTTAGTTGAGGTTCAATCTAGATTACTTGCCCCAAATATTTTAGCTCAATTTAAACCATGGACAAGCTTGTTCACACATCCTAGAATGGTTATCTTGCCCATGTTGAGCTAAGTACTTGAAGTTCATATTCTAGATCAAACACTAGGATTGCAAGCCTACAAACATGTCATATGCTACCACTAGATCATATCAAGCATAGAAGCAATAGTGGTACCATATAAGCATAAAAAACATTTGATTTTCATGAATGAGCCTAATGAATTGATGTCTAGATGCACTAACAAGTCCTAATATTGTATGAATACATGCCAATCAACTTTTACCTTGCTTTGCTCGAAGGAGAGGCATGTCATATATATGGGGGTGCATCAACACATGTTTGAATAATCAAGAATGTTCAACTAATTCCTTAGCTTACAAAATCTCTTCTCATCAAGTGGCTTGGTGAATAAATCGGTAAGTTGATCATCGGTGCCAACACTTGTAATTGTGATATCACCCTTTTGTTGATGACCCCTTATGAAATGGTGCCTTATGTCAATGTGCTTGGTTCTTGAATATTGGAACGGATTGTTGGTTAGCTTCACCGCACTTTCATTGTCACATAGCAATGACACTTGCTTGAATTTGATTCCAAAGTCATTCAAAGTTGCCTTCATCCAAAGCAATTGAGCACAACAACTACCCGCGCACTTATGTATTCGGCTTCGGTGGTAGAGAGTGCAACACTATTTTGCTTCTTTGATGACCAAGATACAAGTGACATGCTAGCAATTGACATGTGCCCGATGTGCTCTTTCTATCAACCTTGCATCCCGCATAGTCGGAGTCTGAATATCCAATCAACTCAAAGTTAGACCCCTTGGGATACCACAATCCAACATCTTTTGTATGCTTCAAGTACCTCAATATTCTCTTTGTGGCCTTCAAGTGACTCTCTTTTGGTGAGGCTTGAAATCTTGCGCACATGCATACACTAAACATGACATCCGACCTTGAAGTGGTCACATAGAGTAGGCTTCCAATCATAGACCGATACAACTTTTGATCCATCATATTGCCACTAGAATCACTATCCAAGTGTCCATTAGTGCCCATTGGAGTGCTAATGCCTTTTGAATCTTCTAGGCCAAACTTCTTCATCATATCCTTGATGTACTTGCCTTAACTCAAAAAGGTGCCATGCTTCAATTGCTTGATTTGAAGTCCAAGGAAGTAGCTAAGTTCATCAATCATTGACATTTCAAACTCATTTGCCATCATTTTGCCAAACTCTTCACAAAAATCTTGATTGGTTAAACCAAATATGATGTCATCAACATAGATTTGAAGCACAAATAGGTCCTTGCCAAACTTCTTGGTGAAGAGAGTAGTATCAACCTTTCCCATGATAAACCCTTTGGATAAGAGGAAATCCCTCAATATTTCATACCATGCTCTAGGTGCTTGCTTCAAGCCATATAAAGCCTTTCTCAACTTGTACACCTGGTTGGGCTTCTTGTCATCTTCAAAGCCGGGAGGTTGCTCAACATATACTAGCTCATTGATGTATCCATTCAAGAAAGCATTCTTCACATCCATTTGGTATAGCTTGATGTTGTGTGCACGTGCATATGCCAATAGGATTCTTATTGCCTCTAATCTTACAACCGGTGCATAAGTTTCTCCAAAGTCAAGACCTTCTACTTGAGTGTAACCTTGAGCTACCAATCTTGCTTTGTTTCTCACAACTATACCATTTTGATCTTGCTTATTTCTAAATACCCATCTTGTGCCAATCACATTGTAGTTCTTGGGTCTTTCAACTAGCTTCTAAACTTGATTTCTTGTGAAATTGTTGAGTTCTTCATGCATTGCATTGACCCAATCAACATCTTGTAAGGCCTATTCAATCTTTGTTGGCTCTATGTATGATACAAATGAATAGTGTTCATAAAAGGATGTCAATCTTGATCTTGTTTGTACACCACTTGTAATATCACCAACTATTTGATCAATGGGGTGATCTCTTGCAATGTTGGTTGGTTGAAGGATAGGAACTTGATTGCTTGAGCTTGGTTGAGATGAACTAGCAACTTGTTGATCTTGCACTTAAGAACCACTAGCTTGCACATTGGGTGAGTTGAGCACTTGATCTTTGTCATCTTCAATGTCAATCACTTGCTTTGGCCTAATGTCACCAATATCCATGTTCTTCATAGCATTAGCCAATTGTGGTCCACTCACATCTTCTAGATTCTCATTTTCAATTTGAGAGCCATTGGTTTCATCAAATTCAACATCATGAACCTCCTCAAATACACCACTAGTCGAATTCCACACTCTACAGGCTTTGCTTGTTGTTGAGTAACCAAGTAAGAACCCGTCATCACATTTCTTGTCAAACTTCCCAAGTCTTGTGCTCTTCTTCAAGATATAGCATTTGCAACCAAACACTCTAAAGTATACAATGTTGGGCTTTCTTCCATTCAATAGCTCATATGGTGTCTTCTCCATCAATGGGTGGCAATATAGACGGTTGCTAGAGTAGCAAGCGGTGTTGATAGCTTCGGCCCAAAAGGAGTGACTCACATTGTACTCACTAAGCATAGAACCTTTCCATATCAATCAATGTTCTATTCTTCCTCTCAACAAGACCATTTGATTGTGGAGTATACTTGGCCGAGAATATATGCTTGATTCCAAGCTCATCACATAGCTCTTCAACTTTTGTATTCTTGAATTCACTTCCATTGTCACTTCTTACTTTCTTGATGGTGATCTCAAACTCATTGTGACATCTCTTGACAAAGGATTTAAATGTGACAAATGTATCAGTCTTGTCATTAAGAAAGAATACCCAAGTGTATCTTGTAAGATCATCCACTATCACAAATCCATACTTGTTGCCTCCAATACTAGTGTATGTTGTTGGTCCAAATAAGTTCATGTGCAACAACTCAAATGCTCTACTAGTGCTCATCATGCTCTTCTTTGGATGGGTGTTACCAACTTGTTTGCCGGCTTGACAAGAGCTACAAAGCTTGTCCTTCTCAAACACAACATCTTTCAAGCCTCTTACTAAGTCATGCTTAATCAATCTATTCAATTGCTTCATTCCAACATGACCAAACCTTCTATGCCATAACCAACCCATACTTGATTTAGTGAGCAAGCAAGTTGACAATTGAGATTCACTAGCATTGAAATCCACTAGATAGAGGTTCTCATATCTAAAGCCTTTGAAGATCAAGTTTGAACCATCACCACTAATGATCTCAACATCATCTACCCCAAATATGCATTTGAATCCAAGATCACACAATTGAACCACGGATAGCAAATTGAAGTTCAAACTCTCAACTAGCAATGGGGTAGATGAATAGTTAAGTTGGCTTCGATGATGCATCTAGATCAATTATTAGGAGGAAGCTAGCTAGGGGTGGGTTTGGGTTCTAAAAATAACATAGATGTGTTACATATGGCACTAAGACACATACTTCTTCTAGAATGGTGTGTTTGGTTTGAGGAATCCAACCATTTTAGATGAGCGTCGTTAATCATACGTGACTATTGCTTAATTTTGTAGAAATGACTATTTCTCAATCAAACTAATTAATACTAATTTTTAACAAGTGAGGAATGAGGTCAGTCACGGATGCGGAACAAAATTAAAGAGGGACTGATCTTTTCTTTTTTTTCTAATCTCTCTATTTTTCTATTTTTCTCTCATTTTCTTCTCTCTCAGCCGCACCAGGTTGTAGGGGATTGGAACCCCACTAGGCTCCCCTTTGGATCCGCGCCCCTGAATGAGGTGACGACGAATCAACTCACTCTATTCTATAAATCAAACAAAAAAAGTGAGAAGTGCAAAGATGATGGACTAATAACTCATTCTTTGGACCGCAAACTCCTTGTTTCATTCATAATAAGTTGATCGAGAAGCTGGGTCACATGCATGGTCACGTTGACAGGCCGCCGGATATGGGTCACAAACATGCATGCATGCACACGAGTGAGTGATGCACGTACGATTCCACCATGGCTTTGTCGTGTCGCACACGTGCATAATATGCGTGCGCACGCAGCATCAGAGACGATCGAGTATATATATATTTATATTTATATAGTGGAGGATCAAATGTGTGTACGTATGTACCGTAGATATGCGCGCGTGTCAACCATATGCATGCATGCATACGTCCGTCCTCTTCTGAATTCAAATTTGGATCTCGGGTCGAACTGAGGCAACTATTTTGTGTGTGATAGCGCCTGATGGGCCTCGCATGGCCCTGTACGCATACGGCCGGCACACATGTCACTACAAAACTTTAACTAGCCCCATTTTATCTCTCTCCCCTCTTCCTTTTATTCCTTCACATTTTGTCTCTTAGTTCCCCTGTTGGACTCGGTGCTTTAGCTAGTTATAGGCCTTGTTTGCATATACACCAAAACTTTAGCCGCTACAGTTTAGTTTAGTTAAACTTTAGCTAGAGACAATCTATCTTCTTATAAGTTTCATCCCAGCTAAAACCAACTAAAATATGGTTAAAGCTGAAATTGCCCCTCTTTTTTTTTCATGTCCACATCAAGCTCAACAAAAACAAGGGCCGCATGGTAAATAAATACCAATTTTGTTTTCAAGAAGTTATCTAATATTTTCAGATTTAACCAAATATATATTAAAAAATCTTATTATTTATATGGTATAACTAACATCATTATATGAATTACTAAATAGATTTATTTAAAAACATGAATGTTGCTAATATTTCGTACGTACATAAACTTAGTCAATTTTTATAAAAAAAGTTTACTCACAGATATCATACAATTTCAAGAAGTTAATAAATATTTTCAGATTTAGCTATATATATATAAATATTAATATTGATGTGGTATAATTAACATCATTAGACGAATTACTAAATAGATTTAATTAAAAACATGAATGCTGCTAATATTTATACGTACAGAAACGTAGTCAATTCTTTTTAAAAATGTTTACGCACACAATCCATTATTGAAAGATTATTCTTTTTGGCCAGGCAACTACTCCATGTAGCTACTAGGGGTGCAAACAAGTGACCTTTACATACATTTCTAAACCTCTTTAGTTCAAATATTTATACTACTTCTCTAAATTTTTTGAAAAGTAGTAAAAATGTTACCTCTTTACAACTCTATAGCTAGCTAGACTCGTGATGACAACGATGACAGTATGTATGAGGAGATGTGCATGCTTGCTTTTGCCTAAAGTGAGTACGTGACCAATGCAATGCAATGCAATGAATGCAAGGTACGTACGTGCATGCATGTGAAGCCCATCCGTCAACGCTTTTCGTAGCTGATGCTGATGTACCAGTCGATGATGATGCGACACGTCATAAAGCTCCAGCCATTGGGTGCGCCTGCGTACGTACACGTGGTAGATCGAGGATTTTGAAAATTACTATACAAGTCCATCGATCGTATTTGACTTTCGAAAGATCGAGCTCGCTATCTCGATCCATGACTAACGCCCCGGCGACGCTGACAGTGCAAGCAACCAAGGCACATGGTGGGCCCACGAATGTCAGTCACATGCATGCATGCGCCCTTCAGAATTTGGTTCCCTCTTCGTCCCTGCTTAGCTAGTTCATGGGCGGGCCACTCATGCTTGCGTTGAGTTTTAACATATGATGAGCCCATCTTAATAATGACTATATATTTGCGCGTTTGTAGGGTGCTGATGCTGAAATTTTCAAACGATTATGAATCCATCAATAGAATGTGAACAACAAGATGTATTGACAAATTGAAGTTGGCCACCTTGGTTACGGCGGTTTCACAATCAAATCTATGTAGTGGTATATGCATCAGATGTTATGTGATATTTAGTATATGGCATGTCCAGCTGATCGTTGTTGCGGCTAATAAATCGGCTAATATGAACACTATACCATGGCTATATTTGATTGTTATACTTATATATCCATGCTTGCTTGTCCAAGAATTCGAAGCGCCAAAATTTGGTTACTTTGGTCGAAATTAGCAATCATTTGGTTGGGTGCCAAATTTTGGCCCTGTTGCCCTTATATATATATAAGTAAAAGTGTTATTCTATATCTTAGGTGTAGAATGATTATACTACGCCAAGTTGTTATACTAAAAAAGCTGTTATATTAAAAAAGTTCAGTATTTTTCAGTTTATTATTTATTATTTTTATGATGTTGAGTGTAGTTATGACTGATACTGAATATTGTTTAGTAGTAGTCAGTTTTTTTTTTGGCCAAGTTCAAGTGCCGCATGCCGATTTTACTTCCATGTTCAACGAAAATATTTTCTTTTTGAACAAGAATCCATGTTTAACTTCTAAACAACTTTTTTTTGACTTCTCAAGAAACAAGGTAAGGTGTACGTTTTTTTTTTTGGTACAAAGTACCACTTCGTACTGGCGCTTCTTTACATGCACGCATTGATTCAACTTGCTGTACTACCTGCTTTTAGGGTCCATTGTACGCTTAATTTTTACCTGCCTAAGTAGTAAGTACAGTAAATGTAAAGTCCACATTCCGTACGTGTTGCTGGTGGATATATGTATATATGGAGAGAATGATCGGGCGACGGATGGATGCACATACGTACACATGAATGATGAATATGCTTCTGGGTTGGAGTTGAGTTGCCCAATGTCGATCTATCCCTGTCAATCATGCCCCCCGAACGTCGTCCGATCCAGTTGCATGCATGCATGCATGCCTCGATCCCAGCTACCAATGGAAAACGACGATGGATATGCCTCAAAAGACGGCGCTGCGCCGGCAGGCATGCATGATGCCTCGATCGAGAGCCACCGGCCGACAGCACTGCAGCAGCAGCAGGCCAGGAGTGGATCGAAGCTCAACGGAGTACTAGCAGGCAAAGTCGTTTTCTGCTGCAGTTTGCATTGCATTGCATTGCGCGCAGAAGTAGCGAGGCGATGCTAGGTTACTTTCACTCGCATATTCCAACGTACAATTCAGTCCATACGTCCTCTTTCACGATCATTTGTCTAGAGTCACAGGTGTCTTTGTTCTCTTTCTTCCCTGATTTGTGTACGTGTTTCTGTATCGGGAGTTGCACTGTTGCACTACTCCATCATCATCATCATCATCATCATATTATTATTATCAAAAGGTCACACCTCTAGCTATTGCATCATTCATGATCGTACTAGTGATCTCGAGTACTCCTTTTGGATCCATGCATCTCCTACACGTACGTAGGTATCACATGCATGCATGCATGAATGATGAATGTCTTTGTTGCATTGCATGATATCATTTTGTCTTGCATGCCGCTCACTCGCTTGCTACGTACCTTGTTACACGTTAATGAATAAATGAATGAACGATCCAGATCCCAGAGATCGAGCATGCACGATCCGCCCGTGACATGCCACCCTCTCTCTCTCCTGCAGGTCAACGTCCCAACCTCCATGGAATCTCTTATCGTCTGGTCTCGTTACCTGCTGGCCATATTTGAAGCGCGTCACAACAAATTCGCATAGATGTTTGTTTTGATTAGAGGTAGCCGGTCACAGAAATTTGTACTTCAAACGGGTCCAATTTTCGCCACAGATTGTGGCGTGTATATTTTTCGTGCCACAATAACAAGGCATGTACGCACTTGTGGCATGTGGCCAGTTGTATCTGGTAACCAATCATCATTTCTATGGACTCTAATCACCCCATTGATATTAATAATAATAACCATTAGATCTATTATGTTTTCTATACAATTACCCACCTCATGCACTGCGAAAAAACAACATATAGAGTACTCTAGTTGATATTGAGAGTGGAGCAATTTGCTGGAGGACACTCTAGTTCTTGGTAATTTGCTGGTGAAAATCATGCCCAATAAAATATTATAATAAAATGGATATAAAATCATATAAGTGCCCAAAAATTATACTGTAAAATTTTTTATGCTCTACATGATGAGAACTATATAGTAAAAATATTGTTTTGCACTAAAATGATCATTTTATCCCTCTTTGTAAAAAGACAAAATTAACTATAGTTTTTTTATATATTTGTAGGACACTAAAAATCTTGGAAAAATCATAGAATGCATAAATCACCAAATCATGACTACACTAAAAATATTAGTCCAAAATAATAAAGTTTAATATATCAATTAATTTTGACAAGAGATAAATCCGTAACTCAGTGATGCCAAATATACCATTATAAACTTTATTATTTTAAACTATTATTTTTTGCATAGTCAAGATTTGGGGATATACACATTTTGTGGTTTTTCCAAGATTTTTAGTGTCCTACAAATATATTAACAAATTAACTATGGTTAATTTATCTATTTATGAAGAGGGACATAATGATCATTTTAATACAAAATAATATTTTTACTTTATAGTTCTCATTACGTAGAGTCTAGAAAATTTTATAGTATAATTGTTCGGCATTTATATGATTTTATATCTATTTTACTAAAATATTTTTTGGGTACGATGTCTACTGAAAAATTTGCCAAGAACCAGAGTGTTCTCCAGCAAATCGCTTCATTTTAGATGTCCAACAGCAAAGTGTGGTCGTTTTCAGTGTCCAAGAGCCAATTTTTCCTATTAATTAACCTAAACCAAATCAAATGTCAACAAGTTAAGCAATTGACCTTCTTATGCTAATCAACCTCGATAATCCCTTAGATGCAACTACCAGAATTTGAAATTACCTTGAGGGCCAAGGATTTTCTTGAATGCCAAAATAAACCCACCAAGGGAAGTATAGTTTTCTTGCTTGCGAACGTAAACTTCCAAGGAAATTGATATTCTTGAGTGCTAAACCAAACCACCAAGGTAATTGCCTATTTTCTTGAGTACTAGTCCAAATTGCCAAGGTAACTCTATGTTACTTTGAGTGTTATTAGAAACCCCAAGGTAAAACTCATTTTCTTAGGTGTTATCTAAATACTTCAAGTAATTTATATTTCCTTGAGTGATATTCAAAACCTCCAAGGTAAGTCATATTTTCTTGGGTGTAATCGGAACCCCCAAGGAAATTCTTAGAACTTCAAAATTTATTTATTTATTAAAATATCCAAATGATCTTAGATAGAGATCCGACCTAAATCAAAGTTATAGTATTCAATGAGATCTAAAACTTTCAGTACAAACTTTTAACTTTTTAAGTGGTTTAGGGTTTCAAATAGAGTTAAATGCGTTGTAGGTTCATTAACTTTTGGTGGTGTATCATTTAGGTCATCAACTTTCAAATTATATTTTTGGGTCCATTAATTTTTGGTGTTGTGTCATCTAGGTCCATCAACTTAAAAACTATATTTTTATGTCCATTAACTTTTGATGATGTGTCATCCAAATCTATCAACTTTCAAATTGTATTTTTTGGTTTATTAACTTTTTAACCGATTCATTGTAGGTCCATACTCCTTGGATTAACAAATAGATCTGACAGTTCTTTCCTAATTCTAAGTATTGTTCTATATTATCCATTCATCTGCATTTGATTTCTATTTTATTTATTTAGTGGATTTTTCTTTTTAAATGTTTTTGTTTTATTATGTTTTGCTTAATCTTTATTAACTTATTTTCTATGAACTTATTTTTTTAGAAATGTTTAATCTTTTATTAACTTATTTTTGTGTTCCCTTTTTATCTTTTAATGTTTTTATGTTCGCCTTATATTTCTTTTATTTTTCTATAATATGAAAAAATTAAAATAATCATAGAAAAATAAATAAGGAGAAATAAAATGGAAATATAAAATAAATGATAATATGCTATGAATACATATAAATAAAATTTGGAATGATGTATAATAAAGAACATAATAAAAAAATATATTGTATTTTATATATTCCACGGTGACTGCTTATTTGGCGTCCCATGGTATAGACCTATGATTAAAAAGTTTAGGGGCCAAAATATATAATTTGAAAGTTAATAAACCCAAAATACACTTTGAAAGTTAATGGATCTAGATGACACAACACAAAAGTCAATGGACCCAGAAATGTAATTTAAAAGTTGATGGACTTAGATGACACACCACTGAAATTTAATGGATCTAGGATGCATTTAACTCTTTCAAATATTCATTACAAGATTCAATCAATTAAATACAAAAGAAAGAAATAATTATGTAGTTGTAAGTGTGCTTCATCCTAAAGGCTTCAGTTGTAGGTTCGATTCCCATGAGGTGCATGAGTAAGGTTTTTTGTTGATTAATGTGTTTTTTTGCTCTTACTCTATATTTCCTTGGAGGTTGCTCACCCTCAAAGAAACCAATTTTCTTGACAGATGAACATATTTATTTGAAGGTTGCTTGCCCTCAAGGAAACTAATTTACGTGGCGGCTATAACATTTTCTTTACTTGGCGGCTGTAACATCTTCTTGTTCTTTTGGTAAATTAAGTCAAGTGCTAGTTTCCTTAATGGTCAGCCTCCAAGAAAATCATCCTTGAGTGCCAAAACCGCCAAGAAAATTAATTTCTCTTGTCTTATGTTCTTGAATGAATTTGCTTGACGGTCTGTGGTCAAGGACTATTTCCTTGGCGGTTTAAGTCTTTTCCTTGACGATTTTTAGCACTCAAGACAATTCGGGATTATGGTAGTAGCACAAATACTCGTATAGGATACGGGTTCAACTGTTCAAGTAATACAAACATAACCGCTATTTGTTGTTGTAGGCTTTCAGGGCTCTATCCCTTGACGATGGAGCGAGGAAAAAAAATACGACGTGGTGAAACTTTTAAAACTAAATGGGATGTATTAATTGTTAGAGAAGCCCTTGTGTTTGTTGAAGGCTCAATATTTATAGGGTCATTTTCTCCTTCCTTGTATGTATTCCTACGGTTCTACTCAATCTTGCGTGTTCTTTAAATTTAGAGACGAGAAGTGCATGATGCCGTCTGGCAGCCAGCCGAGTGTCAGGCCGCAGAGGTCGTTGCGTTGCAGCATTCTGCAAGGACCAGAAGGAAGGCGTGCTTGACGATCTACCATCATCCCGAATTAAATCGAAATAACTGCAGCAATAAATCCTGTCGTAGCTGCATCTGCAGGCACAGTCATTCTTGCAGCGATTCGATTTTGGACTGGTGGATTTGAAAATGTCCGTCCTGAATTCTGGCAGTGTGGTAGAGTAGACTGATGAATCCATCGCGCGCAGATGAGGCCGGCAGCGGCAGCGCTGCTCTTCTTCAGATGCAGCTGCACTGAAGAACGGCAGGCAGGCGGCAGGTGTCGTGTAGCAGCTCGCAGCGGCTGGCCGGTCGTCCATGCCGGATCTTCCTTAAATTCTCACCGATCCCCTGGATTCTGCGCGCCTCGAGCCGCGGATCATTCCTTTGCATGGCCGGCCCGCTGCAGCCAGCCAGAGTAGCTCGTAGCCAGCTGGATGGACGTACACAGTGTGGAGCTCTCTGCATCTGCATACGTACAGCCGTACATGATCACAATTTATAGTGTGTTTGGTTCCCACCTAAATTTTAGTGGACTAAATTTTAGTCAAAGTCTGTTTAATTTCATCACAAATCTAAAATCCAAAATCCTAACTATTTTGGATTTCAAAATTCAGAATGCAAAATATTTCAGAGGAGTGTTTTTATTTTGGATTCCAATGATGGGGATTGTAAGGGTGACACACAAACCAATGTAAAGTTTGGCTCATTTTGGTCTCTTATGTCAAAAATACAAAATGAAGAATGGACCACTTTTTACCAAAAATTTCAGGTGGTGTTTAGTTCCATTTTACAAAATAATGAGCTAAAACCCAAAATATTTTGGATTCTTGGAGGAACTAAATAGGGCTCACTTTAGGGACTAAAGTGTCAAACAAACTAACTAAAAGGTGACTAAAATATTTTAGTCTACTAAAGTTTAAGAGATGGGAACCAAACACACCCTTATACAGATCGAGTGCATGAAGCTGAACCAGAGTTTGATTTATGACCTTCAAAACATAATAAAAATATAAAGTGCATGGAAATGACGGTGACATATGGTTCTCCAAAAATACTAATAATAAATCATGAAAACAGCAGTTCGACCAATCCACTGATTCTATATATACTTATCACTACACCAGTACAGACTATTAGTGGCGGTTCAAAACCCTCCTTTACTGGCGGATTTTGTACCGCCACAACCAACTCGGCAGTGATGAAGCGATCACATCACTGCCGGTTATGCCAAACCGGCTTCGTGTTACAAACCAGTAGTGATGCTTGAGTCATCACTGTCGGTTCCTTTAATCAACCGACAGTGTATGCTTTATATCACTGCCGGTTCTAATTGATCTGGCAGTGATATAATTTTTACAATTAGCAGTAATAAACGAACCATTTTGTCGGTGTTATGACCCGGGGGTTAAGACCACCAACTAGTAAATTTGTATATCGCGTGCTCCCTCTCTCAGACGTGATGCAAGATGGACACAAGGTTTATCCTAGTTCGGGCAAGGAAGGCCCTACGTCCAGCGGGGGAGGATGACTTGTATTATCTCGCACCTAAAGCGTGCTCGTACAGTGGGGTACAAGCTGTGTTACACGGGTTTGCTCAAGGTGAGCTGCGGTCCAAGGCTAGCAGTGCTGCCCTAGGCTGCGGGTTGGCCACTCGAGGGGTTGATCGAGTGGCGGGGTGTGTGAAGTATGTGAAAATCAGAACTGAAGTCTCCGATCGGAGGTCTCCGGATCCCCCTTTTATTCTACCTCGGCGTCCCCTTTTATAAACCAAGGGGAGGTCCGAGGGTACAGGACCCTAACTGTGGCAGTATGGGCGGCGTGTTCTCGGCACAGTGTTGGCGAAGGGACGACGCTCACTGTGCTGGCATGGTCTTCCCGTCCTTCTGGCGCTCCCGGTCGTGGTGGCAGTAGAAGTCGCCACGGCACAGCGTCCGCAGACGGGCACGAATACCACGGCTGAAGCGAGACGGGGCGGATGGGACGGGCCCCATACTGAAGTTGTCGGGGGAAGGGGTCGAGCCCCTCGGTCGAGGGAGGGGTCGAGCCCTGCGTGGCTCTGCCGTATCCCCGAAGTCGTCGTCGAGGGCCGCACTGTTCACTTTCCGAGGGGTGCTGCTGGAGTCTGTACCCGCGTAGTGGCGACAGTGGCGGCACAGTTGACAGGAATCGGGGACTTGACGGAGAGTTGGCGGATTTGACAGCGGACGCGGGCGCCCATGTCGTTAGGTGATTTCACTTTAACCCATGCCGGGAGCAGTTGGGTTGGTCGAGCCTCCCGTCCGGGGGTCGTTCGCTCGACCCCTCGGTCCGTCGCTCGTCGTCGAGGCAGGGTCGGAGCAGAGACGGGGTCGGAGAGGTCGAGGTAGAGGCCGGAGGGTCGTTCGTTCGACCCCTCGTCCGTCCTTCGTTCGTCGAGGCGGGAGCCGGGGGGTCGTTCGCTCGCCCCCTCGGTCCATCATTTATCGTCGAGGTAAGAGCCGAGGGGTCGTTCGCTCGCCCCCTCGGTCCGTCATTCGGCGTCGAGGTGGGCCGGCCCACGACTTGTCGCCACAGCTGGTGTAGGGGGGCCCTCGAGTGACGGGTCGTGCCTTACTGGACAGTGGGCTGGTCCCTGTCTTAAAAATGGTTGTTATGTTTAGCGTTAATTTATCGAAGGGTTTAGGGTACCCCTTACCTTCGTACCCGACACATTTGATATCGATGTGAAGCTGTCAATCTTATTAAAAAAACCATCAACATTTATATTAAAGAAAACAACAACACTTATATTACAAAAATTCAGTGAAGTGTCAATCTTATTGTACAATAGTTCAATGATTCAGTACTATCAATTCGGTGAAGTGTAAGTCACCGATCTTGTAACCAAAAATCTCATCAATGAACAACAACGTATTAAATAGTGTACTCTTCGTTGCTTCACAACGGCGAGCACATGGTGTACTAATAACCATTAACGGTGGTCGAGTAGTTGGTGGGTCTCCCTTCTTAGTCGCAACTAACTTTGCTTGAAATCCTGCAGTAGTTAGTGTTGGCTCTTCATCCGCATATTTCCTGTCATAACCCAATGCATCCATTGTTTCATTCAGGATGACTTCAAAACTACACCCTACGTAGGTCATGTCATACTCCTCTACCTATAGTATTGGCAGAAGATAGGGTTAATTATGAGAGCTATATTGACAACAAACAAGAACAAATCTAGGTATAAGCTATGAGTCTTAGACTTACCATTGGTGAGTTATGAGCCATTCGTGCATTGAAACCCCGAAGATCATGATACATGTTGTGATTAATAGCTTGAATCTTCACTGAGGACAAAGTAGGAAGTGTGATCCCATTTCTTGAGAGCATGAGAGCACATGCCATGAGAGCATACTTAATAGCAACACCTCGCTGGGGTGACTTTATTCCCACCTCTAAGATTTGTAACACATTGCGACTGCCAACACCTCCGCGACCACGACCACTACCATGACACATCCTAACGACAATTGAAAATGAAATACAACATTAGAGTTGTGGACCATTATCTACATGTTAAAGCTGCCACATTGTCAACCCCGAAATAAGGAGTGTTCTTTTAAGCCAAACAATTGGATCAATCATCTATAGTACATATAAGACATGTTAATTAACTTGGATGAATTAGTTTCGTACATATGAAACATATATTGATTAACTTACTATGCTTGGATGATTCACCGGTACTACCGGCAATACCGGATCGAAACCCATCTAAATATAATAACCATTCCAACAAATTTCTTTCGGCGGTGGAAGATTTCGACGCCCAGCCATCTATATATTAAATGACATATACTAAGATTATATTATTGCTCTAAGATATATATATATATATATCAAGTTCAACTCCGAGAGGTATTCAAATCGAAATTCATGCACTAAGATTATATTTCTATCTCTATCTATCTATCTATCTATCTATCTATCTATCACTCAGCTAGAAAATTTCCAAATAAACATTTAGCCGAACACATTGGTTGGATGAACATGGAGCTCACTGCGTGGAGAGTTAGGGGCCGGATTCCACGGGCCTTGGCGTCGTGGAGGGAGGTTCTGACGGCGGCGTGGAGCGTCGTCCTCCTATAGCGTGGAACGACGGCAGCGGCGTGCTGTGGCGTGGAGCGGCGAGGTCGCGTGGGGCGGAGGCGGTGGCATGGAGCGGTGGCGGTGTGGAGTGGCGGCGTGGAGAGGCGGTGGCGTGGAGCTGCGGAGGTGTGGAGAGGCTGTGGCGGTGTGCTGTGGCGGCTGAGTGTGGGCACTGGCGCGCGTCTGAACATTTCGGAGCATGACAGTGCCTGCTTAAATAATAACCACGACTTACCACTGCCGGTTCAAGCCACGAACTGGCAGTGAAGCTTATCGTCACTGCCGGTTCGTGGCTTGAACCGGCAGTGAATTGGCAGAGAGGCTTCATTGTCGGTTCGTGGCTGACCCCAATTATTTAGGGCTTGTCAAAGCTTGAACCGGCAGTGAAGGGTTATCACTGTCGGCCCATTACAATCTGGCAGTGATGGGCCGGCAGTGATAACTAAATCTGTAGTAGTGTATGCATGACCAACCTAAAATATAGATCATGTTTTTCTTTTTACAACAACACAAACTCCATATATTACAACGTTAATAATAGAGTACAAAGATATGGATTGTACATCTCAACGAATAGGGTCCAGAGGTTCAGGTCCCTAGCTACTAGAAAGGAGTCAACATAATGACTCGTATATAAAAAAAGTCTATCTTCTTGGGCATCTATCGCTCTTGAAGAAGATGATTTATCTTTCGGTTAGAGAAAACACAGGGTGAGATGACTCCGTCGAGGGCATCAGAGCATGACAGAAGCATAGCCATGATGGAGATATCGGGGATCCTCTTTTTTTACTCTGATAGCACAATCGACATACCCCTCAAATGTTTGATTGGCCTATGTTTGCGAGGACTTGAAATCTTGAGTCGTAGATCTTGTATATGAGCATCACCGTACTCAAGAGGCTAGCGCTACTTCTCCTGATATTAAATCCAAGGACCTGCATCGATGAGAATCAGTGATCCACCCGAACAACTAGAAAATAGAAACCTGGATAACAGAGAACAATACCGAAATAAAGCTTCTCAGTAACATCGTCATATGGTGGGCCAGTCGCGTGACCGATGACCGTCCTAGCGGTGTCCAACCTAAGAGCTGAACATATCCACGTAGAGAAACAAGTGTCTAGGCATGTGGAAAGGCTAACGCCGACTCATTGCACATATTAGGAGCATGTCTTGTGCGTGGTTCTGATGGCCTCCACACAAGAGAGGTTGGGAGATGTCCACGATAGCACAGAGCAGAGTACCATGCCACCATAGACCGAGGCGTTGGACGCAACATAGCACCCTCGTATGTCTCCCCGGGAGGGCATCCATTGCTCCAAGCAGTGACGGAAACCACCAAGTGTAAAAAGAAAATCGCAGCATCAACGATCCCCAAGTGTCACTAATGCAGTCACTCAAGAAAATGCATTTGAAATAACTCAATCTCACTTTGCATGCACAATCAAACAAGGATATGAGTGGGAGGGAGTTTTCTCAGCTCAAAGAGATGGACCAATGATCAAAATGTCTATGAGAGTGAGCTAGTGCCGACCAAGGGGCTTAAATGGAAGCCTCACACTTCAACTAGCCGTTATGCCTCGAAGTGGTACTGGACCGAGCCTCTAGACCCGTGATCAGGGGCTCCGAACCATGCCTCCAAGGTCTAGACCCCTTCATGATACTCCAATTTGCATTGCTAAAGCTGATACTTTAGTAGTCCAACTACTCCAAAAAGCTAAAAATCTAATACTTACGGTATCAAAGGGATGATAAATGATCATCATATCCATGCAAACAACAAAATAACACAACACTCGAAGAACAAATATTGTGTCTGAACTAGATTGGTACATATGTGGCTCTTGGACAGGAATGCCAATAGATGATCCGTCATAGGGCGTGAATGCTTATTGATAAAAAACATATCATTTTATTATGCAATGTCTAGTCAAAGAATGACCTCCTTTGATGAAATCACTAGCGTAGGGCTAGATGCTAGAACCAGCAAATTGTTCTTCCAAGAGTGCAGGAATTAAGACCCTTAAACAACCCACCTTGTCATGTATCTCCACCTCTACATGGACCTTCAACGGGTGGGAGAGGGAAACAGAAGACAGGAAGAGAGAGAAAGCAGATGAGGCACCAGCTCAACTTAGGTAGATGGAGATTCACCGAATCTAGGAGTTGGTTAGGTAGGGAGAAGAAAGGGTGTTGTCTCTCACCGGTCGGATCCCCCTCGGCCCTAGGTATCTCGACGAAGCTAAACTCAGATAGGCTAGCATTGGTGCGTCGAGTGCAAAAACTAGCACTGGTATGTCAGGCGCAGAGGTTACAAAAGTTGGTGGCGAGGTGACAAGATTTGACCATTGAGGTTGCAGAAGAAAGCGAGTGTGGGGGGGTCAAGGGTGGCGACTGTGATGCAAAAAAGAAGTCTAAGAAAGAGAGAGTAGACATTATTATTAGGGTTTGTAAACATGGACTAGCTAGCTAGACACTCATTTTTAGATCTGGTGACTCATTTAGACATCCACCTTCAAAAATGCCATGGGCATTTCACATAGGTGGGCTATACCTATAAAAATGAGGTGGGTTGTTGTACCTCAAAATTGGTTTGTAGTAGGCTAGTAGCCTCTACAATAGCATTTCCACTCCCTCTATACCTTATTAATTGTTGTCATGGGATACATGTGGGTCAAAACTTTTTAACTTTGACTAGATTTATAGAAAATATTAGAGAAGTTTGTATCTCCAAATGAATTTATTATAAACATAAATTCAAAGATCTATCTAATGATACTAATTATGTATTATAATTATAAATATTTTGTATATATAGTGAGTCAATCAAAGTTGAGTATCGTTGACTAATCGGGAAATGAGAATGACATATAAAAAGAGACTGAGGGAGTACTTTCATCGCAATTTTATATATGGGGCTTATTTATCTTTGCTTCAATTTTTTTACCTACCGAATAAACGAAAACTCAATTCTAATCTTGAGGCAAACTTTTAGATGATGTATGTCGCGTGGGTGATTTGGATTGGAAAATTAAAATTGAGCCCGTTTGGTTGGTGTCGGAATCTGTCATGCTAAACATTCGGTAAACTATGACTGCTATAGAAAGTTTGGCGAGCAAAATTGAAGCCACACTTCTGGCAAAATTTGGTAAGAAAATGAGTCTATGAGGCGTGGGGTAGGGTGGTAAGAAAGTGTGACACGCTATAGTTCTGGCAGCGAACCAAACAGCTAAAGAAAAACTATGGCATAACTAACCTATAGTGTGGCATATTCTGACCACGAACCAAACATGCCAAATTAACGCCGCGCCCTATCATTCAGTGGCGGATCTAGGACAAGATCGAAGGAGGTGTTGATCTCTTCTTCTTCCTCTAATCTCTCTATTTTTTTCTTTTCTCTTCTTTTCTTCTTTCTCAATCTCTCACAATAAGATTGAAGGAGGGGTTGATATTTTCTTCTTCCTCTAATCTCTCTATTTTTTTTCTTTTTCCTTCTTAATCTCTCTATATTTTTATGGAGACAATGGTAGTAGGGGGGCTGGAGCCCCACCAGCCAATGGCGGAGCTAGGGAGGGGCCAGCAGGGGCCACGGCCACCCCTAACGCTGCTGAAATTTTTTAACCCCCATGATGTAATTGAGTGCTATTGTTTACTTTTACTAATTTATTTACTTATTATATGGGCTATTGGGCATTTGGTTATTTTATTTTGGCCTAGTGCTAGCAATCTCGCGTGAGGCTTCAGGCTTGGGCCTTGGGAAGTTGGGCCATGCCCCCACGTATGCACAGCCAGCACAGGTGATTTGCTCGGTCATTTGGAAAGCCACGGCAAATTGGGAGACTGAACGTCGTACGCCGTTGACGCCTTCTCGAGTCCTTGTTCTTTTCCCCCAATTTACAAATCCCTAACCAGGTGTTGCTGCCGGCTGCCGCCACCGATCAAGCGCACTAGCGCAGAGGCTCCAGGCAACTTAGCGATGCCTTATAAAATAATTACTTTTATTTAGTTGATGTTTATGAGTATTTTTATATTCTAATTTAGAGTATGGAAAAATTATTTTTCTGAGGGATAATTATGGCACTGAAAAAGAGGACACTAGATTCATTTTTCAAGAAGACGGTTAGTGGTACTTGTTCTGGCGAGGATACACTTATTGACACGTTCTATGATACGAAGACACGTAGAGTAAGACTGAAATGAAACAGGTTAGTTGTAGGGTCGAGATGGCGGACTAGAAAGGGTGAATGGTCTTTTCTAAAAACTTACGCGCAGCGAAAAACTGAAACAAATGCGGAATTAAAACTATCGGTCTAGCCAAGACTACACCCCTCTATCTATAACTTTAACACCTAGCAAAGTATACTAATTTGGGCTTACTATGGTGCAAAGCTAGGAAGCTCACCTAAACAAGTTTAGGTTGCAAGGTTACACAAACCTAAGCAACTAGTACTCTAAGCACAAAGAGAGCTCCTACACATACTAGTAAGCAAAGCACAAAGCACCTAAGCTCATTAGCAATGCTCTCTAGCAAGACTATACAAGTCAATTAGAGAGCACAACTTACTTAGCTACACAAACTAAGCAATGTGACTTACAAGTCTACACAAGCCAATAAGCCACTCAAGAGCTACTTCTAAGCTACAAAAACTAGAAGGTAACTAGGCAAGCTACACACGCTAAACTAGTTACAAGAGCAACAAAGAAACACTAGCACAGGATATGAACAAGTAAATACAAGCTAGTGATTTGGAGAATGCAAACCACCGAGAAGATGTACAAGGTTGACACGGTGATTTTTCTCCCGAGGTTCACTTGGTTGCCACCAAGCTAGTCCCCGTTGTGTCGGCTCACTCACTTGGAGGTTCACGCGCTAATTTGCATCACACGCCAAACCCGCAATCGGGTGCCGCACAACCAACACAAGATGAGGGCACTCAATGACACGCTCAACTAAAGTTGCTCTTCATGATCTCCCGTGGGGCGAGCACAACACCCTTCACAAGCTCTTCTCCGGAGCCACGCACAACCTTCTTGCGTGCTTCGACGAAGCCACAACCACCAAGCCGTCTAGGAGGTGGCAACCTCCAAGAGTAACAAGCACCACCGGCTTGTAACACGATCACCTAGTGTCACACGAAGCTATCTCTCAAAGCAACGCACTAGAGATCACTCACTCGCAATTAGAATCGCACTATTGCTTGCACGAGTTAGAGGGCTCCTTTACCAAGCACACTAGAGGAAACACATGCCCAAGGTGCTCAGCCCGCCCCAAGGGCCGGCCAAGGGCTATAAATAGCCTCCCCATCGAAACTAGCCGTTTTGCCCCATCACTGGGCTTCCTGTGCAGGCTCCGGACGCAAGTTCACAGGGGCTCCGGACCATCACGTCTGCGTCCGGACCCACCTAGCCGTTTGAACCGACCGTTGTCGCGCTTGCCTCTGCTTGTCACGTGGCTCCAGACGCACGCAATAGTGCGGGTCCGGACCAACGCCGTCAGCGACCGGACCCTAGCAGAGAGGTTCCAGAGAGCGCAAAAGGCTTTGGTCGCTGTCCGGACTCCACCGTCCAGACACAAAATGTCGTCCGATTCTTCTTCACCGAACAACACAGAGAGCAACAGAGCGCGCCAGAGCTCCGGACGCGCGTCCGGATCCCTGTGTCCGGACCCAAGACTGCGTCCGAACTCTGCTCCTCAGCCGCAACTGCCTAGGGTTTGCTTCCGAACGCATGAGCCATGGTCCGGACAGCACATGCCCTAGCGTCCGGACCCTGCGCCCGGACTACCTGTCTCTGCTCAAAAACTTCTCCAACTTCTTCCTTGCTTCTTATGTTCCAACACAAATGTGATCACGACCTTGTGCATGTGTGTTAGCATTTTCACAAAGATTTTCAAAGAATTTTTCACTTGCTTTTCACCACGCCACTTGATCCTAATGCATCGCAAAGTTAGATCGCTCAAGTGGCACTAGATACCCGATATGCAAACAAGTTTGCTCCTCTTGATAGTACGGCTATCTATCCTAAACCCGGTCATCAACTTCTCTACACACCTATGACCGGTGACACTACTACATAAATGATTTTGCATAACACTTGGGTTTTATTAACCGTGGCGGTTAAACACATAAACCGCCATGGTTAATAGGTGGCCAGAAAGCCCACCGGCTAGGGGTCCCAACCGTCACGGTTAATGCATTAACCGTGGCGGTTGTTATAATATAACCACCACGGTTAATGACCTATTAACCGTGGCGATTATTGTTGCACAACCACCACGGTTAATACCATTAACCGTGGTGGTTACTGTTCCACAACCGCCACGGTTAATGAATTAACTATGGCGTTTGATGTTATGCATCCGCCACGGTTAATGATCATTAACCGTGGCGGTTATTATTAAGAAAACCACCACGGTTAAGCCTGTAGTATAAATACAGCAGCCCCCTCTCTTCTTCCCCGTGGATCTTTCTCCATTTTTGATGGTTTTGAGCTCAAAACCATCAAATTGACCATTTTTTGAGGGGGGGGGTTTTCCCTTGGATTAGGTGAAGTATGGCACCGCAAAAGGTTGACTTTTACTCTACAACCCTCGGTTTTCTCTCTTTTTGAGGATTTGGGTGATTTTTCCTAATCTAGATCTAGATCCAATAGAGAGGAGAGAGAATAGGAGATCTAGAGATACACACATGTTGGGGAGGTTTTGCCCTTGGATTTGGTGAAGGGTGTCACCGCTAGATGTTGACTTTACTCTATAACACTCGATTTCCTCTCTTTTGGATGATTTTTGTGCTTTTTCAACTAGATCTAGAGAGGGAGAGAGAATAGTAGATCTATAGAGCTACACACATGCATGGTAAGCTAATTTGGGTATTTTGTGCATTTGAAAGGTTATGGAGCACAGGGATGAGTGGATGTACAAGACATCTAGGATGGATCTGAGATTCCTAGAAAATGTGAGGAAGAAGTTCATTCCCTTTGCGCAGAAGCATCGCCTCAGTCTGGATCGGGAGCTCATGGTTTGTCCATGCAATGACTGCAAGAATCGGTTTGCCTAGAAAGATGCAGTGGTGCAATCACACCTTGTACGATATGGTTTCATTAAGGATCCAAAGTACCTTGTGTGGAAGTTTCACGGCGAGAAAGAGGCGAGTGTCACCAATGAACATGGGGGAACCTCGTCGACGACATCCACAGTTGCGTCTGGCGATGGAGGACACCAACAACCCACCGCGAGACCGAGCATGGATGATGAGAGTCGCGACTACATCACTATTGCCGATCTGCTCCAAGACGAAGCTGCTGGCGCCGGGGACGACAACAATGGTGACCCGATGATTGATACGCTGCGGCCCGAGGATGCAGAGCTTCTTGAGGAGATTGCTAACCGTCAGGACCATGACGATGTTCTGTTTGGTAATCCAAAGTGGCTAGAGAATTTCAGGGAGATGAAATAGGCAACAATTGATCTCCTCTACCCGGACGGCGGTGAATGTCCAAAGCATTGCACGACGTTGAGTTTCGTCCTCCAGATGCTGATGTGCAAGGCTCGCCATGGGATAACCGACACAGGCTTCAATGACATTTTACGCATCATTGGTGAAACACTACCAGAGGTTAATAGGGTTCCCGTCAATACATATCGAGAGAAGAAGCTGATCAGGCCAGTAGTGATGAAGCTTCAAAAGTTTCATGCATGTCCTAACCACTGTATTCTATTTCAGGGTGAGTATGAGAATGCACAGAGTTGTCCGAACTGTAGCGCGAGCTGCTACAATAAGAATGCCGGTTGTCACGCGGACGATGAGGAAAAACCGTCGAGAGGGGCGAAAAAGAAGAAGACAGGCAAGAAGCATTTGCCGCCTATTGATCAGGACGAAGAAGAGGGTTACACACAGAGGAAAAGTCCTGCCCTGTCAGTGTGGTACCTTCCTATCATCGATCAGCTACATGCGTTGTTCGGGAACCCAGAGGATGCCCAGCTCATGTCCTGGCATGCATCACCTCAGCATATCAAGGGTGATGGCAAGCTGCGACACCCCTCCGATGGTAAAAAGTGGAAGCGGTTCGATGCCATGTTCGCGAAGGAGTTTGGGGACGAGCCGAGGAATGTGAGGTTCGGGATGAGTACGGATGGGATGAATCCGTTCGGTGACCTTAGCAGCACGCACAGCACGTAGCCAGTCACCCTCACCATATATAACCTACCTCCGCACCTATGTCAAAAGCGCAAGTATCTTCTACTGTCAATGCTTATCTCAGGACCGAGGTAGCCCGACAACGATATAGACGTGTTCCTAGAGCCGTTGATGGAGGATATGCAGAAACTATGGGTGGAAGGGGTCCGGATGATGGATGCGTCCCTAAAGAAGGAGTTCACTCTAAAAGCCATCATTTGTGTCACCATCACCGACTACCCTGGTCATTTATCACTATCGGGACAGATTAAAGGGAAGACTAGTTGCGTAGTATGCATTGATGGTACCTGCTCCACTTACCTTAGTGGATCCCAGAACACGGTGTATATGAATCACAGAAGATTCCTCCACAAGAAGCACAGGTACCGTCATTCTTCGATGAATCAGTTCTTCGATAACCAGGCCGAGCCACAAACTGAGCCGGAGAGGACGAGCTACGGCCCAAAGGTGTTTGATATTGTGAAGGACATTACCTTCGAGTTTGGAAAGAAGAAGAAAGAGGACGAAGATGGGCAGAAGAAACCAAGGAACAAGAGAAAGCAGGATGATGAGGATGAGGAAACACCTACCGTGAAGGTTTCATTCAAGAAGAAGTCATGTTTCTTCAAGTTCCTGCCATACTGGAAGTTTCTCAATACACCGCATACCATCGACTGTATGCACCTGGAGAAAAATGTCTTCGAGAGCACGATCGGGGTCCTCCTGGACATGAAGACTAAGACAAAAGATGGTCTCAAGTCACGTATGGACCTTGTGAAACAGAACATCAGGCACGAAATCCACCCAACACCGGCAGGACAAAGTGGAAATAAAGTTGACCTTCCAGATGCGAGCTACAACCTCACACGGGATGAGAGGAGGGCTTTCTGCAAGTGGCTTAGGGATGTAAAGGTCCCGGCCAGTTTCTCTTCCAACATCAAGAGTCTGGTCTCAATGAAAGACCTAACAATGACCAACTTCAACTCCCATGACTGCCACATAATGCTGACTGTGTTCCTTCCTATTGTGATAAAGGTTATCGGTCCAGAGTACGTGAAGATGGTCATCACACGCATGTCCTATTTCTTTAACTGCATCACACAGAAGGTCATCGATGAAGTTGACCTGCCTGCCTTAAGAGAGTTTATTGCAGAGACTCTTTGCCAGCTTGAAATGTGTTTCCCACCTTCTTTCTTCGATATTATGCCACACCTAATGATGCACATGGTGGACCAGATAGAGGAACTTGGTCCTGTCTACTTGCACCAGATGTGGACGTATGAGCGGTTCATGTCCACCCTCAGCAGATACGTCCATAACCGTGCTTACCTGGAGGGCTCCATGATCGAGGCATACACAACGGAGGAGGTCGTTAACTATTGCACGAGATACATCCGAGATGGAAATGCTATTGGGCTGCCCGTCCACCTGCACGAAGGCAGAACAATGGGTATGAGGCGCACGGGAAGGAAAGTACGCACTGATATAGATGAGGAAATCTTGCAAGAAGCACATCACGTCGTCCTTAATCAGTTAGTGTCGATGGAACAATGGGTCGAGAAGCACCTGAACGAGATTCGCCAAACTGCGGCCGGTCGTACGGAGGCATGGGTACAGAGACAACACAAGATCAAGTTCACGACGTGGATCCAAAAGCAGGACATCCCCACCGACGGAAGCACTGAAGAATCTAGGCTTGCATCCGGACCGTCCAGCCAAATCACCACGTGGCAAGGGTATGACATCAATGGATACAGGTTTCACACGAAAGAGAAGGACAAGAAGAGCGCGGCACAGAATAGTGGTATTCGATATGAGGGCTTTGACGAGGCGACAATGTAGATGAAGTTATTCTACGGGCAGGTCGGCGAGATATGGGAACTTGACTACGGCGGTGACCTCGAGATACCCATCTGCCGGTGCAATTGGGCCAACCCGAAGGGAGTTGAGATAGATGAATATGGACTAACCACCGTTGACCTACAAAGGGTCGGCTACAAAGATGATGAGTGGGTACTCGCAAACCGCGTCGTGTAGGTAGCCTACTACAAGAAGCCCAGAGATTCCAACAAGCATGTGGTTGTATCAGGAAAGCAAAGGATCGTTGGAGCCGATGGAGTCCAGAGTCTCAAAGAATACAACAACTACCAAGAACTCTCGCTCTTTACCGATCATCCACGCAAGATCAAGATCGTCGAGAACCGAATCAACAAGACCAAGATGAAGCCCTGGTTCCGCCCCGACGGCGAGAAGAAGGCCGTTCTAGGATCACTGCCAGCAAAATGATATATGTGTGTAATAATGTATTTATTGATTAACGACCAAGAACTTTTATGTTTTTCACACCTATATGTAATAATGTACTCACTTATTCATTAATAATTTACTCTGCTACACTCTACGACTCTACTACTACTCATACTACTTTGTACTACCTCTACTACTTTACTACTACTCATACTACTCTCCACTACCTCTACTACTTTACTACTACTCTCTACTACTACTCATACTACTCTGTACTACCTCTACTACTTTACTACTACTCATACTACTCTCTACTACCTCTACTACTTTACTACTACTCATACTACTCTCTACTACTACTCATACTATTCTCTACTACTACTCATACTACTCTGTACTACCTCTACTACTTTACTACTACTCATACTACTCTCTACTACCTATACTACTTTACTACTACTCTCTACTACTACTCATACTACTCTCTATTACACTCTACTTTCTTTACTACTACTCTCTACTACCTCTACTACTTTACTACTACTCATACTACTCTCTACTACCTCTACTACTTTACTACTACTCATAGTACTCTCTACTACCTCTACTACTTTACTACTACTCATACTGCTCTCTACTATACCCTCTACTACTTTACTACAACCCTAAACCCTCTACTACTTAACCGTGGCGGTTATCCTAAAACAACCACCACCATTAATGCCTATTAATCGTGGCGGTTGCCTTAGAGAAACAGCCATGGTTAATATTAACCATGGCGGTTATGTTACAGCAACTGCCACGGTTAATCGTTCCTATATAAGCTGGCGCTGGCACCCTTCTTCCTCCATCTTCCTCCTCGGCGCCGACACCACCACGAAGGGCTGTCGAATCCACCGGCCGCCCTCCCTCTCCGACGACCCACCATCGCGCCCCTCTCCCTCCTCCTCCCTCGCCACTCTCCCTCGCGCCGCCGTCGTCATCCCCCCGCCTCAATCCGCGTCCGGAGTGCCGCCCTCGTCCTCGCGCCACCTCAATCCACGGCTGGAAGCGCCACCGTGACGTCGTCCTCGCCCCGCCCCTGCCAGATCCATGGCCGGAAGCACTACCCTCGTGCATCCCCACCTTGATCCGCGGCCAGGAGCGCGGATCTTCGCCGCCGGCCCTCCCTGTTTTGCCGGATCCGCCGCCGCCCCATCCTGCTCTGTCGGATCCGTCGCCGCCCCTCCCTACTCTGTCGGATCTGCAGGCCCCACAGGAGCGCCGATCTCCTCGAGCCCCCACCCCCACCACTCCCATCGGTTCCTGGTAAGCAAGCAAGCCCTAGCCCTAGCTATCATCTTCTCATTTGATTTGTTGTGTTCTTTGATTAGTGTTCTAGATATTTGATTACTGACTATAAGAGTAGATGATAGCTATAATGAGTAGGCTTAGATAGTTCTATTGGATCTATAATGATTTTTTTGTATTAGTTAGGCTTCTATAAGAGTAGAGAGTAGATTAGTGAGCAGTGAGTGGTGGGTGTTGCCTGAACTTTGATGAAATCAAGGGTGGTGACAATTAGTTAAACATTCTACTCTTTACTCATCAGTAATATGAACTGATTTTGCACTATATGCTACCATCAGCAGTTGGTTATTGGAATGTCAAGTTTCAATTGAATTTGCACTGCCGCTTGGGTATAGACAAAGAGAGAAGGGAGTTGTTGCTGCTGCTGCTTCTCTACTACTACTAGTTCTCTACTCATACTACTTCTATACTACTGCTGCTGCTACTGCTCTCTGTCAGCCACTACTACTACTACTACTGCTACTTCTCACATACTGGAGTAGTACTACTAGTCATTTTTGCTTCATAGCAGCCAATTTTACTCCTCTCTACTACTACTTCTCCTCTACTACTAACCTATTGCTACTACTACCGCTTCTACATCTGCTAGTGCTCCTACTACCACATCTGCTACTACTACTACCTACTTCTACTACTCCTCTCCTCCCTACTGCTACTACTACTATGTTGTTCCTCTCCTCTCTTCTACTACTTCTACTACTACTCTTCTCCTCCCTACTGCTCCTACTACTCCTCCCTTCTACCACTCCTACTGCTCCTACTACTTCTACTACTACTGCTCCTACTGCTTCTACTACTACTACTCCTAGTGCTACTACTGCTACTTCTATACTACTACTACTGCTACCTAATTCTGGGCTCTCTACTACTGCTGCTGCAGCTCTCTATTACTGCTAATGCTGTTGCTAGACTACTACTACTTCTATACTACTGTTGTCTATTGTACTCCTACTCTCTACTACTTTACTACTACTAATACTACTGTCTAGTAGTACTACTGCTGCTGCTCACTACTGCTCTCTACTACTCATACCCTCTACTACTCTGTACTACCCTCATACTACTCTCTACTACTACTACTACTGCTGCTTCTAGACTACTGCTACTTCTACACTACTGCTACTTCTATACAATGTGATTTTTGCTGGATTTGATGCTCTATTTTGACAAGATGATGCCTATTTTGATTAGTACACACTGAGCAAAGTGTCTTAGGTCAGTGATGTTGTTTCTTTCTTGGAAATGATGATGGCTATTTCATTTCTTACACACTGAGCAATGTGCAGTAGGTATATGATGATGGCTACTTTGGTTTGTAAGCACTTATCGGCGCAGGAGGAGCACCTTTAGGTGCGGCAGCCGCGCCATAATTGTTTACTACCTTTTTTGCTTTCCTCTAATAAATACACATGCACATTGCAATGATGAAAAATTTTATATTAACTGAGACCTAAGACACTTTGCAATGATGTTGATTCTAAATAAATACTCGCTACTACTCTCTACTTCCCTCTACTACTCTATTCCTTTCTTGGACATGATGATGGCTATTTGTTGGACACTTTGATTACTTTGTTGTTCGATGATACAAAGCGGTGTAGTGAGACAATGTGACAACTGAGTTCTTGCTTGTTTGTCATGACTCTCATCAAACCGTGGCTCACGTCCATACCTAAGAAAAAGCATAGTCATGATGTGCTGATGGTTGGGTTGGACGTGTCCCACGGTTCCATGATTGTGATGATTTGAGTTTTGCTGTCTATGAGATTTTGCTGCGAAGGTAAGAAGAGTTGTCACATTAGTCAAGGATCAATGATCACCATAAGCGTTGGAAGGCTGCATTGTGCAGAAACCCACTATTTTGAGAGCAATTAGTATACTACTACTCCTAGCTAGTCTACTACTTCTATACTTTGACTCATAGTCTCTACAACTGCTCATACTACTCTCTACTACTACTGCTACTCACTACTCGTACCCTCTACTAGTGTTGTTTATTTGCTGGTTGTTCACTGTTGTTCACTATTGTTAACTAATGCCTATGATGATAATAACAACCAACAATTGAGGTGGTTGCCTTTGTGCATTTGTCTTTTCCAAGGTTTTATGTGGAAGTTGTGTCTATCTTTGTCATGTTACGTCATAACTCATCATGAGACACATTCGGAAGGGCCGAATCCACCTTCACTCCTAATGTGGCCTTGGGAATGCAAGAGGATGTGCTCATGTATGGTAGACATACATTAGGCCAAACTGCTCACCTTATTTTGCTTCCTTTTCAAAAGGCAGCCACTAATGATATTGATGACAAGTAATCTGAGAAGGGAATTCCCATATCTGAGGCATTTCCACTGATTAAACTTCAAAAATATGCTGAGGCAGTGCGATGATGATCAAATCTCCTCCTGATAATAAGCTCCTAAACTAGGATGGCTTGTCTTGCAAGCAACCAGTTTGGAAGCTATGTGATGACATTGGGGTGGTCTGAGCCAAATTCATACTTTTTTAATGATTATGTATTTTTCTTTGGATAATTTTGTAATTTTCATTGGACAATTTTGTACTTTTCTTCACATTTTATATCCTACACCCAATGTACATGAAAAAGTGTAATGTTTTACTCCAAATTAATACAATTCATGATTCCAAATGAATATCCATGTTTTCATATTCTCATATGTCAATGCACTACTCTATCTTCTTTGTAGTAGATAAATGGCAGACCAACATAGAAGAAAAGAATGGCGCGAGCCAAGCCCGGCCCCAAGTTATAAGGGCTCAGACGATGACGCCTCAGACGGCGAGGGGTCTCCTTACAAGTCCGCCTCAGACGGCGAGGGGTCTCCTCACAAGTCCGCCTCAGACGCCGAGGGCTCGTTACACAAGTCCACCTCAGACGAAGAGTATGATGTCAAGAATGAGGATATATTTACACCGAGGGCCCCTAAGAAAGTAGCCCTAGAGGTACAGCTTGATCCAGACTATGAGCCAGAAGAAGAGCCAACAGAAGAAACAGGGCCCTCAACTAGAGCATCTCATAACACCCCAGGACAACACTTTTTAGATGACGAGGAACGCGTAAGTATATAATTAGCTTACACAACATTGATTCTCCACGTGTAAGTATACAACTAATGCATGCTCATATATACTCATCTCCACAGTTACCTACGGTGCCTATGTCTTTGGAGTTCCCCGACGATGAAGAAGAGGGGCATGTATCGGGTCCCACCCCGAGCACTTCAGCTGCAACGGGAGGTGCCAACAAAGGCAACTAGTCCAATTTGAAGAGGAGATAACATGGGAGGCACCAGTTAACCAAGAAGGTGCATGTCATCAAGCAGATAGGGTCACAGGGAGAGCCTTTGGCGCCACAGTCAATCATCGGCACCTTCAGCAACCAATGCTCGTGTATAGTCAGGGAGCACGTGCCGATCACGTACTTCAACTGGAAGCTGGTGCCGAATGAACTCAAGGACAAAGTATGGACTGATATCAAGAAATATTTCCAGTACCCACCAGACCAATTCAATGAGAAAAGATGCAGGGGGCATGCGCTGTTTATTGCAGGCAAATCCCTTCGCACCCTCCGGACTACACTGAACAAGAAGTATGTGAAGACCGGGAAGACACCCTTCGTGGATTACACCTTCATTAAGAAACACGTCTGGGATGAGTATCTCGAGAAGATGAGCACTGACAAAGCAAAGTCCAATAGCCAGAAGTTCTCAGAGCTTGCAAAGAAGAACGAGCTGTCGCACCACCTAGGCATGACCGGGTATGCCGGTAAGAGGCCGAGGTGGCGCCAGAATGAAAGGGACGCAGAAGCGTCCGGACAGAGTTATCCATTACAAGGCGTTGACGAGAGGTCACGCGACTACTTCTATGCTCGTCGGCCGAAGAAGCTGAAGGAGGGGATGACCAAGTACAATGAGCCAAGGGTCGAGGAGGCAGAGAAGTCTTTGCTCGTAGTCAAGGCGGCAAAGGAACGCGGGGAGTTTGTACCTCGTAGGGACCATGACGAGCTCACCGAGGCGCTGGGAAACCCCGAGCACTACGGCCGCGTCCGGGGTGTTTCGTCGAGGCAGAGCTGGAAGATTATGGGGTCGTGGCAGTCCGATGCCTCCTCATACCACACGAGGCAAGGATACAAGGAAGGTATATCCCAGGCCGGCAAGGAAGCCGCGATGAAGGAAATAATCATGGGGTCCATACAAGATGCTTTCACGAGCACCGACCCCAAGATGGTGGAGCTGAGGACACAGATGTTTCGCCAGGCTGGCGTGATGCCATCACAGGGTCAAGGCACCTCAGCACCCCAAAGGTATCCGGTCGATGAGGTCGTGAAGACCACATACGTCCACCTCTTGGTGTCGTTTGGCAGAGCGGGAAGGAAGAAGAAGGTGGCGGAGGGCTCGGTAGACCCGCCCAACCCTGAAGACAGGTCCTTAGGCAAGCCCATCCCGCCCGAGTATGCCAGGGTCACAGTGGCGTGGACGGACAATAACCACGAGGATGATGAACTAGATTTCACCTCTGAAGAGGGAGGTAGGACCCTAGCAAGTGCTATGGGCACTGATGTGATATGGAACAAGGACGACCTTGACTTCCCTCCGGAGCCACCGTCGCCAAAAAGCTCACAACGGTCACCAAATCCCCCAGGTGGTGGCCCAGGTGACGATGCCAACGACGACAACGACAACGATGTTGGTGGTCACGAAAGCCCAGGTAGCCCATCACGTAGCCCGCGTCCGGACATGAGCAACCCACATGGACGAACTGGAGATGAACAAACGGGCCACCAAACACCGCCTCAATGCCACAAAAATGTGGAGTGTCCACCACCACCGAAGAAGCCAGAAGAAGAGGGGGACAAACCCTCCCATCTCACCGAGGTTCAATAGGGTGGTGTGGAATGCCACAGAAAAGAACCAGTACACAACTGCGTTCCAAAGGTACAAATGGCAACCAAACATCGCAAGCAGAGTATGTGTGCACATATATATGATACTAACACACTCTTCTCTTGTCTCAATAACAGGGAGCGAAGCCCGCCTGACCTTTGGCCTCTGAGTCCAGATTGCCCTGCTAACTTTGAGAATGGCAAGTTCATGGTGACGTTAGGGCAGCTTGTTGAGGAACCGTGGGAGATTAGAAGGTTCCATCGCTGGTATATGCATGCTTTGAGGTTAGGCATGATGGAGTTTGTTCAAAGGGTACCCAAGGAGTACTTCTTGGATGAGGACGCCTATTTGTTAATTGTCTTCCACGACATGCATAGAATGCTGCGGCGCAAAGATCTCGATTTCGCCCAAGTCACCCTATTTGCCATGTAAGTTATTGCACATCTGCATCTCTATAGCTAATTAAGTAAGAGTATACAATGTTGACACTGCTGCTTGCAGGATGCAATCATACGTAAGCAAGGAGTTGTCGCATAAGGTTATTTACCTATCTCCTATGCATATTACCGAGAGGGCCATCATTGGACACGGGCTAATGGACACGCATCCAAAGCTGGCGAGCTTGACTGGGATGGAGCGAGTGAACGCCACAGCTTTGTTGCGAGGCGAGATCAAGTTCAGGAAGGGACACTACATCCTCAAAGCCATGAAGCAGCTCGAGGGAGAAGGGTGTATCCTTGCCGCTCACCAGTTTGGGTAAGTCCAAATGGTACATGCATGCATGTCTTCACCATGTGTCATATTTCAAGATCTTAGATCCATATTGTTTGAATGGTGTAGCACGGGCGACGCGAGGCATTAGATTGTATTCATGATCTATCCTCGGGATGAAATGGCGGTCATATTGGACTCCATGCGGAACACACACATGAAAGGCTACATGCATTTTGAAGGATGCCTGCGATAGTACGTGACTACACATATTTTCTTTTATAATCACTCAAAGTATATGATTGTATCTGATGTTTGACACTAGTGGCATGAACATTCAGCGCTTACAGGATGTACGTGGAAGACCCCACCTGCGTTGACCGTAGGTCCGATGAGGTGAAGAAGGAGTGGGGCCCAAAACTCAGGCTGAGGCGAGAATTCCCGGTAATACGACTTGTACTACTGCTATCCTACTAACTAGCACTACTACAACCCTACTACTACTTACTCTTACATATGTATATCTTACATGCAGTGTGCCAAGCAACCTGAAGGCTCACTCTTATGTGGATACTATGCTTGTGAGTACCTCAAGAGATGCCCGAAATTTAGCCAAAGTTGGCGGCAGCTCAAGAAAGGTACAAAATGGTGGCAGAAAGGAACCGTCAATCAAAAGACCAACACTCGCACAATAGCCGACATTTGTAAGTTTGTCACCGATGAATGTGCTGAAAGGAGTGGGAAATTCTTCTACACGGGCAACACGCTAGCGGTATTACCTCAGTACCGTACGTTAGCCAATTGGAGAACTAGTGGTTTAGACATGACTGACTACAAGCTGCCGGACATTGATTAGATGAACTTGTTGACTGCTGGAAATGATTTTGCATAATGAACTTGTATATATAATGAACTTGTTGTAACTTTGTGATATCGGTTCTCTTGGAAGAAGACAACACATTTATATAATATACTTGTTTAATCAATGTTATATAATCTGTGCTTGAATTTGAGACAAATGTTTTGAAATCATATTTAAAATAAAAAAACAATTTTTTTTGTTTTTTAAAAAATATTAACCGTGGCGGTTGCTATAAGAAACCGCCACGGTTAATAGTAATTAACAGTGGCAGTTTACATAAGCAACCGCCACGGTTAATGGCCCTACATAACCGCCACAGTTAATATACATTAACCGTGGCGGTTGGTCTATAAAAATCGCCACGGTTAATGCTCCGATTAACCATGACTATTGATCTGTGGCGGTTGGAAAAACCGCCACGGTTAATCCATTTCAACCGCCACGGTTAATGATTCCTGTAGTAGTGTGAAATGGAAATGCTCTATGGTTATACCTTTGCCTTGCGCATTTCATTCCATTTCATCTCCATCCTCAATGTTGATGCAACACATGCACCAACCACTTGTCAAATTATATGATCCACTTCATATCATCACATGACCGTATTGGTTCATCGATCTTGACCTCACTTGCTCTTCACCGTTACCTTGGTCTATCGGCGCCAAGCATCACCCGCTTGCCCTTCACACTTGCAACCGGTCCATCAAGCCAAGCCTCATCTTGATCTTCTCCACCTTGGTCACATGACTCCATGTTATGTCTCATGTGCAATAAGCTCCTTCATCACACAATCTCATGTGAACTAATCTCCTGTGTATATATCACTTAAACACATGTTAGTTCACCTAAGTTGTCACTCAATTACCAAAATCACACAAGGACCTTTCATTAGTTCCTATGAGTACTTTTGCCTACAACAACTTTTATGCAGTGAAAATATGAAACCATGACTTTATATGTGATACATTTGATAAAATTATATCCAATTTTCATTGTCCCTGACAGTTTAATTATAGCAATCTATTAATTATACTTGGCTGACCCCATGTGTCAAATTCCTGGCTCCGCCACTGCCACCAAACCCCTTTAGATCCGCCCCCTGCTATCATCCCTCCACTCTGAAATACAGTGAGAATGATTTCACTGCCACGCGCCGTGTACCAGGTGCACATGTTGTGTTTTACTACTACTAGGAAAAATAAAAAGGGAGCCTGTGTAGCGATCCTTATATGCACCGATGGAGTAACTAGTGGGTACCTGCTTAATTTGCACTTGAGTGGTGGAGGTAGTCGCTACTACTGTAGTACGACTGAGGGCCCTAAATTTGCATGCATTTGACATTTGAGTGGCTGCTGGGATCGGAGTACCTTTGCAGCCGATGGACGCGTGCTCACGGCCATTATAATAAACTAAACTGAATAACTAATCCGATCGATGTCGTCCTGCTCTCATAAATGCAGTATTAATTTGGATCCTGAATTGTGATTATATTGGTAGAGGCCGGCTCTCGCGGATCATTTCGTGCAGTACAGTACAGTACAGTAGTAGGTAGTCGCAGGCGATCGATGTGGATCTGATGTCGATCCGTCCGTCCATTTCAATTTTTGAATCAGCTAGCGTGCAACTAGTTTGAAATCCAGACGACGCAAAATACGGCGGCAGCTGCAGCCGGGCTACTCGATCCTATATGTATGTGAGACAGGATGAGCTAGAGCAGATTTGATTAGTTTACTTGTACTATGTACTAGCAGCAGATAGATACTGTTGTTCCTGTTCTGAATACTACTAGTGCTAATAGTAGTAGTAATTAAGTTACCGGCAGACGACACGGCGCATACAGATGCATGGGCTAGCTAGGTACTACTAAATAATAACTGCTCTATTACTATTTATTGATTGATGATGATGATTTCAAATCCGAACAAGGTCTCGATCGGATGTTTGTTATCGATTTCACATCAATTCACATACGTATGTTTGAGGTGTAATTTAGTTTAAGTTATATGACAATTTATCCTAACACATATGAATTGATTTGAATTTGACCTCGTCTGAACAATAGCTAATGCAGCAGTACAATTGTGTACCACTGCTACTCCGATTGATCCATGAGTGATTAGAGTAGTAGCTTTGCTGTGGCAGTTGGAAGAAAAGAGGCTTGTTTTCGTCACTGAAAAAGAGGAGGATCACATTCACATCGAAGTTGAAGCTAAAAATAGAGGATGGAGTGTGGTGGAGCTGTGGGGGGTGTTGTGTTGGGCATCCCACCTGCTTAATTGTCGTGTCAGACAGAGAGATTCCTCCGGATTTACAGTCCATCAGTCAGTCAGTCAGTCAGTCATGGTAATTGTACTACTAGTAGTACGAGTTGTTACGGTGGTTGCCTCAATTTCAGTGTGGCCAATGGGAGCGCAAAACGTCACCCCAGCCTCAATCCGTTATCCGTTCCCCCCATGGATCAAGAAAAATTACTGCGTGCATGATGTCACTGTTGACAAAGGGGATTAGCATGTCATGCCTGCCTTGCCTGGGGATCGGATTAAGATTTACTGTAAGAGTAGCCATTAATTATACATTAATTATATCCAATGCAAGGCATTGTGCCGTTGTGATTAAGCTTAATTAAGCTATGTATTCCTTCCATACTCAAAAGGTTTGTAATTAATTAAGCTTAATTAAGTGTAACTTTAACCACTTATTTTTTTTAAAATATTTATTAAAATATAATATATGTATATTTTTATGAAAGTAATTTTCAGACAAATCTATTGATATGATTTTTACATTTTAAAACTTAAAATAATTTAAAAGTTATTCATGATTTATATTACTAATGTTTGACTAAAACCTTCTTTTAAACGACAAACTTTTTGAGTATGGAGAGAGTGCTACCATAGTAGGAGTAATTAGTTGTAATAACGAGGGAGGAGAAATGCACATGCATGAGCAGGCCAGCAGAGCATGGCAAATGGCAATGGGGGGCCTGGACTGGAGCCATTTGTTTTTGTCTTTGGAATCATCCTCCTCGGCCGTCCGTCATGTCGTCGTCATCCATCTCTCTCTCTCTCTCTCTCTCTTCTTGGATGATCCCTTCTGCAGTGCAGGGCCGCATGCATCTGCATGCCTTTCCGCTTCCCAAAGCTAACCTTATGGGGGTGTTCAAAGGCCGGGCAAAGGTAATGAAACCTAACCTAACCTAACCTTTTGGGGACTAATTATACTGCACTACTGGATCGAGGTTAAAGTAGCGCGCATCAGTATACTCCACAAAGAGCGTGCAGTCACATACTACCTCCGTTTCTTGCTCATGCTGCGAGTATCCATGGCAATGCTGACTGCTTTTCTTTTCCTCTCCTTTACATTTACACGTACGCACGCACAAGCAAGCAGCTACTGCTACTAGCATAATACTTGAACAGTATGTGTGCATGAATGGTATATATACTGATGCATCTTTCAAAATGCAGTGTAACAACAAAGGAAGAGATCGAGGAAGAGGGGGTAGCATAAACCACAAAGCATAGCACGTGGTGTGGTGTGGTTCGGATAAGCTAGCATATGCTTGATCCCCAGCCATGATCGAGATCTCATTTTCAAAATTGGGAGGGAAAAATTTATATGTACACACACTGTCTGAGAGACCAGTAATATCATACTGTACTTATATACTACTACTACTATTGTACTACTCCGTACTACTCACAAGGCTAGGCTAGGGGCACACAGGCCGGCGGGACCCATCTGCATGTGAGCCCAAGACCGACCAAGACAAGCAGGCAGGGGCCGGCCGGCTCTGAAATTGAAGTTGATAGACACACAGCATACAAGTCTAGTAACAGCTTTCCACTGTTGCTTGATGTTTTAGAAACTGCATGCAGTGTTATTCCTTCAATTTCTCCACTCTCGATACCTTCACACATACTACTACTACTATAATATGACACAGTCCAATGCCAAATGCAATTGCTGAGCTCATCACCACGCGCCATCCACAGTAACTAGCTAGCTAGTGGACTCCAATTTTCTTGCAATTTCATATTCCATTTGGTCCGGATCGGACATCATCTTCCCCAAAGCTTAACTACTTCCTCACCAAACACCGTACTGACTAGCTAGTATCTCACTGCTCCCTTGAAGATATCTATCTCCAACTTCAAACTCTCCCTGTCTCAGCTCCCTCCTTTCCAGCCAGCAGCTAGATAGCAAAGGCAACAACACCTCGTTGCTCCTACCATCCCAGCACATCAGAAACCATCACTATCTATCTAGCTTTCTTGTTGCATTGCAGTAGCTAGATCGATCATCTTGAAAAGCCTATTAGTAGGCAATCAACATCTAGGCCGGCCGGCTAGCTATATAACCTTCTTCACAAGCCTTCCACCATCAACCTAGCAAGCTGCTGCAACCCATGGGGCGGAGGACCACCAAGCAGTCGTCGTCGTCGTCGTCGTCGTTCTGGTACTCGCGGAGCCGTTCCTCCTCGGCGCCCGCCACGCCCAGGCCGGAACCAGCGGCGGCGGTAGGAGAACCTCCCATGGCCAGCATCGGGTGCATGTCCATGGTGCACTACCTCATCTTCGCGCCGGGCGCCGGCTGCGTCGGCCGCCCGCCCACTTCCTCCAACGCCATCGTCGTCACGGCGCCGCACGGCCTCGGCGGCGCCGGCGACGACAGCCGCATCAGCAGCAAGACTGGCTTCGAGGCGCCCAGGAACAGCCTCGACCTCGACGCCGACAACCCAAACGACATCCAGGTCGGTCAATCGTCTTCTTGCTCTTTCTGCTTAATTTGGCTACAATTGCTAATGATTGCGACATTATCTCAATAATTGCTGCTAATAATCGCCACTTTACGCTGTCTGTTTGTTTTTGTTTTCAGATTGGCGTGCAGATCCAGCCGGTGTTCGACGCCCTCGCCAGCAGGACCACCACCAGCAGCAGCATGCGGCGCTCCACAAAGCCCACCGCGCCGTCGTCCGAGGCCGAGACGCCCAGGACGCCCAGCCTCGTCGCGCGCCTCATGGGCATCGACGGCCTGCCAGAGCACCAGCCCCCCTCGCCGGCGCAGGGGCAGCACAAGAAGACCGGCGGCAGAAGATCAAGTGCTGCCTCCACGGGCAAGGAGAACAACAACAGCTGCTGCTCCTCCCCGCCGGCGTCGGAGAAGAAGAAGCGCGTGATCCCGGAGTCAATGAACCGGCGAATGCCACTGCGCAGCCTCAGCTGCAACGTCGAGGCCCGGTCGCTGCCGGACACGCCGCGCGCGTCCACGTCGGCGCGGGCGTCATGGGACGGGCCCAGGCTGTCGCTGCAGGCGCTCAAGGAGAACGTCCTCGACCGCGCCGCGCAGTACATGTCCATGCCTAGCTCCCCCACCTCCTTGTCCGCGGCTTCCGGCAAGACCAAGAAGAAAGATGCTGCCTGTAGCCGCCGCCGCCACCGCCGGGACGACGAGAGGGCTGCCGCCGCCGCCAAGGAGCACGCCCGCGAGATCCTCCGCCAGGCCAAGGAGACGGTCGCCAGCCGCAAGCAGTCCGCCAAGAATAGTAACGCACCCGCATCTTCATCGCCGGCGCCGGAGAAGAAGCAGAGCAGCAGCTTTAACAACAAGGAGAACGTGCCTGCAGCTCACGCCGCCATGGAGGACGCCAACAAGCTGCCTGTCGTGCTCGTTCAACAAACTGCCAAGCCGCCGACGACGGTGGCCCCAAAGCAGCCAAGCGCCGAGCATCATCACAGTCCCAGGGTGGCGCTGGCGCCGAGGCAACAGCAGCCACCGTCCCCTCCGCCGCCGCAGCGAGCGAAGCCGTCACGACCACCGCCACCTCCGCCGCCGCTGGACCCGCCACCAACCCGAGCGAGGAAACCGGACGGGTGCGAGCGCTTCGCGACGCGGATCAAGAAGCCCGGAGCGTCCACGCCGCCGACGTCGTCGTCATCAACGACGGACTGCTACGGCTCGGCGTTGGATGCCCGCCGCGGGGCCCGCGTTTCCTACTCGTCGCCGCCATTGGATGAGGACCCCGAGTACAGCTACCTACGGACAGTGCTAGAGCGCGGCGGGTTCATGCGGTCGTCGCCGCCGCCGCCTCGGCGTCCGGTTCCTCGGGCCCACTCGGTGGCGGCGTCGCCAGTGGACCCGATCGTGTTCCATCTCCTGGAGCTAGAGCTCCCCGCGGACGAGTCACGGCTAGGTCCCCTACGGCACCGGTGGAACCGAAAGTTGCTGTTCCACCTGGCACAGGAGCTGCTAGCGGACCTGCTACTGGGCCTGGACGCGTCATCGTCAACGGCGACGACGTCGACGACGACGACGGGGATGCCGCTGCTAGGGAAGGTATGGAAAGGAGTCCGGAGCTTCCCGGCGGCGGACTGCAAGGTGGTGGGCGACATCGACGCGCTGGTGGCGACGGACCTTGAGCGGTCGAACGTGCGGCGGCTGGCGCGGCACCCCGCGGTTGAGGAGGAGGCCGGCGACGTGGCGGAGGAGGTGGCGGACCGGGTCCTTGACGCGCTCCTCGCGGAATCTGTTTCTCTCTCCTGCGCCGCCCAGTCGTCACGTGCGGCGGCGGCGGCGAGGTAGCGGTTGGGGGAGGATTGGCAAGGTTTTTTTTTATCGGTAAGAAAAAAATTTCGGTTCTTGGCGATAAATGCGAAATTTCGGAGATTTTGGAAATATCGGGTCAAATTTAAATAAATTTAAATTGATTTTTAAAGAAGTTTGGGCATTATCTCACAAAAAAAAACTCTCTAATCCATCATTCATCATAAATTTGTATGAAATTGATGAAATAACACAATATCTCACACAAGTAAAGCTGCGTTAATATGTCGATCTGCGATAATACCGATATAAAAAAAAATTCGGTCCTCAACGAAAAAGGCGATATTTGGCCGAAATTTTTTTCCTTGGGATTGGGGATAGAATTGGTGGGTCCTACGTGACGTCACTCGTCCAGCGGATCTCGACGGAAACAGCGGGCGGTGCCGGGCGCTCACGACCATCATGCCCTGCCTGGTTTCGAATCTCATTTTCATCAATCACTGCAGCTGCAAGATGATCATGGCACCTGTCTGGTTTTTGAAATGTAAGTACATACTCCTCCATTCCATGTCAAGGAGGCAAGGATTAGTGGGTCCCATAAGAGAATTTGTTCTGTGCTTGTTTTTGTCCAATTCGATTCGAATTGACGGATGGGGCAGGCCGGGGCTCTGCGTGCGTGATTCTGTTTGCCCCGGCCTGGTCCGGCCCGGCCCAGTGAATGCCGTAGTGCGTTATAACATTCTGTCGTCGTCCAGGATAGGATAGGAGTATGTGCATGAAGCATGATGGGACAAGTGGGACCCGCACGCCTGCCACGTACTACAGTATACATACAAATTGCTAGTGCTATTTTGCGTACATCCATGCTGACCATGTTGCTGCGATAATAATATTTCAGGGAATCAACAATAGGGCCGCACAGGTGCAGTGCACATCGCCATGCATCTTCTCCAGGCACGGACAGGGGTCAGGGTCAGGGTCAGGAACATTTCTCGTATGTTATAGTTTTCTGATGATATGAATCTGAAACCGTTTGAACCATGATCTTGTTACAGTTATTCAAAAATATATATTCCAATATTCATATATTTTGATTTTGATTTTGATTTTGTTTTTGTTTTTGTTTTTGTTTTTGTTTTTGTTTTTGTTTTTGTTTTCTTGGACACATCAAATTTTTCTAATAATATTTCGTTGTTTTCAATTAACGTGCCATTTTAGCATGTGTTTGTGATATTGTTATAGTTTTCATTATATGAATACGAATTCATATCAACCATGGTATTGTTTACAATTATTTTCTTTTTAACAAAAGTGACTTGCGTTTTTATTGTTTTAGAAAAATACAAAATTTAATTAGTGTTAAAATACTTTAAAGCACTAGTTTTCACAATTCGACTTGGTGTTTCAAATCAAAATTAACAAACTGCAGAGCTGGGCTACAATCAACGAAGCAAAACACGTTTCTGGTCCTCAAACAAAGAAAAGGGCCGGTGGGTCACTTATGACAACGTAGGCTGCGACTAGTGGGCTGGGCCACAGGAATGCAATGAACCTACCGTAGTAGTCTCGGTCACTTTTGCCCATCTTTTAAAGCCTAAAAAGAAACTTTTATTTTTTCAATACAGAAACGCGAGTCCATTTTCGAAGTGCAAAGTACGTAGTACACTTGAATTAATACAAATGATCGCTGAAAATTACTATTACAGTACCTCACTGTAAAGTGTAGAAGCATGACTCATGACACTGCTCTATATATAAGATAAGAAATGTTTTCCAACCTTGTTTCAGTTTTATTTATTATTAATACTAAGAGGAAACGACGCATGACGACATCTGATTTGATTTTCTTGAATTCTACGTACTAGGGAGGAAGCACGGGTGTAAGCAGCTGCTTACCTGCAAAGAAAGCTTCAAGGTTGGCAATGGTATGGTCACAAAGATCTGACATGGATTCCGACGTCCAAACTGCAGCATGTGGCGTCAGCACAACATTGTCCATGGCAAAGAGCTCCGGCGGCACGTTGGGTTCATCCTCAAAGACGTCAAGACCAGCGCCTGCAATCCTGCCTTCCTCCAGCGCCCTCACCATCTCGGCCTCGTCGACGTTTGCGCCTCGGCCGATGTTTATGACGATCCCTTCCTTCCCTAGTGCTTCCAGAACGTCCTTGCTCACGATGTGCCTCGTCTCCTTGTTCAGCGCGCACGCGACCACGAGCACGTCTGATTCAGAAGCAAGATCGTGGACATTTGAAAACTACCTGTAAGAAGGATGATCCTTGGGTTTTCTGGAGTAGTAGTAGATGACACTGTTAGATTGATCTCCTAACCATCAGGCCCAACGGCCTTATGGGCCTTGTACTCGCGCCCTGATCGGGGGCGCCCAACCCTACATGGTTGGCGGGCCCCCGTCACACTGCGCAATAAATATAGGTGGGGGCCGGTGGCTCAGTTCACGGGGTTTCACGCCGAGCCGTAATTCCCACCGACAAACCCTAATCCGATCAGAGAGGGGCGCAGCCAGTGACGGGAAACTCCGCCACCGCCGTCGTCGGACTTCCCCAACCTTCACCAACAAAACCATCTACACTGCGCGTCGCTGCCCGTGCGCAGATCATCATCAACGAACCTGTGATGGCCGGTTCGACAACCACAACGCCCTCGGATGGTCAGTGCATCACCTCTCTCCCCTATTCCTCGAACCTTTCTCTTGTTCATCCCAAAAGGAACAGTTCCCCGCTAGATCGTTGATCTACCGATCCTAAGAAATACAACAATGGTATCAGAGATCCATCTAGATCAAGATCTAGAGTTGGGGAAAACGAATCGCAACCCGATCTAGATCACGGATCCAGATCGAGAGAAAAAAAAAAAAAAAAAAAAAAAAAAAAAGCCACCGCGCGGCCGCGGGCGCGTGCGAGCAGGGCTCGGTCGCCGTAGACCAAAAAAAAAAAAAAAAAAAAAAAGGCAAAAGTTTCGGCCCACGTGGACAGCCGCAGACGGGCCAAATCCGGCCCACGCGGGAGCAGGCGCGAGGCCGAACAGAAAAAAAAAAAAAAAAAAAAAAAAAAAAAAAAAAGAGGCAAAAGTTTCGGCCCACGTGGACAGCCGCAGACGGGCCAAATCCGGCCCACGCGGGAGCAGGCGCGAGGCCGAACAGCCGGCCCAGGCCCACGTTGCGGCCTGCGCGCGCGACTGCGGCTGGGCCGCGGCTGAAAGTGCGCAAAATGGGCCGCGAAAGCACTGGCAGGCCTTCGGGCCAGTTATGAACAGTACCGAATTTTTTTTTTTTTTTCCAGAAACAGTAATTTGAATGAATTATGTATTGTTTTCCCTATTCTAATTTTGCAAAAGTTTAGCATATTGTTTAGGGAATACAGAAAAGAAATACTTGTTTCTGGTTAAAAGAAAATAAAAAGGTTTTACATGTTTCCGCTGCGAAAGAAATTGTTATTTATCTCATAATTAATTTCGAACCAACGAGAGATTTTAATTTTGAGATAGAATTGTTATGGTTACATGATGAATTATGATGTTATTATTTTCTGACCAACGTTGTTAATAATAATGTTATAATTTTAATGTCAAATTAAATGCTGAATTGTGATGTTATTATTCTCTGACCAACGTTGTTAATAATAATGTCATCATAATTCTAATGTTATATTTATGCATTTATTCTATTTCTGCCCAACGGTGATGTAGAATTAATGTATAAAAACAGTTGTATGTTTAAATATTTGACCAACGTTAAATTTTACGCATGCAATTGTTGTTAAATTTCGTTCTCATTTTATATGCAATTATGAATTGTGATTTCAGGATGTGCTTCTTTGATGGGTTTTATCAGTCAAATTCCACCCCTCAAAGGAGACAACTATATTGAATGGAAGAAAAAGATTGACCTGGCCTTTGTTTTGGCCGAGGTAGACTGGGTAGTCTCCACACCGTGTCCAGTGGCACCTGAGGCACCGGTGAGGAGAACTGATGAGACTGATGATGCATGGCACATCAGACAGAGGGAGTATGCTCCCCTAGAGTTGGCTCATTCAATTGACCATAGAAAATGGGAACTGGCCAACAAGAAATGTTCGGCAGTTATACTGAATACGATTGAGCCTGCAATTGTAGGCTCAACACCAAAATGTGATACTGCCACTGAGTATCTTGAAAGGATAAAGAATCAGTTCACTGGTTCTACAAAGACCTATGCCACCCAGATTATTGGGAAGCTGGTGACAGAAAAGTACACTGGAGGTGGCATAAGAGACCACATATTGAGGATGAGCACTTTGGCATCTAAGTTGAAGCCAATGGACCTGGAGCTCAAGGATAAGTTCCTAGTTCACTTGGTTTTTACTTCCTTGCCAAAGGAGTTTGACACCTTCATAATCAACTATAATGTGCAACCCGAGACTTGGGATCTCGATAAGTGCATTGCAATGTGTGTACAAGAGGAAGAAAGGATTAAAGCCTCTAATGGAGGTTCCATTAGCTATGTGAAAAAGAAGGCTTATAATCCTAACTTCAAAGGAAAGGCTCCCATGCATCAGCCTCATCAGCAAAAGACACCCCAGTCACAGTCTTACCAGCCACAGCAGCCCAGGGCTAAAGTGGAAAATGATCAGTGCAGGCACTGCTTCAAGACAGGACATTTCAAGAAAGACTGTCCAGATTTCTTGAAGTATATAATGGAAAGAAAGGTGAGAACGTTATTACATTTGTAAATGAATCCTTGTATTTATCGTATTCTAAATCTACATGGTGGATTGATTCTGGTGCAACAATTCATGTTGCAAATTGTTTACAGGGATTCCGTTCGATGAGAACTACAGCAAGAGAAGAAAGTTTCATTAATGTGGCAAATGGAGTACAAGCAGATGTTGAAGCTATTGGCGATCTTGCTCTAGAGCTTGCTAATGGTTTTTCGCTTTTACTCAGAGATGTTTTTTATGTTCCAACAATAAAGAGAAACTTGATTAGTGTGTCTCGTTTAGATCATGATGGTTATGGATGTCATTTTGGCAATGGCCAATGTAAGATTACATTTAATAATGCTTGTGTTGGTAATGCAATCTTACACAATGAGCTTTATTTGTTATCGCTACGTGATGATAATGTGAATGTGGAATGCGATAATGTGAATGATGTGTTCTCGTCGACAAATGTAAATGGCAAACGAAAGAGAACTCAAATTGAATCATCGAAATTATGGCACTGTCGTTTAGGCCACATTTCGAGGGGGAGAATAGAACGATTAGTAAAGAATAATATTCTTCCTCAATTAGAGTTCTCCGATCTAGAACAATGCATTGAATGCATTAAAGGTAAATTTGTAAAGAAAATAAAGAAAGACGCCAAACGAAGTACAGGAATTCTACAAATAATTCATACAGACATTTGTGGTCCTTTTCCTGTTAAAAATGTGGATGGTTTTGACTCATTCATAACATTCACAGATGATTACTCTCGTTATGGCTATATTTATCCAATAAAAGAGAAAACAGAAGCGTTGGATAAATTTAAGATCTTCAAAGCTGAAGTTGAAAACCAACACAATTTAAAGATAAAGATAGTCCGATCCGACCGTGGTGGAGAGTATTATGGTCGGCATACCCCGTATGGACAAGTTCCTGGACCTTTTGCAAGGTTTTTGCAGGAAAATGGCATAGTAGCCCAGTATTCCACACCGGGCGAACCGCAACAGAATGGAGTTGCTGAAAGGCGCAACCGTACACTAATGGATATGGTGCGTAGCATGATCAGTTACTCCACATTGCCATTGAGCTTGTGGATGGAAGCTTTAAAAACTGCTATTCACATTCTCAATAGGGTACCAAGTAAATCGGTGCCTAAAACACCGTATGAATTGTGGACGGGCAGAGTTCCCTCATTGAATCACCTAAGGGTGTGGGGGAGCCCTGCAGAAGCCAAAGTGTTCAACCCAAATATTGGGAAACTGGATCCCAAAACAGTTAGTTGCCATTTTATTGGTTACCCTGAAAAGTCAAAAGGTTTTCGTTTCTACTGTCCAGACAGATTAACAAAGTTTGTGGAAACGAGACACGCCGTCTTCCTAGAAAATGAAATGTTGAGGGGGAGTGTGGTAGCTCGAAAGATTGATCTTGAAGAGAAGCGGGTTGTAACGCCCACTCCAATGATTCAGGAGCCATTTTTTGAGTTACCTGTTGTTGCTGCACCAGCAGTACCAGCACCCGTTGTTGTTCCTCCTATGGCAGTAATAGATGAATATGAGGAACCTGTTCTTCAGGAACCATTAGATCATGCTATCATAGATGAGGGGGAGCAACAACAGCCTCAAAATGAAAATGTACAAAATGAAGATGCTCCTCGGAGGTCTCAAAGAGTCAGAAGGTCTGCTATTCCTGATGACTATGAATTGTACAATATTGAGGAATTTCAAATGGAGGGTGATCCCACTTCATTTGAAGAAGCCATGAGCAGTAATGAATCATCAAAGTGGCTTGAGGCCATGGAGGATGAAATGAGATCAATAAGTATCAATAAAGTCTGGGAGCTAAAACCTATTCCTAAAGGAGCCAAAACAGTAGGCTGTAAATGGGTCTACAAAACTAAACGTGACTCCCAAGGGAATGTAGAAAGGTATAAAGCTCGACTTGTAGCAAAAGGTTATACTCAAAGAGAAGGAGTTGATTACAATGAGACCTTTTCTCCAGTCTCTTGTAAAGATTCCTTCAGAATCACAATGGCCTTGGTGGCACATTATGATTTGGAATTGCATCAAATGGATGTGAAGACAGCATTCCTTAATGGAGATTTGGAGGAGAATGTATACATGACACAACCGAAAGGTTTTGTCGTGAAAGGAAAAGAAAGTATGGGATGCCATTTAAAGAAATCCATTTATGGATTAAAGCAAGCTTCAAGACAGTGGTACTTGAAGTTTGATAAAACGATAAAGAATTTTGGGTTTAATGTAAACGTAGAGGACAATTGCGTTTATGCAAAGTTTAAAAATGGAAAGTATATCTTCCTTATCCTGTATGTAGATGATATCTTACTTGCTAGTAGTGATATCAATCTGCTACTGGAAACAAAGAAGTTTTTGTCCTCAATGTTTGACATGAAAGATCTTGGTGAAGCCTCATATGTTCTGGGGATTGAAATTCATCGAGACAGAAGTAAAGGGGTATTGGGATTATCGCAAAATGCATACATAGAGAAAGTGTTAAAGAAGTTTAGTATGCATAAATGTTCACCCTCACCTGCTCCAATAGTCAAGGGCGATAAGTATGGGGAATATCAATGTCCCAGGAACCAATATGAGCTCAACCAAATGAAAGCGGTTCCATATGCTTCAGCTGTCGGAAGCTTACAATATGCTCAAGTATGTACACGCCCTGACATAGCTTTTGTTACCGGGTTACTTGGCAGATTTCAAAGCAATCCAGGTCTAGAGCACTGGAAATTGGTTAAGAAAGTCTTGCGTTATTTGCAAGGAACAAAAAGCCTGATGTTGACATACAGAAGATCAGAATCACTCCAGATAGTGGGGTATTCGGATTCTGATTATGCGGGAGATGAAAGAAAATCCACGTCTGGATATGTGTTCACTCTCGCAGGTGGAGCTATATCGTGGAAAAGCTCAAAACAAACCGTCACTACATCGTCCACAATGTATGCCGAGTTTGTAGCGTGTTATGAAGCATCAGGGCAGGTGAACTGGCTGAAAAAGTTTTTACCCGGTTTAAAGGTGGTAGACGACATCCATAGACCACTAAAGTTATACTGCGACAACGATCCAGCAGTACAGTATGCTCACAATAATAGGTCAAGTGGTGCTGCCAAACACATTGACATAAAATATTATGTTGTGAAGGACAAAATCCGGGATCATATCATAAGTCTTGAGCACATACGAACTGAAAAGATGCTCGCGGATCCGCTTACAAAAGGCTTACCACCCAACGTGTTCAGAGGACACGTAGCCGGCATGGGTTTAAGGGAAAGCCTATGATCACCGGACAATTAAAGGGGCCCAAAGGTTAACGTATCGTTCTGATCAGAGATGTGCATTGTAGCTGTTAAGTCCATCGGCGTTTGACCGTGATGATGAGACATGCTCTATGTATATATCTGTGTTAGAATATGGAAATGTAAATGTTAACAAAGTTAAAAGTATATGGTGAGATCAAGGGGGAGAATGTTAGATTGATCTCCTAACCATCAGGCCCAACGGCCTTATGGGCCTTGTACTCGCGCCCTGATCGGGGGCGCCCAACCCTACATGGTTGGCGGGCCCCCGTCACACTGCGCAATAAATATAGGTGGGGGCCGGTGGCTCAGTTCACGGGGTTTCACGCCGAGCCGTAATTCCCACCGACAAACCCTAATCCGATCAGAGAGGGGCGCAGCCAGTGACGGGAAACTCCGCCACCGCCGTCGTCGGACTTCCCCAACCTTCACCAACAAAACCATCTACACTGCGCGTCGCTGCCCGTGCGCAGATCATCATCAACGAACCTGTGATGGCCGGTTCGACAACCACAACGCCCTCGGATGGTCAGTGCATCACCTCTCTCCCCTATTCCTCGAACCTTTCTCTTGTTCATCCCAAAAGGAACAGTTCCCCGCTAGATCGTTGATCTACCGATCCTAAGAAATACAACAGACACAGCCAAATGCTTGGAGCCTCTTTGCGATTAGTGAACCAATGTTCCCTAATCCGATGATGCCAACACGCTTGCCACCGAGCTGAAAACATCATCAATGGCGTTCCGATCCATCGGCTTTGGAGAAAATAAAAGAAAAATCATAGGATTAGGATGAATCGGAGACGAAGAAGAACCGGACCTTGGAGCCAAGGCGGCCGCAGTAGTAGTCTCGCTGCAGAGCACCTCGGCGGCGAACGAGGCGCTCCGACGCCGTGACGCGCCGCAGCACGTCGATGAGCATGCAGACAGCATGGTCGGCGACGTCGGCGGAGTAGAGCCTGCCAGAGTTGGCGACAGCCACGCCACGGCGCGCGCACTCGTGGAGGTCGATGTGGTTGACGCCAGCCGCCGTGCAGACGACGCAGCGAAGCGAGGGAAGGGCGTCGAGGAACTCGGCGTCCACGATGGCGGGGTCGCCACCCATGACGAGCGCGGCGCGAGGGGTATCCTGGACAGCCGCCGCGGCGGCGAGGAAGGCTGGGAGTGCCTCGCCTGATGCGAAGAAGTCAAGGACGCGGAAGCGCTGGTGTAGTGCGGCGGCGAAGTGTGCGTCCACACGCCGGATGAGGAGCAGCGCCGGGAGAGCTAGCGGCGGCTCCGTTGCAGCGGTAGCGGCGGATGCCATGGTTAGTTGGACCGATCGAGTGAATGGGGCTCCCAATACAATACTAGCTGCTAGGAACGAAAGATACCAAAGTCGCTGTGGGAAACTAAAATAATAGGAAATCATTGGCCAACTTGACCCGTCTTCTCGAATAGTATAATCTGAATCAAAAGGTATGGCGACAAGGATCCTATACCTCCTAGTGCTCATGGAAATAGGGAAGAGAGAGAAAGTATTTTCCGATTAATTTCTGCAAGTTTTCTGAAAATCTTGAGTTCCAAACAAATTGTTATTCTAGCTTACTTTAATCTCTCTGTATGGCCTGTGCATGGTTACTAAGTGTTCCTCGAAGACAATATTATCCATAGATTGCATCACCTGATAGTCCCATAATTAGTGTTCAAAATCTGCTCACTCAACTACAATTGGTTCCATATTTAAAGGCATCATACCATCAAAATACCTGTTGATGTCTGCACAGTTCTTCCCCAGGATCCATATAAGTCAGATACTCTACTCGTATCCAATATCCATCCAAACAAAAGTACATTGGAGTTCATTTGTTACAACTGTTGGTGCCACCTTTATTAACAGGATCCAGGGAAGAAATCCTGACAAATCTGCTAAGTAATTAGAGAATTTGAGGGAGAAAAGAGAGTTAAGTAAAGGAGGAAGAACAAGGGTTCTACAAGGGAAAAAGAGGAGAGGAAAAAGCCCAAAAAGTGATATCCATATACGTCTAAGCTGATTCCAGGCTTGCGCATATCCCTTCCACAGGACAACAGTTTTTCATCCACTTAACCAAGGCACACAGTAGTAACTATTGTAAATAAAACCAGGATAATTCAATCACTGTTGAACGCACAAGAAAGATAAACCCGCCACCATTAATCCATTTTACACCAGAGGTGTTTTTTATGTTCTTCAGACTGAAACTGATAGCCACTCTGTTTCAGAATAAGAACCTGACATTCATGCCACTCTGTTTCAGAATAAGAACCTGACATTCCTGCTGGCATGTAGCTTAGTTAGCATTTGTATTACTGTTTTTTTGCTTCCAGAATAGATCCATTGTCGTCTGTGTATCCCAGTATCGGGACATATCATAATGCCACTCTAAAGAGCATCATGTAGTTCAGAATACCATGCTATTCCACAAAATGTCACTCCAGTTTCCATTCAATTTTCTGTTTTTATGCCATGCCAGATGTAAATGCACCTGCGTGGCTCCACACATCCCGTCAAGATTGTTGTGGTACTAATTCAAGATTTGCATACCATATTACCATGCAAGTGTATATCAGAAATTCAGAATTATGGGTGCAGTGCAGATACAAGCTTGTTGGCATGCTTTGTTTCAGTCCACTGATTTCGGGATGAATCATGAAGAGTTGGTTAGCTAGCATCTTCTGAACATGTGAACTAGAGGTACATTAAATAAAAAAAAACAAAGCCAAACACAAAGTGAACATCAAAATGCTTTCTCATGGTACAATGCATGTTATGCTCTTTAGGGCTTGTTTGGCAGGGCTTCTCACTGGCTCCAGCTCTGGCTCCTCTGGAGGAGTCCTGCCAAACATTTTTCTGGAGAAGCCGTTTTTCAGTAAAAAGCAGAGGAGCCGGAGCCGTTTTGGAGGAGCCCGCTCCGGCTCCTCTGCAGGAGCCCCTCAAGAGGAACCTGCCAAACAGGCCCTTAGAGCAATCTCTCATAATGTGCATCATTTGGAGTGATACAATGAGACAAACTGCTGTTCCGAGTTTATGTTAGAAGTACCCCATACACACATTTTGGCTTCCAGTCTTGAGTTTTGAGTTGATGGTAAAGGCAGGACAAATTTCTTTTTTATAAGGACAAAAGGATAAATTCCAAAAGCTCATAATCACAGAACTTAACAGGGTCACACACCAGTGTGTTGCCTATGTATTAAGGGGAAATAAGAGTGAAGTTGACCCCCAGAAGTTTTAGCCAAATACCACTTAAAACATGTTTTTCTAGCACATAAGCCATGCTGCCAGTGTTTTGCCATTGACATTGTTAGTGTTACACACATCAATGGAACACCTGATACTAAAGGGTTGATGACACCAAAAACAAAATCATCATCCTCCTCCTCCTACCAGAGTCTAAAGGATTCATGACACCAAAAACAAAATCATCATCTACCACCTGATACTAGGCGACAATGAACGTGACTAATTCCACCAGAGTTCATTTCCCACAAAAGAGAGAGATATATAAACCTACCCATCATACTTAACACCGTTGATGAAGCCAGACCAATCTCAATCCATTGATCTGATAAGCTGGTCAAGTACCTGGTTCCTCAAAGCAGTTTCGTTCAGCGTCATCTGCAACTCCTTAGCCATCTGCTTCTTCGTTTTGGCATCCAGTTCACTTGCTTTTTCGTCGCTGATAAGCTGGAAGGCCCTCTTGAGCATTGGCCGCAGCGACTCGTCGTTCGTGATCCCCTCAACTGCCAAGGCAAGGCTGGGGTACAGTCCCTGCAGCTCCTCGACCCCCCTGCGCACGCGCGTGCACGGCGCCACATTGGCATTGGTGTTGGCATTGGCGGCGCGGGCGCGGCTGGCGCCTACTTTCTTGGTAACATTGAGTGGCCCGTCGCCCCAAATCACCACCGACAGCTCGTACCTGCGCGCCTCGTCGCCGCCTGCAGGCACTGGGGGCACGCCCCCGGCGGAGCGCAGGTTCCCGTACTTGGTCCGGAGCCGCCGCACCTTCTCGTAGATCTCCGTGACGGTGAACTCGGCCTTGTCCAGGCAGCAGCCATCGAGCGCGGCGTGGAGCTTGGACCGGCGCGGCTCTTCGCCGTGAGCCTCGACGTACGCGGCGAGGCCCTCGAGGATGCGGACTTCATCCGCTTCCGACCACACCCGCCCGAACGCAACCGCCGGCTTCTTGCCGCCGCCGGCCCCGTGCTTCTTGCCACCGTCGGCCCCCGGCTGGGACGACGCTGCCCATGGCCCTAGAACCCCGGCAGCGGAGGCATCTTCGTCCTTGATGAGGAGATCGCCGGCGGACGTGGAATGCGAGGAGCCGGTCGGCGTCGGCATCGTCGGGGCCGAGAAGATTTGTGGGGTTTGGGGGTATTCTCTCCGCGTGATGGTGAGCGGCGGTCGGCGGAGGAGCCGAGGAGGCGAGGGCTAAAAAGGCTGCAGCCGTTTTTTTATTTTTATTTTCATACCAGTTTTGGCAGCATAGGAAACGTCGTAAAATTAATGAACCATCATGCTATAAATTAAAGGCAAGTAAAATTTTAATATGATAATCTCAATTTTGTAAACAAAAACCAATTATAGTAATAAAATTGTGATTTGATTATAATTTTAGATGGTTAGTGTCAAAAGTTCAAAAAAGGTTTTATATTTTGAATAAATCTAAAAACTTCCACAATTATATTAGACAACATTCCTCTAAGATGTAACACAATTCTATCAGGATGCCATATAGATTTTAGTCTTCAACTAATATGAAAGGTCATGTTAAAACGGGATGAAAATAAGGATTGAATTGTTGTGGATTATGTTTTGTTCAGATTTGATAGTCAGTGTGTGTGCACTGTGCAGTGCCCAACTTAGATTTCTTTTGGTAGGGCTCCAGCCCCTTTTCGCTACAAAGTATGGAGATAAGTTTTTTTTAATCTGTCAAAATTCACAAGACAAAATTCAGGACATGCTCAGCTGATTTAAATAAGACGTACAGTGTATGGAGGTGATCCGGAACCAAAGCCGGGCATGGAGGTCCACCAAATAGGATTTTTAAAATATATTATTTTAATAAATAATTATAGATCTAGTTCCTATTATAGAATTATTGTAAAAATAATATCCTACCGATAGTTGAAGCGCATTAATGGGCAACTGATGATCCGATAAGATCCAATCGGAATCTGGGTTCTGATTAGTAAAAAATTTCCTCACTCAACTTTTGCGAAAGTTCGGTTTTCCTCTCTGAACTGTATAACTAGTCAAACTAGCTCCCCAAATTTTTGAAACCATATGTTTTACCTCCATGGCCCGATAATAAGCGGTTTAAAGACGACTTTATCTTTATCTTTTTTTATTTATTTCAACCAAATTTATGAAATATCATAATAGATCATAGAAAAATTATAAAAATGAAAAATTTAATTTTTTGAACTCCGCATGAGTAGATCTACACAGTGAATATATATATAACATGGTATATATAAGTACAAAACTTTTCCTGTAGATTTAGATCTATTCATTTGTGTAATTAATTTAAATAATTCATAACTATAGTTTCTATGGCTCTATTATTGTGAATTTTTTATAGTGATCTAGTTATTGTAAGATTTAACTGTAGTAAAAATTTCATGCTAATTGAATCATTTATAAATTAGTTATAGATTTATTTTGATTTAACAAGCATAAACCCTAAATAAATCTATAACTAAGTTATACATGATCCAATGAGTATGAATTTCGTACTACCGTTCAAGCATACAATAATTAGACCATCATAAATTTTTTACAATAATTAGACCATAGAAACTGTAGTTATCAATTATTCAATTTAGTTAAAATCAAGAATAGATCTACATATATAGTAAGAAAAATTGTACTAAATCATATTATATTATATATTCACCATGTAGATCTACTCACGTGGAGTACAACAAAATTGGAGTTTCTATTTTATGATTTTTTCTGTGATTTACTATAATTTTTTAAAGATTCAACTGAAATAAATAAATAAATAAGACAAAACCACTTTCAAAACCGGATCAGGAGATAAAACACACAGTTTCAAAAATTGAAGGAGGTGCTTAAAGTTCAAGAAGGAAAACGAACTTTCGTAAAAATTGAGGGAGGTAGAGTGGATTTCTTCCTTCTGAATACGCATCCCACGTCAGAGAAGCTATCGGTTCAAGGGGGCCCAATAGGCCTACAGGGTACAAGGTCTCCACCGCGTGTCTCCTGTTACTATTTTTTATATTATATTTAGACATATATTATATTTAAATGCATAAGAAAATAGATGTAAAAAAAAAATTTAAAGCAACTTATAATTTGGAACGAAGAAAATAACATAAAAAATATTATCTTTTGACACATGAATTTAGTTTTTTTTAAAGAGCATTTGGACGCGAAACAACATAACCAAAAACTCAAATATAGTATTATCAAAAGAAATTTAGTTTCAAAACTACAAAGATACTGTTGCAGATCCAAGAAAATTAGGTTGCACTCAATTTTTAGCATCTGCTTTTTAATTTTGTTATTGTCAATAAAGAACAGAGAATCTAGTGGCCTCTAAATATTATGGGAAATTTTAAGTAGATGTAAAATGTCAAGCATGATCCATTATGATTGGAATGAGTATCATATGTTTTGTAGTTTTAATCTCAAAACTATTTCCGTGAGCTATATTTAAGTCTTCGGTTAAGCTGTTTAGTCCCCAAAAAATGCTCTTAAAAAATTAAAAAAAACATATCTAAATTCATGGTTAGAAAAGTACTTCCTTCAGCCCAAATTATAAATTATTCCATTTTTTATATTTTTTCTATAATTTTAGTTAAACTTGAAATGCTTTGACTCTCCAAGGTTTTTCAAATAATTGTAATTTGGAATAAAGAGAGTAGAATTTTTTCATGTGATTCCTCAACATATGTGTTTAGGGTCGTCGTCATTGGTGTGTAAGTTTTAAATGCTTCTAAAATTATTTTTGAGCGAAAACTAAATTTTGAACATAAACTTTGAGTTTCACTCATATGCTGACAAATCACATGAAAAATATTCTTTTCCACCCATGAATTTATTTCCCAGATTTTTAGAGATCATCTAGAGACTAAATAGCTTAACCGAAACTCTAATGTAATATTATGGGAAGAGGTGAAATTTAAAACTACAAAAGCTATGATAACATATACAAGTAATATGGGTTGTGCTTGATGTTTACCGTCTACTTAAAAAGTCACAAGATTTTTGAAGCTTCAAGTATTCAAGAGTCTTTCTAAAACTCTTTAAATGATCATTTATAAAAAAAAATTGTTTTCTATATTTTTTTCACTCTAACAATATCTTATGTGCAGTTTAAGTACCTAATTTTGTCTTCTATTTTTAACTAATGAAAAAATTGTTCGAGGATTTTTTTTAACAAAGTCTTTGTTCCTACCATTTAGCAAGGATATAGAGAGTCTCCTAAAGTTGTTTTTATAAATTTTTTATTTAGATTTTTTTAAAGAAATTAAATATGCCCGATCGGCAGGCATCGTGGTGATCCATAGGAAATCACCACTGTTCGAGTAAACAGCCAAAAGCTTCCTAGGATGCTGTTACCTGGACAAATCGGGCCTTTGGAGAGCTGATTGCTTGTCGGCATTCTAGTTGCCGACTGCCTATTATTTTTATAAGTTTTCAGTTTTGACACCGACTTTTACAAAATTTTAAATAAAAATTCCACCAAATAGAGCCTAATATTTTAGAACTGAAAAACACATTGTATTTATTTTTTTCAAATGAACTTTATTACACAGAAGAAAATAAAAACAGAGGAGACACATTCTGAAACCCCTGACCGCACAGCGTACAATCTTTAGGCATGCATAAAATAAAAATGGAGCAGAAAAATACAGTCAAATTATATTCCAACGTCGATGCACCTGCAACAACAGTACGACCCATGCCTCTTACTCCCTGGGAAGCACAAGCACTGGGGTAAGCAACGGCTTACCGGAGAAGAAGGCCTCAAGGTTCCCGAGGGTGACGTCACGGAGGTCCAACCTGGACTCCTTGGTGAAAGCCGCGACATGATGCGTGAGCACCACATTGTCCATGGAGAAGAGCTCCGAAGTAACCATGGGCTCATTCTCGTACACATCGAGGCCAGCTATGGCGATCCTCCCCTCCGCCAGCGCGCTGATAAGCTCTGCCTCGTCGGCGTTCAACCCCCGGCCGATGTTTATGACGACCCCGTCTTTCCCGAGCGCGTCAAGAACGTCCTTGTTCACGATGTGCCGCGTCTCCTTGCTCAGCGCGCACGCGACGACGAGCACGTCCGATTCGGACGCGAGGTCGTGTACGCTAGAGAAGTATCTGTAGGAGACGGATTCCTTGGGTTTTCTTGAGTTGTAGCAGATGACACAGCCGAATGCTTCGAGCCTCTTTGCGATTAGCGAACCAATGTTCCCCAATCCGATGATGCCGACACGCTTGCCGACGAGCTGAAGACAATCAAATCAAAATACTCCTACATCTGATTAATTCAGAATTCAGAATTTCAGATACAAATTCAATCTGATTCTTGAACGGAATTGATTCAAAGGAAGGATCTTGGTGCCGAGGGGATAGTCGCCCTGCAGCGGCCAGAGCCCACGCCGGAGAAACCGCTCGGCGGCGGAGACGTGACGCAGAACGTCGACGGCCAAATGTCTGAGTGTCTCGGGGCTGAGGTGTCCCCCTATCTACCGTGTTTTTTCTTTAAGATGTGTGTGCAATCATGTTGAAGAAGATTCATCTGCTTTAAGATTAGTGTGCAACAGGGAGTGACGGCTGGGATGCTTTAAGATTAGTGTGTAACAGGAGTGACGGCTGGGATCGCTGCTGGGCTAGGGGGATACCTCAGCCCCGAGACACAGGCTTCGCGTTGAGCGTCGACGAGCATGGCGACGGCGTGGTCGGCGACATCGGTGGAGTAAACGGTGCCGGAGTTGGCGACGGCGACGCCACGGCGCGCGCACTCGCCGAGGTCGATGTGGTCCAGCCCGGCGCCCGTACTGAAGACGAAGCGGAGCGACGGCACGGCGTCCAGGAACGCGGCGTCTACGCGGGAGGAGTCGCTTCCCGCGACGAGCGCCGCGCGAGGTGGGTCGGCGTCCGCGGCCGCGGCGGCGAGGAAGGCAGGGAGGGGCTCGCCTGATGATAAGAAGTCCAGGACGCGGTAGCTCTGGCGTAGCGCCGCGTAGAAGACTAGTTCCCGCACGCGGAATACGAGGATGGCCGGGGGCTCTTCGGCGCCGGCGCCGGCGGAGGATGCCATGACAGAGATGCGCAAGCCTCTTGGCCGGCCTTTTCTCGACGCCGCCGTGGTGAGTGGTGACTCATCATCAATAATACTGTATTATTCTCTGGTGTCTATTCAAGCTATTACTACTTTTCATCCCGGCGTGGTGAGTTTGTGATCACTACTTTTCATCCGTGCTTTTCTGGTGTCTATTCAAGCTATTACTACGTCATCATCAGTCAGTCTACTGAAAGATGCAACTTATGAGTATCTATAATTGAACAGATTTTTACATGAAAATCGTGAATGATTTCGTCCCAAACAATCTCTTATTGTTGAGAACAAAATATGCCAAGGTGCATAGCACATAGCAGGCTACACCCGTAAGACAACCTCCAGGAGTTTAGTATAGTTTAGTTTAGTATATATAGTTTATATACTTGCTAAAGTAATAGATCAAAGTTAACAGATGCAATAGCAACTTTAATTTTCGTCCTTTGTTAGTTCCTATAAACGATTTTGCATTAGGAACATCCAACTCAAGTCATCATTCTACTAGCAACCAGAAAATAGATATAAGGACATGATTACCTAGAAAAATTATTGTGAAATAGAGAAGTCCTTGGATCATGGAAACTTGAAATAAAATTAACTGCTGTGAGAACATTGCTGAAGGTATGAAAATATTTACCTAGCTATCATATCATACATGTCTGTAAAACTGAATTGATTTTTTTAGAAAAAAGGACTGTGACTTAGTGTTGCTTCCTTCCTGAAATTTTCAGTGCTCTTGAGTAGAATGCTACAATGAAGCAATAGAGGCTTGACAATGCTATAGTTTTCTTGCACATTGGATTACCTTTTCTTTTTTCGAGGTGAATTTTCATAAAGTAATTAGTAAGTTCCTAGGTGTGTAAAGCTGTTAAGGTTTGCTGTAATCCAATACCTATTCCTTTTTTAATAATTTGATGCAACTACTTGTACATTGATCATGTTTTCATTTCTACTTGACTGATAATAAGGCATGTCTTCCTTCATATTGGTCTATGCTTTTAGATTATTTCTTTATATTGGTCTACATGTTTATACTACTCAAAATTGTTCGATGCAGATGGAAATAATCACTGGCACTGTGAAAAGTGTTTAGTCGCAGTGGAAGATTTTAAAGTAATCTATCCGATGAAGGCTTGGTGTCGGGCTACTGGGCCACAAGCTGCATGTCCATCTTAAACTTATTTTTTCATACTTTATTATTGAGTCATATAAAAATGTTGAGGTTCCCATAACAATGTAATGGCATCTGCTAGTAGTAGACTAATATTCTACAATTAAAAAGCAAATTGCATTTTCTTCCAAAGAACTTTATTTATTACACAGGAAATAAATAAAAAACAGAGCTTATAAAAATAATGAAAACAGAGGAGATGCATTCTCAAACACCTGACCGCACAGCGCACACTTTGCACATTTATTAGGCATAAAAATGGAGCTGAAAATACAGTCAAATCGTATCCGAACATGGACCGACTTGCAATAATACGGACCCATACATCGATAGCTTACCTGGGAAGCACCACCGGGGTAAGCAGGTTCTTACCTGAGAAGAAGGCATCAAGGTTCCCGATGGCGACGTCACGGAGGTCGGACCTGGACTCTTTGGTGAAGACGGCGACATGAGGCGTGAGCACGACATTGTCCATGGAGAAGAGCTCCACAGGCACCTTGGGCTCCTTCTCGAACACATCGAGTCCAGCTCCGGCGATCCTCCCCTCCTTGAGCGCGGCGACCAGCTCCGCCTCGTCGATGATGGGGCCTCGGCCGATGTTTATGACGACCCCGTCCTTGCCGAGCGCGTCAAGAACGTCCCTGTTCACGACGTGGCGCGTCTCCTTGGTCAGCGCGCACGCGACGACGAGCACATCCGATTCGGACGCGAGCTCGTGGACGCTAGCGAAGTAGCTGTAGGAGACTGATGAATTCTTGGGGCTTCTGGAATTGTAGGAGATGACACAGCCAAATGCTTGAAGCCTCTTGGCGATCAGCATGCCAATGTTCCCCAATCCGATGATGCCGACACGCTTGCCACCGAGCTTGGTGCCGAGGGGATAGTAGTCGCCGTGGAGCGGCGCCCAGAGTCCACGGCGAAGGAACCGTTGGGAAGCAGAGACGCGACGAAGCACGTCGACGAGCATGCCGACGGCGTGGTCAGCGACGTCAGTAGAGTAGACCGTGCCGGAGTTGGCGACAGCGACGCCACGGCGCGCGCACTCACCGAGGTCGATGTGGTCCATCCCGGCGCCAGTGTTGAAGACGAAGCGGAGCGACGGGACCGCGTCGAGGAACGCGGCGTCCACGCGCGCGGACGCGCCTCCCACGAAAAGCGCCGCGCGGGGTGGGTCGTCGGCGTCCGCGGTTGCGGCGGCTAGGAAGGCTGGGAGGGCCGAGCCCGATGTGAAGAAGTCCAGGACGCGGTACCGCTCCCGCAGCGCGCCGTGGAAGTCGATCTCCCTCACGCGGAACAGGAGCAGCGCCGGGAGGTCGGCGCTGGCGACGGAGGATGCCATTGCCATGGCCGAGCTGCGGAAAGCCTCGCGGCCCGACAGTCCGTACTGTCCGGAGCGAGCAACCTCTGCTGTCGTGGTGACTGGTGAGACTCGTGATGAGTAGGAGTACCTGCTGTCGTCGTCGTGAAATTAATTTTCTTCATCCGTCTCATTTAATCCACGTGCCACGTGGACCACGCTCGCCAGCTACCCACTGTGCCCATATTTATGCTGTAAAATAAAATATAGTGAGTACAGTGTGTGCAAATGTTGTGGAACATTTGGCCATGCATCCAATGGTAGGTAGAGAATGAAATTTTTCTGGACCATCTAATACCCGGATTCTAAGGATTATAATAATGCCTTGCATACAAATCCTTTGGAAAAACAAAGCATGCTATAATGTTCTGATGGTTACATTTTGCACGGGCCAAGATCAGGGGAGTACAACCAAATGAAAACAAGTTCAACGGATGTTACACTGTTCACTGGCAATCTGCGAACCACGTAGTATTTGCCTATTTGGTTATGATGAGGAGTGGTGTTTTACAGAACTTGAAGTTCTCTGATGAGACACTCTCTCTTGCAGTGATGAAGTGATGAGACACTCTGTCAAGGCAGCACAGGCGTGATCAGTGGCTTTCCGGCAAAGAAAGCTTGGAGGTTGCAAATCAGGTGCTCACACAGGTCGGACCTCGACTCCAACGTGAAAACTGCTGAATGAGGCGTGAGCACCACATTGTCCATGGACAAGAGCTCCGGAGGCACCTTGGGCTCATTCTCAAAGACATCAAGGCCAGCTCCTGCAATCCTCCCCTCTTTTAGCGCCTGGCACTGACTAATGTTGGCGCCTCGGCCAATGTTTATGACGACCCCATCCTTCCCTAGGGCCTCCAGAACATTCTTGTTCTTCACAATGTGGTGTGTCTCCTTGTTCAGCGCGCATGCGACGACAAGCACATCTGATTCAGAAGCAAGACAAGATGGTGAACGTTAGGGAAGTATCTGTAGGAGGAGACTGATGAATTCTTGGGTCTTCTGGAATTGTAGTAGATGATACAACCAAATGCTTCAAGCCTCTTTGCACTCGGCGAGATCGATATGGTCAACGACCGCGGCCGTGCTGACAAGGCAGCGGACGGAGGGGATGGCGTCGAGGAACGCGGCGTCCGCGCGCACAGCGCCGCCGCCCATGACGACCGCGGCGCGAGGCGGGTCTGGCTCGGCCACCGCGGCGGCGAGGAAAGCCGCTGCCTGCCCCCCCGAGGCCAGCTCCAGCACGCGGAAGCGCTGGTGCATCGCGTTGCCGAAGGGCGCGCCCGGGCGGCGTATGAAGAGCACGGCCGGCCTGCAGTGTGCGCATTTTGTCCCAATATATTTTACAAAAGTGCTGCGCCTGCGGCTTTCCTTTTTTTTTATAACCCAAGGTTGTCATCAAACGCATTGTCTTTGGAGGGGTCAGATATAAATGCAAGAAATAATCCTAAAACATCTTGAAAAATGGTTTGTAAGTAAAAAATCGAGGGTGGTCTAGGAGTCATTGACATTGAGAAGCAGAATAAGGCTTTAATCTTCAAGAATTTTTACAAGTTCTTCAATAAGCGTGACCTTCCATGGGTTAACCTGATTTGAGAAAAACATTATAAAAATAAAAAATTACCAAATCACCTAAGAAAGGGATCTTTCTGGTGGAGGGGCACCTTAAAACTTCTTCCTGATTTCAAATCAGTTGCTAAGCCTCAATTAATGAATGGGGAAAGCATTCTGTTCTGGCATGATATGTGGGCTGGCCAGCCTCTAGCAGTGATAGCTCCTAAACTCTTTTCTTTTGCAAAGAACAAAATGATCACAATAAGGAAAGCCTTCGATCAGGACGAACTTTCAGACTTATTCCAGTTGCCTCTCTCACAAACAACCTTTTTGCAATTGCAAGATATTCAACAGCTAATGGAGGCAAAAAATTTGGTTGACAATGATGACAGTTGGTCTTATATCTGGGGATCTAATGTGTTTGCTTCAAGCAAGGTATACAAAATCATGGTCGGACACTCAGAAATTCATCCTAGCTTCAAATGGCTATGGAAATGTAAGTGTTCGCCAAAACATAGAGTGTTCTTTTGGCTTCTAATTGTGGATAGGCTCAGCACCAGGAACATATTGCGAAGGAAAAACTTGTAATTGGACTCATATAATTGTGCTCTATGCAATGAATTGGTGGAAGAATCGACTGATCACCTTTTTCTAGACTGTCCATTTGCAAGAATGTGTTGGGACATAATATCTATTGATATACCCTTGAATAGCAACTTCCCGTTGATTTGCTCTACCATGCGGGCACAGCTAGACTCTCAGTTTTTCATGGAGGCTATAGTTCTTATGTGTTGGACAATTTGGTCGGCAAGAAATGACCTCATCCTCAAAGGAATCAGTATGAATCTTGCACCAAAGGAATCAGTATGAATCTTGTTGATTGCAGACATTTTCTTATCAGGGAACTTATGCTTCTACAACATAGAGTAAAGCCTGCTCAGGAAAATATTCTTTTGCCATGGATTCAAAGCCTGGTTTAGAGCTCATCCTTATGTGGATCTTTTTTGTTTCTTTCCTTGTTTCTTAGACTTCTCTCTCACACTCTCCCCCCACTCCCCCTGGTCTTTTCATTTGTAAACTTTGTTTCATTTTGCTTAATATTTCACTGTAGGGTCCGTTCAAAAAAAATTATATAAATCTTAACAAAAGAATAATAATGCTGTGGAAGCATCACTGCATCAACCATAATTTAGTCATTCCAGCTCACTAATCAAATCCAAGTTCGAGAAATCCCTGATAATCGGGGCATTTGATCTAGAAATCTGGCACATTAGATTTCAAAATCCACAACAAAAAATTGGTAAGCATCTAGCACCCATATAGGAGTAGCTGAAAAACCTTTATGGTGTTATTGCACCCTAATTAACATAAACCTGTCCCATGCCCAACAATTTAGTGTTCGATACATAGGAGGAACCACCAAAGAACATCAAAATCCAGCCTTTCGCTTTGCCTCAAGAAGAGTGGTGTGAACCAGACCGTCTCACTTGGAGATCTTAGCAGTGAGCTCCCGGACCAGTTTTGCGGCGACCATGGCTGTCATCCCATCCACCGTGTCGCGCTGTGGGTTGAACTCCACCACATCAGCGGCGACAACGTCACCCTGCAAATTCTGGAGGATGTTGAGGACATCACGGAACGAGAGGCCTCCTGGTTCAATGTGAGAGACCCCAGGAGCAAACGCTGGGTCAAGGCAGTCCACGTCAACTGAGACATACACTCCCTTAACACCTTCCCCAAGTTTCTGCAGGGAAAGAATAAGTTTAGCATGGGTTTTAAACTTTTAATCATTAACAATCTGCACGTTTCAGAAATTCAATAACCACCTATGTTATCATGGTTCCTTTTAAATTAAGATTGGCAATGAATTGGTAACTGACAATTTAAACTGAAAGTTAATTTGAAAAAGGACGCAATAGGAAGAATCATATGACATGCATATCTTTTCACCATTTTGAGTTGGTATAAAAGCAAGAAAAATACATTGAAATGAATTAAACTAAAGCATGTTACCAGATTCTCAAGCTTCTCTCGGTCCTTTGAGAAGGTTCGCATCTCATACTGTTCCACACCAAATCTCTTCCCTTGCTCACGCCCTTCTTTGGTAATTGATCTCAATCCAACCTGAAGTATGTGGGAATCAGGATAAAGGTGGCAGAAAATGGTATTTACACTAGTGACAGGACTGGACAGCCACAAAAGCAAAGTCAAGGGCATCAACCTGTAGCCTACTGAATCAAGGAAAGAAAACTAATTGCAGTTGTAGCATGATCATAACTGCGATATCCAGTAAGGCATTATTTAAACCATGCTAGCTCTTGCCCTAGTACAAAATTATGGATATAGGAAGCTAAAGCCACATGACAGATTTTTCAATGTATTAACCTAGCAACATTACGCTCATTTCATTGATTAGTAGTATTGATATTTTACTTGAAACCCTGAGATGAAATAACACAATTACCTGTAGCAGTCTCCTGGCATAACCACCTTCCATTATTCTGGCAAATGAAGAGGCATGTGAATAAGTGTTCCCTTCAAAACAATCATAGATATCTGGATGTGCATCAAGATGAAGAATGTCAACAGGTCCTCCAAGCTTTTCGGACACAGCTCTAACCACTGGATAAGATATCGAATGATCGCCTCCTAACACCAACGGTCGAAGAGGCTCCTACACAACAGTGCGCCACTCTGAATAAATACGTAAAACAGAACTGAAAACCAGAGCTATTACTATACATGTATGAAAACCATTTTCCAGTTTCTGAACTGAAACTGAAAGTGTACCAGTAGTGATACCTAAATAAGTAAATGTCTTGCATAATTAACAAAAAGTATTATGAGGCACTCATCATGGTATAATATGTTTACCTCCTCCATCACTGTTTTGACAGACTCACTAATTACATGCATCAATCTGTCATCTTCAACGCCACAGTCACGGATCTCTTGAATGGGGACATCTCCAACATCAGTTAGCACCCGAGGATCATTCAATTCTTTGCCTGTTTAACAGGAACATCATATATGTTAAAATGTTTTTTTTTTACATTAATGTGTGTCCACTGTTCAATAGTATTCAGTGTACCTTCCTCTGTGCTAGAGTTTGTGCTTCCACACCAAATGGCCTCCCTTATGCGTGGAGGAGCAAAGGCAGGGCCTTGTAAAAAGGATGAGTTGTGACCAAGAGGGACCCCTAAGAGGGACGCTGAAGCTTTCACTCCACCCAGAGCACGCAGCAACTCTGCCTGCACAAGAACAAGTATACATTAGAACAAAAGCACACACAGCTATTTCTGAAGAAAATCTAAGTTTTATCCACAAAGGTTGTGTAGAGCTTTTCCTTGTTACATGTGCACACGAATGTGTACAGTATTTTAATCACAAGCTGGAACAGAGTGAAGCACTTAGAAACTAAGAATTCAAAATAGGAACTTCTTTATGAACCCTTCATTCAGATATGGCAATATTACATGTGAGGCTTGCCATTCCACATGGAATACTTTAAAACTATCAGGCTTAGATTCCACCTGAAGCAAATAATTCCTCGAGGCTGCGCATGGCAGCTTCGACCATATCTTACTATTGTTATTATATAAGAACCATATTATAGATCTTCAAAGACTCGATTAACTGTTTTTAGAGGTAATACTAAATGAAACAATCAACAAGAACTGGAACTTCATCACAACATGGAACAGAGTGAAGCATGAAAAAGAGAAGAAAAAAGTTATTCTCTGAATAAGAATTTTTGTGCACTCTTCTGTCAGCTGCGAAAATTTTATATATGAGGCCTGCTTTTTAGGTGAAAGACATTTTAAACTCTCAACATTAGATTCTTTCTAAAGCAGGTACATAAGAGGGCGTGTGTGCATGGCAGCTTTGAGCCTTTGACCATATCTTACTTACGTTGTCATTAAAGGAATCATATCATAGGTTTTAAAATACTTCAAACTGTGTAAGTTGAAAGCAAGCTTCTGAACATCTTGAGGCATACATTGTTTCCCCAGTGATTGAAAAGGCATGTGAAAACACAGCACTCAAGTCCATGTATTCGTGAATACTCTCTGAACCATTTTTTCAAGGTTCAATAGTGTAAGCAGATGGTGTCTACACTTTACAACACTCAAGTCCATGTATTCGTGAATACTCTCTGAACCATTTTTTCAAGGTTCAATAGTGTAAGCAGATGGTGTCTACACTTTACAATTTGCTAATGACAGTTGGACCAAAGTGCATGGTTAGCGATCACATGGAATGGCACATGCTAAATGCATACTCAGTAAGTAAACAATTGGGAAGTTTCAACTCTCTTGTGCTGCCTCTTGCATGTAAAGAGGAGTAACATACAGAATCAGAGTGAAGGAAATTGAGTTCTGAATTTTGGTTGCCTTTCTGGACAATACCTGTTCTGAACAGAAAGCAAATATGTGAAATGCATATGAAGGAGAAAGGAGCCTCAGCAGAAACTGTTGCCGACTAAGTTGAGAAGCAGAGGGATTTGTTTACTAATCGTATTACTACTTGCTACTATAATGCAATCCTGCAGTGGTAGAAGCACTGCTGATTAGCCGATTAGGGAATTAGTTTGCAAGCATCACCCCACATGTGGAAAAAAAAGTTTTTTGTTTTTTAAAAAAAGCTCCTCTAGATTCCTGTCAATCCTATCAGTTCGCCTCACCTCACATGTGTAAAGAAAAAAAAAAGGTAAAAAAAAAAAGAGAGGCTCCTCCGGATTCCAATAGACACTATCTGATTGATTATTCGTCGTTGGAGGGATCGAAATGCGGGACCAAACAGAATTCAAATCGACTCGAATCGCATGTTCGGGTGGGAATATTCAGAAGAACAAGAGCAAGTACGGGGTAGTATATACTACTCTAATAATAATATTACAGGGATAATGGGAAAAGCCAAGAAGAGCCAGAAACAGATGAAAAAGAAGGGGAGGATTTTGAGGGATGGGCTAACCTTGAGCTTTGCGCGCTCGCGGATGAGGGTGAGGGAGGCGTCGATGACGCGGCTCTGGCCCCGTTCCACCGCCTCCGCCGACACCTTAACCGCGCTGAGGCGCCGGATGTGGTGGATCCACTTGGTACCCGCCGCCGCGCCGCCCATCTCTTAGAGTCTTGAAGGCGGAAACGGAACCCCTCGGGCTCCCTCTCCCTCTCGACCCGAGTCTCGATGGATCGTGCCAGCGAGCAGGAAAAGAGAGGCAAGTGGGGGAGAGGAGACGTACCGTGGCGGCGTTGCCTGCTCTAGTGCTCTTCACTCTCACGTAACACACCTGACAGGCTCATGAATTTGGCCATTATTTGTGCTTCTTCGAAACTTTCATAAATCTGCACTGTCCGTTCTCAGAGCTGGAGACATTTTCACGCACAAACATTTTGCAATTTTGTGCTTTGAATAAAATCCCACCGCATTCCGTTTTCAGATCAGTACCACTTTTGGTACCCTTATTGCTTTTCAGATCAGACCAATAGAAGACGACACTGCTTACGTGGAAATAGGTAGGGTAATTAAGCATGGAATTGGAAAATAGATAAGGTCGGCATGGAATTGGACAAGAATATCCAAGTTTACCATACTTTTTTTTGGCACAAGAACACAAATGCAAATATCTTCGGATACCAAATACAAAGTGAATAATTTAGATTCAGATGCTATATATCAAAAGTGCATGACTCTTTACTATCGCGGCTTGTGCGCAATGATTAAGTCTCGCGAGACCACTAAGAATATGAAATACAAAGTAATAACTTAGATTAACATCCTCTTGTATACCACAAATTGTGCCGTTTTCTGCACCAAGGTTGTACGAGATCACTCCAATTGTGTTTGTGGAGTGATTGTAGTAGCCAGTTTTAAGCACAAAATCGGATATGCACCATATATAAACCTAGGAAGTTAAATCACATATATGGTTAAAAAACATAATATAAAAACACAATGCTTATTACATAACGTATTAGTACAAATAATATAACCTTAGATACAAACAACAAAAAGTTAACTCCGATCTTCAAGCAAAAACTCCAACACCACAGGGCAGTTGATGAGAACCATAATTCCTCCAGAATGGAGGGGGCTCTTTTGCACAATCTCCTTGGTGAAGAGGTATCGGCCGATTTAGACACTTAGATTTGAGATGGCGGCCTAGATTAGATACGAGGGAGAGTGAGGGAGGGAAAGTCGGTGGCAATGGCTAGGAACGGCGGTGCTATGGGTTGCGATGCTTGAACCTTGCCAGAGTTTGGCCCAAACAATAATTTCGCCCATCCTCGGTCCACAGAAAAGCACGATGAGGGAGAAGAGAGTGTGATGAACTCGACTATAAGATGGGAGGCGCCCGCAAGTAAGCAAGGTCGGCATAGGGCTCGGGAAGGTAGGTTGAACCTGCCATTGAACGAAGCTCTATCAAGCTTCTAAGCAGAGAGTGATATAAGGATCGAGGAAGGCACCTACGGATTCCTCACCTGTTTCTGGGGCTCAGTAGGTGGATTATGACGACAACGAAGAAGTAGAGGGCAGACCAAAACGACAGTGGTTAGCTAGGGTTTTGGGAGCTCGGGAGATCGGTGAAAGGTGTAGATATGGCTAGAGGGGGAGGGTGAATAGCCTATTTAAAAATTTCTACAACAACACTAAGCAATCTTATTAGAATAAAACACGGAGTAAAGCAAGTCTGCACTAGCACTACAAGGGTCGGCAAGCCACCTACCACAAGTCTAGTTACTAGCAAGATATATCCTATGTCACACACAAGAGCTAGATAACTAGTGTTACTAGACTAAGCTACACAAGCTAAGCTAGAGGCTCTACTTTGCAAGAATGTAAGGAAAGTAAGTGCAAAACTAGAGTTAGGAGGGTTATACCGCCGAGAAGAGATGAGCCAATAGATAACCAATCAATCACAATAAGAATCCTCGGTAGAGACAATGTGACACAAGATTTTTTACCGAGGTTCACTTGTTTGCCAACAAGCTAGTCCACGTTGTAGCGATACACCTACTTAGAGGTTCATGCGCTAATTGGCATCACACGCCAAACCCGTCACCGGGTGCGGCAAAACCAACACAAGATAGGGATTCACAAGCTACGAGCAATTCACTAGAGATACCTTTTGCGAACTCCCGCGGGGAAGGTTCAAGAACCCCTCACAATCCACCGATCGGAGCCGGAGACAAACACCTTCCTCCGCTCAACGATCCTCATCACTCCAAGCCGTCTAGGAGATGACAATCTCCAAGAATAACAAGAACTCCCGCGATGACGACGATCACCAAGTGCCACTAGTATGCAATCAATCAAGCAATGCACTTGGTTCACTCAATCTCTCATGAAATTGTCAAGTGTATCAATGAGATGAGTGGTGGAGGCTCTCACAAATGAGCACTAGTGTGTGAGTGATAAAATTGTGCAAGAGAGACCCCCAAGGGCCGGCCATACCACCTTATATAGCCCACACTCACAAACTAGCGTTTTCCCACTGAAAAACGCTTTCTGCGCCCACTCCGAACGCTAGCAATAGTGAGGGTCCGGACCATCAACCGCGTCTAGACTCCCCTCAACCGAATAGCCAATGGCTCTGTCTGCAACCTCTAAACGCCCCTCCGGACGCGCACAACGCGCAGTTCGGACCATGGCGTATGCGTCAGGTCAGCCTCCCTTTCAAACAGTCTTCTTCCCGCGCTTGCCTCTGCGCGCCACGCGTCTCCGGACACAACTGTTCACAGGGTCCGGACTCAACGCCTTCAGTGTCCGGAAATATTTTCCAGAGCACCCGAGAGCTCCCTCTTCATTTCTTCTCCTCCGGACGCATGTCCGGATCCCTGTCCGGACCATCACCAACGTCCGAATCATTTCACACAGAACCAACAGAGAGCACCAAGGCTCCGGACGCGCGTCCGGAGCCCTGCGTCCGGACCTCAACCAGTGTTCGGACTCCTCTCCTCAGCCGAACTGACCTAGGGTATGCTTCCGGACGCACACGCGTTAGTCTGGACAACCACTACCCTAGCGTCCGGACCTCTGTCCGAAGCTCATTCTTGCTGCCCAAACACTTCTCCAACTTCTTCAAGCTTCCAAGAGCTAACACTAAGTGATCTAAACACTTGTGCACGTGTGTTAGCTTTTAGTTCACATTTATCTTGGAATTAGTTGGTTGTTTCACTAGTTCATTTGATTTTATATGCAATGCAAAGAACCTAGTGGCACATGATAACCGTAATCAAACACAAGAGCTCCCTCCTTGATAGTATGACTATCTATCCTAAATGTGATCTCACCCTCTATGGTGACTTGATCACCAAACCGAAAATGGTTCCTATTATCACCTTTGCCTTCACACCATTTTCCTTTGCACCACCATGCTAGAGCTTGTGCCATCCACTTGATTCACCTTGTTCCATCACATGACATGTACCAACCTATCTCATGATTCACACTTAGAGATCAAGGTTAGTACTTAGGTAGGTTTCATCAATTACTCAAAACCAAACACATAGGGACTCTCAATCTCCCCCTTTTTGGTAATTGATGACAACTTTTCCATAAAGATATGAAATATAACCATTTTGAACTTGAGTTGCTTGTTCAAACATTTTGATCAAAGATTTTAAATTTTGGACAAGTCACACAAATTCGGTTTGGTAGTTATTAGCTCCCCTACATATGTGCTTCTAGAGTTTGGTTCAAGTTTAGCACATATGCATAGATAGACAATGTGGGAGAGTAAATAGCTACCAAATGATGCTAAGGTGTAAGAGTAGACCTTTGAAGCGTGATACCATCGGAGTGCGGAATTTAGAATCACCCTTAGCACCATGATTAGCTAGACATCAAGTAAACACTAGAAACCCCGTGAGATCAACATTTAAAAGCAAGGTTTCTAGATACCACTTGAAATGCACACCCATCTAGCTTACCATCCTATGGATGCTAGGTGATCAATCATCATTCAATTTGTATCACTAGCAAACACCACACAAGCATGAATATTTGAATTTAAGTACTTGTGCAACAATGCATATGAGGATGCAAGCATTCAATATGCAACAAAAGTGTTCATGAGCTTGCTCCCCCTACTTGTATGTTCTTTTCAAAATTGATTTTTCATTTTCTCCCCCTATGTCATAAATCTTTTGATTCTCCCCCTTTGGTCAATTTTATATCTTTTCACAATTTCTCCCCCTTTGTCATCCAATTGACACAAAAAGGTGGGACCAATTATAGATATTTAAGTTTTACTCTCCCTTAGTGAGATAGGGTGAAAGATTTTCAACTTTGGTTTGAACTAAGCTACTTGCCCAAGATATTTAATTCGGTTTAAACCATAGACAAGCTTGTTCACACATGCCAAGATGGTTATCTTGCCTATGTTGAATTAAACACTTAAGCTCATAGACATAGGTCAAACACTAGGATTGCAAGCTCATCAACATGTCATATGCTACCACTAGATCATATCAAGTCATAGAAGCAATAGTAGCACCATATAAGCATCAAATTCATTTTGGTTTTTCAAGAATGAGCCTAGAAGCATGAGTGATGTCTATATGCTCTACACAAGTCCTAGCAAAGTATGCATGAATGCTCTCAAATCAACTTGTACCTTGCTTTGTCGGAGTAGAGGCATGTCATATAAGTGGGGGTGCATCAACTCATGTTGGAGAAGTCAAGTATGTTCAACTCATTCCTTAGCTTGCAAAACCTCTTTTCATCTAGTGGCTTGGTAAAGATATCGGCCAATTGATCTTTGGTGCCAACACTTGTGATAGAAATGTCCCCTTTCAATTGATGATCTCTAATGAAATGGTGGCGGACATCAATATGCTTTGTTCTTGAGTGTTGAACTGGGTTGTTGGTGAGCTTGATTGCACTTTCATTGTCACATAGCAAAGGCACTTTCTTGAATTTGACTCCAAAGTCATTCAAAGTAGCTTTCATCCAAAGTATTTGAGCACAAAAACTCCCCGCACTAATATATTCGGCTTCGGCGGTAGAGAGTGCCACACTATTTTGCTTCTTTGATGATCATGAGACAAGTGATCTTCCAAGCAATTGACATGTGCCCGATGTGCTTTTCCTTTCAATCTTGCAACCCGCATAGTCCGAGTTAGAGTATCCAAGTAACTCAAAGTTTGATCCTTTATGATACCACAACCCAACATTTGGTGTATGCTTCAAATATCTCAATATCCTCTTTGTGGCCTTCAAATGACTCTCTCTTGGAGATGATTGAAATCTTGCACACATGCATACACTAAACATGACATCCGGTTTTGATGCGGTCACATAGAGTAGGCTACCAATCATTGATCTATATAGCTTTTGATCTACCATGTTGCCACTAGCATCACTATCCAAGTTACCATTTGTTCCCATTGGTGTGCTAATTGACTTTGCTTCATCTAGCTTGAACTTCTTGAGCATGTCCTTGATGTACTTGCCTTGACTCACAAATGTGCCATTCTTCATTTGCTTGACTTGAAGACCAAGGAAGTAACTAAGTTCACCAAGCATGGACATCTCAAACTCTTTTGCCATCATATTACTGAATTCTTCACAAAAGTCTTGATTGGTTGATCCAAAGATAATGTCATCCACATAGATTTGCAACACAAACAAGTCCTTGCCAATCTTCTTGGTGAAGAGGGTAGTGTCAACCTTGCCCATAATGAATCCCTTAGAGAGGAGAAAATCCCTCAACCTCTCATACCATGCTCTAGGTGCTTGCTTCAAGCCATACAATGCCTTTCTAAGCTTGTACACATGGTTGGGTTTCTTGTCATCTTCAAAACCGGGTGGTTGTTCAACATATACCAATTCATTGATGTACCCATTGAGAAATGCACTCTTCACATCCATTTGATAAAGCTTGATGTTGTGAGCACAAGCATAAGCCAATAGAATCCTTATTGCTTCTAGTCTTGCCACCGGTGCATATGTTTCTCCAAAATCAAGACCCTCTACTTGAGTGTACCCTTGTGCAACTAGTCTTGCTTTGTTCCTCACCACTATGCCATCTTGATCTTGTTTGTTGCGAAAGACCCATCTTGTGCCAATAACATTGTGGTTCTTTGGTCTCTCAACTAGCTCCCAAACTTGATTTCTAGTAAAGTTGTTGAGCTCCTCATGCATAGCATTTACCCAATCAATATCTTGCAAAGCTTCTTCAATCTTGGTTGGCTCAATAGATGACACAAAAGAGTAATGTTCACAAAATGAAGCCAATCTTGATCTTGTTTGCACACCTCTTATGATATCTCCAATAATATGATCCAAAGGATGATGCCTTGCAATATATGTAGGTTGGAGTGTTGGAAGTTGATTGCTTGTACTTGGTTGATCATTGGATTGAGATGATGAACTAGCCTCTTGTTGATCTTGAGTTGGAGAAGATGAACTAGCTTGATTGTCATTGGATTGCTCATTGGATGGAGCATGCACTTGATAGTCATTGTCTTGCTCTTCATCCACTTGCCTCGGCCTAATGTCCCCAATATCCATGTTCTTCATTGCATTAGCCAATGGTTCACCTCTCACATCATCATGATTGTCACTTTCATCTTGAGAGCCTTGTGTTTCATCAAACTCCACATCATGTACCTCCTCAACTATGCCATGAGTAAGATTCCATACTCTATATGCTTAGCTTGTAGTTGAGTAACCAAGTAGGAAGCCTTCATCACATTTCTTCTCAAATTTGCTCAATCTTGCACCTTTCTTCAAGATATAGCACTTGCAACCAAACACTTTAAAGTATGCAATATTTGTCTTTCTTCCATTCAATAGCTCATAAGGTGTCTTCTCAAGCATCTTGTGGCAATAAAGTCGGTTGCTATAATAGCAAGCCGTGTTGATAGCTTCGGCCCAAAAAGAATCACTCACATTGTATTCACTAAGCATAGATCTTGCCATATCAATGAGTGTCCTATTCTTCCTCTCAACAAGCCCATTTGATTGAGGTGTATACTTAGCCGAGAATTGATGTTTGATTCCATATTCATCACATAGCTCATCAACTCTTGTATTCTTGAACTCACTTCCATTGTCACTTCTCACTTTCTTGATAGTTGTTTCAAATTCATTTTGGCATCTCTTGACAAAGATCTTGAATGTATCAAATGTTTCACTCTTGTCACTCAAGAAGAATACCCATGTATATCTAGTGAAGTCATCAACTATCACAAAGCCATATTTGTTTCCACCAATGCTTGTATATGCGGTTGGCCCAAACAAGTCCATGTGCAAGAGCTCAAATGGTTTGCATGTACTCATCATACTCTTGCTAGGGTGAGTGTTTCCAACTTGTTTGCCGGCTTGACAAGAGCTACATAGCTTATCTTTTTCAAAGACCACATCCTTCAAGCCTCTAACTAGATCATGTTTGACAAGTCTATTCAATTGCTTCATCCCCACATGACCAAGCCTTCTATGCCACAACCAACCCATGCTAGATTTGGATAGCAAGCAAGTTGACAATTGAGTTTCACTAGCATTGAAATCAACTAAGTATAGATTCTCATATCTAAAGCCTTTGAATATCAAGTTAGAGCCATCTACACTTATGATCTCTACATCATCAACTCCAAAGATGCACTTGAAACCAAGATCATAAAGTTGAGCTACGGATAGCAAGTTGAAGTTCAAGCTCTCTACTAGCAACACATTGGATATGCTCATGTCATTGGATATTGCAATCTTACCAAGCCCTTTGACCTTGCCTTTGCCATTGTCACCAAATGTGATAGAATCAACCCATTGCAATCATTTGGCTTGATAGAGTTGAACATTCTTGAGTCTGCGGTCATATGTTGAGTGCACCCACTATCAAGCACCCAAGGCCTCCCTCCGGCTTTATAATTGACCTACAAAACAATTCAATTCTTCTTAGGTACCCATACTTGATTGGGTCCTCCAAAGTTAGTGACTAAGGACTTAGGTACCCAAATAGCTTTCTTCTTTGAGCTCTCATTGGGTGTACCCATGTACTTAGCTATCACACCTTTCTTGCCCTTGGTAAGAATATGTCGATGTTTTACCACCGATAGTCTGCCACGGGGCTACCTGAGACAGTAGTTCGTGCCTCAGCGAATAGTGAAACCTTGGTGGTTGAACACGCAGGGACACACGGTTTATACTAGTTCAGGCCCTCGATAAGGTCGAGTAATAACCTTACGTCCAGTTGAGTCGCTTGTTATTGCTCTTGATCGTAATACAAAGTATTGTGTGTCGCTCTACGTATCGGGTGTTGTGTAGTATGTTCAGATTATTTTTGGGTGGTGCCCTCATCAGACCTTTATAGTCTAGGAACTGGTTGAGGGTTACTCTAATTCTACTTGGTTGCAAACTCAGAGTCCTAAGCTGCGCTTCGATCTCGTCGTCCTTACCGAGTAGAGTTCGGTTTCGTTCGTCTGCCTTCCTTCGTGGGCCGAGAGAAAATAGGCCCAAAGCTCCGGTAAGTCGGTCTATGGGTACCCTATAGGATATCACATCGACAAGACCCCGAGCATCTCATGATTTTTCTTCAAAGTGTCGGGTTGTTTTGAAAGAGAGCTGAGTTCTTCTTGAAGCAAAATCATGAAATGATCTTCTGTGTTCTCTGTCTTGTGGTTTTTATGCACCTTTGGTGCACTCACTGAGTGTAGCCCCTGAGCCTCTGGATACTTGGTACAAGTATTCGGAGGATCTGAGAAAAAAGTCTTGTAAGGTAGGTATTTCCAGCCTCCGAGCCTTCTCCGAGTTCTTTGAGGAAGAACTCGGTAGAAGGGTCTGAAATACTCTGCTTTTGTCTGATTTGGTTCACGGGTGGGTACTGTGGCTTCACGGGTATGCAGAATCTTGCTTTCACTGTTTGCTTTGGTCAGCTTCTATCTTTTTCTTGCTTTTATTTCTCGTGACTCTTGACTTTTAGTGGTCCTTCCTTGCTATATATATTCTGTTGTGCTTGCACTGATAGTTCGATCCTTAGGGTTCGGTGATCATGCTGCTGAGTGAAACTGAGTAGCCCCCGGGCTTATGTCGGTCTTCTGGTATTTGAGTGGGTAGAAGAATTCTTGTGAATGGAGTTAGAGGTAGACTAACTCCTCGGTTAGATTTTCCTGGGAAGTTTGGTGTAGCAGGTAGAAGAAGTCTTGTGATGTGGCTTCCATGCCTTCTCTATCTGTTTACTGAACTCCGGGCTGTAACCGTTGCCGCTCCTGAGTTGATTGAAGCTGTACACTTCATTTTCCTAGCCGTGCATGCTTGCACCGAACTCCTCCGGGAAAGGCTAGAGCTGGAGCTGTCCAATCTAATTTGTTAGGAGTGGCTTTCTGCCTATCGACCAGAGCTTTCCTCATGCTGTGCGGGAGTTCTGGGTTGTTTTACTCTGCAAGGTTTTCACCAAGTACTGGGTCTTCTTTGGTGGTAGATCTGATCCATCCTTGGTTTTAGCCCTTATATCTTGTGGTCTTTTGTTGTAGAAGAGGCTCATACTAGCCTTGTATTGGTAGCTTCTGGTTGTTGTATCTGTAAGGTCACTGACCGAGTTGTTTTTGGTATCCAATAATTGTCCCCGGTTGTATGATTGTCCTTAGAATATTCTTCTGGATATTCTATCTAGTATTCTGATGTACTGCTTTTATTGTAGCCGTTTGTATCTCATCAATGTAGTCCTTGTAGAATCTTTTGCCTTTACTGCTCTCTTTATGTACTATTGCTGATGTTATCCTTTCTTCATGGACTTGGTGTATGTGCACCCATTGTTCTTCTATAAATAGTTGTGGTATGGTTTCCTTGTCACATATCTTCTCTTTTTCCTTGTAAGAGGTCCTTGTTGTATCATAGAAATTGTAGTGGGTGAGCTTGACGAGCCCCCCGGGCTTCTTTCTTCTCTTTCTTGGTTGTAATCTAGTGAATGGTGTAACTCTTGTGATAGAAACCAGTAGACAGCTGGTTTCAGGGTAGGACCAAGCTGTGGGCGGTTTTGAGGCAAATGGTGTAGATCTTGTGATGAGGCTGTCGCATGTTGCGCTGTCTGATCTACCAATGTCCTAATCTAATGCCTCTGACTGTTCTCACGGTCTTGGTTGAAGAAGCATTCCTTGGACAGTCCTGTGCTGTGTCATTTTGGTGCGTGCTGATGCTGATCTGTATGACTTGAATTTGGTCACTACTGTTTTACTGCGTCTCTCGCTGCCAATCTTGAATGACTTTCGGGTTCTGCTTCTGCTACCTTTGACAGCTTGGGTGTGCATTGCTCTGCTGGGTATTGCACAAATCTGAGTTGTTTGGCTCTGTCTGTCAATATTGAATCTTGGTTCGGATTGTCCTAACCTCGAATTCGACCGGGTTCTTTGCTACCGACTTGTACTAGCTCCTTTCGGCAGTTATTTGTTTGTAACTTTATATTTAGTCTGTACTCGAGACTTGTATTTGAGAAATGAGGAATCAAAGAATTGTTGTCTCAATCTTCCGAGTTTTTGTATCTGTCTTGCTTGTAATGACCGAGTTCTTTTGCGAGCTATCTGTGTATTCTGAAAAGGTGGTGTTGTCTAACTGCTTTAGGTTCCGTTCCGTAATTGATGGTATTTTTCCGTTACTGTACTTTCCGCTGTAGGTAACGCTTCCTTATAAATCCGCCCTTTTATTATCTCTTCTTTTTTACCTTGCAGTAAAAAACTCTTCCCTTTACGTGCAAAACCCTAACTGTTGTTGCCGCTCTGGTTGTCCTTGATCCACCGAATGGTGAAGAAGAACAAGAACAAGAGCAAGGCTGAATTTGTGGACGAAGATACCGTGTTGGACCATATAGATAATCCTGATTTATTGAGATGTCTCATCAGATGAAGCGGTCTCCCAAGCCTACGACTCAGGATGCAGATTTGGATCTGTTAGTTGCTCATGGTCTGCTTCAAGCGCGGATTCTTTCTGAGTACTCTCTTCTTGGTGAGCACGTCATCCCAATTCCCTCCCCTGATCAGACTGTGCTCTTTGTTCCCTTTGTCCGTGCCAGACTCTGCTTCCCTCCATCAGATTTCTTGATGGAGTTCCTTCGTTTCTATGGCGTTCAGCTTCATCATTTGTCTCCTAATGGCATTCTTTTTCTTTCTTCGTTTGCGCACTTGTGCGAAGCGTTTATTGGCATCCCTCCTTGTCTTCTTCTCTTTCATCATTTCTTTCGCATTCGATTTCATGAGAATAAGCCCAGTCGCTCTTTTGGCTGTTGCGCCGTTCAGTTTCGTTAGGGTATGAAGGCTACTTATTTCGCCTTTACCCTTTATGAGTCTGTTAAAGACTGGGTGGATAAATGCTTCTATATTTCAAAACCTGATGCTTATTTCTCTTCTGATCTTGCTGCTCTTCCGACTCCTCTTCCTTGTTGGAATAATCCTCTATCTTCTTCTGAGTCCTTGGCTATTAAGCCTCTGCTGACTCGGATAAGTTACCTGAAACAATCCGGGCTGACTGGAAATGGGTTGATTGCCAGTTTCTATCGTCGCCGGGTTCAGCCTCTCATGCAGATGGAAAACCTTGGCTTTGAATATACCGGTTCCTCTGACCCCTCTCGGATCATCCCTGAGTCCGAGTTGTCTGAAGATGATATGTTTGATCGTTTGGGGAGAGTCCTGAGTGGTGTGTCTGTCATTCCTTCCCAAATTCCTGAGTATCATGCTGGAAATCCTCCTCCTCAGGTTAGTGACTTATTGGTTTGTTTGGATTTCTTTTCTCTGAGTTCTTGTTTTGTTGATGATTTGCTTTGTATTTCAGGATCATGGTCATTCTTTTAGGCTAGACTTGCCTTTTGGGCCTGATGCCTTTGTTCCTGAGGAGACCCCAGCTGAAGTCACTATGGCTTCGAGTTCCTCTTCCAGGTTGCTCCCTGGATTTTGTATTACTGATGGGTATGTGCCGTATACTCTTGATCCTCGGATTGCTCAACTTCTGTTATTTTCTAGGAAGAGGAAGCTTGAGTCCTCTGCTCAACCTCCTCCACTTGCTCCTGTTACTCGTCATCGTACTTCTCGACCGCGTACTCCCACAGGTAAGATTATTGTAGGTGAGCGTTGTGTTTGTCATCCGAGTTGTTTTGTATACCGCTCCTCTTTATTCTTTTGTTTGTTCTTTTTCAGGTGGTCAGTCTATCCTTATTGATGAAGAGTATTCTGATGATGATCCTCCTCTCACTCATCCTCCGTGAGTTGTTTTCTTGATGGCTTTGCTATTTCTGTTCAAAGATCTTTCCCTTATTGTGAGTTTATTCAGTCATAGATCAACTGCTGGTCAGTCTTCCGGTGAAGCTGCTTCGATTCCTTCAGCTATTCCGATCTCTTCTTTGTCATTGCTTGATGATAATTTTTCTTTCGACATCCCCAAGCTTTCCTTTGCTTCTGTTGCTGCTTCTTTCAGCAAGTCGGTCAAGTAAGTTAACTTTGCTGCATGATGTTTGTATCTTTATCTGTCTTTGCCTAATATTCTTTGCTTTTGTTTTCTTTAGGCCTTCTTCTGATGCTCCTACTTCATCCCAAGACGGTAGGGTTCTTTTATCCTGTTGACGAAGATTCTTGCTTTTTATTTTTCTTTTAACTTTTCTTGATTTGTTTCTTGTAGGACTTTGTGCTTCGGATGCTGCCAACGTTGTTGGTACCTCCGAATTTGTTGGTGCCTATCCTCCTGATGGTGTGCCTCTACTTGAGGTTCCTGAGTTGAGTCTCTCGGGCAAGGCTCCGATTTCTTCTTCAGTGGTTCCCTTGTTTCTTCAAGGGCCAGAAATTGAACTTAGTCGAGTTGAGCGAGTTCAGAGGCTTGTTTCCTCCTAGAATGATTTATCAGTGTCTTTCGGTGCTGAACTAAAGGTATTTGCTCCTGTCTTCCCTTCTTTTGTTTTTTGGTTTGTACTTTTGTTTCAATCTTTATCTCTTGCAGGAAGCCTGTCAGGAATTGGTTGCTTCTACTTCAAAAGTTCAATCAACTGCCACTCTTCAAGCTGATCTTGACAGGGTTCATCTTGAGCTATCCCAAGCTCGAGCCGCTTTGGAGCATGAGAAAGCTTCTTCTTCTGCTGCCCTTTCTGATTTGAAGGATAAGCTGGCTGGTAGGTATTCTTATATTTTCCCTAATTTTTGTGTTTCTCTTTTTGATATTCTCATTTGTAGCTGTTGAACAAGCTTCGGTGACTTTGAATGAAGAGAAGAAAGACTTGTCTCTTCGTCTTGAGTCTTCAGAGAAGAAAACAGAAGCTGCGAGTTTAGTGATTGCTTGTTGTCTTCTGTCCTTTTGTCATTGTCATTCTTAGCTTTATGAATTGTTTGTCTTTTCTAGCTTTTGAAGTCGGAGCAAGAGTTGTAGTCTCAGCTTTTGGGCGTTCATGAACGATATAAGTCTTTGTATGCTCCTGTGAAGCCTGTCATAGCTGTCGTCTGTCATGAAGAGGATGCTAAAGAAGGCTTGAAGACCTTAATTCCTGCACTGCCTCTTCGTTTTCGAGAATTTGTGGAGAATGGGTTTGAGCGCTGTATAAACAATGTTGTTTCTTTTGTTCGAGCCCTTGCTCCTGATGTGCCTTTGGATCGAATCCTTGAAGATCCGATGGATGCCAATCTCTTGGCGAGGTGGGAGCAATCAAAGCCTGAAGTCCAAGAGCTTTGCTGCAAGATATTTGGTCAAATGAAAGTGTTGTCTTCTTCTTCTTGATAAGAAACATTTACTTGTCCTTGGGTGATGCTCTTGTAATATACTGTGAATGATACTTTTGCTTAATACATTGTCAGGCTTCGCCCTGATGTCGTAATGTCCTTTGTCTTTTTCTGTCGATGATGTGTATTTTTATTCTCTGATTGATATGCTTGGCCTTTTGCTGAATACTTTTATTTTCTAGATATTTGTGAGCCATGTCGAGTTCTTTTGATTGATACTTGTAGTATTGTGCCTCTGTATTAGGCTTTGCAGATACTTTTGAATTTCCGAGTTCTTTCTAGGTAATATTATTGGCCTTCGTGCCTTGATGATCATACTGGAGATATTCTTGTTCATAAAATGCCTTATTCCTCTGAGTTAGGCTTTGAAGATCTTTGTCTTTGCGTTTGATAACCTCCGAGTAGTTTCGGGGTGGTATTGTCGAGTATTTTACGATGATGGAGTCTGATATGATAGTATTCGGCTTGCAGTCTTTGTTGCGCCGCTTTTGTATTGCCCTTCAAGCAGTTATGTTGTGTCACTTTGTATCAGTAATTATCTCTGATGTCGTCGAGGTAGACTGATGCTTTTTGTTGCGTCAAGTAGTTTGATATTTGTCATGCCACCTCTTGAAACGGTAGACTTGTAGGTGTATGAACCAGACTATGCCGCTCATGGTGCAAAGCAACCGGTTTGTCGTCGAGGTAGGTTGATGCTTTTTGTTGCGCCGAGTAGTTTGATGTCATACCGCCTCACGAAACGGTAGACTTGTAGATATATGAACCAGACTGTGCCGCTCATGGTGCAAAGCAGTCGGTTTGTCAGGTTGCCTCACGAAACAACTGACTTTCAAATGATAGACAGTGCCGCTCATGGTGCAAAGCTGTCAGCTTGTCATGCCGCCTCACGAAATGGTAGACTTATATATGAACCAGACTGTGCCACTCATGGTGCAAAGTAGTCGGTTTGTCGAGTTGCCTCATGAAACAATCGACTTAAAAATGCTAAACAGTGCCGCTCATGGTGCAAAGCTGTCAGCTTGTCATACCGCCTCACGAAACAGTAGACTTATATATGAACTAGACTGTGCCGCTCATGGTGCAAAGCAGTCGGTTTGTCGGGTTGCCTCACGAAACAACCGACTTAAAAAATGCTAGACAGTGCTGCTCATGGTGCAAAGCTGTCAGCTTGTCATGCCGCTTCATGAAATGGTAGACTTATATATGAACCAGACTGTGCCGCTCATGGTGCAAAGCAGTCGGTTTGTCAAGTTGCCTCATGAAACAACTGACTCCAGACAGTGCCTCTCATTGTGCAAACTTCCGGTTTGTTCTTGATGTCTTGTATCTTGTGCTTTTAGTTGTAGAATTTCTTGAGTTGGCTGATGTGCCAAGTGTTGCTTAGTTGAATTCCTTCTTGTGTCATTAGCTCGTAAGTTCCGGGTTGTATTGCTGTCTTGATGATAAAATGACCCTCCCATGGGCTGAGTAGTTTATGTCTTCCTTCTTTCTTTTGAATTAGTCGTAGCACTAGATCTCCTGGTTTTAACGTTCTTGGATGTGTATTTCTGTCATAGTGTCTTCGCAAGCCTTGTAAGTACCTTGCATTTTGTATTACTGCACTGTCTCTTATTTCTTCGATTGAGTCAATCTCTAGTCGTCTTGTTTCTTCGGCTTCTCCTTCATCGTATTGTTCGATTCTTGGTGATTGCCATATCAAGTCAATTGGTAATACAGCTTCTGATCCATATACCAGGAAGAAAGGTGAGTAGTCTGTTGCTCTGCTGATTTGGGTTCTTAAGCCCCATACCATTTTTGGTAGTTTTTCTATCCACTTGCTTCCATAGTCTTTTAGGTCTTCATATAATCTTGGCTTTAGGCCTTGTAATAATAGCCCATTGGCTCTTTCAACTTGTTCGTTTGCTTGGGGGTGAGCCACTGATGCATAGTCTATCTCTATTCCGCAATCTCTTGCCCAATATTGAAATTTCTTTGCTGTAAATGGTGATCCGAGATCTGTGATTATTCTGTTGGGCATCCCAAATCTGTGCATGATGTCTTGTATGTACTCTGTTGCTTTTTCTACACTGTATTTGACGAGTGGTTTGTATTCAATCCACTTGGTGAATTTGTCTACTGCCACAAATATGTATTTAAATCCTCCTTTTGCCTTTTTGAGAGGTCCGACTTGATCTAGCCCCTAGCATGAAAAAGGCCAGGCTGGTGTAGGCTGGTGGTATGCAGATTAGATTGTGTGTTGGAACATGTGATTGTCTTGCAAACATTTGGCAATTTTTGCATGTCTTGACTAATTGTTTTGCGTCCTTGAGTGCTGTTGGCCACTAAAATCCACTTCTGAATGCTTTGCCGATTAATGTCCTGGATGCTGCATGATTTCCACAGTACCTCGAGTGGATTTCATCCAATATCTTTTTTCCTTCCTGCGTAGATACGCATTTCAGTAATACTCCAGAAGATGCTGCTCTTTTGTATAATTTGTCCTTTAGAAGGACGTAAGCTTTGCTTTTTCTTATAACCCATGTTGCTTCTACTTTGTCTCCGGGTAGTTTATTTTCATTCTTATAATCGATGAAGGGTTGTCTCCAATCGCTTTCTATGTTGAGGATCTGCCTTGAGGTGTTAGGTTCTTTTATCTTGTCTATGTCCATTGGGTATTCTTTTTGTTTATTGATTTCTTAGATTGATGGCTTTGCGAGTTCTTCTACAAATATTCCCGGTGGTACTTTTGCTCTGTCTGATCCCAACTTTGACAAGATATCTACTGCCACATTTGAATCTCTCAAGACGTGGTGGATTTCTAATCCTTCGAAGTTCTTTTCGAGATTCTTTACTTCTGCACAGTATGCGTCCATGTTGTTTTATGTGCAATCCCACTCTTTGTTTACTTGATTGATTACTACCGCTGAATCCCCATAAGCGACAACTCTTTTGATTCCCAAGGTGGTTGCTATTTTTAGCCCGTTTATGAGCGCTTCATATTCTGCTTCATTATTTGTTGCTTGCCATAATATTTCTAGCACATATTTTAATTGTCTCAGTAGTATGCCTACTCCAGCTCCTCCAAGTTTCAGAGAATCATCAAAGTACATCTTCCAGTGATCTCTTATTGGTTCGGGTTCTTTTTGTGCAATTTCTTGTGACACCCTGTGTCAAGCTTGCATTAGGATCATCATTAGCCACTAAGCTAAGCATAAGTATTGCATTGCATTCATGTTTAATTGTGCTATCATTTTAAGTGTGTTTATTTATATCTGTTACACTAGAAATGGATAGGTATTGTGCTCTAAATCTTGATCAACATGTTTAACTAAGTTTGCTATGCTTAGATTATAGAGTAGATTGCTTTTCTTGCTAATCACCTTGCCTGGTTAAGCTTAGTTTAAATTTCAAAAATAAAAGTAATTCTTTTTCTTAATGGTTTAAATAAGTTTTTAATCCTCAACCCTTGAACTAATGGTTTTTAGAATTTATGACTTACATGAAAAAGGTAGAGGATAATATTCTGAACAACTTTGGTTTAAGTGTCAAAACTTAGTTTGAAGTTTTTGAAACTGTTTTGAAGCAAATTCAATTTGAATCAAATAAAAGAAAATGGAAAAAGGGAATCAGAACTGAAACATGTCGAGTTCACCGTTTTCGGCCCACGCGGCCCAGCTCACGCTCGCCCCCGCGGCCCAGCTCGCGCCCGCGCGCTCCCGCGCACGCGCCCCACACATGTCGCACACGCGCCGCGCACGCCCGCGCGCACTCCCCCGACTGTGGCTGCGCCGTACGCCGGAGTCGCTACCACGTGGCCGCCGATGCCTCACCACGGATGCCGAACACACCCTGCGCCGCGCCGTCAGCACTACTGCTACCCGCCCTGCCGCAGGCCGCACTGCGCCGTCGCGTCGTCATAACGCCGCCGCAGCGCCTATCGCCAATCCGCGCCTCACCTCGTCTCGGTCGTGTCTGAGCTCACGCCCGCGCTAACGGCGCTAGAACCGAGCTTGCACCACACGCGGCCGCTGACGCCCCTGCTTCGCACGTCGCAGAGCTGCCAGCACCGCTGCCGCACGCCGCGCCGTCGCATCGCCTTAACGCCGCCGCAGTGCCGCGTCCGGTCAGCCGCTCGCTTCGTCGCAGTCACGATCGAGTGCCGCATGCGCGCTGACGGCGCTAGGACCAAGTAGCGCCCTGCCCCGCGCGTTGCCGCCTCTGCTCCCGCGCGCACAGACGCGCTGCGTCGCTGACGCCACCCGCACTGTCACGTCCAGGCCCCACCGGTCTTTCCGGTCGGTCATGACCGCGCAGAAGGATGCGCCTACATCCCCTCTGCCTCCCCCACTTGCCAACACTCGCCCGCGTTCACTCTCCCGCTCGCGCTGCCTCTGCTCTCGCCGCGCCGAGCACAAAACGCACCACATCGCCCCCTTGTCAAATTCACCTCCACCCGAGCGTCTCTGATCGATCCATCTCGCACACCGCTTCGCCTTCACCTCGCACCCTTGTAGCACCAGTCGAGCTCCACCGTTGCCGGACCGCCGTCGCCGTTCGTCAGCTCGGAATTTCCACCGCAACGACTAAACTGCGCTCACCCCTCTCCAACCCGCCTCCGTCGACTCCATCTTCGTGGAAGCTTCACCAGAGGTAGTAGAGGTGAGAACACCCTTCCGCTAACTCTCTCTCACCCTGGAATGACATAGCGCCATTGGCCGTGCGCCATTGCCGCCGTCGTGGAGCTCACATGTGGCCAGACTTCCACAGAGCCTCTTCGGTTCAACCAACCCCCACGCTGCACTCCCCACACCACCGTGGTGCTCACGCGCACGCTCGCCAGGCAATACATCGCCGGTAGTCATCCCGCCGCTTCGCACCGCCGCTTTGCTCCACCACCGCACGCCGCCGGCTCGCTACAGGGTCGCGCTGGCTCTACCAACCCCACCAGTCGATGCGCGACGTCACCACGAGTCCAGCGCATCCACCCTCGTCGCCGACGAGCTCACCGCCGGCGAGAACGCGCCGGTCAGCGCCGGTGCTCTGCCTTGCACTCGCTGGCATGTGGACCCGAGTTGACCACGGGGTCCCACCTGTCAGCTCGGCCTCCCGCGTGCACTGGGCAGAGCCCAACACTGTTCAGCCATGGGCCGAATTCAGAAATGCATTTCCTTTTTTATTTTCAGTAAATCTGTTAATGCTTGTTTATTTTATATCCTGAGTTTGGTAAATCCTAAAATGGTGAAATCAATTTTGTTAGACTTTATAAATGATGATCTTTCTGGTAAAAATATAAAAGTAATTTTTAAAGAATGTCTTCGGTACTAATGTTTAAATAATCCTTTTCTCCACTTATCAAAGTTAATTGTGTTCCAGCATGAAATAATCTGATAAAAATATGAGTTTTTATTCTAGCTCTTTTATCCTGTGTAGAAGCTAGGAAAAATATAAAATGTCATATTTCTGTGTAAGTTTTATTTATCACCTATTAAAATGTGTTTCTGCTGTTTTATTAGATTAATTCCTATGGTAAATCTGTGCTTGAATAAATTATGAAACTTTTGTGTAGCCTCTGTGTACCGTGATCTATCTAGGAAAAATATAACATATGGTATGTTGTATCGCAGAAAAGATACTTGTAGTTCAAGTGTCCTTTTCTAGGGTTTTCTTTGGAAAATCATGTAGAGTATAATACGTCTGTGCTGATCATGGAATTTTCTTGATAAATATGTTTCTGAGTAAAGAACTTGTTAAAAATAAGATATAGCATGTTTCACCCTGTTATCCAGTAGGTCTAGTTCAAAGTGATTTTTCTGCATTTAAATTCATCTTTTTGTATCTGCCAGCTGGTAGCTTTGCTATGGGTTAATTTTATGCAGTTGTATCCTTTAAGCATGTTCTGTCCCCTGTAATTTTTGTAGAGTTTTCTGAGCAGTTTATAATAGGCTTGCTGTGTAAAGTGGCTTGGGATAATTAATTGGTTTAATACTTAAGGCCACTTTCTAGTGTATCAAATCTTGTTCAGGCATCATCCCTGCACCACCAAGTTTACTTATATGCATTGCAATCATTTAGGATCAGTGGAGAAACTTCAGGTGCCACCTTAGGAAGCAGAAATCCAGGAGGTGCAGGAGCTGAACGAGGAGCACCATGAGCTCGACACTAACCTCCCCGAGTGCCCTGATCACCAGCCCTCCACCTTCACTCAAGGCAAGCCCCGGAGCATTTTTTAAGCCTCCCAATAGTTTTACAATTAATCTACTTGAGTATTTTATACTGTGATGCATTAGGTGACACGAGTTGATTGAATCCCAATTGTTGCATTACCTTCCTTGATATTTCAGTTACCTACCTTGCTACCCTGTTAAATAAAAGTAAAATCAACCGCTTAGCCTGCTTAGAATAAATGGTTACAATTATATTTATGTTCGTATTATCCCATGGGGATAGTACCGATCACGGTTGACTATATTTGCTATCATGGAAAGAACCATTGGTAGTAATGAAATGCGGTCAACTGGAAGGCAAGGGCACCAAGTGGTTTAGACTTGGGGGCAGTCCGTCGTATACGATGGTGGTCCTCTTACATCTTTGAATACGCCCTTTCACATAGGGGCCGTTGTGAGCAACGGCCCCGAAGCCGAGTAAACACTGTCCGGGCCGACGCTCAATCTGCTGTGAGCACCCTCTAGTTTGTAGATACGATCTGCCCCGTGGTGGCCAACTGATTTCTACAATTGGGTGGACCAATGTGAGCCCGCGACGTACTACCTGGACAGTGTTGAGCGGTAACCCAATGCATGGACCCGACGGGGAAAGTGTGGGCGTGTGTCAATGGTAAGCTTGCCAGCTGGTTGTATATCGATTCGAGTCGCTGCCCCCACCTGATAGTGGGGGATTATGCTGAGCTTCACCACGGTACAACTCCATGTGACATGGTAATGGTTCTACTAAAATATTGATGAAGGAATTGGATATATATTATTATATTGATTGCTTAGATCAAGTGTGTCCTCTAGTTCAGGTGAAAAACTTAGAGGTAAATAATAGGATGAAAAATGGCTGCTCTCTAATCTTTAAGTTTCTTATTGTTCGCGTTTCCGCAAAAGCAAAAATTTACCCAGATCCACTTAAATAGCCATGCATATCCTTGGAGTCTTTATTTTCAGTTAGATAGGTAAGTCTAGCTGAGTACATTCCTGTACTCAGGGTTTATCCCGTTTGTTGCAGATGGCCAAGTATACTTTGGCTATTGTAAGCACTGTCTCTATCCTCTCGAAGGAGAAGAGGAGTAGGCTTTGGGCAAGGTCTTCTATGAGCTCATCTTTTGCTGTTGTTGGGAATGACTTCGTTGGCACCCCTATCTATTAATGGTTTTCGCGTGGAGTAAGACTTTGGGTTCAAGTTTCAAAACAATGTTTTATTTGGCCACGTGTGTTGTGCTGTGAGTACTACTTTATTTGGAACAAGTATTGTAATAACTTTATTTCGTACTTCAAGTATTTTCGTTTAATTGTTGGTTCGTTCGAATGTGCATACCTGAGTTTGCGCGATCTGGGTTGGATATACGATTGTTAGAAATCCTTCGAGATTTCTGTACTACCGGGATTATATGGGCTCAAGTGCTTTAAGTGGCAGTTAAATCGGCTACTTTGGTACTTGATTTCTTATAATTTGGACGGTTCTGCCATAGTTGGTATCAGAGTCGAGTTCAGGTATCCTCATTCGTTTGAACAACTTTTCAACAAAACGGCTATTTCAAAACTATTTTATAAACTAAGTTAAAAAACATAGGGTGCCAGAGTCTAGTCCTTATCCCTATACTAGGAATCAGGTGGCTTAGGATTACTAACTTGGTTAGGGGTTTTGCTCATGCTGGATTTTTAAAAGGTGCCGGGGTATTATTCTTTGGAAGAATGATACACGTTTCGAAAATTGCATTGAAAACTATTTGTGAGATGTGAGAGTAGACCTTCCAACCGTTGGTCTAGGGAAGTGATATGGTTACTTAAGGATATGCGAGCTTTTACGCAAACGTATCTGAGAAGTATGAAATGCTGGGTGGGTTTTCCGAGCTTGGTGCATAAGGTTTTGGTATCTACCTGATATGTACTTAGTGCGTATCAGGAAGTGCCCGGTGATTTTTCTACATTGGGATTTGTTCTTTTGGGCTGAAATGAATCTTCTGCAGGTACACTAACTACGCAACCGTGTAGAACGAATAACTGCGTAATGAGAGATTGTCTTGCCACCAATTAGAACGTTAGGACTTACGAGTCATTTTAGTTGAGTGAGAACGTATTTACGATCATGCATCATGTTTATATTCTTGTACCATGTCATACCTCCCCTTAAATTGTAATTGTCCCCTTTTGATAAAAATGATCAACTTAACTATCTGTCTCACGAGAGTTCGAAACCCCTTTTTCTACAGATGCCTCGCACCCGTCTGACTGCCAGGAAGGCAATCGGAGGAGTAGGAGTGCCTCGTTACCCGTTGGCTAGGAAGATGACAAAGGGAAAGTTCTTGACGTACTTTGGGCTGCCGACTATCCTTTGGCGGGTTTTGCACGCCATTGGGTATCCCGAGGGCAGGGAGCCCAAGTACTCTTGGCCCAAGTACTCAAGATTCTCTGGTCCATGTTCAGGTCAAGGTGAAAGTTTTGGAGGGAAGGCTAGACTGGTCAGGTTGGACCATCATCACCAAGTGAGCTTGTGCTAAGGATGGTGCCAACAGGGTAGCATACCTGGTGCTAAAGGAGATCATCGCTCGCTTTCCCGTAGACCTTGCAGCGGCTTGGCCTGGAGTGTTTCCCTGTGGACAGGCTTTTCCTGTGGATTGGACACAGGCTGAGGGGACAACACTGGAAGGAGATGAGGAGGAGCTTTTCTATAGCGAGAGTCCAGCCATGGGTGCCACTGGAGCTTTGCTTGGCACTTGTGAGAGTTTGGAGCGCAGTCTTGCAGATGTGGTGGAGATCCACAACGCCACTCTTGAGAGCAAGCGCCAGTTGCAATAGGAGTTTGAGACAGCCGTCGCAAATCTGCAGACAGAGTTAGCTCAGATGACTCTGGAGTGCGACCAGGCCCGGACTAGGTTGGAGGAGGAGATCACTGCTCGCGTGGTTGGTGAGCAGTTACTCCTCGATGCCACCAAATCCAGGAATGAAGCTTGGACTGAGTCAGAAGGCTTGCAGGAGAGAGTTGTAGAGTTAGAGGGTCACCTCAACCAGCAGCAGGAGTACATTGACAACCTGCACGAGGCTTTTCACGCTCTTCACCACTAGCAGGTAGCAGCAGCTGAAGCTGCTGAAGCAGCCGAAGCACCTGCACCTAACGAGCCCGAGCCACAGGACAGAGTGATCCTTGGTCCCGACCCACCGGAGGAGGACTTGGCTCCGAACGAGGCCTTCACCGACGAACCCTACTACGACGACAACCTCGATGACAACAACGGGGAGCACTACTACTCCGACGGCTACTGAGCATTAGATTAGGAGTTTGATCTTCCAAGCCGGGAGCTTTTGTATCATGATGTTTAAGACTATGTTTAATTTGGATCTTTGTGATGTGTAAGCCGAATTTGGATTTAAGTCCAGACGTTGTTCTGGCAAAGACTATGAAATGTTATTTGTATGCTTATGAAGAGTAATTAATTCTGTGATGTTATGTGGAAGGATGAGTAATTATATCTGGTTGTGTGCTTAATATTACATTTTGTACATCACGGTATTTATTCATTATTCAATATAACATCACCTAATTATTGCTTGTTAATGGGATATACAGATGCCGGCTAACACTCGTCGCAACACCCGGGTGATGGAGAGGCAGCCAGGGAAGACCTGCTACCCCCACCACCACCTCCGATCACGCCGGAAGCATTCTTTGGCCAGTTCTTGGGTAGCCAGAGAAGCATGGAGGAGATGCAGTGTCAGATGAACGAGACGTTGTGCAACATCGTTGGCAACATAGATCAGCAGCACAGGCAGCAGCAAGGGCCCATGCCTAATCAGTATAGCTCTTACAAGGATTTCATGGACACCCGCCCTCTGATCTTCAAGGAAGCTACTGAACCACTGGAGGCAGATGAGTGGCTGCACTCCATGACACAGAAGTTCCGACTTCTGCGCCTGACAGAGGAGCTGAAGGCGGAGTATGCCGCGCACAGGCTGGAAGGACCGACAAGTATCTGGTGGTCCCAGTACCGCGATAATCTGCATGCGGGAACTGCGATCACATGGGAGATGTTCTCCGCAACCATGCGCTGTCACTACATCCCAGAAGGAGTGATGGAGATGAAGCTCACTGAGTTCATGAGGCTTTCTCAGGGAACCAGGTCAGTGACAGAGTACCTGACCAGCTTCAACAGGTTGGCTCGCTATGCCACCGACTTCGTCAACACTGACACTAAGAAGATCGCAAGCTTCAAGAGGGGCATGAATGCAACTCTTCTGTCCAAGATGGGCAACAACTACCGTACCACGTTCAGTGACTTTATCAGTGACTGTCTGAACCAGGAGACCAACGACAACAGGTTGTTCGCAGAGACTCGTTGTCGTGTCCCAGAGGGAGGATCCCACCAGAACAGGGGTCCCAATGCTTCAAGGCCAGCGTTTCGTCCACCACAGGCTGGTGCACGATTCCGACCACCTCAAGGGAAGATGACCAATGCCCGTGCTCGTCCAGGTTATCAGAGGCCTTTCACTGCACCCCTGCAACAGAACAAGGATGAAGCCGGAGGATCTAGAGCTGGAGGGCAGAAGACGCCCTATGATGTGGGACCATGCTTCAACTGCGGTCAAGCTGGTCACTTGTCTCGTTTCTGCACAAAGCCCAGGAGGTAGTTCAACCAACCGCAGAAGCCTCGCACAGGGAATGTCCACCATACCACCTTGGAGGAAGTGCTAGAAGGAAAACCCGTCACAGCTGGTACGTTCCTTGTTAATCAATGTCCTGTGCATCGGCAAGATCAAGATGCATATTGGACCGATAAGATTGCTGGAATAATAAAAGAGTAGTTCGGAATCAAGCCTAAGGTTAATACATATTCTTATCGGAATCCATACCCTCCAGCTTATGATTTCATCCCCTTCCCAAGTCGGTACAAAGTGCCAGATTTCACCAAATTTTCTGGTCAAGGTGATATATCAACAACGGAGCACATTAACTGATTTATTATCCAATGTGGGGAGGCAGCCAGCAGGGATGAACTGAGGGTGAGATTGTTCTCGTCATCGTTATCTGGATCGGCATTTACATGGTTTATTTCACTGCCTCCAAATTCTGTGATCACTTGGGTCGATCTAGAAAAATAATTTCACAAATACTTCTTTGCTGGCGTACATGAAAATAAGATTACCGATTTGGTCAAATTGAGGCAGCGTAATGATGAATCGGTAGAAAGCTTCGTGCAAAGACTGCGAGACGTGAAGAACAAGTGCTATAGCTTGGTACTTGATGATCGACAATTGGTGGATTTGGCCTTCCAGGGATTACTGTCGCACATCAGGGACAAATACGTGTCTCAAGAGTTCGAAAGCTTAAGCCATCTTGTGCAAAAGGTTGCCGATCAAGACACCAAGGTTTTTGAGCCTAGAGGAAGTTGGGATAAAGAGGTGTCTTTGACTAAGAAAACGGATTCGGACAAAGAAACGAGTATCGGTTTAGTTGAATGGGTAAAGAACAAAAAGCCGATATCTTGTCCGTTCGGCCAGAAAGAAGCTGAAAGGTTCACCTTTGATATCACCAAGGCCGATAGGATGTTTGATATATTATTTCAAGAAGGGCGGATTAAGCTGGCGCCTAATCAAGTGATTCCATTGGTCGAGGAGCTTAAAAGGATCAGGTATTGCAAGTGGCATGATGCAACTTCACACAGTACCAATGATTGTAAAATATTTAGGCAGCAGTTGCAGTCAGAAATTGAGTCTGGGCGAATTAAGTTTGAAAATTCTAAGGCCCAGAAGCCGATGAAGATCGAACAACACCCGTTTCCAAATAACATGGTGGAAACTAGTGAAAAGACTAAAGTGCTGACATCGGAGGCTACCAAGAGAAATGCATCGGTAGATCCTGAACATCAAATAACTGAGCACGATGTGAAAGGGGTTACCGATGACAGAAAGGACAAGAGGATTGCCGATGAGAGCAGCGGCGCTAGGAGACCTTACAGTTGTGCACCATATGGCGTTGTAATCACGCACAGGCGGCCACGACAAGAGTATCGGCGCTCGCAAAAAGAGCAATATCGGCAGCAGGAGGAGGAAAACGCCAGGAGTGGCATCGGTATAAAGATCATTGGAGGTGCCCCTTCTTTGTTCACTGTTGGGAAGAAGGCATCAAGCTACCCACTGCCGATAATTGCCCTGAATGCAATGGGTACTACCCTGCCGATCGGTCAGAAAAGACGCCCCATTTTGACGATCGGGCATCAAGCTATGGCAGGCCGATCAGAGAAAAGGGGTCCGTGCATGATCGGCTGGGGGCAAGCTCAGTGTACATGACAGGCTTGGCAAGTATAGCCGTCAAGAAAGGCTTGAAGAGATGGCTAATGCAAGAGTGCCCGATGAAGAGATATTCTCCAGAGATCCAAACATAAGGAGTGGTGCAAACACAAGCGGGGAGAAACAGTACCAGCCTGTTTGGAAAACCAGGCTCCCTCAATGGTGCCCCAAGGGTCTTACAAAGACTCAAAGAAGGAGGATGCAGCGCGAGCGCCAAGAGGATTTGTGTCACGATGAAAATCCTTTCCAGAGGGAAATCTTCAGACAAGCGATGGAGGCCAAAGCGCAAAGATGGGAATTCATCGGCAGATGTCAATATGTTGCCGATGGTGTAACTAGAGTCGATGGCCTTAGGCATTGTGGTCTGGGAGTAGTGCTTGATAGTCGAGAGATTGTGAGAGTGGCTTTGCAATGCTTGCGTGCAATAGTCAAGGAAGTGGTGCAGACATTTTGGAGGAGGTTGCAGTAGAAGAAATTTCGGTGCATAAAATATCTTATATACTCTAAAATTGGGGGGCATGTGTTGACACCATTTTTTGGCACGTGTCAATATAACCTAAGGATTGTGCCGATCGGCAAAAGGCTAGTTGCCGTTCCTTATCGGCATCGGGATATTATCGGTCAGATTGCCGATAAAGGCAAAAATGTTGCCGATGAAGACAGGGATTTGTTGCCGATGGAGGTAGGAAGACACCGTTGATGAAGGCAAGGGGATGTTGCCGATAGAGACAGGAATGTTGCCGACAAGAAAGTATTGCCAATGAAGATGGAAAGCTGCCGATGAATGGTAGATGCTGCTGACGGAAGTAGGATGACGTGGCTGGCGTCAGCAGAGAGCTGCCGATGGCGATAGAAGAAGGTTGCAGATTGGAAGAAGTCTGCCGATAGAAGGTTTCATCGTAACGGAGACGGATATGGAAACTGGTGCTTTACGCCAGTATTATTATAGGTTATTTTGAGTCCGACTCTTGTACGAGTCGTTTATTTCCTTTAAAATAGGAGTTTTTGTTTAGGAAAGTTAGAGTCGTGTCTGCTTACAACTCCCCTGGTGGGGTATAAATATGTACCGAGGGGTGGTGTAAAAATATATCCAATCATATCAAATAAATCTATTATTTTTATCTATCTACTTTTCCAGCAATTTACCCTTTTATCGCATTAGTTCTAGTATATCTACAAGTTCTTCAAGTCTCGACGGGCTGCATCTCATCGATCTCCGTCAACCCTTGCAAGTTCCGCGTTTGAGCAACCTAAGCCTTGATGTCCGGGCGCATCGCTGTCGTCTCGTTCAGCTCTACTCTAGTTATCCTGATCAAGTTTGAGCCTTGACATCCGGGCGCATCGCCGTTGTCTTGTTCAGATCTTGTTCTAGTTATCGTCCTTGTCGATTAACTGGTCAAATCAACTGGCACACCTCGGATATCGATTTTGGGTATAAGCCCGACGTGTTCGCAGATCCGGTGGCTTTTTGCATCAACAGGTACAAGAAGTCATGAATTGGAAAGCACCCGTTAACGTGCATGAGGTTCGCAGCTTTTTAGGACTGGCCGGATACTACCGCCGTTTTATTCCGGACTTTTCTAAGATAGCTAAACCCATGACAAGGTTAACTCAGAAGAACAAGAAGTTTGAATGGAGCCTAGAATGTGAAGCAGCGTTCCGTACCTTGCAGACACTGTTAACTACTGCACCGGTTCTGGCACAACCAAATCTGGAGGAACCTTTTGATGTGTTTTGTGATGCATCTACCATTGGTTTGGGATGTGTGTTGATGCAAAATGGAAGAGTCATTGCTTATGCCTCGTGTCAACTTCGCCCTCATGAGGAGAATTACCCGACACATGACTTGGAGCTAGCAGCAGTCGTGCATGCTCTGAAAATATGGAGGCATTACCTAATGGGTAATTTGTGTCACATCTTCACAGATCATAAAAGTTTGAAGTACTTGTTTACCCATTCTGAATTGAATATGAGGCAAAGAATATGGTTAGAGTTAATCAAGGATTATAACTTGGAAGTGCACTACCATCCCGGAAAAGCAAATGTTGTAGCAGATGCTTTGAGCCACAAATCCCATCGCAACTTGTTGCAACCTCTGTTGGAAGATGGATTTGATCTAATGCATCCCTCAGTGCTAAATAATATTGTTATCCAGTGTACCTTGGATAGTGATATTATTGAGGGGCAGAAATCAGACGAGAAGCTTATGCAAACCAAACAAAGGCTAGAAACCAACGAATCTCTGAATTTTAAAGTGGATGAGAAAGGAGTCCTTTGGTTCAATCAACGTCTGGTAGTTCCTCAGAACCAGGTTCTGCGAGATAGAATTCTCAATGAAGCACATAACTCAAAGCTATCAATTCACCCTGGCAGTAGCAAGATGTATCATGACCTTAGGACAAGGTATTGGTGGTCTAAGATGAAATTGGATATTGCAGAATATGTCGCGAAGTGTGATACATGTTGCCGCATCAAGGCAGTACACCTGAAACCTGCCGGTTTACTACAACCTCTCTCTATAGCTAAGTGGAAGTGGGAAGATATCAGTATGGACTTCATCACAGGGTTACCTACCACTCAGAAAGGAAATGATTCTATATGGGTTATCATTGACCGCTTAACCAAGGTAGCTCACTTTGTACCAGTCAAGGTTACCTATCGACCACATTAGTATGCAGAGCTATATGTTCAGAATATTCTGAGACTGCATGGTGTTCCCAAAACTATCGTATCCGACAGAGGATCTTAGTTCATCGCACTTTTTTGGGAGCAGTTGCATAGAGAGCTGAGAACAAAGTTGATTCGAAGTTCCGCTTATCACCCTAAGATAGATGGACAAACAGAACGAGTGAATCAAGTGTTGGAAGACATGTTGAGGGCATGTATTGTGTCCACAAAAGGATCATGGGAAAAGTGGTTACCTTTGGTAGAGTTGTCTTATAACAATAGTTATCAAGAAAACATTAAGATAGCACCGTTCGATGCCTTGTATGGACGAAAGTGTAGAACCCCTGTCAATTGGATTGAATTAGGAGACAAGGGATTCTATGGTACGGATTATGTGAAAGAGGCAGAAGGGATAGTCTGCACTGTTCAACAGCATATCAAGGCAGCTCAGTCTCGGTAGAAAGGATATGCCGATCAAAGGAGGAGACCTTTAGAGTTTTCAAGTTGGTGACTATGTGTACCTTAAGGTATCCCCTATGAAAGGCGTCCACCGTTTTGGAATTAAAAAGAAGTTAGCACCCCGATATGTCGGACCTTATCGGATTATTGCTAAGAAAGGGAAGGTAGCATACCAAGTACAGTTACCCCCAGAGATGAGTGCTATCTTTCCAGTGTTCCACGTGTCTCAGTTCAAGAAATGTCTTCGTGTTCCAGAAGAAGAAGCAGTATAGAGTTTAGACATCGTGATCAGATCAGACCTGGAGTACTACGAGAAACTAGAAAAGATCTTGGACACAAAAACAAGAGTCACCAGAAACCGAGAGGTGAAGACTTTCAAGATTCTTTGGAGTAATCATGGTACGAACGATGCAACCTGGGAGACCGAGGCCTACCTAATCGCAAACTATCCCGTCTTTTATAATGAATGGTACGCAACTCAAATCTCGGGACAAGATTTCTTTAAGGGGGGAAGGGCTGTGACACCCTGTGTCAAGCTTGCATTAGGATCATCATTAGCCACTAAGCTAAGCATAAGCATTGCATTGCATTCATGTTTAATTGTGCTATCATTTCATGTGTGTTTATTTATATCTGTTACACTAGAAATAGATAGGTGTTGTGCTCTAAATCTTGATCAACATATTTAGCTAAGTTTGCTATGCTTAGATTATAGAGTAGATTGCTTTTCTTGCTAATCACCTTGCCTGGTTAAGCTTAGTTTAAATTTCAAAAATAAAAGTAATTCTTTTTCTTAAATGGTTTAAATAAGTTTTTAATCCTCAACCCTTGAACTAATGGTTTTTAGAATTTATGACCTACATGAAAAAGGTAGAGAATAATATTCTGAACAACTTTGGTTTAAGTGCCAAAACTTAGTTTGGAATTTTTGAAACTGTTTTGAAGCAAATTCAATTTGAATCAAATAAAAGAAAATGGAAAAAGGGAATCAGAACTGAAACAGGCAGAGTTCACCGTTTTTGGCCCCCGCGGCCCAGCTCGCGCCCGCGCAATCCCACGCACGCGCCCCGCACGTGCCGCGCACGCCCGCGCACACTCGCCCGACCATCGCTGCGCCGTACGTCGGCGCTGCTGCCGCGTGGCCGTCGATGCCTGACCACGGATGTCGAACACACCCTGCGCCACACCGCGCCGTCAGCACTGCCACTGCCGCCCTGCCGCAGGCTGCACTGCGCCGTCGCGTCGTCATAATGCCGCCGCAGCGCCTGTCACCAACCCGCACCTCGCCTCGTCTCGGTCGCGTCTGAGCTCGCGCCCGCGCTAACGGTGCTAGAACTGAGCTTGCACCACGCGTGGCCGCTGACGCCCCTGCTTCGCATGCCGCAGAGCTGCCACCACCGCTGCCGCACGCCGCGCCGTCGCATCGCTTTAACGCCGCCGCAGTGCTGCGTCCGGTCAGCCACTCCCTCCGTCGCAGTCGTGATCGAGTGCCGCATCCATGCTAACGGCGCTAGGACCAAGTAGTGCCCTACCCCGCGCGCTGCCGCCTCTGCTCCCGCGCGCGCAGACGCGCTACGTCGCTGACGCCGCCGCACCGTCGCGTCCAGGCCCCCACCGGTCTTTCCGGTCGGCCATGACCACGCAGAAGGATGCGCCTACATCCCCTCTACCTCCCCACTCACCAACACTCGCCCGCGTTCACTCTCCCGCTCGCGTTGCCTCTGCTCTCGCCGCGCTGAGCACAAAACGCACCACAGCGCCCCCTTGTCAAATTCACCTCCACCCGAGCATCTCTGATCGATCCATCTCGCACACCGCTTCGACTTCACCTTGCACACGCCCCGCTCGCCCTTGCAGCACCAGCCGAGCTCCACCGTTGCCAGACCGCCGTCGCCGTTCCTCGGCTCGGAGTTTCCCCCGCAACAACCAAACGGCGTTCACCCCTCTCCGACCCGCCTCTGTCGACTCCATCTTCGTGGAACCTTCACCAGAGGTAGTAGAAGTGAGAACACCCTTCCACTAGCTCTCTCTCACCCTAAAATGATACAGCGCCGTTGGCCGCGCGCCATTGCTGCCGCCGCGGAGCTGACACATGGCCAGACTTCCACAGAGCCTCTCCGGTTCAACCAACCCCCACGCTGCACTCCCCACACCACCGTGGTGCTCACGCGCACGCTCGCCGGGCAATACATCGCCGGTAGTCACCCCGCCGCCGGCTCGCTACAGGGTCGCGCTGGTTCTACCAACCCCACCAGTCGATGCGCGACGTCACCACGAGTCCAGCGCATCCACCCTCGCCGTCGACGAGCTCACCGCCAGCGAGAATGCGCCGGTCAGCGCCGGTGCTCTGCCTTGCACTCGCTGGCATGTGGACCCGAGTTGACCACGGGGTCCCACCTGTCAGCTCGGCCTCCCGCGTGCACTGGGCCGAGCCCAACACTGTTCATCCATGGGCCGAATTCAGAAATGCATTTCCTTTTCTATTTTCAGTAAATCTATTAATTCTTGTTTATTTTATATCCAGAGTTTGGTAAATCCTAAAATGGTGAAATCAATTTTGTTAGACTTTATAAATGACGATCTTTCTATTAAAAATATATAAGTAATTTTTGGAGAATGTCTTCAGTACTAATGTTTAAATAATCCTTTTCTGCACTTATCAAAGTTAATTGTGTTCCTACATGAAATGATCTGATAAAAATATGAGGTTTTTATTCTAGCTCTGCTATCCTGTGTAGAAGCTAGGAAAAATATAAAATGCCATGTTTCTGTGTAAGTTTTATTTATCACCTATTAAAATGTGTTTCTGCTGTTTTATTAGATTAATTCCTGTAGTAAATCTGTGCTTGGATAAATCATGAAACTTTTTGTGTAGCCTCTGTGTACCATGATCTATCTAGGAAAAAGATAACATGTGGTATGTTGTATGGCATAAAAGATACTTGTAGTTCAAGTGTCCTTTTCTAGGGTTTTCTTTGGAAAATCATGTAGAGTATAATATGTTTGTGCTGATCATGGAATTTTCTTGATAAATATGTTTCTGAGTAAAGAACTTGTTAAAAATAAGATATAGCATGTTTCACCCTATTAGCCAGTAGGTCTAGTTCAAAGTATTTTTTCTCCATTTAAATTCATCTTTTTGTATTTGCCAGCTGTTTTTTATGAAGTAGTATCCTTTAAGCATGTTCTATCCCCTGTAATTTTTGTAGATTTTTCTGAGCAGTTTATAATAGGCTTGCTGTGTAAAGTGGCTTGGGATAATTAATTGGTTTAATACTTAAGGCCACTTTCTAGTGTATCAAATCTTGTTCAGGCATCATCCCTGCACCACCAAGTTTACTTATATGCATTGCAATCATTTAGGATCAGTGGAGGAACTTCAGGTGCCACCTCAGGAAGCAGAAATCCAGGAGGTGCAGGAGCTGAACGAGGCACCACGAGCTCGACACTAACCTCCCCGAGTGCCCTGATCACCAGCCCTCCACCTTCACTCAAGACAAGCCCCAGAGCATTTTTAAGCCTCGTAGCAGTTTTACAATTAATCTACTTGAGTATTTTATACTGTGATACATTAGGTGACAGGAGTTGATTGAATCCCAATTGTTGCATTACCTTCCTTGATATTTCAGTTACCTACCTTGCTACCCTGTTAAATAAAAGTAAAATCAACCGCTTAGCCTGCTTAGAATAAATGGTTACATTTATATTTATGTTCGTATTATCCCATGGGGATAGTACCGATCACGGTTGGCTATATTTGCTATCATGGAAAGAACCATTGGTAGTAATGAAATGTGGTCAACTGGAAGGCAAGGGCACCAAGTGGTTTAGACTTGGGGGCAGTCCGTCCGTTGGATCGTATAGGTTTGTATACGATGGTGTCCCTCTTACATCTTTGAATGCACCCTTTCACATAGGGGCCGTTGCGAGTATCGACCCGAAGCCGAGTAAACACTGTCCGGACCGGCGCTCAATCTGCTGTGAGCACCCTCTAGTTTGTAGATACGATCTGCCCCATGGTGGCCAACTGATTTCTACAATTGGGTGGACCAATGCGAGCCCGCGACGTACTACCTGGACAGTGTTGAGCGGTAACCCAATGCATGGACTCGATGGGGAAAGTGTGGGCGTGTGTTAAAGGTAATCTTGCCAGCTGGTTATATATCGATTCGAGTCTCCGCCTCCCACCGGATAGTGGGGGATTATGCTGAGATTCACCATGGTACAACTCCATGTGACATGGTAATGGTTCTACTAAAATATTGATGAAGGAATTGGATATATATTATTATATTGATTGCTTAGATCAAGTGTGTCCTCTAGTTCAGGTGAAAAACTTAGAGGTAAATAATTGGATGAAAAATGGCTGCTCTCTAATCTTTAAGTTTCTTATTGTTCGCGTTTCCGCAAAAGCAAAAGTTTACGCAGATCCACTTAAATAGCCATGCATATCCTTGGAGTCTTTATTTTCAGTTAGACGGGTAAGCCTAGCTGAGTACATTCCCGTACTCAGGGTTTATCCTGTTTGTTGCAGATGGCCAAGTATACTTTTGCTATTGTAAGCACTGTCTCTATCCTGTCAAAGGAGAAGAGGAGTAGGATTTGGGCAAGGTCTTCTACGAGATCATCGTTTGCTGTTGTTGGGCATAACTTCGTTGGCACCCCTATCTATTAATGGTTTTCACGTGGAGTAAGACTTTGGGTTCAAGTTTCAAAACAATGTTTTATTTGGCCACGTGTGTTGTGGCGTGAGTACTACTTTATTTGGAACAAGTATTGTAATAACTTTATTTCATACTTCAAGTATTTTCGTTTAATTGTTGGTTCGTTCGAATGTGCATACCTGAGTTTGCGCGATCTGGGTTGGATATACGATTGTTAGAAATCCTTCGAGATTTCCGGACTACCGGGATTATATGGGCTCAAGTGCTTTAAGTGGCAGTTAAATCGGCTACTTTGGTACTTGATCTCTTATAATTTGGACGGTTCTGCCACATTTCTGTCCATTCTGCAATGAAGTCGGGTAATATCTGTGACTTGATTGCTGTCCTTGGTTTGAAATTTATATTTAGAGATCCGAGTTCCACTGCCCATTTAGATATTCGGCCTGTGGCGTCTTTGTTTCTGAGTATGTCTTGTAACGGGAAGTTGGTTGCTACTGTTACTTTATGCTCGTGGAAATAATGCCTCAACTTTCTTGATGATATGAGTACTGCATATAGTAGTTTCTGTACGTGTGGGTATCTGACTTTTGATTCTGTGAGTACTTCGCTGATGTAGTATACTGGTCTTTGTACTTTGTAGGTATGTCCGGGTTCTTCTCTTTCCACGATGATTGTTGCACTTACTATATTTTTTGTTGTCATGATATACAACATCATGTCCTCCTTATTCCTTGGTGGTGTCATTACTGGGGATGATGATAAATATTCTTTTAGCTTGGTGAAAGCTTGATTTGCTTCTTCTATCCATTCGAAGTTCTCTTTTCCTTTTAGGAGTTTGAAGAAGGGTAGTCCTTTTTCTCCCAATTTCGATATGAATCTGTTGAGAGCTGCCATACATCCTATGAGTTTTTGTATGTCCTTGATCTTTTTTGGTGGCTTCATATCCATTATTGCTTTGACTTGTTTCGTGCTTGCTTCAATTCCTCTGTTGCTGACTAGGAAACCGAGTAGTTGTCCTGATGGTACACCAAAAACGCATTTTGTTGGATTGAGCTTCCACTTCCATGCTTTTGGATTCTTGAAGGTCTCTTCTAGGTCTTCCAACAGTGATTCGGGTTCTTTTGTTTTAACTACTACATCGTCAATGTATGCTTCAGCGTTTCTTCCGATTTGATCTTCTAGACAAGTTTGTATTGCTCTTTGATATGTTGCTCTTGCATTTTTCAATCCGAACGGCATTGACTTGTAATAGTATGCCCCGAAAGGTGTTATAAAAGATGTTTTGCTTTGATCTTCTTCCCTTAATGATATTTGATGGCACCCCGAGTAGCAGTTGAGAAAGGATAGTAGCGATGATCCTGCTGTTGAGTCTATTACTTGGTCGATTCTTGGTGGTCCATATGGGTCTTTTGAGCAATGTTTGTTGAGATCTGTGTAGTCCACACACATACACCATTCTTTCGAGTTCTTCTCCACCAAAACTGGATTAGACAACCAATCCGGGTTGATTATTTCTCTGATGAACCCTGCTGCCAGTAATTTTGTAAGTTCTTTTTTGATAGCTGCTTTCCTGTGTGGTGCAAATCTGCTTAGCTTATGTTTTACTGGTCTTGAACCTTTATTATTTGTATCAATTTTGTGCTCAGCCAACTCCTTTGGGACTCCTAGCATATCTGTTGGCTTCCATGTGAATATGTCTTTGTTGTCCCTTAGAAAGTTGGTGAGCGCGAGTTCCTATTTAGGATCCAGACTCGCGCTGATTATTGCTGTTTTTTCTGGATCTCTAGTTAATAGATCAATTGTCTTTGTGGCTGCTTCTTTAGGAGGTGTGAAGATGCTTGGCTTCTTTGACGGTATTTGGATTTCATCCGGGTTCATTTTCTCAACTTTCTTCGCAATGTCCTCTTTTTCCTGGTAGTCTTGTAGTTTTTCTGATATTTGTATGGCTTGTACATCACAATCATATGCTCTCTTTAGATCTCCTTTTAGTGAAAGAACTCCTTTTATTGTCGGCATCTTGAGCAGTAGATATGGGTAGTGAGGTATTGCCATGTATCTTGTTAATGCTGGTCTTTCAAGGATTGCATGATAAGATGATTCGAAGTCGGCTACTTCGAATTTGATGAACTCGGTCCGATATTTGTCAGGTGTTCCGAAGGTGACTGGTAAAGTGATTTGTCCTAATGATATGGAAGCTTTCCCGGTTATTATTCCATAAAAGGGATACTTGTTGGTGTGATCATACCTTCATAGTCCAAGTTCATCTTTCTTAGGGTGTCTGCGAAGATTATGTTTAATCCTGCTCCTCCGTCGATGAGTACTTTGGAGACTGCCACTCCTGCTATTGTTAGTCCCATTACTAGGGGATAGTAGCCCGCATTTGCTGCATTTGTCCATTGTTCTTCTCTTGTGAATTGAATTGGGTACTCTGACCAGTCCAGATATCTTAGGGTAGCTGGTTCTGCTGCCATGATGGTTTTGTGTACTAGCTTTTCCTGCCTTTTATTTCTTGTGTATGATGCTCCAGAAAAGATTACTGCTATTTGTCATTAGGGTTCTTGATAATTCCCCTCTGCTTTCTTGGTATCCTTCCCTGATCCTTCTGTTCTTTGTTCCGAGTTGTTTGCTCATGTATCCTCTTTCTTTGTGAATCTTCATTGGAATACGTCACATTCAACTAGCTTGTGGATTGCGTTAGGATGTATGCAGTAGGGTAGGTATTCTATCCTTTCTAATGGCCTTTTTGTGTGGTTGTTGCCTTGGTAGTTGTTATTTGAGTACCTGTTATTCTGGTTTATGTTTCTGTTGTTGTTGTACCCTCCTTTGTCATTGTCGTTGAATCTTCTTTTGTTGTCCGTTGCTGCTACCATGTTGTCTTGTCTTGGTCTTTTGTCATTGGGTCTGAAATCTGGTCTTTTGCTTTCATGGAAATCTCGAGTGAATCTGTGCCGAGTTCTTTCTTCTGACGATATCATCTTTTCGACAGCTCTCTTGAAGTCTTCATTGGATCTTGGGTTCTCGTTGAAATAGTCTTTGAACTGCCAATTTGCTAAGATTCCGTCCGCAAATGTTTCTATTACCTCTCTGTCAGTGATGTCATGTATTTGAGCTCTAAGTTCTCCAAACCTTCGATAATATTCCCTTAGTGTTTCTCCTCTTCTTTGTTTTACGTTCTTCAACTCTGCTGCCGTCATGGGATGCGTTATTATTCCCGCGAAGTTGTTGCAGAATGCTTCTTGCAAATCCTCCCAATACTTGATTGATCTTGGTTTTAACTTGTCGAACCACTGCAAGGGCATGGCTTCGAGTGCCATTGGAAAATATAGGGCCTTGATGTCATTGTTTCCTCCTGCGAGTTCAATGGATTGAGAATATACTCTTATCCATTGTCTAGGTTCCACTTTTCCATTGTACTTGGAGTGATTTGCTGGCTTGAATTTGTGTGGTAATTTCAAATTTTGTAGTCTTCCTGCGAAGCATGGAAATCTGTCGTATTGTTCTGCTCTGTTGAAGTTTGGTGACCAATCTCTTCGGTAATAGTCCCTGTCCCCCATGTATTCAGATTCACCATAGTCTTCTGGATAGCGTTGATCCTAATCCGGGTTGTTTTGTTTTACCAATCCGAGATGTTGTTCCTGTCTTTCCAATGGTTGTGGTATCCCTGACTTCCCTAGTCTGTCGAATATCGACTTCTTGGGCGGTTGTTCTAGCTTCTCTCCTTGTTCTTCTTGGGGTGTATTATCTTCGAGTTGTTTGTTGGGGTCTTCGTCTTCTTTTGCTGGCTCATCTGTGATTCTCTCTTCTTTAGTGAGGATGTTTAGTTCTTTCATCAATTCTTCGATTCTTTCCCTCTTTGTTATCCTCATGGATTCTCTTTCCGCCTTCTTCTTGTTGTATTCTGTCAATTCTGCTTTGTATTTGATCCAGATTTGTTTTCTCTGAGTAGCTCGATTTCTCCTTCCTGCTCTAGCTTTGTTCTTTTTCAACCTTGCAGTCTTGTGATCGTTGGTTTCATTGTCATCGCCTTCTTCATCGTCCGAGATATCCCCTTCTGATTCGTCTGATGATTTCAAGTTGGGTATTTGCGGTGGTTCTAGATAAGGTTCTAGTTCCGCCATGTATACGGTATGCATCTTCCAAGTTCTTCTCGCTTGTTGACTTCTTGTCTTGTATGATGGTTCTCGGCAAAGTCTGAGTTCTTTTCCTATTTGAAATGGTAGTTTCGTATCCTGGTCTTCCATCTTTGAGGGTTGGTTTGGCCAATGCACGATACATCCTTCTGGAGTTGTTGACATGATCATTCTTCTTGAGCACCTTTCAAGGTTATACTTCTTGTCATCTTCTTCTTAAGAAACTTCCCGTATGTGGATGCGGAATTATGTAACCCGTATGGTACCGAGTACTTGGCTATATCCAAATTGTTTCTGCTTTTGATTGAAGTTCGGTTGTGTATTCCGACTTGATTTGTGATTGGTTTTCCCTTAATAGTCTTGGAATTGTCATACAGTGATGTCTCCTTCTCTGAGTTAGTTTCATATCCATCCTCGTCTGCTAGTCTGGTCGGTTTTGAAATTGTGAGATTTTGCGTCTTTCGATTCAGTCCTTGAAGATCTTGATCAACTCCTTCTTCTTCTCGGAGTCGGCCTTGAATCTTTCCATCATCGCTGATCTTGCAGATCCATGATCCGAAGATAAATATTGATTCCATCGACTTTGTCATCTTGAGGTCGTGGTCCACCAAGATTTCGAGAAAAAATTCGCCGAAAGCTGTCGATGTTTTACCACCGATAGCCTGCCATGGGGCTACCAGAGATAGTAGTTGGTGCCTCAGCAAATAGTGAAACCTTGGTGATTGGACACGCAGGGACACACGGTTTATACTGGTTCAGGCCTTCGACAAGGTCGAGTAATAACCTTACGTCCAGTTGAGTCGCTTGTTATTGCTCTTGATCGTAATACAAAGTATTGTGTGTCGCTCTACGTATCGGGTGTTGTGTAGTATGTTTAGATTATTTTTGGGTGGTGCCCTCATTAGCCCTTTATAGTCTAGGAACTGGTTGAGGGCTGCTCTAATTCTACTCAGTTACAAACTCAAAGTCCTAAGCTGCACTTCGATCTCGTCGTCCTTACCGAGTAGAGTTCGGTTTCGTTCGTCTGCCTTCCTTCATGGGCCGAGAGAAAACAGGCCCAAAGCTGTGGTAAGTCGGTCTATGGGTACCCTATAGGATATCCCATCGACAGAATATAACTAGAATCAAAGCGGATAGATGCATGTGTAAATTTTATCTTGCTTAGATTTAGTTTGCAATATCGCTCTTCATGCCCTACTTGCTTGCAACTTGAGCAAAACTGGCCATTGCTCTTCACAAAGCGAGGCTTTGGAGTTGCAAAGGCCGCCTTGCCTTTCTTGGGGGTATAGCCAAGTCCCTCTTTGCAAAGGGAGAACCTTTGGCTACCCAAGCACTTAAGCAAGCGGGCGTCTCCACCATAGGCATTGCCTAAGGCTAGAGTGAGCTTACCAACCTCCTTCTTAAGGGTCTCATTCTCAACCATTAGTGAAGTATCACAAGTGACAACATCACTAGTAGAGGAGATAGAGTTAGAAGTGCTACAAGAAGGGTTAGTTGGGGTGATGATGATGGGTTCATAGAAAGATTCATTGATTATGTCACAAGTTGATCCCATGTTACTTGTTGAAACACGCTCTTTCTCCTTTTGCTCAACAAGAGATGAGTGAGCTTTTTCAAGCTTAGAGTGAGCTTTGTCAAGCTTCTCATGTGCATCCTCTAGCCTCTCATGAGAGTGGTTTAGCTCATCAAAGGATTGCTTGAGAGCTTGAAGCTCTTTCCGCAATGCTTTGCACTCCTTTCTCTTGAGGTCAAAGTGAGTCTTAGCATCTTCCAACATTTCAATTAGTTCATCTTTAGTGGTTTCATCATCATCATCATCATCACTAGAATCACTCTCATCATCGGATTGTACCTTAGTGGACCTAGCCATGAAGCATGTAGATGGAGTGTCGAAGAGAGAGATCTTGTCCTTCATAGCAATACTTGCAAGAGCCTTCTTCTTGCTTGATCTCTTCTCATCATCACTTGAATCATCATCACTTGAGGAATCACTATCCCAAGTGACAACATATGATCCTCCCTTCTTGTTCTTCTTGAGAAACATCTTGTTCTCTTTCTTCTCTTTCTTCTCCTTCTTCTTGCTCTTCTTCTCATCTTCATTGTCACTATGAAGAGGGCAATCCGCAATGAGATGATCTTTGCTATTGCACTTGAAGCATCTTCTATCCTTCTTATTGTACTTGTGTGAACTCTTCTTCCTTCTTGCTCTATAGCCCTTCCTCTTCATGAACTTGCCAAATTTCTTGACAAATAGAGTCATATCTTCTTCATCATCATCACTTTGGCTTGAACACTCATTATTGCTTGAATCATCACACTTGATCTTTTCTTTGCCCTTTGATGATGTGGCTTTGAATGCCAAGCTCTTCCTCTTGTCTTCCTTCTTCTCATCCTTCTTCTCCTTGTTCTCTCTTATCTTGTCCTTGTCTTCTCTAAAGGTGTCATTGGTTATCACCTCACCAAGAACTTGGTTTGGTGTCATTGTGTCCAATCCACTTCTCACCAATAGAGTGACCAACATCTCAAATCTTGAGGGAAGACTCCTAAAAAATTTGAATGAGAATTCCTTGTTCTCCACATTCTCTCCAAGTGACTTGAGGTCATTGACAAGCACCTCAAGCCTATTGAACATCTCTGGCACATTTTCATCTTCCTTCATCTTGAAACTTGCAAACTTCTCTTTCAAGATGTATGCCTTGGCCCCCTTCATGGATTGAGTCCCTTCATAAGACTCTTCAAGCTTCTTCCATGCATCATGAGCTCTCTCAATGTTCTTGATTTGCTCAAACACTTCTCTTGAGATTGCTTCATGGATGGCACTCAAAGCAATATCATTGTTTTGGAGCTTCTCCTCCTCGGCCGGGGTGGAAGCCTCCTCATTAGCTACCTCAAACTTCTTGTCAACCACCAACCATATCTTCCGGTTGATTGATTTGATATGGGTGGTCATCAATGCCTTCCAATAGCTATAATTGGTTCCATCAAACTTGGGTGGCCTCTTGGTGTTGTTGATTTGAGCCTTTTTAACACCGTGGGATGTTAAGCCTTGTATGAACGGTGTACTAGCTCCGATACCACTTGAAAGGTCCAGATACGGCTAGAGGGGGGGTTAATAGCCTATTTAAAAATTTCTACAACAACACTAAGCAAACTTGTTAGAATAAAACACAGCGTAAAGCAAGTTTGCACTAGCACTACAAGGGTCAGCAAGCCACCTACCACAAGTCTAGTTACTAGCAAGATATATCCTATGTCACACACAAGAGCTAGATAACTAGTGTAACTAGATTAAGCTACACAAGCTAAGCTAGAGGCTCTACTTTACAAGAATGTAAGGAAAGTAAGTGCAAAGCTAGAGTTAGGAGAGTTATACCGCCAAGAAGAGATGAGCCAATAGATAACCAATCAATCATAATAAGAATCCTCGGTAGAGACAATGTGACACAAGATTTTTTACCGAGGTTCACTTATTGGCCAACAAGCTAGTCCTCGTTGTAGCGATACACCTACTTGGAGGTTCACGCGCTAATTGGCATCACACGCCAAACCCATCACCGGGTGCTGCAAAACCAACACAAGATAGGGATCCACAAGGTACGAGCAATTCACTAGAGATACCTTTTGCGAACTCCCGCGGGGAAGGTTCAAGAATCCCTCACAATCCACCGATCAGAGCCAGAGACAAACACCTTCCTCCGCTCAACGATCCTCGTTGCTCCAAGCTGTCTAAGAGATGGCAATCTCCAAGAATAACAAGAACTCCCGCGACGACGATGATCACCAAGTGCCACTAGTATGCAATCAATCAAGCAATGCACTTGGTTCACTCAATCTCTCATGAAATTGTCAAGTGTATCAATGAGATGAGTGGTAGAGGCTCTGACAAATGAGCACTAGTGTGTGAGTGATGAAATTGTGCAAGAGAGACCCCCAAGGGCCGGCCATACCACCTTATATAGCTCACACTCACAAACTAGCCATTTTCCCACTGAAAAACGCTTTCTGCGCCCACTCCGGACGCTAGCAACAGTGAGGGTCCGGACCATCAACCGCGTCCGGACTGCCCTCAACCGAGCAGCCAACGGCTCTGTCAGCAACCTCCGGACGCCCCTCCGAACGCGCGCAACGCGCAGTCCGGACCATGGCGTATGCGTCCGGTCAGCCTCCCTTTCAAACGGTCTTCTCCCCGTGCTTGCCTCTGCGCGCCATGCGTCTCCAGACGCAACTATTCACAGGGCCCGGACTCAACGCCTTCAGCGTCCGGAAATAATTTCCAGAGCACCCGAGAGCTCCCTCTTCATTTCTTCTCCGAACGCATGTCCGGATCCCTGTCCGGACCATCACCAGCGTCCGAATCATTTCACATAGAACCAATAGAGAGCGCCAAGACTCCGGACGTGTGTCCGGAGCCCTGCGTCCGGACCTCAACCAGCGTCCGGACTCCTCTCCTCAGCCAAGCTGACCTAGGGTATGCTTCCGGATGCACACGCGTTAGTCCGGATAGCCACTACCCTAGCGTCTGGACCTCTGTCCGAAGCTCATTCTTGTTGCCCAAACACTTCTCCAACTTCTCCAAGCTTCCAAGAGCTAACACTAAGTGATCTCAACACTTGTGCACGTGTGTTAGCTTTTAGTTCACATTTATCTTGGAATTAGTTGGTTGTTTCACTAGTTCATTTGATTTTATATGCAATGCAAAGAACCTAGTGGCACATGATAACCGTAATCAAACACAAGAGCTCCCTCCTTGATAGTTCGGCTATCTATCCTAAATGTGATCTCACCCTCTATGGTGACTTGATCACCAAACCGAAAATGGTTCCTATTATCACCTTTGCCTTCACACCATTTTCCTTTGCACCACCATGCTAGAGCTTGTGCCATCCACTTGATTCACCTTGCTCCATCACATGGCATGTACCAACCTATCTCATGATTCACACTTAGAGATCAAGGTTAGTACTTAGGTAGGTTTCATCAATTACTCAAAACCAAACACATAGGGACTCTCAATCGGGCATGGGCACGGTGGCGACTATGAAGCGGCTTTGTGGAGGCAAAGGAGGACAAAGGGGTCAACTTTTATAGCCTTGAAACGCCATCAAGGATGGAAATGAGTGGATAGAGACGAATTTGACCTAGACTTTAGAAGGAAAGGGCAGCTACAACATCTTGGGAGGAAGAAGAAGGATAGTGCCACTAATGATCGAGGCCCACTAGTGAGTGGCAGGAGGGCAAAGATCTGGTCTGCCAGGGAGGCAGAGAGGGAGAGCGCTACATGGTCCAGGCTTCCACTTTTGCAGCTAGAATGGTTTGTTTCCATGGGGCCGTGCATGGGAGGGAAGAGAGGTAGACCGAGGCCTTGGTTTTGAGGGAGAGATGGGCTAGGTTGGCTAGGCTAGATAAAGAGATGGCACATTTTCTTGTTTTTCTTTTCTTGTTTATTTTTTGTCCTTCAAAGCCATTTTCAAAAGAAATTTTAATCATTTTGAGATTTGGTCAAAGCCACTTAGTGTAGTAAAACATATGCACCATCATATATGCACAACAATGTTGTTACATTCTATGATGAATTTTAATTTAATGATTTTTTGTTTTCCTATGTTTTTATGAGCACAAAAATAGAAAAATAAGTCATTTTAACTCTATTTCAAAAGAATCAAATTTTAGGGTGTTACAATTCTACCACCCTTAAGATGGATCTCATCCTCAAGATTTGAAAAATGGTGATCAAAGAGATGTGAATCCTCTAACTTTAGATATTCTTTACTTCCTTTAACAACTTCTCTTTTTCAAACTATAATGCTCCTTGTTTGTCCATTTAGAAACCTATTACTTTTCCGGCCATGATAGTCTTAACTATCTCCTTTTTATTCTTATCTTCCAAAGAACTTGGTGAATCTCTTATTGCAAAGTAGACCCTACCACCGACTTTATAGTATTTGTGACTATATCTGCACGGGTTAGGCTGCTCAACTCTTAAATACAACTCCTTAGTCCTTGTGTCATCCAAATCTTAGGTAGCATAACTCTCCTTTGCTAATGGCATCGTCACTGACTTATTCTTCTCAAGGTGATGTAATTTTTTCAAGTCATGAACCCTGATCAACTCTAATCTAACGCTAATGATGTCACTAGGTCAAACCAACTTGGTGATGATGTCCTTTAGGTCCTTATGTTCCACTAGATGCCACTCTTATGATCTATGTAGATGCCACACATGAATTGATATTTCCAAATCCCCATTTCCAATAGTTCAACTCACATTTCCCTAGTTGATGGTAGTTAATGCTTATCATAAACCATCAATATAAGTTATATAAATGTATAGATATGATCACCAACATAGTTTTATGGGTTTAAACTAATGAATTCCATGAGTTTTGGTGAATATATGTTTTTCTAAGGATTTAATAAAAAATTAGGCAATGATGGCCTATTTGCTCTAGATGAAACTGACCTAAAAGAGTTCTAATACACCATCAAAAGAATAATCCATGTGATTTGACCCGATTGGTCAAGGGGGAGGCTGGCCTACCTATGGGACCCAGCTGGCGGCCTCTTCTTTGGAGGTCAGTTCTGCACCACCTCAATGTCGGTTTGATCTGAGGAATGAGGTGATTTCTGATTATGATTCATAAAGCTATGGGACTTATGGCAGACCCCTATAAAACGAGCCTCTGATCCCTTAATACAGCATAACCTAATTGGGAGAGAAGACCTTCATCATTGAGAAGAGAAACCTTAGAGCTCCACAAATATTCTAGGGCATAGCTAGTTGTTGACGGTAATTATGAGCTATTTTATCACCATCAAAATACCGTCAACATCCTCATTTTCAAAGGAAAACAAGAATAACATAAACATAATTTACCCAATAACTAGTTCCACATGTCCCATGACTATTTGAGTGCAGGTAATGACAAATGGGGACTTTTGGGAGCTAGTGGGCCCACTTAGGGGGTCGGCTGACCACCCTGTGGGGCCACTAGGCCTCCCAAGCCCCCATGATCCATGTAACACCCTCCAGAGCACTTTCTACCCCTTGGATCCAAGTGTGTTTTCTCACAACGGTTCAGATTCGCATCACGAGGATCCATGGGCCCACATCAAGGAGATTAGAATGACAATTCAACTCAGAACCAACATCCAACGCATATGACAAGTGGGACCAACACCCAAGGGGCAGAGGTGGGCCAGAGGACCCACATGGGGGTCGGCCGACCTCAAGGTGGGCCCACCAGGCCACCACTTGGTCCCTGACCAGTGGGACATCATCCAGAAGGAGCAGAGGGGCCCACAGGCCAGCATGGGTGGTTGGCCGACCACCCATATGGCGGTTTCACCCCCTCAACTGCCTCACTCACTCCCCACATGCCTGAAATCTAAGGTCGGTTGGATCCAACGGTGGTTGATGAAGATGACGCGGTTCGCTGACGTGGCATCGGAGTAGCCCCTACTCCACCTCTAGCTATAAATACCCCCTAGGCCCTCACTCTTGCTCATGCTTCATTGGAGAAACTACTCCTTAGTATCTTAGCGGAGCTTTGTAGTAGTGCTATGCTAGTTGGAGGAGAGTGAGGAGTGCTTGGAGGAGAGCCGAGCCTGTCTGGCATCTTCTCCGAGTTGTACCTCAGCGGATGTGATTCTCTTGTAAGTTTAGCACTTGTAAGTGATTCTTCTGAGTTCTTTATAGCATTTGATATTCTACTTCTTGGCATAGCTGTTATACATCTTTTCACGCTTGTTCATCGCTTTACTTTAAGTAGAGTGCTTTAGTCCTTAGCTGGGGTTAAAGTAGTAAGAATAGTGTAGACGTGGTGTCTAGACTAGATCTTGCCTTTGTAAACCACTTATCGCACGGATTGTTTGTGGTAGCTAGTAGGTAGTGACAACCCTATCTAGTCCTCGTATTCCACCACGTGTGTAAGATATGTTCTTAAAAGGTAGGGCCTCAATACAACATGATGGCGTGGTCCGGTTAGAGTTTTGCCCTCTTTCTGATCTATCTCATTGCCTCCTACAAGAGAAGGGCTGATAAGGCCAGTATAACTAGCTATACCTTGTTAGATATCCTTGCTATATCGAACCTCTCAATCTAGTTATCATAGTCTCCCTTGATCCATCATAGGACATATCCATATTCCTAGTTAACTCACTTCTCATTCCCTATGGAAAATACGATACCTCGAATACTCCCGGTGAAGTTCTACAACGATATAATCTGTGCGCTTGCGGATTTATCCAATAGTCATAAGAAATACCAACAAGCATTTCTAGCGCCGTTGCCGCGGAATGGTAGCTATTTTAACTAGAACCCCTTGGTCCTATTATCCTTGTTTGATTTAAACCTTTCCTTCCACATATACACCTATGGATCAAACACCTCTCTTTGAGTATGGTGCTCCAACGGGCGCTAGGTTGGAGCCACCTAGTTCATCTCAGGCCATATTGGACATTCCTTATGAGCTTCGCCCAAGCCTCATAAGGATGGTTCAGAACAAACCTTTTTCTGGGGACGAAGACGAAAACCACTACACTCATCTACGTGACTTTGAACAATTGTGTTCATGTGTCCACATCCATGGGATGAGGCGAGGTACCCTTAAGTGGAAGCTATTTCTGTTCTCTTTGATGGGAATAGCCAAACAATGGTACCTTCGCCACGTAGATGACGCAAACAGAGAATGGGAAAAGTTACAATCCAAATTCTGCCTAGCTTTCTTCCCCACCTCTCGTGTTGTTTGTCTTCAAAAAGAGGTCATCAACTTCTCACAAAAGGAGAAAGAACCTCTTGGTGCGTCATGGGCCCGTCTTTTAGATCTAGTATCATCTAGCCCTGATATTGCTATAACCGGGCCAACATTGTTACAACACTTTTATGGCGGTCTTAGCAAAGATTCTGCACAACTTCTTGACATGACTTCTAGGGGAGCCTTCCTGTGTTTACCCGTTAGTGAAGGGAAAAGTCTTCTCATGAAGATTCTTGAAAACACCCCCTACATTAACATTTATAATGAAGGACCCATAGAAGGAGAAAAACCAGTCCCTAGAAAAGAAATCTCGATAGCCGAATCACCACCACTCCCATCCAAAGATTCTGCCATCGATCCTGAACCAGAAATACCACAAATCTCAAAGGAAGAAGAAATCCAACATCTAAACCATTCCTTCGAGTTCGAGGCCAACCTCTCATATGATCTTGCTGATTTTGGGAATGCCCAAAATTATCCTTTCCTAAAGAGACCTTCTAAGAAACATCTTTCTAGACCTCTCCTGAAGCAATCTCTTCGAAAACCTCCCAAAACAACATCATCTTGCGCCTCGACTTCCCACATGGCACATCAGGAAAAACTTGGGATATTTGATTAAGAAATGTCGAGTGAGCTTATAGAAGAAGAACTAAAGTGTTTAGAAGTAAAATTTATCCTCTCCTTCTCTATGCCCACATCTAACTTATCTTACAAACCCGTCCTTGATCCTGATGATCTCCCATGTGTTTCTTCATTCAAGTCTTATGATGACCCACTTAATGACTCTAGGAATTCATTAAGACACCCGAGGCATGAAAGCCATGAGGGCCATAAATCTGACCAAGAGGAGTATAGTCAACGGTTGGAGCCTCTATCTACCGTTGTAAGTCAAGAATGGTTGGATGAGGCCGAATCCTCAAAGGGAGTCACTAAATTGCCCACACATGTGAGGAGAATATCCTGTCAAGTGTTGGGCATTGATGGTGAAATTTGCTACGATCCTAGCCTCGGGATCAACATCCTTCCTCATTTCCATGTTCCAACACCATCAAAGCATCAACTATCCTAATCACAAAAACACCTTAGACTCCCCAATGGTCAAATCCTTGATTGTCTAGGAGTCCTCCATGATGTTCTTGTGGTGGTTGATGATCTCAAGATCTTCCTAGATTTCCATATCTTTGACCATCCTGGACTTTCCTTTCATCTTACCTTTATCGGAAGGCCAATCATGAGAATCTTGGAGAACAGAGTAGGAAATGAGAAGCTTGGTCATAGAATAGGTGAAGATTATCTACCCGTTTGGTCTTCCCGACCTCTCATCAAAAGGTTAGAATCCAAACCAGTTCTTAATCCAAAGGGTGAGCCAATGTCAATCTCGCCAACAGCCATGACCCATTCAAGCTTTGAGAATAACTTGAAATGTCATGAGAAAGAAAGTGCTCACCCACTCCTTGAAAGGGAGAATGATGTCAACAAGCATGGAAGTTATTCCCCGATCTTCCAATCAAATCCATGCTCAAATGAGAAATCTCCCAAATCAATCCTTCCCTCTACCATCACTACACACATGATCTACAACCTCTTCATGCTTCTAGTTTCAAAAATCTTTGCCAGGTTGATTGTCGATGTATTTGTCTACCATAAATTTTGCAAATCTCGTAGTGGTTTTGGTCTTGAGGATAGGTTCGAAAATGTTGGAGTTGAAGGGGAAACCGCTTCACCAACATGAGTTGCAACTTGAAGGTTTCCCAAAGACAAGCTTGTGTCTTAAAAATAAGCACTTTCGGGAGATAACCCGAGCCTTCTTCCTTTCCATTATAGTTTTCTTGTTAAAAAATATATAAAACAAAAACAAAAATATTTTTAGTTTCCCAAAATTCTAAAATGAATAAAATGACTTTGTAAAATGAGATTAAAGGAATATTTGTGAAATTGTTCCTTCGAGTATTTTTGTCACAAACCATTTCAGGTTTGAACAAAAACAACGATGGAGTAAAACACAAGGTATGTCCAACCAAACATCCTTCAATAATGAAGCACATTTAATAGAAAATTTCACATCCTAGACTTGGATTTTCCCATTATTAAATGTTGCAAAATCCAAGTATGGGGGAGTGTATTTTTTCTAAGAAATTCATGACATGCTTCATTATTAATTTTGTTTGGTTGTCTCTACCTTGCTTTCTCTTTTTACCTTGCTCATCTTGCTAAGTCATGAAAAAATAAATAAATAATAATAATAATAATAATAAATCTGCAAATGCTCATCTGGTTCACCATCCATGATCCTGTCTCCTTTTTTGAATCTCTTTATGTTTTCATGCTTCCTAGTTCTGTTATAAGTATGCTTTGGCTTGAGATATCTTTGAATTCGTATTCCCATAGGCTCTTTAATTTAAGCATGGTGCTTAGGTTAAATAGCCTGCCTTAATCAAATTAGACATGGTGTCAAGTTTGATTATTGAATCAAAATATGCTTGTATGGAATCTGGTTATACTTTTGACTAACCCATGCTAGATAACTTCAAAATTTTGGTGGTTAAGTCATGGGATCTTTCATTAGATACAAGTCAAGGGCTAAGGTAGTAATGAAATAATCTTACACATCTTTGTCTTAACCTTGCTTGGTGAACAATGACGGAACATCCCTTTCTATGCTAAAATGCTAAAGCCAACTTTTCTATAACATAGAAGATGTCCTCTATTTCTATGACAATAATGCCCTTGCTTCAAAATATTTGTGCATTCCTTCGGGTATGTGTTGTCCACTAATCCTTCGTAGGAGAGAAGCAATGAATGGAGAAAAGGGTCTGAGTACAATGCGATGATTCACAGGAGAAAGACCATTCGCTATCATCAATGTCATGACACATGGAATTGACATGCTTCAAGATTACGGCTGCGACACCTTTAAAGGTAAATGGTCAATGTCTTAAAGTCCTTCATGAACATGAATCACCTAAGCATGAAATTGACTTGATATATTTTGTCCTTAATCCAATTAAGAACTAAAATTTACATGTTTTAATTTTTGTTCACTTTTCGTGTTCGACCCTAGAATTAGCATGTACCTAGCCTTGTCACCTCCCACACAAAATCTTGGCCCATTTGGCCCCGAAAGGCGGTCGGCCGACTGCATGTTGAGGCTTCTCAGCCCGACGTTGCACGACCTACCTAACTTGACCTGTGGGACCTCTAATCCAGGCTCGGTCGAGCCAAACCTCTCTAAAAGCGGTCGGTTGACCGGGTTTTTTGCCCTTCAGCCTTGCACATTGCTCCTGAGCGTTGGACCAACATTCCTATCTTGTTTCCGGCACGATCCAAGTGAAAATAAAGGCGAAGGACGTTGGTTTCTCTCTTCTTAACCTCTCCCTCTCCTTCTTCCTCCTCTTACCTTGTTCTTCTTCACCACCAGTAGAAATTCCATCTCCTCTTGGTTCCATTCTCACCTTCCTTGACCTCACCATGGTTCCACCAAAAAGAAGATCAAAAGAGCGATATGGAAAAGTTTCTACGTGTTGTTGCCAAAGAGAGCTTTACCAATTTAGAAGAAAGGGTTTCTAAGGAGAGAATGGCGCGTCTAGATCTTGAAGATAGCTTTAATGATCTTTGCATTATCACTAATGCAAAGCTCAAGCACTTATCCATAGCCATTGAGAGAGAGGATCTCCTTGCCCCTCCTTCTCCTTAGCCATCCTCTAGAGCCATCGACAACTCGCCTCATGGCCCTGATAGAAGAGATGTTTGTCATCCCTAGTGCTAAGGCCATAGGACCTTCTCTCTCCATATTCTTCCTTGGATTACCTTAGCCCTTCATAACAACAAGATATTAGGCTTGATAGTCTATCACTCATGAATCAATGAACACGTGCCTAAGCTATTAGTGACAAATGAAACTCTTGGTTCTGCTGGTATCTTACCCCAACAGAACCCCTACATTTGATCTCTTCTTGTTCTGTGCTCCAGTATGCAGTGAAACAAGTATGGGGGTATCGGTCGACACCCCAACATACCATTTCACCAGATCGACCATGGAATCATGATGTACATGATCATGACATGTCCCACGAAAAAAATTAGACCTCATCGGCCACTTTTGTGCATCGGGCGATGCATGTTCGGAGCCAAATCGCAGAACGGACAGAGCAGATCAATGTTCAGAGGTAAGGGAGTCTAATGCAGAGACCGAAGTGGCCAAATGGCCCCAAAGGGCGGTCAGCTGACCAGCCAGCGTCCACTCAACTTCAACATCCATTCTGTCTGGTTTGCCATGTCTCTCCCCTTTTCCTTTATGTTTTATTTGTTTTACTCATTTCCCCATTTAAATAAAAATAATAATAAAATAAAATAAAATTTTATTTCATCATGAAATCAATTGCTTAGTTTATTTCCCTTTTAATATTGAATAAAACCAAGAAGATCGCATTCGAAACTAAAACTTGAAAAGTGACATGATCTATGATGTTCTAAGGGTAAAAGCGTCATAAAGATGAATTCTTGCTTTTGCTTATGCTAGTGGGAAAATACTTTGATAGGAAAATCATATTGACTAAGTTGTTGATTCATGTGATATAGTTCTCGGCTCATGATTCATACCCTATCTATTTAAGGTTCTTGGAGATTAATTTTTTGAAAATGTCATAAAACCATAATGTCACTACTCCTCTATAGTGAGAAAATTCCTACCACAACCATATATGCTCTTTTATGATATAAGCTTTCTACATAAGCTGCTTGCTTTGTGTTGAGTTCGGTCAAGTTTTGTAACCCTTGTTGAGAGACTTATCATGCTCCCAAGATCAAGATCACGTACACGCCACATATACATGCTGCTTCTACACTGGAAGTACGCAGAAACATGCCTTACATTTTCCACATAGTTCATACTCCATGTTCCAATAGAAAATTCTCTCTCTAGTATATGTTGGTCAATGAGATATAGACTATGCAAAATTATGAAAAATATGAAGAAAAAAAATATATATATAGGGGCACATGAAGGTCCCAAGTTTTAGAAAAAAAATGATGAGTAAATCAAAGCTCATAGAAAAAGAAAAATAAATAAATAAAGATAGCAATGTCTCAAAATTATAAGTTAGGAAGAGAGATCTTATAAAGGAGTTTTGATCATTCACCATGTTTCCACACACTTGCACATCTTGATCTAAGAGTATGACATTTCTCTCCTTGGATCTGAAATTTGACTTTACAATATATGCAAGGTAAGTTTGCTACATCTTTTATCCCTACCTATAGCTCCACATAAGCCTTTAGAGTAGGAGGAAAAAAAAGGAAAATTTCAAACATATGCCTTGGTGAGGAACCATACACCTTATGAGTGATCTAGAGTACTATATGAGGAGTAAGTTGACTTATGTGCTTTCTTTTGAAAAATTACCAAAAACTCCAAGTACTAAAATATGGTTTGGGAAGATGACTTTGCTTTGAGAGCTGTTCCATTTCTCAACTTCTCAAGGATATATGCTAGACAATACCACATATCCCACTTGTATGACAAAATGTCTTGAGTGAATCTTTATGCTTGCTTTATACTTTGAATAACATAGCCATGTTTACTTTTATCCTTTACTCGAGGACGAGCAAAGAGGTAAGTATGGGGGATCTTGTTGACGGTAATTATGAGCTATTTTATCACCATCAAAATACCGTCAACATCCTCATTTTCAAAGGAAAACAAGAATAACATAAACATAATTTACCCAATAACTAGTTCCACATGTCCCATGACTATTTGAGTGCATGTAATGACAAATGGGGACTTTTGGGAGCTAGTGGGCCCAATTAGGGGGTCAGCCGACCACCCTGTGGGGCCACTAGGCCTCCCAAGCCCCTATGATCCATGTAACACCCTCCAGAGCACTTTCTACCCCTTGGATCCAAGTGTGTTTTCTCCCAACGGTTCAGATTCGCATCACGAGGATCCATGGGCCCACGTCAAGGAGATTAGCGTGACAATTCAACTCAGAACCAACATCCAACGCATATGACAAGTGGGACCAGCACCCAAGGGGCAGAGGTGGGCCAGAGGACCCACATGGGGGTCGGCCGACCTCAAGGTGGGCCCACCAGGCCACCACTTGGTCCCTGACTAGTGGGCCATCATCCAGAAGGAGCAGAGGGGCCCACAGGCCAGCATGGGTGGTCGGCCGACCACCCATATGGCAGTTTCACCCCCTCAACCGCCTCACTCACTCCCCACATGCCTGAAATCTACACCACATACTCAAAGACGGTGCTGAGGTCGGTTGGATCAAACGGTGGTTGATGAAGATGACGCGGATCGCTGACGTGGCAACGGAGTAGCCCCTACTCCACCTCTAGCTATAAATACCCCCCCTAGGCCCTCACTCTCGCTCATGCTTCATTGGAGAAACTACTCCTTAGTATCTTAGTGGAGCTCTGTAGTAGTGCTATGCTAGTTGGAGGAGAGTCAGGAGTGCTTAGAGGAGAGCCGGGCCTGTCTGGCGTCTTCTCCGAGTTGTACCTCAGCGGATGCGATTCCCTTGTAAGTTTAGCACTTGTAAGTGATTCTTTCGAGTTCTTTATAGCATTTGATATTCTACTTCTGGCATAGCTGTTATACATCTTTTCGCGCTTGTTCATCGCTTTACTTTAAGTAGAGTGCTTTAGTCCTTAGCTGGGGTTAAAGTAGTAAGAATAGTGTAGACGTGGTGTCTAAACTAGATCTTGCCTTTGTAAACCGCTTATCGCATGGATTGTTTGTGGTAGCTAGTAGGTAGTGACAACCCTATCTTGTCCTCGTATTCCACCACGTGTGTAAGATAAGTTCTTAAAAGGTAGGGCCTCAATACAACACGATGGCGCGGTCCGGTTAGAGTTTTGCCCTCTTTCTGATCTATCCCATCGCCTCCTGCAAGAGAAAGGCTGATAAGGCCAGTATAACCAGTTATATCTTGTTAGATATCCTTGCTATATCGAACCTCTCAATCCAGTTATCATAGTCTCCCTTGATCCATCATAGGACATATCCATGTTCCTAGTTAACTCATTTCTCGTTCCTTGTGGAAAATACGATATTTGGAATACTCCCGGTGAAGTGCTACAACGGTATAATCTGTGCGCTTGCGGATTTATCCAATAGTCATAAGAAATACCAACACTAGTTAAGTTAGATCTTGAGAGATTCAAGCTTCTTGCTTGAATTCCAGATCCTGTCAAGAGCTTAGCTTGGTAAAGCCTATGTATCCTTCATTTGCTACATTTACTATGACATTGTTCTTCATATTATTTATGTTCTTAGTTTATATTGGTTATATGCTTAGATATATTTATGCTTAAGATCACAAACACTAATACAGAGGAGGCTTTTAGTCCCGGTTTAGAACTGACTTTAGTCTCGGTTTTCCCAACTGGGACTATGGATCCAGGACTAAAGACATTTTCTTTAGTCCCGGTTGCCACAACCGGGACTAAAAGTTCTCCTTGCTTAAAAAAAATAATGCCTCTCATAGCTGCTCCCCGTGAGATTCAAACCACCAGCCACCCCTTCCCTTCCCCGTTACCCTTCCGGCCGCCACCGCACGTCGGCACGTGGACATCTGGCCTCCGCCGCCACCACAAACCACGCGGCCGGTCTAGAAGGAGGAGTTCTCCTCTCGTAGTGCCGCGACTGGTGCCCACCCCGCCCCTAGATTGACTTCCACTAGACTAGCTTCTACTTTTGATGGTAAGGAGTCCCTAGCTTTCCTTTGGTGGATCATTCCTAGATGCCATTTTTTTGGAAGATCGTTTTTCCTTCACCACGAAGGACTCAAATTGAGATTATTGCTGTCGTATAGTGTTGGTCTCCTTCTCTTCCCCATCTTTCTCTCGGCTGCTCAGTGTCGAGCACCACCACCACTTCTGCGGCCGGTGGAGGCGGGCTCAGCGGAGGTGCTCTCCTCGCCGGCGCCGCCCCGGCCCCCGCCTACGTTGGATTCGCGCAAGGAGGAGACGCGCGAGACCCAGCTCGCACTACAGCCGGTGATGCGCTGTTCACCACCAAGGTTTTTGTTCCTCTCTTTCCCTTTCTTCTCTGTCGTGAAATATCTTCCAGCCAAAAGAAACTGCGGATAGGTGAGCTGGGATGAATCTCCTAGATTGGAGGGAGAGATACAGGGATTTGGAGTAGTATCTTAAAAAATTTAGCTATTGATAATGGGGTAGTAATCTGTTTGTGCCCTCTCAATTACGTTTGTGGCAGTTTTTCACAATTGGGGATGAGATAAGTAATCTGTTTGAGATGCTCTTGAGCATAATCATGGGATAGTGCTAGTTTGGGAGTGATGGCGATTGTCGAAGTTCCACTTGATTTGGGAGGAGTTAGTGTCTAACCTAGCGCTGCAACATCCCCAAGACCAAACACATGTCGTTCGTTCCCCAGATTTAGCTCTACCACTGCAAAATAATGTAGCTTAATACTACTGTGCTCCAGCAACAGACGTAGCTGCAGCCATAGGAAATGAGCAGGCTGTGATGAGGACTGGCACAATCTTCCGAGAGGTAACTGGTAAGTTCGACTTGTGGAGATCTCGACGTTGGCGATCCTTCTTCAAATCAGACACGATTCGAACCCTGCAACCGTTACACCACTGCTCCATTGGTTATCAACCCAGCACAACTTGATTGACCTCGCCAAGAAGGCTTTTCCTGCAAGCGAATCAAAGAACACAAGCAAGAAGGTTTAAACACACAATCTGAAATTGCAAATATGAATGACGCGAATATCAATAGAGGGTTCAAGAACTCGGTTCCAAAGGACTAATCGACACAGTGGAGGAGATCAAGACCGAGGGCCCTAGATCACTGTAAAAAGATTTGTCACCACAGTTACAATGAACGACTCAGTTTCTCGATGGAAAACTAGACTCTAAACAAAACCCGAGTCTCAACAGCGGCGGCTACGTGGAATATAAAAGAGAGGCGTCCTAGGGTTGAGGGCGACCAGGGGGAAGGCGCCCACAACTTAGGCTTAAGGCCCGACTCGATACATGGCCAAGTTGACCAAAACAGGTGATGCAGCATCTTGCCGTGGTCACACAGATTAATCCATGACCCATCTGGAGCTGGGACCAGATCCAAAACAACGACGTTGTCGTCCCCTTTCCAACGAGTACAAGATCGTCCCATTTCGACGTCGTATGAGGGAGTTATGGTCGAAACATTGAGGACGTGTCTGCTGAATCCGAAGGTGACATGGCAGCTGAGTTGGAGACGAGTTGCAACTTGAGAAAGACGATGGCGTAGGCGTGTCCAGCGTGATGATGTCCTCATCAGGCTGCTTAGTTCGGAGCTCGGCGGCAGCACCCCGCAACCCCCAACCCGCCATCCGCGAGGTTGGCCTCGTCGCTACCCACACTGCTTCGTCGCAAGGCATGACGCCCTCCCGGGCCCTTTCCTCGTGCGGCCTCATTTGGTTTGCCACTACTGGGGTCCGCGTGACTGTGTCCTCCGACCCCTCTGTGCTGCTTGTGCCTGGCCTCTGGATCGGCGCTCACAAGGGTTCCCTAGGCTGTGAGGTGGCGTGGGCTTGGAAAATTCTGAATTTTTGCTCAGGACTGGTGGCCCCTGTAATTCGAGCTAGCTGTGTATGCCAGACCGATTAGCAGGATTCGACATGTTGAACAAGTGCAGCAAGTAATGGAGATCAGAGATTTTGATCGACTGTATTACTCCACAGTACTTCAGATTCAGGCAATATGTTGACTTTGCCAAAGGATTAGTGTTATTTAGTTCATTTAGCACATGCCCTGCATAAATAGTGTTACCGAGGAACATTAGTGTCCTTAGGGAATTCAGAATCAGGTCATCGACATCGTGAACCCCATACTGGCTGCGAAAGAGATTAATCACTCTAAGCTTAATCTGATCACCCTTTTGACAACCATTTAGTAGCAAACCTTCGTCCAACCAGTAATCAACTAGTTGTTCCTTACTAATAGATCCATGTTGTGCGAAAAAGAGTGCAATATAGAAATCACTGTTGTTGAGTGGGTTTCAGCTTGTCATAGCTGTATTGGAGTCGATAAAACATTTCATCACATCTTCATTGTTGAACGAATGATGTCATTCCTTGACATTTTATTCTAATTACATTTTATAGGTTTCTCACTAATCTGCTGCATTTTGTTCTTCATCAACTGAGTTGACAAACTTATTTCTTTCAATCTGTGGCCTGCTTATACTTGGTGGATGTCAAGCGCCTCAACGCTCAACGTCGCCGGACCGCGGCTACGTAACTCATAGTCGCGCTCCAGGCCTTCACCGTGAGAAGATCTCACCGGTGGCTTGAGAGAGTTAGAGAGAGAAGCAACTTTAGGATAATTGATCTTGCTTAATTCTCTCCAAGTCTGTTACACGGCATATATAGCCAATGGCCCAACTAATCTCTCCTATAATTAAGGCATGCAAAAGGAAACTAAGTCCTATCTTTCTAAACTTAGCCACTGACGGTGGCACCTGCCTTGGCTGCGCGCTCCGCAGCCCTCCTGGCGTCACGACGGCGCCTATAGGTGCGCCCATACATGACATCTCTCCCCCCCTCGACGATCAGCTCGTCCTCGAGCTGAAACTGGGGAAATTTGTCGCGGAAGTCTGCAACATCCTCCCATGTAGCACCAGCAGTGGACTGCCCTTTCCAGCGGATGAGCACCTGCCGAACACCCTTGTCCAGCCGGTACCGAACAGCCTGCTCAGATTCTGGAGTCACCGCCCCATGATGAGTGGGTGGGAGGGGAGGTGGCGTAGCTGGTGGTGTGCCGACGAACTTATTTAGAAGGCCGACGTGAAAGACATCGTGAAGCTTGGCACGCGGGGGCAGTGCTAGACGAACAGCCACCTGGTTGATGCACTCGGTGATTTGGTAAGGCCCGACGAAGCGCGGCTTCAGCTTGGCCTTGGGCGCCTGGGGAAGAGAGGAAGCTGCCCGTTGGCGAAGGCGCAGCAGCACCCAGTCACCCACGATATAGGAGACCGGTCGGTGCAGGCGGTCGTAGAACTTCTTCTGGACAGCCTGGGCTTGTTCCAGGCGATAGCGGACATCCGCTAGGAGCTCCTCGCGTGCAGCCATTGTCTTGGCCACCGCCGCCACCCGGGTCTCGCAAGGCTCATAAGAGCGGATGGAGGGGGGGTCCCTCCCATATACCACCTTGAAGGGAGTGTCCTTGAGCGACGATTGATACGCCGTGTTGTAGACGTACTCCGCCCATGGAAGCCAGCGCAGCCACTGCCGTGGTCGATCCCCAGTGAAACACCGGAGGTACATGACGATGACTTTGTTGGCCGCCTCCGTTTGGCCATCAGACTGCGGGTGGAAGGCGGACGTCATGTGCAGCTTGGGGCCGGTGAGTTGCATCAGCTCCCGCCAGAACGTCGAGGTGAACATGGAGTCCTGGTCCGACACCATGGACTGAGGGATCCCGTGAAGACGCACGATTTCGCTGAAGAACGCCTGGGCCACGGACTCTGCACTGTAGGGTGAGCCAGTGGGATAAAATGACAGTATTTGCTAAATCGGTCTACCACTGTGAGGATCACCGATTTGCCCCCAACGCGAGGCAGCGCTTCGATGAAGTCCAAGCCGATGTCGGACCACACAGCCTAGGGAACGGGCAGGGGCAGCAGCAGACCCGCCGGGTGTAGGTGTTCAGACTTGTTGCGTTGGCACGTTGCGCAGGCGCTGACGAAGTCCTGGACCACTTGGCGCATGGCGGGGAAGTAGAAGTCCCAGCGAAGGCGATGTAGAGTCCGCTGCACCCGTTCATGTCCGTCGTTGTGCGTAGCAGCCACCACTTCGAGCAGCAGTGGTGAGTCCGGCGGGATATAGAGCCGGTCAGCATACGCCACCATGCCGTCCAGCAGCGACCACGGCGCTCCCCTTGTGCCGGCTGCCAGTTCATCTCTGAGGGCGACCAGGGCTGGTTCTTGTCGTTGAGCATGACGAAGACGGTCGACGAAGTCGAAGCGAGGCGCGGACAGCGCCAAGACCAAGCCCTCCTCGCTGGTGTCGCGCCGGGACAGCGCGTCGGCAACGGTGTTCGTGGCACCCGGCTTGTATTCCACCGAGAAGTCGAAGCCGAGGAGCTTCCCCACCCAATGGTGTTGTGGGATCGTCGAGAGGTGCTGGTCGAGGAGGAATTTGAGGTTGTAGTGGTCGGTGCGGACGAGGAACGCGCGCCCCCACAGGTACGGCCTCTAGTGGCGCACGGCGTGCACCAACTCAATGAGCTCCCGATCATACGCTGCCAGAGCGCGGTGACGGGGGGCGACCGGCCTGCTGAAATAGGCGATCGGATGGTGCTCCTGCAGCAAGACCGCCCCGAAGCTATGCGTGGATGCGTCACACTCAACAATGAAGCCCTTGGTGAAGTCGGGCAGCGCCAACACAAGAGCCGACGTCACGGCTGTCTTGAGTGCCTGGAAGGCCGCCTCGTCGTTCCAGGCAAAGCCCTCCTTCTTCAGCAACGCAGTGAGGGGCGCCGCAATCTTGCCGTAGTCGTGGACGAACTTGCGGTAGTACCCGGCGAGGCCCAAGAAGCCACGCACCGCGCGCGCCGAGCGAGGTGCCGGCCAGTCGTGAATGGCCTGCACCTTGGCCAGGTCCATGGCCACACCATGGGCGGAGATGATGTGGCCCAGGTATGCCACGGAAGGTGACCCAAAGGTGCACTTGGATCGCTTGACGAAGAGGACATGGCGGTGAAGTTCGGCGAGGACGGCGCAGATGTGCCTCAAGTGATCTGCCCAAGTCTTATTGTAAATCAATATATCATCAAAAAAGACAAGGATGAACCGGCGAAGAAATGGACGGAGCACGTCATTCATGAGCGCCTGGAATGTTGCCGGGGTGTTGCATAACCCGAATGGCATCACCAGGAACTCATAGAAGCCGTCGTGGGTTCGGAACGCCGTCTTGTGCACATCAGCCGGACGCATCCGGACTTGGTGATAACCGGAGCGGAGGTCCAGCTTGCTGAAGAACTGTGCACCATGCAGCTCATCCAGGAGTTCGTCGACGAGGGGGATGGGAAAGCATCCTTGACGGTGAGGGCATTAAGAGCGCGGTAGTCCACGCAAAACCGCCAAGCCCCGTCCTGCTTCTTGACCAGCAGCACCGGCGATGAGAACGCCGAATCGCTGCGACGTACTATGCCTTGGTCCAGCATGGCGGCGCATTGCCGTTCCAGCTCGTCCTTGTGCACCGCCGGGTAGCGGTAGGGTCGAACCGCCACAGGTGTAGAGCCGGGTTTGAGGACGATGGCGTGATCCCGTGCTCGCTACGGTGGCAGTCCCGCCGGCTCAGCAAATACCCCCTCGAAGGAGTGCAGCAGCTCCTCAAGAAGGGCGTTCGGTGTCGTGGTGGCGGTGAGTAGGGGTGGCCGACGGTCGGCGATGTCCGACCAGGAGACCTGGCGGCCTTGGTGTAGGAAGGAGACGGTGCGGTCAACGAAGTCCCACACCACCCGGCCAAGGGTGACCATCCATTGAGTCCCCAAGACGAGGTCATACCCCGCGAGCGGCATGACGAAGAGGTCGATGGAGAACGGCTCGCCCTCGATGATGACCGGGGCGCGGTGGATGACGCCCGGGCAGTTGACGTGCTCGCCGTTGGCCACGGTGGCCGTGAGGCGTGGGCGTGGCTGGATCGGTAGGCCGGTGCGGCGGGCGACGTCCTCGGCGATGAAATTACGGGTGGAGCCGGTGTCCAGGAGCGCGACGAGGGTGGCGGCGCCCAGGGAGACCCGCACCTGTATGGAATCACAGATGGGCATACCGGCCACTGCTCTGAGAGAGAAGACAGGGTCGCCGTCCGGTGGATCGTCCCCCGCTGGTTCCTCGTCGGCGGCCGCGATCTCCACACCATTGAGGAAGAAGATGCGGCAGCAGACGCGATTGTGGCCGCGGGAGTACGGTTCATTGTAGTTGAAGCAGAGGCCGAGATGGCTCCGTTCCGCCTGTTCCTCCGGGGACAGCCGCTTCACAGGCGGCCCCTCCCGTCGCGGCTGGGCCGCGCCCACTGGTGGTGCGGGTAGTGCCAGCTGCTGTGGCAGCGGCGGCAGCAGACCGCGCGAGCCAGGGCCTGAGGTGGCCTGTCGATCTCCATGAGCTCCACCTGACGCGCCAAACTCATTGCGGTGGCGAGTGTCTCGGGATTGTGGATGCGCACCGCGTGACTCAGAGGCGGAAGGAGGCCGCCGGTGAAGAGCTGGACCCGTTGGGTCTCGTCAAGCCGATCGGCGCGGGGAAGGAGTGCTTGGAACCGATTGGAGTACTCCTCCACTGTCCCTGTGCACCGGCACTCGGAGAGCTCGAACATCGGGGCGGAGCGGAGGGGTGGCCCGAACCGCAGGTGCAGGAGTTCTTTGAATCGGCCCCACGTCGGGGCGCCATCGTCTTCTTCGAGCTGGTTGTACCACAGCTGCGCGACGTCGTCCAGATGGTACGATTCCATCCGCACGCGTTCCTCCCCCATAGTGCGGTGTTGGCGGAAATACGACTCGCATTTGTTGATGAAGAGAATCGGATCGACCGTGCCATCAAAGCGGGGGAAATCCCACTTTTTGTGTTTGATGAACTGATCTTGGTCACGCTGCTCGTCCGGGCGACGGCCCCCGCCGTTTTCCGACGACGATGAGGACTTGTCCTTCATGGCCACCATGTCGGACTTCAGGGATGTCACCTTGGTGTTGAGGGTCTTCAGTGCGGTGAGCACGTCTGCGAGGGTGGGTTCGGCCATGGCTGCGGTGGAGGTTTGCGGTGATGGCGGCGGCGACGGGTGGTGGGTTGCGGCGGAAGATTGGGTGGAGCGGGTGGGAGAGGATCGGCGTGACACTGATACCAGGTTGTCAAGCGCCTCAACGCTCAACGTCGCCGGATCGGGGCTACGTAACTCGTAGTCGTGCTCCAGGCCTTCACCGTGAGAAGATCTCACCGGTGGCTTGAGAGAGTTAGAGAGAGAAGCAACTTTAGGATAATTGATCTTGCTTAATTCTCTCCAAGTCTGTTACACGACATATATAGCCAATGGCCCAACTAATCTCTCCTATAATTAAGGCATGCAAAAGGAAACTAAGTCCTATCTTTCTAAACTTAGCCACTGACGGTGGCACCTGCCTTGGCTGCGCGTTCCGCAGCCCTCCTAGCGTCACGACGGCGCCTATAGGTACGCCCGTACTTGATAGTGGAATATTAGATTCAAGCTTCAGCTATGGCCTTTAAGATTGTTTCTGAGTTTGTGGAGCATGTCAAGCCATGACAAGATGTACTAGAGTTTTTCTCTGGAACATTTTCTTTCTCTGCACATTTAGTTCCAGGTGTCAGTAAAAGTACAATCATACTATATGTCTATATGTGTGTAGTTGTAGCCTGTAGTTGATGATGGCATCTTTGACACAATAGAAATGGATCTTTCTACTGATTTATCAGTAGAAGTACACTGCATATAGAGAAGGGATCATCCCTGAATTTTAGATGTCAGTGCTTCTAGTTAAGCTATAATAACACTGAAAAGCATTATGTTAGTTCACAGAGCATCTCATCTTCATGGCCAATGTAGCTGCTTGAACCAGCTCGTTCATACTCGATGTTCTCACATTGCTCGCCCCCAGCTTCTTGATCTTCATAGTGTTCATTTCCAAGGTAGCTGCTTGAACCAGCTCGTTCTTTGGACTGTCTGCTTGACGGAGCCCCTTACCTGTGCCATGGATGCTAGGCAGTAATCTAGCTCCAATCGAAAACTAAACATTTGCATATTCCAAGCTGGGAAAAAGGAGGCAATACCATAATTTAGCGGAGACAAACCAAGGGCCGAGAGAGGGAGGAGGTTGATGATGTAGATTAAGGCCATTTGGTAGCATGGAATAGTTTGTTTAACCCTCCTGGCAGCAGCACTGTAGTTTTGGCTTCAGTTTAAATAATTTCAGTTAGTGGTGCTGAATATAGGTTCCATATTTCTGGTTTTGGGCGCTGTGACGACTTTTGAGGTTGTTCTGAAAGTTAAGGGGCTACTGAATGAGTTATTTCCTTCCCATGATTTGTTGTTGCATGTGGTGTGGCATAGTAGAATTTTGAAGTTAGCTAAATTATTTGTTGGATGAAATGTTGATCCTATAAATGATCTGCTATTGAGTTGCTCAAACTCCTACTGCTATCAAGCTAGTGCTGTTTTTTTTGATAAAGTATACCTGTATTAATTAATAGAAAAACATGTCCAAATACAAGTACACCGAAAAAGGATACGAAAGACAGCTGTCCAACCTATACTCTATGAGAAAGTAAACCGGCTGCAATCGCTGCCGACGAAGACCGCCGACACCAGCCGGCGCCGCCAAACCTGAATCAGCAGAAGCCGGAGGAAACCACCGGACCTCTGGTCTGCATGCTAATACTAATATGTAATATGCCCCCACTGCAGCCCCGGTCGTGGGCCGAAAATTCGAGGAGCAGGCCTTCAAGGCCCAGCCCAAAATTGAATTAACCTTGCCTCCAGGAACAGAAAGCAATCGCGCCGCCAGGTCGAGCCGCCACACGCCGTCCGGTGCTCGGCAGGCGGCAACTGCCTCGCGCCGGTGCTCGGCCCCTCCCCTGCTGCTCGGCGGGCTCCCTGGCCTCCGGTCTCGGCGCCTCGCTCCGCCACCGCCCGCCGTTCCGCCCCCGCGGCCCCGCCCGCTCCAGCTTCCAGCGGGCTGCGCGTGAGCGCGTCTGCTACGGCTGCCGGCTTGCTGCGCCCGCCCGCTCCGCCCTTGGCCGGCGACCGGCGTTCAGCGGCCACAGCCAGCAGCCAGCAACTGCGCAAGGCAAGGGACTACTGCTTTCTGTACAGTACAGACGTACAGTGCTGAGGTGAGTACTGATTGTTCTTGTTTTTTTATTGTTTTCAAATTTAATACTTAGATAGATTAGATTGAAGATGGTTCAAATTTAATACTTAGATAGATTAGATTGAAGATGGTTCAAATTTAATACTTAGATAGAAGATGGTTCAATGTTCTATACATCTTTGAACAATTTGAATTGATCCAAATGATTGCTATATGCCTATATATATTAGTGTACTGTATAGTGACCAAATTCCCCCTCCCCCCGCGATTGTTCTTGTTTTTTTTATTGTTTTCAAATTTAATACTTAGATAGATTAGATTGAAGATGGTTCAAATTTAATACTTAGATAGATTAGATTGAAGATGGTTCAAATTTAATACTTTGATAGAAGATGATTCAATGTTCTATACATCTTTGAACAATTTGAATTGATCCAAATGATTGCTATATGCCTATATATATTAGTGTATTGTATAGTGACCAATTCCCCCCCTCCCCCCTCGCGTTCTGTTTCTGGATCCACCGCTGCCTCATGCACCAAGAAATGCCTTCTGATGGTGATATTATCTTTATTTGCAACAAGAAACGCTGATGCTTGAACAACTGTTTAGCCTTCAGTGACTTCATGGTCAATGTGTGCCACATTTTGTTGTAATGAATGAATGTTCTACTCCCCTTGTCTACTTATTAAGATAGCTTGTCCATGTCGTCGCAAAAAAAAAAGATAGCTTGTCCATGTTCTCAACTATTTTCTGTAAATTAATTAGGCTCTTTTTAATTTGGTGGAGGCTCTGTAATTCCTGTTTTGGTTCCTCTTGCTGGCGATAAGACAAGATAGTTCATTTGGCTGTCAAGCTTACTACTTCCTGGGCCTTTTTCATCCGAATCATTCGCACGTGGGCTATGATGCATCACCCAGCAGCAATGTGTACGTGGACTAGCAAGGTTTGACCCCTGGCTAACTCTGGATAGTTGGAGCCAGGTGTGGGCACGGATCAGGTTGTACCCGTTGAAAAGATCAAGATGCCCAAGAGGGGGTGAATTGGGTTTCTTTTAAATTTCTAAAACAAATATGAAAACCTATCAAATGCCAATCACCCCCTAGTGCCTACGGTCCGTGTGTCCTAGCTAGAAAATGGTAGCTGTTCAAGGAAATTAAGAGCAACCTAAGTAATTCTAGTAGGTAAGATAAAAACAAGACAGAATGTAATGCGGAAATGTAAAGAGCTAGGGAAAAGAAATTCTCAGGGACGCAGCGATGTTCTCCCGAGGTATCGAGGTGTCGACACACCCCCCTAGTCCTCGTTGGAGCACCTCGCAAGGTATCGCTCCCCCTCTACCCGCGCAAGGGTAGAGTGCTCTCTACGGGCTGATTCTTCGCCACTCCGGCTCGGTGAATCGCCCACAACCGATCACAGAAGCTTGGAGAAGAGCCGCCAACAATCTTCCGGCGATCACTTCCTCCGAACACCACCAAACCGTCTAGGTGCTGTCGAACACTAAGAGTAACAAGCACAAGACCTTCACTTGACCAACTCAAGGCTAGGAAGATGGATGGATGCACACAAGTCACTCCTAATCACTCTAGGAGGGAAGAACAAGATGAACTCTCTCTAATCTCTCCCTCACTAGGCACTTGACTCTCCAAAGATTTTCTCAAGGTGTCACCAGCTGAAACAAAGGCCAAGAGGGGTCCTAAGGACGAAGGGGGCAACTATAAATAGTCCACACCTCCAAAACTAGCCGTTTTTTGCTTTTTCCTCTCTCTACGAAGCCACCGGACTAGTCCGGAGCTTACACCACCAGACCAAGCACACTGGTCCGGAGCTCACTCTGAATTCCAACTCAGGCACCGTCGGACTACTCTGCTTGGTCCGACGCCCTGGTCCGACGCACTGGTCCGAAGCCAGGGTGCTCACTGAGTGAAAAACATCTTCTCTTCTTTGAACTACCGGACCACTCTCCTTGGTCCGGAGCCCTGGTCCGACGCTCTGGTCCGGAGCCAGGGGGCTTACTGTATGAAAACACCCTCCTGTCTTGAAGCATCGGACTAGCCGTCGGACTCACCGTCGGACTAGTCCGGAGCCTTCTCTCTCTCTGACACGAGCCATCAGACCACTCTCCTATGGTCCGACGCTCTCCAAACAGGTGGTCCGGAGCTTCTCGAGCTGATCTTTTGCCTAAGTCAGGGACCGTCGGACCACTCTCCTTGGTCCGACGCCTACTTGGCAGACTGGTTCGGAGCCTCTTTCTCCCCCTATTTCAACTGTTTTCGCTGAGATTTCTCAAGGGATTTTGCTCCTACCATTTCTAAGGTTAACCATGGGCTGAAAGCAAGGTCTCTAGGACTAGTTGTGACAAGTGTGCATATACCCACTCTCCTAAACTCTCCTAGGTCAAGCTACTAATCTCATACCCCCCTTTATAGTACGGTCAAAGGAAAAACAAAACCCTAGCTATACTTAGTGCCCTTCTCAACCTTATGGCACTAAGAACTAGCCTAGTCTTCGACTTGTATCTTCATCCTTTGCAACCGAAACGATTTCCATCTTGGGGGCATGAATATTCATTAAGCCCATTCAACGTGCATCACTAATGACCTAACAAAAAAGACTTTGCCTCTGCAAAACACACGTTAGTCATAGTGACCTAGTATTGTCGTTAATTGCCTAAACACAAGGGTCCATGATTCTTCAATCTCCCCCTTTTAGGTGATTGACGACAATACAAGCTCGAGTAGAGAATAATGAGTGAATTTTGATAAGAGAAAACATGACTTGACATGAGATAGGCATGGGTTAGTGATAAGAAAGACAAAAAACATGCCTAACCATTCAAGCCATGACAAGCACAATAGATATGAATTGAGCATAGTACTTGATTTCATAAAGGATATGCTATAGCCAAAAGATCAGAGATTAGCGCGGAAGCAATATAGCATAAACAAGTGACATGATATAAAAAGATGAAGGTCCACACATGTCACACAACCATCAAGTCTCAAACATCACACATATCTTACAATGCATAAAGACGGTAAACGTGATGCATGATGCGATAGAGTTAATACACATCAAAAGAACGAATCCTACTAGCTCCCCCTGAAGCTAGCCCATCTACTCGACTCTCCCTCTCCCCCTTTGGCGTCGAAGCACCAAAACTAGGTGTTTGGAGGCGGAGTGGAAGCAGCCGTGGAGCGGTCGAGCACCCTGAACGCTGCCAAATAGGTCTCATCATCTGAGTCCTCCCCCTGAGTGTCTGACGCTGGAAGTGAAGCGGTCTGGGGGTCAGAAGCTGACAGGCCTGCTATCGCTGCTGTCGAAGACTCTGGAGCAGTAGCTGGGGTAGTAGTAGGATCAGAAATCGGTGCCAGTGTCGCTGCGGGAGCATCAGGAGCTGCGGTATCCGGTTGTGCCTTATGCACGGACTCGACTGGAGTCTAAAGGACCGGAGACTGCGGAGGCTGTACTGGAGTCGTAGTAACCACTGTAGCATCGGTAGCAACTGCAGCTGTGGGTGGAGTGGACACGGCTGGAGCCCGACTGTCGTGTGTAGCCTCTGAGGAAGCTACTGAAGAGCGATGCTGATCAGCTGTCGGTGCAACCAGCTCTGCCTCAACCTCTGCTGCTATCTACTGACCAGTGGGGGACGGTTGTCCTGTAATGTCGCTGAATGACGCAGAGAGATCTCTGGCAGTAGCACCCATCGTAACAGTGAGAGGCGTGAAACCAGTAATGAGAGGGGTGAACTGCTGAGTCGGGCCGAAGGTGTCCAACCATTGTGTCACCTGAGTCACCGGTGACTGGAACGGGGTGGTCAATCCGGCACCCTGAAGTCCACTGGACTGTACGGCTGGGGTGGGAGTGACTGTCTGTCCGGCGGAACTCGAAGGGGCCACTAAAGGGCCAACTGAGGGGCCAACTGAAAACTATGGTCCTGCTAGCTGCCCAACTGACTGAGAGGGCTGTGATGTACTCATCATTTGTATCTGAGGTGCAGCTGGAAAATCAAGGGGAGGGGTGCCAGTCCACTTCATCATGTGGGCCATAAAGGCCATGTTCTGCTGCTGAAGCTGCTGAGACTGAAGCTGTAGGCGCTGTGACTCCAACTGCATAGCTAGCATCTGTCGCTGCATCTCAAAGTGACGCTCCTCAGACTGCCTCTGCATCTCATCCTGTCTCTGCTGGACCTGAGTAACTGTAGTGACTAAGGAGCTCTGCTGCTCATTAAGACGGTCAAGGATCTTCAGCATCATAGTCTCTGTAGCAGAGCCAGAGCCGCCAGCCTCAGTGTCGTGAGCCCGTGGAGGCATAGGTGGAACTGGCTAGAAGTCGGTGTCTGAGCTGTCTGAAGAGGTATCCTCAGGAGTCACATCAGTTCCAGTGTCCAAACCATGAAGCTCCTGCTGCTCAACACCTCGTATCGCCTCATCCTGAGTATCAACATTAGCTCTGTCAGCTGGAGCAGTCCTCTCCCTGACAAGACGAAGCACCCGGTTCCCAAACCGGCTGTCAAACGAACCAAGGACTCTGTAGGCTGGGAAAAAGTCAGTGACTGATCCAGCAGGGCACGGAGTCCAGGGTTGGCTCCCTCAAGCTCAATAGCTATGATCGATGAAATCCAGTGAGCATAGGGAAACTGACGTCAGGCCCTCATACCATCTGCTATCACATCCTCAATCTCTGACACAAGAAAGTCGGCGATGTCGAACTGTGTCTGAGAGACGAGTGCCTGAAGAAGTAGCTGCTGCATGTTGGTCAATCCTTCCTTGTAACCGGTGCGAGGCAGCAAGGTACGACGTATGACCTCGTTCAACCGGTGAACGGTGGGTCGGAGCTCTGCTGGGCTACGACGGGAGCCCTCTGAGAAAGGTGGCTTGAAGAGAGGAGCCACCTCCTGAACGGACAACGTACGACCACCTCAAGCTCGGCGAGGCACAGAGACTCCTCTGTAGCAGTCATAGTGAAGATCGAGCTCTCCACCTGTCTGAGTGAGGTGAAAGATCTCTCTGAGCCGAGTCAAATAGAGCTTGTATCGCTCTCCTCTGAAAGTATACTGTAGAAACTTGTGCTCTGGATCAACCCACACTGAGGCATAGAACTCTCTGACCCATCTCTCAATATAGTTTCCGGAACGACCAAGTAAGTCGGCGAGTCCCGGAAGGTATGTGATAAAAGGTCTGATCTCCTCACCAGCCAACTCAACTATGCTCTCCAAGGAGCAAACTCTGTGTGGTCGGATCTGGATGCTGGTAAGCTGTGCTGCTCTGTAGAAATCTTCCATGAGAGGTGTGTGCCATCCTGGTGAGGCTCTGGGGTCACGCTGATCAGGGCACCACTTCTCAAGAGCGACAAACCGAAGCTTCTTTACCTGCTTGGCTGTGAGATTCCTCAGATCAAGGTGAACAGAAGCTGAAGCTGTTGTGGGAGCTGCTGAAGCACTCTGAGGTGACTGTGCTGACTGAGAACGAGTAGATCGTCCCCAGGAACGAGGTGCCAACGGTGTACCCAGAGCTTCAGTGAGAAGCTCTTGCTCCTCTGGAGTGTCCTCTGTCTGTGACTTAGTAGGAGGAGTAGACGGTAGAGCCCGCGGAGGGGTGCCAAGTCTCACTGAACCTCGACGACCGCCTCGCTTTGCACGGTCTGCTGCATCTACCACTGCCTCTGCTTTCTCAGCCTCTGTTAGCTTTCGCTTCTTTTTCTTTGCCTTCTCAACAACCTGCTTCTTGCCCTTGTCTCCGGAAGGACGTGGAGGAGGAGGAGTGTCATCACCTGACCCAGTAACATGAGCACGAGAGCCGCGAGCCATCACTGATCAAGCAAAGAAAGCACTGCCCACTGAAAACAACCATTGACAGATCACAAGCACTACTGCCACAAGAACCACTGATCTTTGTCACAATCAACTACCAACTGCCAGAATCAACTGAAAGAGGGCCTGCAAGCCACTGGACTGAACCTTCTGAGTCTTTGCCTCAATCCTTACTCGCGAGCTTTTCCCCGAGTTTAAACTGCCACTGACTGCTGCTAGATAGAATAGATAGGGTATATATGAGCACATATAAAATCTAGAGATAAGAATCTGTATAGAAGCAAGCATCTAGATAAGTAAAGGAATGAAAACTGACATGATACCTGAGGTAAGAGAGCGTATCTAATCAGAGCGATTCAAGTCCCAAACCACGCTCCTCAAGAATGAATTGCCAACTGAAGAATTACAATTGGCATTTAGAATTAGTGAACTGGAGTTGACATGTTTAAGAGATTTGCAAGGAATAATCCTAGGACATGACGTTATCCATGATACGACAAAACGGGTACGTAAGGATTGAAACCATACCCTAGAATCGAAGAGTTGAAGTCGACGACGACGAATCGAATTCGGTCAAGGACGAATACGTCGAAAGCCAACCCTAGGGTTAGGGCTAACCCTAAGGGGTAGTTCCTTCTTCTTGATTTGCAAGCAATGCCAAAGAGGTAGGGGTGAAACCCTAGAGGAAGTGACTGGATGGCAGGGAGGTGATAGTAGTTAGGACGCCGGCGAGGGGGGGATTTCTCAGCCGCGAGGTCGGAGGAGGGAGGTGGCAGGCGGCGGCGCGGTGGAAGGCAGCGCTGCTGTGGCGGGGTGAGGTGGAGTGACGGCGGCGCACCGGAGATTGGCTTACCGGCGGCACCTATGGTGGTGCGGAGGAGCAGGCCGCGGAGCAGGCGCGGTAGAGGAGTGGTGGCGGAGCTGTGGCGGCGTACGGACGGCAGACAAGACAGACACTGGAGAAACAGAGCCGCACGCGGAGGGGTTATGCTCAAAATTACAGAGCGTCGGACCACTATGCTTGGTCCGGAGGCTGGTCCGACGGAGGGTCCGACGGTACCAGAGAAAGAAAACAGAGAACACCCGACCACCGGACCAAGGGGTCGGACTACTCACCGGACTGGTCCGACGGTGCTGTGACTGAACTGACAGAGGCACCGGACTACTCGCCTATAGTCCGGAGGAGCGTCAGACGGTGGTCCGACGGTTTCTGTGGCTGGAGAAAAATTATGCAGGGAGGGTCAAGGCGTCGGACCACTGAGCATCGGACCATGCAGAGTGGTCCGGAGGGTGGTCCGGTGCTTAAATTTGCTCTGAATTTTCCTATTTTTCTCTCCAATCTTTTCTCTTAGCCAAGTACCAACACAAAAGAGCAAAGAGGAGCACTTGTTGGACTTAACATAAGAACCATCTCTCAAACCCTCAATTTTAGAAATAGTTTGCCATAGGCTAGGATTAGTTTTCATAATAAGATAGTTCAACAAAGCTCCAAGGGTCACCATAGGGGCACAAAAGGGGTATTAGCTGAAGCTAGAGTGTTGAATTGCTCCCCCTAAGTGATGGACCTAAGGATGACCAAAAAACTTAACCAAAAAGAAACAAAGAAGCAACACTCATGCATATGCAATGCAAAACGGAATTTGAATCTAGGTTGCTTGCAGGTTTAAACCGCGGCTAAGCTTTGTCACACGCTTTGAGGGCAGTTATCTCAACCGCGTTAGCCAAGCCTATGTGCATTACCAAGTTAAACATGTTATATTACATATGAATGCATGGTTCACACAAACTCATCTTTTAGTGAAGTTAGAGTGATCAAGCACATTCAACTTGCTTCTCAACCTACAAAAGGTTGTTTCATCGAGTGGTTTAGTGAAGATATCCGCCAATTGATCTTCGCTCTTAACTCCAACTAGTGCGATGTCTTTCCTAGCCACATGATCTCTAAGAAAGTGATGGCGAATATCTATGTGCTTGGTGCGAGAGTGTTGAATCGGGTTGTTAGCAAGCTTTACGGCGCTTTCATTATCACACAAAAGTGGAACCTCTTTTAAAACAACGCCGTAATCAAGAAGTGTTTGGGTCATGTATAAGATTTGTGCACAACTTGCTCCCATGGCAATGTATTCCGCTTCGGCCGTTAACAATGCCACACTATTTTGCTTCTTTAAGGACCAAGAAACAAGTGATCTTCCTAGCATGTGGCACCCGCCGGAGGTACTCTTCCTATCAACCTTACACCCGACATAATCCGAATCGGAATAGCCAACTAGTTGGAAGGGAGCTCCTTTGGGATACCAAAGACCCATGCTAGAGGTGTGCCTTATGTATCTAAGGATTCTTTTAACCGCACAAAGATGCGACTCCTTAGGGCTTGCTTGAAACCTAGCACACATGCACACACTAAACATGATATCCGGCCTAGATGCGGTGAGGTAAAGTAAACTACCAATCATAGAGCGATAAAGAGTTTGGTCAATCGGTTTACCTCCCTCATCGAGATCGAGATGCCCATTAGTTGGCATTGGGGTCTTGATTGGCTTGCAATCCTCCATCTTGAACTTCTTAAGTAGATCATAAGTGTACTTTTCTTGACAGATGAAGGTCCCTTCTCTCATTTGCTTCACTTGAAAGCCAAGGAAGAAGGTTAGCTCACCAATCATTGACATCTCGAACTCCTTGGACATCAAGTCACCAAACTCCTTGCAATGGTCTTGGTTTGTTGACCCAAATATAATGTCATCGACATATACTTGGCAAACGAAGATCTCTCCATTAAGCTTCTTGGTGAATAGTGTAGTGTCGACGATCCCGATCTTGAAGCCCTTCTTGATTAGGAAGTCCCTTATCCTCTCATACGAAGCTCTTGGAGCTTGCTTCAATCCGTAGAGTGCCTTGGACAACCTATACACATGATTAGGCAAGTTTGGGTCTTCAAACCCGGGAGGTTGTGAGACATAGACAAGTTCATTTATGAAACCATTTAAGAAAACGCTCTTCACATCCATTTGAAAAAGTTTCATTTTGTGATGTGAAGCATACGCCAAAAGGATATAGATGGCTTCAAGTCTTGCAACCGGAGCAAAGGTCTCTCCAAAATCGAGTCCTTCTACTTGAGAGAACCCCTTTGCCACCAATCTTGCTTTGTTCCTCACAACCACGCCTTGATCATCTTGCTTGTTCCTAAACACCCACTTGGTGCCAATGATTCTTGCATCCTTTGGCTTCTCTTCAAGTGTCCACACTTGGTTCCGGGTGAAGTTGTTGAGTTCTTCATGCATGGCATTCACCCAATCCGGATCCGCAAGTGCTTCTTCTACACTAGTAGGGTCAACAAAGGAAACAAACGAGTGATGTTCAACATAAGATGCAAGTCTAGAGCGAGTCATTACTCCCTTTGATGGACTCCCTATGATTTGATCATGGGGGTGAGCTTGAAGGATAGATGTTGATCTTCTATTTGTCTCTTGAGGAGGGGGATGCGGTGCTTCAACATTGCTTGCTTCGGCCTCAGCTTGATCTTGAGGAATGTGAGTGTCTTCTTGAGCTTCCCTCACTTGATCTCCTTCATCAACTTGAGGCGTGTGGGGTGGAGAAGGATCTTGATTTGCTTCATCTTCAACTTCTTCCACCTCTTGCGGGTTGATAGCACCAATTGGCATGTTCTTCATTGCCTCCCTCAAGGGTTCATCACCTACATCAATATCCTCAAGCGCTCCTTGGGAGCCATTAGTTTCATCAAACTCCAAGTCATTTGTTTCTTCAACTAAGCCGGTGGCTTTTTTAAATACACGGTATGCCTTGGATTTAAGTGAATATCCAACAAGGAAACCAATGTCACACCGCCGTTGGAATTTACCCAAGTGTTGGCGCTTCTTGTAGATGTACACCTTGCAACCAAACACCCGGAAGAATGAAATATCCGGCTTCTTCCCATTGACAAGCTCATAGGGGGTCTTCTTTAATAGCCTTTGGACGAAGAGACGGTTTGCCGCATAGCACGCGGTGTTGATTGCCTCCGCCCAAAACTTCTCCGGAGTGTTGTACTCATCAAGAATAGATCTTGCTAGAGTTATGAGCGTCCGGTTCTTCCTCTCTACAACACCATTTTGTTGTGGAGTATATGTGGCGGACACCTCATGCTTGATCCCAACTTCATCACAATAATCTTCAATCTTTGTGTTCACAAATTCGGTGCCATTGTCACTTCTAATCTTCTTGGTCTTCACATCAAATTCATTTTGAGCTCTTGTAGCAAACTTCTTGAAGATGCCTTGTGTCTCTCCCTTGTCTTGAAGAAAGAACACCCAAGTTGTTGGGTACGAAGGTAAGGGTACCCTAAACCCTTCGATAAACTAACGCTAAACATAGCAACCATTTTTAAAGACAGGGACCAGTCCACTGCCCAAGTCAGTAAGGAAAGGCCCATCATGTGAAGGCCCCCTGCACCGGCTATGGCCGCAAGTCGTGGGCCGGCCCACCTCGATGGAAAATGACGGACGAGGGGTCGAACGAACGACCCCCTGGCCTCCACCTCGACGCCGAATGACGGACGAGGGGTCGAACGAACGACCCCTCGGCCTCTACTTCGATCCCTCCTACTCCGCCTCTGCTCCGACCCTGCCTCGATGACGAGCGACGAACTAGGGTCAAACGAACGACCCCCGCACGGGAGGCTCGATCAGCCCAGCTGCTCCCGGCATGGGTTAAAGTAAAGCCGCCTAACGCCATGGGCGCCTGCATCCATAGTCAAATCCAACAACTCGCTGTCACGTCCCTGATTCCTGTCAACTGTGCTGCCACTGTCGCCACGACGCGAGCACGGACTCCAGCAGCACCCCTCGGAAAGTGAACAGTGCAGCCCTCTGAGCGGAGGGCGGGCCCATGCTTGTGGGGGGAGGGCGGGCGCCCCTCTGAGCGGGACTTTGGCTCTGCCATATCGTCGTCCCCGGGGGCTCCCGTGGCCTCTCCGACGCGCTTGACCCCGCCACCACCGTGCGACCCGTTCCTGTACAGGCTCCACAACAGCGCAAGGCTCTGTTCTGCCCTCGCAGGAGTGCAGATACAGACACGTAGCGGGTCTCCAGGGACCTCGCCGCGTGCGACGGTCAACCCCGTCACCACCTCTTCACCGGGCGAGCCAAGACTACCCCGGACATGGGGCACGTTACGGCGGCGCCTGGCGGAGGAGCGCAGGGGGTCCTTCCCCCACTTCTACCACGCCGACCCCGACTCGGACTCTCCCGACGAGAGTTACGACTCCACCCGAGAATGCTTCCACCTCGATGAGTAGGCCGACCCCCAGGAGGATGTCGACGACACCGCGGCCACAGAATATGGAGGAGGGGGCAACGCTACACCAGCACGATATGCCAACCCCCCGAGTCCTGATAGAGCCGATCCACCCCCAGACGTCCAGATCACGCAAGTCCGAGAGCTTCTCAGTAAGCTCGAGGAGGAGCGCCTACGGCTTCAGCAACTCGAGCACGCCCTGGAGCGGGATCGAGGGCATCCGCAGGGTGGAGGAGCTCACGAGCGGGCCCGGGAAGTCCACCGGCAAATCGTCGAGGAGGGGGGGAACGAGCCCCGAGTCTTCAACCGCGCCAGCCAGAACGTCGTAGCGGCCGCAATGCTGCTCCACGACATGCCGGCGCCATCGACCCCCCAAGCACGGCGTATCAGGGACGAAATCCAAGGGCTTCTCCAAACTGCAGCCGTGCAGCAGGTGGAGAGCTCGGCCTCGAGGCGTCGAGGGGCTGCCTCCGAGCGACAGGGAGCACCCCCCCGACAAAATCCAGAAGTATCCGTCCACCAGGACAATGCGCCCCAGGGCAAAGTCAAGCGACGACCGGTTCGGGAACGCCTCGTCGACGATCGACCCCCTCGGGTGAACAATCGACGCCGGTACGGCGACGCCGAGGCTCGAGGCTACAGCGCTCACCGGGCGCTACGACAGCGACGAAGATCGATGTCGGTCCCCGGAGCCGCCGGGGCCTCGAGTCTTCGGCAGAACCATCCGGCGGACCCCCCTGCCCGTCCGTTTCCGTCCACCCACCAGCCTGGCCAAGTATAACGGCGAAACCAAGCCAGAGCTCTGGCTCGCCGACTTCCGGCTGGCGTGTCAGCTAGGAGGAGCCGACAATGATCACGTCATCATTCGGCAACTCCCACTGTTCCTCTCCGACACCGCTCATAGATGGCTCGAGGAGCTGCCACCGGACTTGATCCAAGACTAGCCCGACCTAGTCAGGATCTTCGAGGGCAACTTCAAAGGCACCTACGAGCGGCCGGGCAACCCCTGGGACCTCTGCAGCTGCAAGCAGAAGCCAGGGGAAACCCTCCGCGCCTTCACCCGCCGATTCTCGAGGCAGCGTACCGCACTGACCCACATCTCCGACCATGAGGTCATTACGGCATTCATCGCCGGAACGACCTGCAAGGAGTTGGTGTGGGAGCTGGGGCGAAACACCCCCAAGACCGCCAACGAGCTAATGGACATCATCGCCAACTACGCAGCTGGCGAAGAGGTCGTTGGCGCGTTCTTCCAGATACCCCCAGAGAAGGGGAAAGGCAAGGCGATGAGCCCGGGGGCTCGGACAACGAGCCCAAGAAGAACAATGGGCCCAGAACGAACAACAACAACGGCAACGGCGGCAGGAAGAAGAAGAAGAAGAAGAAGAACTAACCGGGCCGGCGCCGCGTCAAGCCCAACGTCGAGCCCGACGACGAGAGCCCGACGACCTTGTCGCTGCGGCAGACAAGAATAAGGCTCGAGGGCCCCCTGCCGACGGGGGCGTCTTCGATAAGATGCTGAAGGAGCCTTGTCTCTATCATATGGGGCCAGCCAACCACCGCCTTGACGACTGTCACATGCTTCGAAAGCACTTCATCCCTCCTGGCCTCAGGAGAGACGACGGCAAAGAAGACCCGCCCTGTGACGTCCACGTCAGGGGCGATGTCAAAAAAGGAGGCTTCCCCGAAGTCCACGACTGCTACATGATCTACGGGGGACCCTCGACTCGACTCACCACGCGCCAGCGCAAGAGGGAGCGTCGAGAGGTTTTCTCCGTTCGAGCCCAGGCTCCTCGTTACCTCGACTGGTCCCACACGCCGATCACCTTCGATTAGGACGACCACCCCGAGAACATCCCCAACGCAGGGGTCTACCCGCTCGTCGTTGACCCGATCATCCTCAACACCCGCCTCACAAAGGTACTCATGGATGGGGGAGCAGCCTCAACGTCATCTACGCCGAGACCCTCGACCTCCTGGGAATCCCGAGGACCATGCTCCTGCCCAGCGCAGGGGGGTTCCACGGGATCGTCCCAGGGAAGAAGGCACTCCCAATCGGCCGCATCAAGTTACCCGTTTGCTTTGGCGTCCCCTCGAACTTCCGAAAGGAAGAGCTGACCTTCAAGGTGGTTGCATTCCGGGGCACCTACCACGCCATCATCGGTAGACCGGGGTATGCCAAGTTCATGGCAGTCCCGAACTACACCTACCTCAAGCTCAAGATGTCAGGGCCCTCGGGGGTCATCACCGTGGACACCTCCTACGAGCACGCATACGACTGCGACGTCGAGTGCGTGGAAAAAGCCGAAGCTGTCGAGGATTCGACCATCCTCGCGGCCCTCGACGACTTGTCCGGAGAGATCCCCGACCCCAAGCGACACGCTGGCAACTTCAAGCCGGCGGAAGACACCAAGACCGTCCCGCTTGACCCCGGCCTCGCGGATGGGAAGGTGCTGACGATCAGCGCCACCCTCGAGCCCAAATAGGAAGCAGTGCTCGTCGACTTCCTCCGTGCGAATGCCGACGTGTTTGCATGGGGTCCCTCGGATATGCCGGGCATTCCGAGGGAGGTCGCCGAGCACTCCTTGGACATCCGAGTCGGGTCCAAACTGGTGAAGCAACGCCTGCGCCGCTTCGACGAGGAGAAGCGCAGGATCATCGGGGAGGAGGTCGATAAGCTTTTGAAGGCCGAATTCATCAAGGAAGTACATCATCCCGAGTGGTTAGCTAATCCCGTACTTGTTAAGAAAAAGAACGGGAAGGATAGGATGTGTGTAGATTACACCAGTTTGAATAAAGCATGTCCCAAGGTTCCTTTTCCGTTGCCACGTATCGATCAAATAGTAGATTCCACTGCGGGATGTGAAACACTCTGCTTTCTTGACGCGTATTCTGGCTACCACCAAATAAAGATGAAGGAATCCGATCAGCTCGCGACTTCATTCATCACCCCCTTTGGCATGTTTTGCTACCTCACTATGCCCTTCGGTTTGCGAAACACCAGGGCCACCTACCAGCGATGCATGCTCCACGTCTTCGGGAAACACATAGGGCCGACCATCGAGGCCTACGTCGACGACATCGTGGTCAAGTCCAAGACAGTCGGAAACCTGGTCGGAGACCTCGAGATCGCGTTTGGGTGCCTCCGGGCGAATCGCATAAAACTAAACCCTGAGAAGTGTGTCTTCGGGGTCCCTCGAGGCATGCTCTTGGGGTACATAGTTTCCCAGCGCGGGATCGAGGCCAATCCCGAGAAGGTGACCGCAATCACGAGGATGGGCCCGATCAACGACCTCAAGAGCGTGCAAAGGGTCACGGGGTGCCTCGCCGCCCTCAGCCGGTTCATCTCGAGGCTCGGAGAGAAGGCCCTACCTGTTTACCTCCTCCTGAAGAAGACGGAACACTTCGCATGGACCGCCGAAGCCGAGGAATTGCTCTCGAAGCTCAAGGCCTTGCTCACCTCGCCCCCATTCTTGGTACCCCCGAGTCCGGCCGAGCCCCTCTTGCTCTACGTCGCAGCAACTACCCAGGTAGTCAGCGCGGTCGTAGTAGTCGAGAGGGAGGAGGAAGGACACGCCCTGCCGGTTCAGAGGCCTGTCTACTTCATGAGCGAGGTGCTTTCTGAGACCAAGACGAGGTACGCGCACATCTAGAAGTTGTTGTACGCGATCGTCCTCACTCGGCGTAAGCTCCAGCACTATTTCCTGGGCCACCCGGTCACTGTGGTCTCATCTTTCCCCCTCGGAGAGATAATCCAGAACCGGGAGGCATCTGGAAGGATCGCCAAGTGGTCAGCCGAGCTCATGGGGGAGACTCTCCTACGCCCCTCGGAAGGCCATCAAGTCTCAGGTACTGGCAGATTTCGTTGCAGAATGGACCGACACCCAACTACCCCCAGCGCAGGTTCAGAACGAGCTCTGGACCATGTACTTCGACGGATCGTTGATGAAGACGGGTGTAGGCGCTGGATTGCTGTTCATATCACCCTCAGGGGTCCATATGCGCTATGTCATCCACCTCCACTTCCCCGCCTCCAACAACGTCGCCGAGAACGAGGCCCTCGTCAACGGCCTACGCATCGCCGACGAGCTCGAGGTTCGACGCCTCAACGCGCGAGGGGACTCGCAGTTGGTGATCGACCAAGTAATGAAAGATTCGTGCTGCCACGACCCCAAGATGGAAGCCTACTGCAAGGAGGTCAGAAAACTCGAGGACAAGTTCTACAGCCTCGAGCTCAATCACGTCGCCCGTCGGTACAACGAAGCTGCCGACGAGCTGGCCAAAATTGCGTCTACTCGAGGCACGGTCCCTCCCGACATCTTCTCGAGGGATCTTCACAAGTCGTCTGTCGACCTGGACTCGGGGCTCCCGCCCTCGAGCAAGGGGTCGATCCACCCCCCTCGACCGATCCTCCCTCGAGCGGGGAAGAGGTCATGGAGATCGACGAGGCTACCGCTGCGCCAACCCCTCCGACGGATTGGCGCGCACCCTACCTCAAGTACCTGACACGGGGTGAACTCCCAGAGGACCGCACGGAGGCCCGTCGTGTAGCCCGACGTGCCAAAACCTACGTCTTGTACGGGGACGACCACGAGCTATATCGACGTAGCCCGTCGGGTGTACTTCAACGCTGCCTCACCCTCGGGGAGGGGAGGGCATTGCTGAAGGATATACACTCGGGGGCTTGTGGCCACCACGCGGCGCCGAGAACGCTGGTAGGAAGTGCCTTTCGACAGGGCTTCTACTGGCCGACGACCGTCACCGACGCTACCAAACTCGTTCGATCTTGCAAGGGATGCCAATTCTACGCCAGGCAGACCCACCTACCCGCCCAAGCTCTTCAGATGATACCCATAACTTGGCCGTTCGCAGTATGGGGGCTCGACATGGTCGGCCCCCTGAAAAGAACCAAGGGTAGCCACACTCACCTCCTCGTGGCTATTGACAAGTTCTCGAAGTGGATCGAGGCTCGACCCATCGCCAACATCCAGTCTCGACAAGCCGTGCTATTCTTCACCGACATCATCCACCGCTTTGGGGTCCCCAACGTCATCATCACCGACAATGGCACGCAATTCACCGGCCAAAAGTTCCTGGACTTCTGTGACCATCACCACATCAGGGTGAATTGGTCTGCAGTCGCCCACCCTCGAACTAACGGTCAGGTCGAGCGTGCCAATGGTATGGTTTTGCAGGGCCTCAAGCCAAGGATCTTTGATCGGCTGAACAGACATGGCAGGAGATGGGTCGACGAGCTGCCCTCTGTGCTATGGAGTCTCCGAACGACGCCAAGTCGAGCCACGGGGTTCTCTCCATTCTTCTTGGTCTACGGGTCCGAGGCCGTCGTCCCCGCTGACCTCGAGTACAGGTCCCCTCGACTGAAAGCCTACAGCGAGCAAGCCAACACAGTAGCCCGAGAGGACTCCCTCGACCAGCTCGAGGAAGCCCGTGATATGGCCCTCTTCAAGTCGGCAAAGTACCAGCAGACGATGCGACGCTACCACGACAAAAACATGCGCAAAAGGGACCTCAACGTTGGCGACCTCGTTCTGCGTCGTCGGCAAAGCAACAAGGGGCGTCACAAGTTGACGCCACCTTGGGAGGGACCCTTCATCGTGGCAGAGGTGCTGAAGCCTGGCACTTACAAGCTGAAGAACAAAAAGGGCGAGTTCTTCACCAACGCTTGGAACATCGAACAACTACGTCGATTCTACCCCTAAGGCCTCAGGGCCTTGTACATTTTCGCATTTATGTACAAATCCTCGAATGAATAAAATGTTCTCGAAACACATTTCACATTCGTTCGTAACTCAGAGGTAGCCTCGACCTTGCCCCAGCAAAGTCGAGCCTCCCTCGGGGCTAACAGGGGGGCACCCCCCTCCTAAGTCCCCAAAAAACTCAAACGTTTTTTCGAAACTTAGCTCTCCCTCTCGATCTTGCCCTCGAGTACGCTTCATTGCTAAGTAGAGGCGCCTCGAACTCCCTAAGGGTCGTGGGTGTCGTCGAGCCAGGGACTCTCCTACGCCCCAGGGCTATGGTATCCCCGCTCGCTCCCCCCCTTCCAGGGATACGAGCCCGCGTCGAACACTTAGTTCACAAGCGTCGACTTAGGCAAAGAAAAGCAGAGAGAGCTCGAGAAGTAGAAATAACAAGACACACCCGTTTACAACACTAAGGTAGCCTCGACTTTGCAAAGTCGAGCCTCCCTCGGGGGCTAACAGGGGGGCACCTCCCCTCCCAAGTCCCCGAAAAGCTCGAACGTTTTTTTTCGAAACTCGGCTTTCCCTCTCGATCTTTCCCTCAAGTATGCTTCGCGACTAAGTAAAGGCGCCTCGAACTCCCTAAGGGTCGAGGGTGTCGTCGAGCCAGGGACTCACCTACGCCCCAGGGCTACGGTATCCCCGCTCGCTCCCCCCCTTCCGAGGATACAAGCGTGCGTCGAACACTTAATTCCACAAGCGTTGACTCAGGCAAAGAAAAGCAGGGAGAGCTCGAGAAACGAAAATAACGATGTGCATCTTGATCAAAATGCATTAGATATAAGAAGCCCTCTGGGGCTCGGCATTGTATCATTACAAAAGCCTAACTATTACATGGACCTTCATGTCCAGATATGGCTCGCAGGCCTGGGACTACTCATCGAGGGGGTCACCGTCCTCCAGAAGCAATGCAGGAAGTTGGGCATCACACGTTGGCCACATCGGAAGGTGAAGAGTGTGCAAAAGCTCATCGATAGCATCCGAGGGCTACTCGGCGCCATCTCCGCTCACCGAGGGAATCACCTCGGGCTCGAAGAGCTTCGCCAGCTCGCCTCCGGGCACCTCCGCAAGATCCATCAACTTCTGGCACCTCGCGTCATTCTCTTCATCGGTCAGCCTCGGGTCGGTGGCAAACCCATTGACAACGATGTTGAGGTCATAATTGTAGGCCGAGTTGACGACCGCGAGGGCCCGCTTCACGCCTACATGCAGGGCAGCACGGACGTGCTCCGTCACCTCCTGCGTCATGGAGTAGAAGCGGCGCAGCAGGGAGTCCCCTCGAGCGTCACCCTCGACCTCCGGCTCCGGCTCGACCGAGAGGTCATCGCAGAAGGTGTTGATGATGCCCGAGAGCCTCGCGTTGAGGTTCGCCTCAGTCCCGAGGAGGCCCTGAAGACTGTTCAGGTCCTCGTGGGCGCGGGCCTTATCCGTCGCGAGCTCTGCCAAAACAAGCACACAACACGGTCAAAACCCAAAAGAGCAGGAAGAGGGTCGAGGCAGGGCAGATTCTGCAACACTCTCGAGACACTCACCTTGGGCATGCACTTCCAGAGTGGCGTAGCTCTGCTCGGTCTCCTTGAGCTGGCGGCGGACGTCGATAAGCTCGGAGGCCTGACTCCTGACCTTAGCCTCGAGGCCCTCGATGGTCTTGCCTGCGTCATCGAGGGCCCTCTTCTGGTTCATCGCCACCACACCCAGGGAGGTCGCGCGGGTCCGAGCCTTCTCCTCAGAGGTGACCAACGTGTCGCGCTCGCGGGAGATGGCGTCGAGGTCCCCTCGGAGCCCTCGGATGCCCTCCATAGCCCGGGCTAGCTCCTCCTTCAGCCGGGCGGCCTCCTCCTCGGCCTTGCGCTTGGCCTCGAGGGCAGCGTCCCATTCCTGCCCGGCCGTGATAGTCGACTGAAGGGCGTCGTCGAGCCTCGACTCTGCCGAGGCCAAGGCCGCCCGGGCTTCCTCCTGCACGGCCGTATAGCCGGCCCTCGCGTGGGCGACCTTCGACTCGGCATCCTCCTGAGCGGCTGCCGCCTCGGCCCTCGCCCGGGCAGCATCGCCCTCCGCCCTCTCCAGCGAGGCGCGGAGGGTCGGGAGTTGCTCCTGCGCCCGGAGGATGAACTGGGACTTCTCATAGGACCTCACCCGCAGCGTCTGACAAGGATGGAAAGGAAGATCGTCAGCAAGCAGCAATAAGGCAATCCAAGCAAAATCTAAGGGAGAGCAAAACCCACCTCCATCCCTCGGCATATGTCTATTGCAGCGACATTCGCTGCAAGGCGCACCGAGTGCTCGAACCAGGCCCGATACTCCTCAAGGTGCTCCCACTGCCAGAGCTCGGCCTGGTCGTCGAGCGTGAGGAAGAGCTGCTCGGGGTCTTGAGGGTCCGCCAGCTCAAGGACCTCTTGGCCCCAGTACGCGCTGCGGGAGGCGACCCTCTCCTGGACCTCCCGTAAGACGCCGTGGCGCACCTCGGCGGCACCCCCGCGGCGCTCCAACTCCTCCTGCCAGGCGAGGAAGGGGGAGAACTCCTCTGCCTGGCTTCTCCCGGCCTCGGAGCCACCTCGCGAGGACGTCGATGGCCCCGCCGAGCCATCGCCACTGGGCAGTGGAAATCTCGGCCAGCAGAACGGCCATGCATGATGAAAGGCACGAAGAAATTAACACCCAGCAATGCAAACCCACTACGGCTCGAGTAAGTTGGAGCACGGCTTACCTCAAGACAATGGCCCCCCAGCCTCGAGGCGAGGCCGGGCCACCTCCGGTTCTGTCCGAGGGGCCGCGACGGCGGTCGTCTCCGCCAAGCCTACCATCTCGGCCACTTCTTCATCGGTGGGCTCCATCAGCATCCCGCCCTTCTCCGGCGCGGGTGTCGCCTCGGGCCGCTCGACCCGACCCCCCTCCTCGACCTCCGACGCCGGCGAAGGGCCCTCAGACGCGGCAGCGGCCGTGCCCTCGCGGTTGAGCCGCAGCCGCGCCTCCAGCGAGGCAAGACCCTCTGGCCACCGCCCCGGCATTGGGTGAGCCGGGGCCTCCCCCTCGTTAGCAGCGGCTTGCGGCCCGACGACCTCCATCTCGGTAGCGGCTTGAGGCTCCACCTCTTCGGCCGCAACCGCCGTCGACGGAAGTCCCGCGCCCCCCGAGGCGCCGGGTGCGACTCCCCCCGACGGCTGCGCAGGCGCGGCGACGCCCGTCGCCTCAGCGGCCCTCGCTAGCGGGGTAGGCAGGCCCGTCTCCTCTGCCAGCTGGGCAGATGCCGAGGCACCCTACGCTGTCCCTCGCTCTATCGCCTCCCGGGCCTTGGCTGCCCACGCCGCCTCGGGGGTGAGAGCTGAAGGGGGTGGAGCAACGGGACCGGCCTCGACGACCGCCCCGACTGCAGCCCTCACCTTCAGCTTCTTAGCAGGGTGAGGGACGCGTCCCCCTGCGGGCGCTTCGACCTAAGAAAGAAACCCGTGCACAACGATAAGCGCAGGTCATCAACAACAAAAAGAAAAAAATGCAAACAACACCCTTGAAGCCGACTTACCCCCTCGGGCCCAGGCGTTTCTGGCCGACGGCCGTCGGGCTGATCGAGCTCCTGAACACCACCCGCCGCGGGGCGGGGGTCGAGCCCGCCTTCGGCACCGTCTCCTGGGCAGTGGCTGACGACGCTCCCGCCATCCCCTTGCTGGTTTCCTCCCGCGTCGACGGGCCCGATGCCCGTGCGCTCGACGCGGCAGGCGCCGAAGGTGTGTCCGCTCGACCCCTCGACGGGGATCGCGACGACTACCCCTGCGTCCGCCGCAGCACTTCATCTTGAGAAGCCACGGGGCGCTCCCCCCGTGGCTCGGCTTCAACGGTGGGGACCGACCTCGAGGTCGACCCCTCTCCCCCTCCGGTTTCGACGGCCACCCTCTGTTCGGGTGTCCTGTTCCTCCTCGCTCTAGTCCACCTCCTCGACGTCGCTGTCCCTGTCCTCCTCCTCCTCCTCGTCCTCCTCTTCCGAGGGCGATTCCTCCTTGGGAAGGCCCTCCCGCCTCTGTCGGGCCCGGTGCTGATCCCTCGCCTCTTTATCCCGGGCCCTCTTAGCCTTGGCCTTCTTGGCTTTGTCCTTGGCCGCCTTGTCCTTCTCCACCTGGAGGCGCCTCACCTAGGTCTCAGCCCGGTCCTCCTTCACCGGCGGAGGCGAGGGCCGGAAGGGGACGTTCCCCTGCGGAATGCGAGGCAGTCAGAACACAAGTAAAAAAAGGACGGACAAGGCAGACACAAGAACTCTAACAGGGGAAGGGGACTTTACCAGCTCGAAGTACCCCTCGTCCGGCCTCATGGGGATCCTGGCAATGTTCTTGGCATCGAACGAGCCCGCGAAGAAGCAGCGGACGCGGCGAACCACCCTCTTGGGGGACAGCTTGTCCACCAGGAGGCGACACCCCGAGAGGTCGACCCCCGGACGCATCTCGTCAAGGCGGAGGGGTCGAACCATCAGCGGCACGACCCGCCGTTGATGGAACGCCGACGCGGTGATCGCCGCCGTGAGCCCCTCCTTCCTCAGACGCCCGACCGCGTCCAGCAGGTTGTCGAGGCGGCGCTGCTTGCTCTGCACAACGCCGTACCTCCAGCAGTCGGGCTGCGCGTCGATCGTCCTCCCGGTGTAGGCCAGAAGCAGGTTGTCGTCGTTCCTTAGGTAAAACCACCCGGAGTGCCATCCGGAGTGGCTCGACATAAGCTTCCCCGGGATCTAGAGATCCGACCACTTGAGGGAGATGCAGCAGCACCCGGCCCTGACCATCTTGCGGGTGCCCTTGCCGACCGATGCGTGGAAGATGTTCGCCTCGAAGAGGTGGAGCCACAACTCCTAGTGGGGCTCGATCCCGAGGTAGCCTTCGCATACGGCGGCGAAGACCGCCGCCTGGCAGACGCCATTGGGGGTAAGGTGTTGGAGCTCCACGCCGTAGTGATGGAGAATCGCGCACAGAAAACGGCTGGGTGGCGTGCCTAGTCCCGCCCGGTGGAAGACCTCGAAGCTCACCACATATCCCTCCGGCGGATTGGGCTCGGCATGGTCTGGCGACGGCAACAACCACTCCGGTCGCTCCATCGAGGTAACAGGCCGGAGGAGGCTGCTCTCCACCAGACCCCCCAGGCGCGAGGCGGTCATCGAGGACGCGAGCCAATCATCGGGACCGACGAGGCTGTACTTGGCCATAGGATCGGGAAGGATGATGCGCTCGAGCTTAGGGGCGGAAGGTACGTTCCCTATCTCCCTTCTCTTTCTCTCTCGCGTGCGCAGAGTTCTGGCTCGCGGGACGCCTAAGGCAATGGCGGGGAGAAGAAGGTAGGGAAGGCGATGGCAAGGATGCAGGGAAGGCAAGTGCGCGGAAAAAGCACCCAACCCTTCGCCTTCGCTATTTATAAGCGGGAGGCCAACGGACGGATCCGGCAAAACAGCCAAGAGAATCTCTGCATTTAATGCGCCTATACTCCCCTTCCTCCTATCCCTCCAGGATAAGGCATTCTGTCCCATCGTCGGGCTCCGCACCGCACTCCGCCCTGCAACTGCCACTGTTGTGCCGAACGGGCATCGCCTAAAAAGGCGCGCGACCGGAAACATTATCTTCGGAGGTAAGGAATCTTGAGGCAGCGAGAGCTGGCCCTCGAAAGAGGGTTCGACAGCTACCCTCGAGTACCCGAGGCTAGAAACGACCTCGGGTTAGGACTTCGGTCCACCCCCAAAAATCTCGAGGGGACAAAGGCTGGCCTACGAACGGGCTCGATAGCCCCCCTCGAGTACCCGAGGTCTGGGGAGACCTCGGGTCGTCGACTCCAGCCCACTCCCCAGCCTTGAAGGGATAAAGGCTGGCCCTTTTGCGGGGTTTGACAGCCTCCCTCGAGAGCTCCAGCCCAATGGGCAAAGGCAAAGGTATGTCCCCAAGTTCAATATAATTACCCATTCTTCCCCCTCGGCGGTCCACAAGGCAGGACTCCTCCTCCCGAGGAAGCATCGGATGACGAACCATCCGTCAAATCTTGAGGGAGCGAAGGCTGGCCCTTACATAGGGTTCGACAGCCGCCCTCGAGTACCTGAGGTCAGGAAGGACCCATGGTTAACGGACTCAGGTCCACCCCCAAATCTTGAGGGAGCAAAGGCTGGCTCCACGAGCGGGGTTCGACAGCCGCCCTCGAGTACGTGAGTCAGGGATGTCCTGGGGGGGCCAGGCGCGTGCCCCTAGCTCGAGAACGAACTCTCGAGGTCCCCTGGGACATATCCGAGGCATAACCTAGGAATACCTAAGGATCCCAACGCTGGGAGGCATCGAGCCACCAACTCCTATCGAATGGGGTTGGCACCTTGGTAATCCATATGGTCGTGCTTAGTAAGCCTTACGGTCTTACTTAAATGAGAATGCCTCTGGGCCACTAGTCGACCCCTATCGAACGAGGCACGAGTTCTCACTCGGATTTTCACCTGTACTTGGCACCATTTCTAATGGACTCATGCCCGAGAACAGCTCACCGAGGACTTCGGGCTCGTCCTAACGAGGATAGCACGATGCTCTTCCCCCCACAATCCGAACGCAAGGATCCGTGGGAAGGACGCTATGAGGTAGTGAAGGCCTAGCCATTCGAGGGCTCAAGGGCCCGACTACGCATGGCACCCCTCGACGAAAGAGGGTCGAGAAACTCGTGACCTGGCAGACAGAGTCGACCTCTCAGGCGGGGCGCTTTGACTCCAGTTATGCTCAAGGGAGCGAAGGCTGGCCCTCGGTAGGGTTCGACAGCCGCCCTCGAACACTTCTCTTTTCAGGGAAAGGAACGGAATCGACCCCTTGATAGGGCGCCGCGTCTCCAGGTATCGTTAAGGAACCCCTCGATACAACATATTATAGCCCCCAGAGGAGTTCTTAATCACTCCTCTAGGGCCTCGGGGGCTACCCCCGCGGGGTGCGCTCGCGCGCACCCCACGGAGAATCGAACCTCTCACTAACCCTGCAGGTCAAGGACAAAACCTCCGGGTAATCCTTACTCCCTCCGAGAAAACATATATCATAGCCCCCAGAGGAGTTCTCAATCACTCCTCTGGGGCCTCGGGGGCTACTGTCGGGTACGAAGGTAAGGGGTACCCTAAACCCTTCGATAAACTAACGCTAAACATAGCAACCATTTTTAAAGACAGGGACCAGTCCACTACCCAAGTCAGTAAGAAAAGGCCCATCATGTGAAGGCCCCCTGCATCGGCTATGGCTGCAAGTCGTGGGCCGGCCCACCTCGACGGAAAATGACGGACGAGGGGTCGAACGAACGACCCCCCGGCCTCCACCCCGACGCCGAATGACGGACGAGGGGTCGAACGAACGACCCCTCGGCCTCTACTTCGATCCCTCCTACTCCGCCTCTGCTCTGACCCTGCCTCGACGACGAGCGACGGACTAGGGGTCGAACGAACGACCCCCGCACGGGAGGCTCGATCAGCCCAACTGCTCCCGGCATGGGTTAAAGTAAAGCCGCCTAACTCCATGGGCGCCTGCATCCACAGTCAAATCCAACAACTCGCTGTCACGTCCCTGATTCCTATTAACTGTGCTGCCACTGTCGCCACGACGCGAGCACGGACTCCAGCAGCACCCCTCGGAAAGTGAACAGTGCAGCCCTCGACGACGGCTTCAGGGATACAGCAGAACCACGCAGGGCTCGACCCCCCTTCGACCGAGGGGCTCGACCCCCTCCTCCAACAACTCTAGTATGGGGACCATCCCATCTGCCCCATCTCGCTTCAGCTGCGGGATTCGCGCCCACCTGCGGAAGCTATGCCGCGACGTGCTGCGACGACTTGTACTGCCACCACGACTCGGGGTGCCAGAAGGACGGGAAGGCCACGCTGCCACAGTGCTCGACGTCCCTTCGCCAGCACTATACCTCAGACACGCTGCCCATACTATACAATTAGGATCCTGTACCCTCGGACCTCCCCTTGGTCTATAAAAGGGGACGCCGAGGTAGAAAAAAGGGGATCTGGCAATCCGAAGATCTCTGATCACTCCTCAGACTTCAGCTCTGATCTCCACACTCCACACACCCCGCTGCTCGATCGACCCCTCGAGTGGCCAACCCGCAGCCTAGGGCAGCACCGCTAGCCTTGGGCCGCAACTCACTCTGAGCAAACCCGCATAACACAGCTTGTACCCCCCCTGTACGAGCACGGTTGGGTGCGAGATAATACAAGTCATCCTCCCCCGCTGGACGTAGGGCCTTCTTTGCCCGAACCAGGATAAACCTTGTGTCCATCTTGCATCACATCTGGGAGAGGGAGCACGCGATATACAAATTTAGTAGTTGGTGGTCTTGACCCCCGGGTCATAACACCGACACAAGTGTATCGAGAGTAGTCATCCACTACCACCAAGCAATAGAGATGTCCTCCAAGACTAGCATAGGTGGTAGGGCCAAATAGATCCATGTGTAGCAACTCTAGGACTCTTGAGGTTGACATGAAAGCTTTGGTTGGATGAGTGTTTGCCACTTGCTTGCCGGCTTAACATGCACTACAAAGTTTGTCCTTCTCAAACACCACATCCTTGATTCCTCTAACCATTTCCTTCTTGACAAGCTTCTTCAAGGTTGACATGCCCACATGTGCTAATCTTCTATGCCATAGCCAACCCAAAGAATTCTTGGAAAAGAGACAAGTTTGCAAGTTAGCTTCATTTGAAGTGAAGTCCACTAAGTAGAGGTTGTTGTGCCAGAACCCTTTGAATATCATTGATGAATCTTCAATCTTGGTCACAATCACCTCATTTGGAGTGAAGAGACAATGAAACCCGAGATCACAAAGTTGACCAACCGATAGCAAATTGAAGCTCAATGATTGTACTTGCAAGACATTGGAAATTGATTGATCTTGGGAGATAGCCACTTTTCCTAAGCCTTGAACTTTGCCCTTTGAGTTATCCCCAAAAGTAATCTTGTCTTGATTTGCACAATCCTCATTAAGTGTGGTGAACATCCGGGGGTCGCCGGTCATGTGTTGAGTGCAACCACTATCAATTACCCAATGGCTCCCACCGGTCTTGTAGTTCACCTACACACAAGCAACTTGGAGTTAAGCTTGTTGTTTGGGAACCCCCTTAGTGTGGGGCCCTATTGCCTTGTCAACCAACTCCTTAGCAACCCAAAGAACCCTAGGCTTGTTCTTCATTGGTGGTCCAAGGAACACCACAAGTGGTCTACCCTTGGAATCTTTGTTGATGACATAGTGAGCATCATGAGCAAATGGCCTAGTGTGCTTGGGCAAGGTCTTGGGAAGTGGAGTCTTGCATTGAAATGCGAAGTGACCAATTTGTCCACATCCAAAACACCTCTTAGGCTTGGGCTTTGGCTTCTCTTGATTCTAGCCATTGTACTTGTTCTTGTAGTAGTTCTTGGCTTCAATCTTGACCTTGGCCTTCATCACTTGGTTTTCCTTATACCCAATACCGGTCTTGTCATTCTTCATGACGGTGCTCATTAGAAGCTCACTTTGGAGATTATGGCCCTTGGTGAACTTTTCAAGGCCACTTGTAAGCTTGGTCTTGTCATTCTTGAGCTTGGCAATTTCTTCTCTAAGAGAGTTGATCAAAGTGATAGCATCTTTGTCTTCTTCTTGAGCCGGCTTGATGGTGAAGGGCTTGTTTGCCTTGAGGTTGATTAGCTCTTCCTTGAGCTTTGAGTTCTCTTTCCTCATCTTCATATAATCATCACTCTTGTCGGCTTCTACAACTCTCTTGCCCTTGCACTTAGCACTTTGCTCAAGAGTCACATCATCAAGCTCGATTTCACAAGAGGTAGCACTTGCACACTTAGCACATGGGTTAGTAGCAACATGTGTAAGATCTTGAGTAAGCAATTCATTTGCTACCACTAGTGTGCCATGATCATTTTTCACTTGGTTGTAGTCATCTTTTAACAAGTTATACCTTGTGTGGAGCTCTTGGGATGACCTCTCAAGCTTATCATGTTTCTTATTTGCTTGCTTAAGAGAGGCTTTGAGCTCTCTAGTGCTAGATGTGAGAGAATTAATCTCAAGCTTCAAATCATCATTAGCACTAGACAAGTTGTCAAGCTTATCATGCAAGTTTTCTTTGATTTCAAGAAGTTTGTCATTTTTACTCTTGTACTTCCTTATGATGCTAGCGTACTTGTTGCAAATTTTAATTAGCTCATCATAGGAAGGTGCTTCTTCATCGTCACTATCATCACTAGAGAGATCATCACCATCATCCTCTTTTTGTACCTTCTTGTCACCTTTAGCCATAAGGCATAGGTGTGTAGAGGATGAGCCCGGCGATGAAGGAGGAGGTGGTGGTGGAGTCGAAGAATCAATCACCAATGCGGCCACCTTCTCTTCTTCACTCTCATCATCGGAGAAGTCACTTGAATCATCAATATCGGTGAGCCAATCACCCACAATGTAAGCCTTGACATCCTTCTTCTTCTTGTGGAAGTTGAAGTTCTTCTTCTTCTTGTATGGCTTGTCTTGCTTCTTGTCATCATCACTTGAGTCATCATTGTCGCTCTTGTTCTTCTTGAAGTTCTTGAACTTGTTGTTCTTGAACTTGTCTTTCTTCTCTTCGGGACACGCATGGGCTAGATGACCAAGAGTGCCGCAATTGTAGCACTTCATTTGGGAGATTGGCTTCCTTGAAGAGCTTGTGAAGAATTTCTTCTTCTTTGAGTCAAACTTGACTCCATTCTTGTTTAGTCTCTTCAACATCTTGGCGGTCTTCTTCACCATGAGAGTGATGTTATCTTCATCATCATCATCACTTGCACTCTCAATGACATATTGAATCTTGCACTTCTCCTTGGAAGATGCCTTGAGAGCCAAGTCCTTCTTTTCCTCCTTCTCTTTCTTCTTGGAGGAGGATGAACTTCCATCATTGATCTTCATGTACATCTCATGAGCATTGATCTTGCCCAACACTTGTGTTGGTGTAGTTGCGGAGAGATCGCCTTGATGAAGGACCGTGACGATGTGGCTATACTTGTCTATTGGTAGGACACAAAGTATCTTGCGCACCACATCGGCCGGTGTCATTTGGGAGAGCCCAAGGCCATTCAACTCCTCTACAAGCACATTCAAGCGAGAGTACATTTCATTAGCATTTTCATGAGATAGCATGGTGAAAGCATTTAACTTAGCAATGATGAGGTGATAACGCTCTTCTCTTTCACATTTAGTGCCCTCGTGTAGAGCACAAATGTTTGTCCAAATTTCATGCGCAGTTTTGCAATTTCACACACGGTTGAACACATCCTTGCAAATGCCATGGAAAAGAATGTTCTTTGCCTTAGCATTGTTCTTCTCAAAGTATGGATCCTCGGCGAACACCGATCCACCTTGGGTGGCGGCTTTGTGAACGCCGACGTCCACGGCCTCAAGGTAGGCCTCCATCCGCACTTTCCAATAAGGAAAGTCATCCCCATCGAACATGGGTGGCGGTCCATCCCCATGGGACATCTTGCTCTAGGCGGTGAAGCCTAATTTAGAGCAACAAGACTCTGATACCAATTGAAAGGATCAAGATGCCCAAGAGGGGGGGGGGTGAATTGGGCTTTTTTTAAATTTCTAAAGCAAATATGAAAACATATCAAATGCCAATCACCCCCTAGTGCCTACGGTCCGTGTGTCCTAGCTAGAAAACGGTAGCTGTTCAAGGAAATTAAGAGCAACCTAAGCAATTCTAGTAGGTAAGATAAAAACAAGACGGAATGTAATGCGGAAATGTAAAGAGCTAGGGAAAAGAAATTCTCAGTGACGCAGCGATGTTTTCCCGAGGTATCGAGGTGTCGACACCCCCCCTAGTCCTCGTTGGAGCACCTCGCAAGGTATCGCTCCCCCTCTACCCGCGCAAGGGTAGAGTGCTCTCTACGGGCTGATTCTTCGCCACTCCGGCTCGGTGAATCGCCAACAACCGATCACAGAAGCTTGGAGAAGAGCCGCCAACAATCTTCCGGCAATCACTTCCTCCGAACACCACCAAACCGTCTAGGTGCTGTCGAACACCAAGAGTAACAAGAACAAGACCTTCACTTGACCAACTCAAGGCTAGGAAGGTGGATGGATGCACACAAGTCACTCCTAATCACTATAGGAGGGAAGAACAAGATGAACTCTCTCTAATCTCTCCCTCACTAGGCACTTGACTCTCCAAAGTTTTTCTCAAGGTGTCACCAGCTAAAACAAACGCCAAGAGGGGTCCTAAGGACGAAGGGGGCAACTATAAATAGTCCCCACCTCCAAAACTAGCCGTTTTTTGCTTTTTCCTCTCTCTGCGAAGCCACCGGACTAGTCCGGAGCTTACACCACCGGACCAAGCACACTAGTCCGGAGCTCACTCTGAATTCCAACTCAGGCACCGTCGGACTACTCTGCTTGGTCCGACGCCCTGGTCCGACGCACTGGTCCGGAGCCAGGGTGCTCACTGAGTGAAAAACATCTTCTCTTCTTCGAACCACCGGACCACTCTCCTTGGTCCGGAGCCCTGGTCCCACGCTCTGGTCCGGAGCCAGGGGGCTTACTATATGAAAACACCCTCCTGTCTTGAAGCATCGGACTAGCCGTCGGACTCACCGTCGGACTAGTCCGGAGCCTTCTCTGTCTCTGACACGAGCCATCGGACCACTCTCCTATGGTCCGACGCTCTCCAGACAGGTGGTCCGGAGCTTCTCGAGCTGAACTTTTGCCTAAGTCAGGGACCGTCGGACCACTCTCCTTGGTCCGACGCCTACTTGGCAGACTGGTCCGGAGCCTCTTTCTCCCCCTATTTCAACTGTTTTCGCTGAGATTTCTCAAGTGATTTTGCCCCTACCATTTCTAGGGTTAACCATGGGCTGAAAGCAAGGTCTTTAGGACTAGTTGTGACAAGTGTGCATATACCCACTCTCCTAAACTCTCCTAGGTCAAACTACTAATCTCATACCCCCCTTTATAGTACGGTCAAAGGAAAAACAAAACCCTAGCTATACTTAGTGCCCTTCTCAACCTTATGGCACTAAGAACTAGCCTAGTCTTCGACTTGTATCTTCATCCTTTGCAACCGAAACGATTTCCATCTTAGGGGCATGAATATCCATTAAACCCATTCAAAGTGCATCACTAATGACCTAACAAAAAAGACTTTGCCTCTGCAAAAGACACGTTAGTCATAGTGACCTAGTATTGTCGTTAATCGCCTAAACACAAGGGTCCATAATTCTTCACCCGTGACCCTCCTTTGCGACTGATGGGCTGGGGAGTCAAGATTACGTGCACTCCGCTTCACCCTGTTTGAAGCCCTAGTTTAACCTTGCTGCACAGTCAACAGGATGGTTGTGTCTAGGGGAAAATTAGTAAGACTTTTGTTCTTTCCTGGTAAGTTGCTGACATCATTTACATAGTCCTACAGTCTTGCCGAAGTGGCATAACGATGAGTTATTAGGAAATGGGGTTATAGAATATACGCTAGCTGGGCGTACTGGTGGAATTGTAATTGATTGACTATTTTATTTTTTACCACTCCTTGTCCGTGATGAGGTTGACTGATGTACATGCAGATGACTAGGTGGGATGAAATTTTGACTCTTCCAGTTCAGAACCCACCATCATTGGAATTCTCAGCAGCAGATATCTCGTGGTCAATGGTGGAGGGCTGGAGGGATTCTATGGATAGGCTTGCACTGATTCCATATTCTAGGGTGAATGACTTTGTCAGAGGAGAGTCGAACAACAAAGATTGCCCTACAAGATTTCACGTTGAAGCACGGAGAAGGCGTCCCCGACAATGAACTGCAAGCCGAAAGTTGATGGGATACTTGAGTATATTCTGTAAGTAATTTGAAGCATTACTTATGTTTTCCATCAGACATGACCCTAGGCTGTAGGTTGTTTAGTTGTCTCACCTATTAAAATGAATATATTAATGCAGTTCCCTGTTACAGATGTTAAAATTCAGAGTACAATTTTGAACTTGATGGCACCATTCCGTGCAGGTATTGGTGTTCTTTTGGTCCAGATGATTATAGGAAGGGTGGTAATGTACGGCCTAGCAGGCCCATCTCAGAAAAGAGAAAAACACCTGCTGGCCGTCCTAATACAAAGAGGGGCTGTGTGTGCCATTTAATTGTGAAGCGCTTGATTGTTGAACCATCTGTGGCTCTTGTGATATATAACCATAATAAGCATGTAGATAAGAAAGGCATGCCATGCCATGGTTCTATGGACAAGATGGCTGTAGGGACAAAGGCAATGTTTGCACCATACATATCTGATGAGTTGCGTCTTCAAGTTATGTCTTTGCTCTATGTTGGTATACCAGTGGAGACCATAATGCAGAGGCATACTGAAATGGTTGAAAAGCAAGGTGGTCCATCAAATAGAGATCATCTTCTTACCCATAGATATGTTAGGAGACTGGAAAGGAAAATACGTCGTTCTGTTTATGAGCTTGATGATGATGACGCTATTAGTATTGGCTTGTGGGTTGAAAATAACCAGGATTATGTGTTCTTCTATGAAGATTTTTCAGATACAGACACCTTTGTCTTGGGCATCCAGACAGATTGGCAGCTACAGCAAATGATTCAGTTTGGCAGCCATAGTTTAATGGCTTCTGATTCAAAGTTTGGAACAAACAAGCTAAAGGTTTGTCAATTACTCTTCTGTTAATATTTGTTCCAATAGTAGTTTAAAATTTACTCATTTCATTGTAGCATTCCCATTCACCATTTTGCAGTATCCTGTACACAGCATCCTTGTTTTCGATCATCACAAAAATGCAATTCCGGTTGCGTGGATTATAACCCCCAATTTTGCACATGGTGAAATATATAAATGGATGGGTGCTCTTTATGATCGAGCTCATTCAAAAGATCCTACTTGGCAATCGGGTGGCTTTATTATTGATGATCCTTTGACAGATGTTCGAACAATAAGGTAGTCAATAGTTTTTTTAACTTCATTTTACTTTTTCCTGGTGCTGCATTGCCTGACCATATAATATGTTTAACAGGGAAGTCTTCCATTGCCCTGTGCTGATCAGTTTATGGCGTATCCGGCATGCTTGGCATAAAAAATTTGGTGAACAAATGTTCAGACATTGATAAGCGTTCGGCAATGGCCAAACGTCTTGGAGATGCAATATCTAGTATATGCAGAGGAAATGGTGATGTTGAATTATTTGAAGCCTTTCTTCAAGATTTTGTTGATTGTGCTGGGTTTCTAGACTACTTCAAAGCTATATCGCTTCCAAGGCTTGGTCAGTTCCCGTATCTTTCCTGTATCATATTGTGCATTTCCATCTCTTGATTTTACTGTACTTGCCAAGGGGTTTTAGTTAAACCTTTTCTTAAGAAGTAAGGTGTTAATTATTTGGTGAGGTTTCTTGATTGCTGTTAGATCCTCTACTGCTGACTGTAAAATATCTTCCAGGGGCATGGATAACTGTCTTAAAGGCCACCTCGTTGGCTGCTGCACAGGTAGCTTCAGCAATAGAGAGTTACCACCACCTGCTAAAACTTCGGTTACTGAATGAGGCAGATGAAAGCGTCTACTGGCGTGCTGATTGGTTGGCTCATAAGTTGGGTACAAAGGTCCATTCTTACTACTGGCTGGATGAATTCTCAGGAAAGAACAGCTTTTCACGTTACTGGAGGAGTGAGTGGAGCACTGGCCCAAACCCATGGTGCCAGGGAATGCAGATTCCAGATTCTGATGTTGTCATTGAAGGCAATTATGCCAGTGTGGTCAGCCAGAAGAATAAGGAGAAGTCCCATGTCATACTGAATCCAGGTTCTGAGTTTGCATTGTGTGATTGTAGCTGGTCAAGGAAGGGGGACCTTTGCAAACATGTAATAAAGTCAGCAAAGATCTGCCGTGACAAAGGATTAGCACTGCCATCGGTGGCCATGTTCCACTATTACAAGGGGTTGGCAAATCTTGTTCATTGTCCACCCAGTGATACTTTGATTAGTGACCATGCAATGGCTGTGGCAGTTTCTGTTAAAACACAGTTAGATGCAGTATTGTGTGCTGTGAATGGAAGTTCTTCAATTAGGCCAGCTTTCCAGGATCCACAATCAACAAGTAAGCCTACAGAATCTGAAAATGTGGAAGCCAACTCTGAGAATGGTGTGTGCCCAAGTCAATCCCAGCCTGGTGCTGGTGATGATGAGGATCAGGACATTCCGACTGGGAAGAAAAGGAAATCAGGGAACGCTTCTGGCGACAATGAAGATGTTTGCATATATGAGGACAGTCAGGCTCGCAAGAAACATAAGTCAGGAGAAGCTTCCAGTGACAATGAAGAGGCCTCCACAGAAGAGGATAGTCAGGTTCGTGAAAGTAGGAAGCCAGGAGAAGCTTCTGCTAACGATAAAGAGGTTTCCATAGGTCTGGACAGCAGTGATAGTGAGAAAAGAAAATCGGGAGAACCTTCTGGCAATGAAGGAACTTCAGCAACACAAGCCATGCAACCTTCCGAGACTGAAACCAGCCAAGCAACCAATGGACTAAAAAATGACAAGCTTAGATTAGCTGAAGGGGCAATTGGGACATGACTTTTCATGAGTGTTAGGTTAGGTCCTCCTCCCCCTTCTGATGCACCTAGAACGCCTTGAGGGGCTTGTAAATTTCGAGCTACTGAACATATAGATCAGATTGGATGATTCAGTTGTTGAACTAACTAGCAATTGAGCTTTTTAAAAAAACAACTAGCAGCTGCGTCTGTTTCCGAAATGTGGAAGGAAGCATATAAATCAATTTACCCTTATGAATAAGGAGATCGTGTAAATTATGCAAGACAACAATGACAAGTTTCAGTATAACTGTCGTCACAACAACAATGACAGGTTCCAGTTTAACTGTCTGGCCTGGCACAATGTTGAAAACCTAATGACCTCATGATCTTTTTTGTAAATGAAGCAATATCATATCATATGGCACCTACCAGATTAAGGTCTTGTTTGGCTGCACTCGTACATATGGATTGTTAACAAGCCATAACAGATAATTCATGAGTTTGTGGGTGCTCTATGTAATTTTGCTCGAAATCCAGTTCACAAATCACAATCACGGTAACAGAGGCCAATAAGAATAAGATCATCCACAGACCACAGCCAAACTGAGTAACCACAGCAAGATCGCACATGTTGATAGTTGCTGACGGCAGCATCCCTGCAAGGTTTCTTAAACTTTTAGCTTAATTTCCATGCTATATTATGGAAAATGGCATCCTTAGTACGCTAGTACAAAAAGTTTTAGTTCTCATGAACCCAACTTAGGGTCTCTCAGTTGTACCTACACTGTTGAAATTCTGAAACAGATCTTTTCTTTTGTGTCGCTCATTCTCACATCTCATTGCATTTATATGCATCTAATCTAGTACACTTCTCTGTTCTGTTTCTTGAATGTAGAAACCAGTTGAAAATCATCTTATATCGAATAGACAGGGTAAAATCTTGTTTCATCTTGTTCTAGATTTCACGAACCACGATATATAATTAGACTTGAAGCTCTTAAACAGAAGTTAATCCCTGATAACTTTACTTAAGCTAAATTAGCAAATGCAATCACAGACTAAACAAGGCACACCAGGGAAGTGGCAATTAGTGCATGTCATAGGTAAACCTTGAACAGAGGTAAAGCAGTTGGATACCCACTAAGCTACAGCCATGGCTCCTACTCAGCAAGACAAATCCCTTCAAGCTCAGTACCTCTCTAGCGGTCTAGCCTATGGTACCTTGACCTTCACCGCATCACCATATAGGTAAAACTTCATGCAAGTCTCTGGCCTAGAGAGGTCGTGCAGCTCTTTACAAGGGTCCTCATCGACAGTGGCTGAAGGATCAAAATTTAAAGATTCAAAGATCTCGAAGAAACATTTAAAGATTCGAAGGTCTATCAACATTGGAGACATGACAAAGATCACGATTCCTATCGCTGAGGGCATCCTCTCGTTCCTAACCTTCATTCCTCGCGGTCATCATGCTAGTCATGAGATCTTCGGCCTTTTGAATCTTGACTTCGCTCGGTTCTAGCTTGTCTTCACTTTCCTTAAGCTTGGATTCACTCCATTCGAGCTGCTCCTCTAGCTCTTCTGCTTTGTTAGCATACTCATCTCTATCTTGTGCCATGATAGTGAGCTCTCTATTCAGCCTCTTGATCTCTGCTTTGCGCCAGGCTTTGCGACTAGTTCCCTGCTGACTACTCTCAGCACCGCTGCTACGTGGGGCAAACTGGTGACAAGGCTGGGGTCCATCTGACTTGCGGGTAGTTTGCTTAGTCCTAGCCATCCTATAGACAAATTTTTAAGGGACAAGTAAAATTATAATAGATTCAAGTGTAATAAGGAGTATATAAAGTTAAACCCATCCCATGTTTAAATAATATGATGCATGTTACATTTAATATTAGGGCTAGATATACATATACCATATTTCTATCACTCATATTGGTTAACCAATCCTAAGACTAACTTTAAAATGAGAAAGGTAAGTTAAAGAAGTTTTTTATTCAAATCAAACTTTTAAGATTTAGATCCAAAACATTTTGAAGTCTTTTTACTATGCAACTACAATATCTCTAATAAGCGATGATGCTTTAATACCATCTGTGACAGAACCTCTTAAGAACAGGGCCCACTTGTATGGATTATCGTCCACCCGACTTTAATCGCACACAAATGATCCAAGTCTTAAAGAATTCGTCTAGTGTCATCGGATTCAACCGAGTCATCCACCCTTTCTGAGCAGGATCTCTCATTACAACATTGCAGAAGCACATAATAATTTACATTCAGAGTTGAGATAAAACAACGGAAGTCTTACTTAGTTATTTTACAAACCATAGTCTTTAGAAAAGTAACATAAGTACCATAGTGTATCATTATTACAACAAACCCGAGTGATAGAGAGCATAACATAACAAACCAAGATACCCTGCCCAAGGGTCATACAACCTATTTGTCATCATCAACAGTGACCACGGTCATACAACACGCAGTTGTACACACCGCATTCTGATTCTCATCTGCAACAGGGGTTAATAAACCCTGAGTACGGGAGTACTCAACAAGACTTATCCGACAAAGAAATTTTGGTGAATATATAAGGTATGCAAGTATTAGGACTCAAGGTGGGGTTTGTCAAGATCAAATATTTTGCATAAATGAGCATTTTAGAAAACAATTGAAATTGATTTGTTTCACCAAGTCGTTACTCAAGTATCGACCAAAATTGATATCGATAATGTGGCAACCAACCATATCCAAAAGGAAATCATCAAGTATCTGGTTAAAGTTTCATTAACTACGATGTACACGACAGGGTCATGTTTCCTTATCCAAGGAACACGACGATTCGAATCGGTTTAACCCAGCTGGGGCTTTCTTATCACACGCCATATGCAACCCCGAAAGCACACATATGACAACCTTTCTCCGGATCCTCCATCTAAGACCGGGGTTCCGCCACTCGAGAGCACAGTACACCTCGCACCCTGCTCCTTGAGCCAGGAGGGTACACACTACTCTCGCCATCTCTCCACTCCCAGTGCGGATTAACCGTTCTCAGAGTGGAATAGCCGGGGTCCAGCTTCCAGATGTATGTGACCAGTACTCCAAAGTTACAACCCTTGGATATGTTACAACAGCTAGGCTCTAACAACATAGACGGAGAGAACCTGCTCACCAGTCACCACTGGTGGCTCCCAAACACCGTATCCGCCCAGTCCCCGATTATTACTTCCATCCACCCATTCCTTTACCAAAACCATAACCATTTGCCGAAACAATACGCCTATGCGTAGATGACCAGAAATCATCTACCTGATATCTTTCTAAGCATACTGATGACATTTCTTAATGTCATTACCAAAAGTAGAAAGATTTCTATTTCTGATAACGGCGCCAAAAACAGTTAACCACCTCTCATGCCACTTAAACCAAGTTGTCATCCCCAGCATGACAAAGAGATGCGGTATTGAAATATGCATTTTCCCTTCTAATAAATATAAATATAAATGTGTATCTGCAAGCGCACAGATAATACCGATGTAGCATTTTAACCAGGAGTATTCCAGGTATCGTTATTTATATTTTTACCACTGGTAAGGGATGCTAAGGAATAAATGAGGAATGAGTAATGAGTATCACTGCATGTGTAATGGAGAGTTTTCATCTATCTCTCTCAATACAGGATAAGTGTCACATAAGATATAGATAATGAATGAATAGTGACAAAAGATAAATACTGATCAGCATATGTATTAGCCACATGATATAATGATAAGCACCTCAACAGATATTCTAGCAAGACATTAGCATGGAATTAGGACGAACTACAAAGATATTTCCTAAGTCATTCTTAACTATATAGTCTAGCATACTATGATTAGTGCAATTATACTTGGCAATCATGGCGAGATAAGAGATATTCATGTGTAGTGAGTATTACTAAGGAAGATGAGAAACATAGCAATCATTTCCCCGTAATAGTACTGCTCTGCCTGCCCTATAAACGGGAGGAGGACTACAAAGGACTCAACAGGACTATCACTCCCGCGATCTACCTCTCGATCCGGAATATAGGGTACAATCACAGATAAATACAGTCTAGACACCACGCCTACACAATATCTATCATTTACCCATAGTACTGATGGATAAACGCTATACGATCCTAAACATGAATATGATTCAGATCTAACTAAGCCAAACATATAATCATAATAGACTAAGAACAATATAATTGAGAACATAATTGAATAGAGTAAAGTCATAAACAATATAATGAAGTAGAGCAAAGTCATATTCATAATACTGAAGAACAATGATGAACAAATGAAGAACTAGAGAGAGAATTACCAATAATCCTCTTGATAGATTCAGAAACCAATCGAAGATTGACTCCTTCTAGTTCTAATCCTATATAGCTATGCTAAACTAGAGATCTAGTTGATGTGGTGGCTCTAAGGCTTGATCAGGGACCTCTCCTCCTGAGATGGATCTTGTATAATGAATTAGGGTTTCAGGGGGGCTCTCTCCTCAAGGTCAGGGGGGCTTCCTTATATAGCCTCCTCAAATGAACGTCAGCCGTCGGATCAAACCGACCTTAATGGAGGGCTTAGATGCAACCTCAAAGGCGGTGGAGAGGGGGTCCACAAGGCAGAGCCTCATTGGGCTTTGCCCTAGGGCGGCCGCCCCAGGGGGTAGGGCGGGCGCCCTACCCTTGGGCCCGCTCGGCCTCTCGTTTCTTCCCGCGCCTTCTTGACCCTTCTAGAGTATTCTTTTTTGTGCGGATGATAATTATCTCTATGTAATTCTTACATGTGGGCCTTTCCTCTATATTTGCTGATATCCCCCTGCAGAAATACATATTCACCAAAACTCGTGGAATTCTGTCAGTATAAACCTTATTTCTTGCTATTGATTTCAATTAGATCCTTATCGTTGTTTTGTTGACGGTTGAATTTGGTATTTAAGGACCGTCAACACATACTAAGTAGCATAAAGTAACTTTCTTTTTTTTAAAACAGGTATCAAGGTACAGGAATAAGTATTTCAAGGTAAAGCTATGCATCAAATAGGAATTTGCTTGTAAGAATAATAATGCAATACTTAACCATATGTATATTTAAACAAAAACATTGAAATACAAGGTAGGGGTTAAATGCACCGGGGCTTGCCTTGGGTTGCAGGATAAACAGTCTCGGGCTCAATACCACAGATATCAAAACCCACTTCGTAATGAAGACCGTCCAAACCAATAACGTGGTGAACCTCACCACCGATAGTATTATCTACACGATAGATGATATGCTTAGATGATGCTCAAATGAAAACATGATGATGAATAAACATAAGCACAAAGCTAAATGATGAATAACCAATGTTAAAGATCTTGAGTACAACTTTCCTTCACAAAAGGAAAGAAAACTATTTCATTAAGTATTTAGTTATTGTTACATTAAGTATTAATTTTTTTAATAATTACATCCAAAAGCACTAACACTCAACATCACATCAAATGAAAAGTACAGACTGTGTTTGTTACTGAACAATGACACATGTTCACCAATTAATACAAAAACACACAAAAACCTATAGTCATTAGGGTTTCTAGGATTTTAATTAACTATTTACTAATTATTTAACTAATCAAGTTTTCAACGTTTGTCCAATTGACCTCAAACTTTTTATACAATAACATATAGATGTATAATGGTTAAATAAATATTTTCATAATTTTTGGAATTATATACAGAGCATGAAAAATCATGGAAAATGGCTTTATTAATTAATTTAGGGATTTTTATAGGAATAAAAATATATTGAATAATGGCATCTCATATTTTAATTAAATACTAAATATATCAGAGAGTATACAAATTTATTTCATGATTTTTGGATACACAGAAAAATAGATATGAAAATAACAAATTGCATTACTATTCATTTGTAGAAAATGGAAAAATACATGTGATGAGTCACTGACATGCGGGCCGTCGCTGTTAGCACCTCTTAACTGGTACCGGCGGCGCCGGTGACCAAAGAACATGGCGGAGCATCGCCGGCGGTGATCCACGAGATGAACCAATACCACGGTCACCTTCTACACTCAATCCCGAACCTAACGAACTACTACACGACCCTTGCCGATCACCGCAGCGACCTCACCGGCTGCGATGGCGGAGCTCACGGCTCGGCCGAATCTACGTCGGCGACTACAAGCCATAATCGACTAACCCAAGCACCTATACCTATTCAGGGTCTCACCACGAACTCAACGCTTCCAAGAATGACATCTATACATCCCTAGAATATCGAGAAACGACGATGCCAATGAGGCGGCGACGAAAATCTCACGGCGGCACACGTGGACAGCTCCAGATAGAGCCAAACGCGAACAACTAGTAACGAATCCATGACCAGGGCCGGGAGTCACCACGAAGCTAACACAACAATCAATCGAAGAAAACACCGACTACCGAGCTCTCACGGTGGTGAGCACCGATGCGGCGGCGCAAATCCACCGGAGCAACTTGAACCTTGAGCTACGGTTCAAATTGACTACAACCATCTAGCCTTCGAGTACCAGAAGCTCACCTCGAAGCTGATGCGCACCGTAGCTAAGCCAAAGGATGACCAGAGAGTCCGATCGACGGAGAAAGTGTCGACGGAGAAGATGAACAGCGGCAAAAGCTTGCTCCCGGAGCTACGGTTCACCATTTGCAAAACGGAAAGGTGCACCATGATCAGTAAGGAACAAGGATGAGGAAACAAGCAAAAGAAAGACAATGCGGCTCCTGTGTAGCCCAGAACACCGTGAACCCAAATGGTGGGGGCGTCACCAGAGTTGAGGAAGACGAAGTCACACCGGAGAAACGACGGGGTTTCGGTTTCAACCATTAAGCCTAGGAGGTGCGTGAGGTCAAGGAGGAAGTAATGGCGCTCATTGGGAGACTTGACAGTGGCTGGAGAGCTCGCGCGAGCTCGCCGGAGCAAGAGGCGATTCGGCGGGGCGGAGACTGAGAGAGAGAGAGAGAGAGAGAGCGAGTGAAAGAAGGGCAAAGGAGTGGACGTCATCCCGTTTTGACGCTGAAAGCCCAAGTTTGGTTTTGCTTAATTGATGAAACCTAAAGACTAACCCTATTGTTAAGTATATGATCTAGATAGGGTAATCCAACTCAAATCATGGAGCTAGAAGGATGATCATGATGGATGTAGATCAAATGCTCCATGGACAAGGAAAAGAAGAAGAGAAAAAACAAAAATGGGCTCAAGGCAAAGATATATAATAGGAGCCAATTTTGGTTTAGTGATCAAGAAGGGAAAATTCGTGTTGATTACGGTTAACATGTGCCACTAGGTCATTTGCATTGCATATCTAAAATGAAACTAAGTGGCATCAAATGAAATTAATTCCAAGAAAATATGAAGTAAAGGCTAACACATGAGCACAAGTGGTGGAACACTAAGTGTTAGCACTTATGAACTTGGTGTGAAAGGATCAACTCGGTTTGGCAAAGGAAAGAGGTCTGGATGCTAGTCCGGACGCTAGGGTTGCTTGGTCCAGAGGTGTTACAATATCCCCATAAGAGCCCACTCCCTCTCTCTCTCGCCATGCTTGTAACCCCTACTACGACCACGCCCGTGCATAGAGTAACATGAGCCTCGCAATCCACTAGACATAGGGCATTCTTGCCCGAACCAGTATACATCATTGTGTCCACTCTGTGCAACAATCTGATCCTAGACGAGCAACTATAAATTTACCCATTGGTGTTGGGGACCTTGGTTTCCAAATGCCGACAGTTGGCGCGCTAGGTAGGGGACTTTGCGCGTCACACCATACTTGGCTTCGAATGGTAGTGATCCATGCTCCTCGTCCACATCGTCTTGCCAGACCTCTCGAGGAAGGACCGACCTTCTTGGAGGAGGCGTTTTGCATCTCGTCGGACCTCTCCAAGAAGGACCGACCTTCTTGGAGGAGTCATTTTGCATCTCGCTAGACCTCCCCAAGAAAGATATGATCGACCTTCTCGGGGGAGGCATCCTTCGCCCCATTCGACCTCTGAGAAGGACCGACCTTCTCGGGGGAGGCATTCTTGGCCTCATTCGACCTCCGAGAAGGACCGACCTTCTCGGGGGAGGCATTCTTCGCCTCATTCGACCTCCAAGAAGGTTCAACCTTCTTGGGAGAGGCATTCTTGGCCTCATTTGACCTCCGAGAAGGACCTACCTTCTCAGGGGAGGCATTCTTTGCCTCATCGACTTCTTGGGGAGGCATTCTTCGCCTCATTCGACCTCCCTGGGGAAGATTGGCCTTCTTGGGGAGGCATTCTTCGCCTCATTTGACCTCTCAGAGAAGGACCGCCCTTCTTGAGAAGGCATTCTTCAACTCATTCAGCCTCCCGGGGAAGGACCGACCTTCTCTTTGGAGGCGCTCTTTGCGTCACTCCACGTCCCAGGGAAGGACCGACCTTCTCGAGGGAGGCATTCGTTTCCTTATTAGATCTCCCCGGGAAGGACCAACACAGGGGCTACTACCGGACCCGGGCCAACAATGGGGTGCAGGCCCCCTACTACCATCGGGGCGACACCTAGTGCAGCACCAACACCTTCGGGCTCGATGACCCCGGGGCTCTGCGCGGCTTCCTCGACAACTAGAAACGGCAGCGACTACGACCACAACTATGCATGGACCATCCAGTAACTATGTTGCTTCTAGCCCTATCTTTTCTTTAAATCTGATAGTACGCTCATATAAAATATGATCATCGGAGGCAGGCCTGTCTCGGTACGTTCTCGGTGGTGACTGACTCTCCCGCACGTTGGGACCTTGGGACCCTCTCGGATTTAGCGCCGAGGGGGAGGAGTCAGGCCACACCGATTCACCACGTGATCGAACAGGCACCATGTGCACCGCTAGCTTTTATTACAAATAATATCTGCTTTACTAAAACTTGTCGTGTGCACCCGATCTTCCACATGTTGGATCCCCGAAGGGCAAAGGGTGGATAGCATGCCTTTGAGCAAACACCGGGCGAGCATCCGAGGCCTACGCCTCAGTGGCTACGGACTCACGCACCCTGGTGTACTCAAACCATTCCGTCTGACCTTGGGCCCCTCTCGGATTTAGCGCCGAGGAGGAGGCGAACCACACTGATTCACCATGTGATCGAACATGCAACATGCTCCCTCCCAGTGTTTAGTGGGGGAACGATTTATATTGCTCATGAAAACTTTTTGCGTACACCCAACCCATCCACACTTTGGATCTCCGAGGGGCGAAGGGTGGATAGGATGCATTTGAGCATACACCGGGCGAGCGTCCGAGACCTACGCCCCGGCAGCTATGAACTCACGCACCCCAGTGTACATAAACCATTCTGACCGACCTTAAGCCCCTCTCAGATTCGACACTGAGGAAGCGTCAGACCGCACCAACCCACTTCTTTTAACATATTCACACCTTTTATACATTTAAAAAGGGCAGGTGTTCCAAAACACATTGCAAATAACTTACTTATGTCTTCACAAGTTTTCGGCCTCTTGGCCCAAATTTATGCACCTGACAGGTTGCAAATGATTGTGCCTGTAAGGTTAAGTCATTTAATGGTTACGGCGTGAATGTATACAACTTTCACATAGCAAGCTACAAGCAGAGTCACCCCAATGGAAGAATCACAAATAGCAGAGTTTGTAACCCCAACACTGATGGCTTTGACTCTTATGGAAAAATCGAAATAATATATCAACTTTCATTTGCAAATTCCATCGTTCGCAAACCTGTTAGTCCTGTCATATTCAAATTCCAGAGGGAGGACGATTGGCAGATGATGGAGGCTAGGGAGGCCCAGCGCGCGGCGGACTAGCTACGACAGCAGGCGAAATTGCTTAGGCAGCAGGAGCAGATGTTAAGCATTTTCTAGTACATGCAAGGACTTGGACAACGTACGAGTTTTCCTCCACCCTCTTCGCTATACGCTACACCACCACCTCCACCTCCCGAGCACGAGACTCCAATAAGTAGGAGTATGATTGCTTAAGTTTCTATGTTCATGCTTAGGGTCAAACAACAATTTAATTTGGAGCCTATTGGATTTCTTGTCTGACACATATAACGTGTTATTCTTTGTACAACCTCAATCGGCGGATCCGAATAATCCACTTCAAGGCCCCCCAAATGATCCAGGTCATGGTACACCGTGGTCTTAGTGGGGTTCTTGGGGACCTAGGTCGTAATTGTCTTTTCATTTGTGGTTCGATCGTTGATGGACTTATGATGAACTTGTGAACTTGGTGTTAGTTATTTAGACTTGTGATGGACTAGTGGTCTTGTTATGTGATCTTGTGGAACAAGTCTTGTTTGGATGCACTAGTGAACTTATGGTTATATTATGTGATGTATATAGTGTTATATGTAATATATTTGATAGATGTGAGCTATATGTGATGGATATGACATATATATGATGGATATGAGATATATGTGATATATTTTGTTTACTGTGATGGAATGTATTTTTTTTTAAAAAAATGTAGGTTTATGGTCACTTTGCCGAGAGCAGCACTCGACAGAGTGACCAAATGGTCGTTTTGCCGAGAGTCACACTCGGCAAAGGGGGCTTTGCCAAGAGCCCTAGGCAAGGCTCTCGTCAAAGAATTTTCAAAAAAATATTCTTTGCCAAGAGCAAACCGTGTCAGCTCTTGGCAAAGAATTTTCAAAAAAAATGAAATATTCTTTGCCGAAAGCCAACCGTGTCAGCTCTCTCGGCACAAAATTTTTGAGAAAAAAAAATTCTTGCCAAGAGCCAGCCACACCAGCGCTCGGCAAAGAAACCGTCAGCAGGGACGGCGCCGTTATGTCGCCTTTTCTTTGCCGAGCGCTAGTGTGTCTCTCGGCAAAACCTTTGCCGAGTGCCCGACAAAAGGCTCTCGGCAAAGATACCTTTGCTGGTAGGAGCTGTGCCGAGAGCAGCTCTCGGCAAAGCTTTTGCCGACAGTTAACAAAGTCTATGTTTCCGGTAGTGTGTGCGAATCAATAGCGAAGTGAGTGATTCTAGTGCATTGCAATGAGAGATTGCATTGAGTAGTATTAGGTGTTTGTGTTGCAAGATGGTGGTGCTTGTTACTTTTGGAGGTTGCCGCCTCTTAGATGGCTTGGTGGCTTATAGCTCCGTCGAATGGAAGGTGGCGGCCAATGGAAGGTGGCGGCTAGAACTATAGCTGGTCAGGAGGAAGAAGAGAGCGGGGGTCGAGAGGGTGGTATATATAGGCAGAATGTACCACATGCGGTTGGCATAACCCAACCGCCAGTGTAAATCGCCCCATTTACACTGGCGGTTGAATTATGCCAACCGCCTGTGGAGAATGATTACCATTAGCGGTTGGCATAACCCAACGGCCAGTGTAAATGGATGATTTGTACTGGCGGTTGGGTTATGCCAACCGCCAGTGGTAATCATTTTCCACAGGCGGCGTGACAACCAAAACCACATGTGGTGTGTTTTGGGGCGCCAGTAAAGGCCGGTTTTCTACTAGTGTATGTCGTAGTAGTGATCTTAGCTCTTTTTCATGGAGTATTTCACGGATCAAATATCAAATTGGCATGGAATAAAGGAGAATCCTTACACTGATTAAACTGAACAATCCCTTCAACCACATATAAAAAGAGATACAATAAGTACTCCATTTGTTCCAAATTATAAGGTGTTTTGTCTTTTTAGATTCAAAAAGCTTTTGCTACATGCCTATATATATATTACGTTTAGATACATAGTAAAATCTATCAATCTAGAAATGTCAAAACTTATAATTGGGAACAGAGGAAATATATTGTATTGTGATATTTCGATGCAAATATTGAAAGGCCTCTAGCTCGCGCTTTGCGGCACCTGCCACATAATATAATTAATCTTTAATCTTGTCATAATGGACATCCAGTCAATATTTTGAAGTTCCCAAATTTGAAGAACACGGCCTAATTGTGTCATACAAATAGCAATACAAACAGTAACCTAAAAAGTTGTTATAGCAGTCTGCAATTGAGAGACATAACATATACTACTATTTACTAGCTAATTAATATATCTATACAAACTATGGATTCAATTATTAAGATACGTAGTCAAATTAACCAGTGCCCAAGATCTAATCGACTGGCATCGATCACAGCAGGTCGTCGTTGCCACCGTTGTATGCTGTGCCGGAGCAGGCATCGGTTACCTTGGCAAAACGGCCTTTCACCCGGGGTCTCACCTGCGCATAGGCTTTCCTGGATGCATATCGTATCTGCTTCTCATAGCACCTCCTCATCCTCTTCTCTTTGTACCTCATCAACTTGACCTCCCTCTCCGTTGAATGATCTACCGGCATTTGCAGCTGACTATTGTCGATCAGGCGGGCCGCCGGCTCCTTGAGCCTCGAGCTTGCAGCGTCCGTGAATGTGCTCCCACAGAATGACATCTGTATGAACCAGCAACTTTAAATCAGTGGAAAATAAATGGAAATGGGCCAGAAAGAGGTTGTCGCTAATTAAATCAGTTTTGAGCAATTAATTAATTAATATGCATGAATTTTTATATATTAATGCATTTATATATTAGTTTCTGTGTCTTGCATGATCAAAGCAAAATTAAGAGGGCTAGGTAACTAAACAACTCATTGCCTTATTCATTTATTATTTTGATATATGAATATGCACTTTGCAAATTGATGGATGTTGAATGGCCCGTGTCTGATGGACATAAGATATTGCATATAGCACGATTTGTTTGGGTAGAAAATTAGATCTTAAGCCAAGTGATTAAGTTGTTTCTCTATATATGCCACAAAAGTGCATTAATTAATCATGTATTACTTTCGTAAAAACCAAGTGCAGCAAACAGCAAATCTGCAATTGAACCACATAAAATGAGACAATTTATTACCTATTTCATCAAACTTTGGCATGGACAAACCTTCAGGATAGGTTTAGATATACCAGTTGGACACATGCATGGAAATTATTTGACAAATGTTATATTTGGTTTTTAGTACTATATATTTTGTTGTTTTCTTTAACATAATAATCATACAAGCTAGGTCATCCAAATAGGTGGATACATCAGTGGACGCACCGACATGCATATATGTTGTTACAGTTGATTTCAATCATACAAAACCTGGAGTGCCTGCAGTTAACTATATGTATCAGAAGGCAAGCATGAATTTTCACGAGCAAAATAAACCAATATAGTAATGAAGGAAATGGAAAAAGAAGGCCAAGCTTTCTCCCTTTTATCTATATATAATTTCTTAGTATAAGTATATCACAATATATAGATTTGCTGGTAAGAATATATATATATAATCAATTCAGTTAGTAAGTATATCTCACATTAACCTTATCCTTTTCCATGTCTATTTCCTGTCCACAAGGAAATCACGTACGTACTATAGGTAATTAATTTGGACCTATTAATATTCATCTCAATAGTCGTCCTTGCACAGGCTCTATGTATCAGAGTCGTTAGTTTGCTCTCATGGAATCAATGATGAATCTATGTGTTATATATATATATCAACAACAAACTTGTCAAACAGTCCCTCAAAAAACAAACTTGTTAAACACCTTGTAATTGAATTTTCCCTTTATTAAAAAAAGTAATCCTCCAATTTTCTCAAACCCCTAGATTTTAGTTGGAAAACATGCATGAGCCCTCACCACACCACCCATATGCATGGTAGAAAATTCTCCGCAAGACCCCGAAATCTGGTGGTGCTGCTGGCACAAAATAAAAAGCAGTGACACACAGAGAGAGAAAGATCGGAAGAACCACATATGATCTTTTCTTTCAAAAAAAAAGAAAGAAAGGAAGAACCACGTGTATGGTGAGTGTATGGTGAGAGCTCGCTGGATCCAGTCTAGAATAAGAAAACAATCACTAAAAGAAAGAATCGGGATAAATCAAGAACAGAGAAGAACGTGAAGCAAACTGAAGGGGAAAAAAAATCCAGCCAGGGAGAGGCCGGCCAGTCGATCGAGTGATCCTGCTGAGCAGATTATTCTTTCCATGCTCTACTACTTACGATCGTGGCGCTTGCTGCCGCTGTCTCCGTTTGCCGGCGGCGGCGCGCCCCGCTGCCGAGGCCCAGCCTGGCGTCCACCTCAAAGGCCAGGCTGTTTTCGGGGCGGTGGTACTGTGGCCCAAACGGGTCAAAATCCCTGTTCTCAACTGGGGACCGGTCTTCGTCGCGCGCAGGTGGCGGCGGGTGGTCGAAGAGCCAGGCGATGCTTTCTTGGTGGTCACCGTCGTCCTGATGGCCAAAGAACTGGAACTCGTGCAGGCACCCCGGTGGCTGCTGCATGCTGGGGCTGCAGGGCTCATGATGGTGAACCGCAGGGAAGACGGAGAACAAGGCCCGGTGGCTGTTGAGGTCGTCGTCGTTGTCGTCCCCGGTGTGGAAGAGGTGCGGGCAGCAGGCGGCCGCACCGCACACACCGCATGCTGGCCCGGACGACATGTGGGTCGATCGATCTTGAGATTTCTGCGCTGTGTAGAGGTGTCGTGCAAAAGATCAAATCGATCGATCGATCGGCGACTTGGGAAGGAAACTTGCTGAATTGAGCTATATATATTGATTGAGGCAGGCAGTGTAGCATCTGGAAGAGGAAGGAATAAATAAAATAAAGCATGGTAGCTGCTAGGGCTAGGTATAATTCCATGGGGGAGCGCGCGGCAGTTAAACACTGAAAAAGCACAGGCCAGGGGAAGAAGCTGAAAAGCAGATGTCCAACGCAATCATATCTGGTAGCCAATGCCCGCAGCACAATAGATATGAACGAGAATCTGGTATACCCGGCTAGAGATATAACGTGTGCCGGCCGTTTTTCCTCTCTCTCTATATGTAGCTAATTTTATTATATATACTCACTCCATCCTAATCTAATATTTAAGATGTAAGTTGATGTCCCATAATATAATAAGACATGCTCTCCCTAGATATACATACCCAATGCAGTATTGAGAGAAATAATTAAATGTGTTTGAACCAGAGGTGGTTACGCCTTATATATATACTAGAACAAGAGAAGTATATCAAGACATAGTGTGTAGCAAAAGTTATATATATATATATATATATATACTATCTCTGCCCTCAAAAGAACACAACTATGGTATACGTGCTAGATAAAATAATTCATGTTTGACCATGTTTCTAGTTAATAGTAGTATTCATATTTATGACTTCAAAATTAATTTATCATAAACATATATTTTGTAATTAATCTAATGATATTTATTTCCATAACGAGATTACTCTATTTCCATTTCACAACGGGAACCATATATAGAGAGTAAGGTAGAGTAGAACAAAGTTAAGTGGTGCCATTTTGTAGTCTATATATGTGCACTACTACTGCTACATACCCGTGTGCAGTGTATATGCATCTGTATACGTATGTATGTGTAGCTATATAGCTAGCCACCTTGGTCTCTAGTTGTGGGAGCATCTCTGCACCGAGAAATACTGCAGGGAGTTACTGTCTGGTTGCCCTGTTTGTTTGATCGTTTCGATGCCCTGTTTGTTTGATTGTTTCGATGACTGATACTGTTTTTGGTTGTTTTTTTTTTAGATAAAAACACTGTTTCGATAGTTAATAAGCCGGCTGATAAGCCAAACGAACAAGGTGCTACATACACCAAGAAACCAAAGCATTTATTTGGGAGCATAATTCAACTTAATTACGGGATATGCCACCTTTCTGCAAGCTCCGACTTCTAACTCTCTCTGATCCTTTAGTTGTATTGTGGAACTGTGGATATACTCCTGTTAATAAGCATTAGTAGTCTCAACATGTTAACTAAGTGTAGCTTAGCTACCTGGATTTATTGTGGTATAACCTGGTCATCCAAGTTGAAGTCCTATACTAGCTATTTGATGCCTATGATTGAATTTTCCTGTATTTAATTAATGATATTGTTTATTTTAGTGGTAGACGGCGTGCTTATTGATAGGGAGGACTGCATGTGTGGTGATTTTGTTGAATTCGAGATATATATAGTATTATGCTCATAAAGGTGGTGAGGGTGCGTGTGCATGTATAAATATTTGTGTTTGTATATTGTGATTAAAAAAGTTATTAATGATAATTAGATGTTTTAGGGAAACAAGGGGACGGAGGGTTAGCCACGTGAAACACGGAAAAGTAATCCATGCGGTCATAAAAGTATTATTTGATGTAGGACAAGGTCAAAACCTGGAAATATCATTACTACAGAAACGGCAAACAGTGCCGGTTCAAAACCCCCATTCAGTGGCGGTTTTTGAACCGGCACTGGCAAATCGGCAGTGATGAGCTCATGCTATCACTGTCGGTTATGCCAAACCGGCAGTGATGACTCAAGCATCACTGCCGGTTCGTGTTACCAACCGGCAGTGATGCTTGAGCCATCACTGCCGGTTTGTTTCACCAACCGATAGTGATGCTTGATCCATCACTGTCGGTTTGGCACCCCAACCGGCAGTGATATTATTTTTAAAAATTGTATTTTTGAATTGTTTTATTTTCATTTGGGGTTTCTGGTTTAGGGTTTATGGTAGAGGTGGTGGGGTGGGAGATCGTGGAGGTGTTTGCTATCGAACCATTTGATATCGATGTGAATTGAAGGTGGTTGTGGACTAGCGACAATACAAACCCATCACACATTTATAATAATTATTACAAAACATCCAAACAAAACTTAAAGTATCGAATTAATTGTTGCATTACAATAGCCTTTCGAGGCGGTCTTTTCCATAGTTCTTCTTGAAGTCCTTACTCTTCACAATGGATAGACATCCTTTTCTATACACTATATCGTCCAGAATAAGAGCTGCTATCTCCTCTTGAAATCCTCTTATCTCAAAATCCACCAACCTATTGTGGCCCTGATCTTTGCGCTGTAAATTGATACAAGATGATATTGAGATGCACATACGTAAGACAAAACAATAGAATTAAAATGCGACGCGTACGTACCATGCCATCTCCTATTCCTAGTTTTGCGCCAAAGTAGCAAAGCATTGCCCACATCACATAGAACCCGCATTCGTTGTTCCCCATTGGTTGATCTAGGGCCTTGACCTTCTTCATATACTCCACTCTGAATGGTTCTCTCCATTTCTTTTGCATCTTAGGCTCCACATTTCTCCAATCAGGTAACGCCTTCATTCTATGTGACAATGTAAATGAAGTGTGAAGGCTCAGGACATTATTAATTACAATATCATATGTGATTGAAAAGTGTGGTGATATTGGGTTCACTTACATATTTTGCACTTTGACTAGGGGTTCGATAAGTTTAAGTGACTTCTTTTTTGAGTCTCACACCTCGATAGTTGAATTTTTAAGACTTATATCTACGAGGACGTAATGGTTGCTGCAATCACAAAGTTCATGTTATTGAATGATATATCAAGAAAAAAACACTTAAGTAAGGGTCGAGAACACATACTCGCAATTGTAGGTTAGCAGTGCGTTTGTTTTGCCGACTGAGAACATTCTTTCAAACTCTATCTTCAAACTCGCTGAGACATACGGATCTTGGAGACCGGCTTTGCATGTTGTCTCATTTACATAGATGGGGTCCAAGAAGTCAAAATTGCTATTTCGTTTTTGAAGGCAAAATTTTGCTACAGACCTGCAAAATAAACATGCATGGATATATTCAAATGCAAATCACGTAGTTTATTATAACGTTGTTAGGGTATGGTACTTACATAGTCCATAACATCATAATCTGCACATCCAGCGAGCGTCGTTGAAAGAGTTGAAAGAGGTCTTTATAATGAATAGTATGCACAACTTCTTCAGGATGATTAAAAATAAAACATGGAGGGATGCATACTTCAAAGGTTGCATTCTTGTCTTTGCTGTTGTTACTATCTATGATGTAATAATCATGCAACTGTCACATGTTTGTTGGCAAATTTCTATACTCTTCTTGGCTGGCGATCATAGGCTTGCCTAGTTCAAACTTGTATGCAACTTTGGCCTTTTCAAAATAGGTTTTTTCAAAATAGAGATTCTCGGCATCCTCCATGCTTATATTCAGGTCCGCGGCCAAGTTTTGTATCTCTAGCTGCTGAAAGGTGTGTATTTCTCTAGATCTTTCTTGGTTACCCGGATTTTTGCTTTGCCTTTCAAATTAGCTCTGTTTCTCGGGTATATAAGCCAATCGTTCATACAAGGCAAGTTTGGCGGCCTTTTTTGCAATCTGAGCTCGTAGAATATCGTCCTTAGTCGGCACTGGCTGCCGCCTTTTACTAGTCATCTTGGGATATTTATCAACTGAAGTTGATGACCTCCTCTGTTGCGAAGTCGAACCTGATCTAGAGCTAGGCCATCGAGATCCCAGTCCTGGGGACTTTGAAGCTGGTGGAGGAGGAGGAGGAGGAGTCTTCTCCTTTGGCGGTGTAGAAGGAGTCTTCTCCTTTGGCGGTGGAGAAGGAGTCTTCTCCTTTGGCGGTGGAGGAGGTGTCAGTGGATCTTGACGAGGAGAGAAACCTCTTGGCGGAGGCGACCAGGATGATTCACTGTCATCATCATCATCCGAAGATGGCTGGTTATCTAGCTTGATGAAGCGTTTGCGCCAGGCGACATGAGTGCCCAAGTTGTGAACTAGACGCGGCCTATCTTCCTCCACTAGGAAATCAATATGTATCTTATTGTACTTCTTGTCCAATATCTTATCAATGCTGACCCTGACATACCCGAGTGGCACTGGCTTGTCATGAATGATGTTCTCTCCTCTAGGAAATGCTTGTCCGACCGCCACCTTGTCTTTGGTCCACTGCTGTCGGATGTACAACCTGACATTCACAGGTTCTTTGATGTCGTCCACCGGATGAGGAGCATTGACCTCTTCATCGTCAGTCATAGGGGTTGAGCCACAGCTACTGTGGCCCTTGCCGGGCACTGGGCTATTCAAAGTCGGGATTGCATGCGGCCCCTGACTCGAACACATGGTTTGCATAGCGCTCGCCACTTGAGCAGCTATCCGTGCTTCAATGCTCTGTTCTAGCTCCTGTCGTATCCTTTGGAACTCCTCTTCTCTTTGCGTTCTAGCCCTTGCTCGGCTCCTATAGGAAGCGGATTCACTTTCAAATGCTTTCTCCCAAGGAATTACCCGGCTCCTCTAGTGCGACCGGGGTGCTCCTTGTTTCCAAGTGCTTGCGTGAGCACATCATTTTCTCTATCCGACCTGCGGGCCCCTCTATGCACTTCCTTAGTGATCGTGGAAATCTTTTGGAGGAGATCGGTGACGGGTTCAACCCTGGCGGAAAGGCTCCCGTCAGGATTGTATTGTTCCCCCCGTGCGAGTAGGTAGTTCAATGATCTGGGCTGCCAATCGCTTGTCTGAGGCATAACGCCGCTCTGCTCTAGTGCTTCGACTTGGGCATCCCAATCCGGAATCTTCCTTACGTACCCACACGATCCTAGGCGGTGAGGATTATTTGACCTAAGCGAGTTTGCTTTGTTTCTTTCGCTTGATGCCTTGGCCTCATCGGATAGCTTGTAAGCCTTGAACTCCTCCCAGAAGTCCCTCTGCTTGCTGAATTCACCTCCCGCAAAATTCGGTTCTTTTTCCTCCTTGATGAGCTTGTGCAACTTTCCCTTGAAATTCTTGAAGGAGTGACCCATGATTTCCTTGGCCCTCTTCTTGACTGTCGCTTCATCACAATCATTAGGGAAAGTGAAATACCCTCTGAGCTTGTTCCAAACTAGTTCCTTCTCAACTTCTGGAACCCTCCACGGGTCTTGCTCACTTCCATTCCACTTCCTGTATTTGATCGAGATGAAGTCCCTTACAAGTGCTCCGATGGTACTCTTGTATGGGCCCAATGCTTTAAGTGGCTCCACCGGCTCCCCTAGTTGATCGAACTGAGAGATGTGCCAGTGTCTAGTTGTCTGAGGGAGCTTTGTTGCACCACGCTTAGTCCTTCTGGAACTCTCACCATTACATGGACCTTCTGGCGGAACCTGCTTCAAAATTTATAAATAAGTCCCCATCAAACTTTTATGGCTATATCTACCGTGTTTTAGGTATGACCTAAGTTATTACCTCGTCTCCTTGGCCCTCTTCTAGGTTTAGCATATGGCTAGGGCTCCAAGGTCTTTGATCCCCTTGTTGGTTGTCATCGGCTCCTTGGTCACGTTCAGCACCGCCACCACTAGTTCCTTGGTCATCGGCTTCGGTCGCAGGGCGACGGGTGGTGAATCAGCGCTTAATTGTCATGTTTCTGGACATGAATTTCGATTATTGGTATTAGCTCATAGGTAGATAGATAGACTCAAGCATTTCATTTAGCTATACATAAGTCATGTTATACATCTCTATCTCTCTATATCTCTCTCTATATATCTCTCTCTATCTCTCTTCATAAGTGAATCTATCTATAAGTCATGCATCTCTCTATCTATCATGAAATAAATAGATGATAGAACGATATCTCTCTCTCCACAAAAAATTCATGTATAACAAGCAAAATATGATGCCATATATACAAGCATATATGACATTTATACATCTATATATCTTTCTCTCTATCTTTATATCTCTCTCTATCTAGCTATCTTTATATCTCTCTCTATCTATCTAGCTCATCATGCATATATACAAGGATGAACCATCTAGCTATCAATCTATCTCTCTATATACCTATCTATCTATCTATCTATCTACATCTCTCTATCTACCTCTCTCTATCTATCTCTCTATATACATTTCTAAGGATGAAAATTACTAAGGATGAAAATGCTTTGAAAAAAAATAAAAAGGAAAACTTAAGAGGAAACATTTCTCTCCTCTCCTCTCCCTCCTTCCTCTCCTCTTCCAAGTAGAGCTCCTTATCGGCATTCTGTCGAACAGGTGGTGGGCAGCTCATCGAAACAGGGGTGTGGGCGACGTCGGCGATGTGAGGCGCTCCTGTGTGCTCCTGTGCGCTCCTGTGTGCTGGCGACGTCGAGGAAGTGGTAGGGCACGGCGGCGTCAGGAAGCGGCGTCGGGCTGGTGCGGCGGTGTCGGGTGGTGCGGCGGCGTCGGGCTCCTGCTGTGGCGTCGGACTGGTGCGGCGGCGTCGAGCTACTGCTGAGGCCGGCTGGAGCGGCGGTGAGCTTGAGCGGCGGCGGCCTGGAGTGCCGGCGGACTGGAACGGCGGCGGGGAGCTCCTGTTGCGGCGGCGGTGGCGACGGGGAGCACCTGCTAGAGCGTCGGGCGCTATCTGAAATGGCTAAGTATCGTACTGGCGCGCATCCAAAAATTTTGGACGCGCGCCAGTTCGTTATATAGTCGGCCTCATCACTGCCGGTTCTTATTACAAACCGGCAGTGATGTCCCCTATCACTGCCGGATTGTAATAAGAACCGGGAGTGATGAAACCGGCAGTGATGACCCCCTATCACTGCCGGTTCTTATTACAATCCGGCAGTGATAGGGGACATCACTGCCGGTTTGTAAGAAACCGGCAGTGATTTGGCAATTTTCCCTTTGTCTTAGAATTCAAATTACTCCTGATTTTTTACTAAAACTTGAAAAACTCTAAACATAGAAGTTGCATAATTTTTAATTCTCTACAACTTTTGCTCAAGGAGCATATTCAAATTATTTATAGTTTTTGAATTCCATTTTGAATTTGAATAAGGGTTTAAAATTCAATTACCCCCTTTGTAATTACTCAAAAAATTTGAATAGAAGTTGAAAATCTTCCAACATAGCTTTTGCTAGTTTTGAGGAGCTCTAATTATTGCTTATACACTCAAGGTCTAATTCTTTATAGTTTTTAAATTCCATTTTGAATTTCAATAAGGGTTTAAAATTCAATTACCCCCTTTGTAATTACTCCAAAAATTTGAATAGAAGTTGAAAATCTTCCAACATAGCTTTTGCTAGTTTTGAGGAGCTCTACATTATTGCTTATACACTCAAGGTCTAATTCTTTATAGTTTTGGAATCCCTTTTGACATGGCATACATCAATCAACAACGTGGTACAACTCAACAATCTCTAGAACTCCATATGATCTCAAATTACTAAAACAACATTTCATTAAGGATTAGATAGTTTATGATACTCTAACAATTCATGGTGCAGGCACGATGATGGCCTCATCATGATCACTCCGGAGGTAAGCAGGTTCGTCACCCTCTTCAAGGACATGTAGGGTAACGTCCGCCCCAAAAGGAGCCATTTCTTCATAACCTTTGTACTCTTCTTCGTCTGTCACTCCGTCGACACCTACAATCTTCCTTTTGCCTTGCAATACTACATGTCGTCTTCCATTTGTATTATTATCCCTTGCATAGAAGATTTGCAAAACATCCTTTGCAAGGACGAAGGGGTCATCTCTGTATGCGGTCTTGGATAGATCAACGGTAGTGAACCCATCCTTGTCGGTGTTAATTTCATTCAGCCGGACCCACAGACAATGGAAAAGATCAACTTTCAACTGATGTCCATAGTCTAGCTCCCATATCTCATCTATGAAACCATAGTATGTTGCCACCACCGTGTCGTACTCATCGTGAGCGTCGAAACGAACACCACTGTTTTGGTTCGTGCTCTTTCCGTCCTGTTTTTTTTTGTTAAATGTAAAACCATTTATTTGATATCCTTGATACTTCATTAGCGTAGTCGAAGGTCAGGGGGCTAAGAGATCTAGCTGACATCCCGTCACCTTTCCTAGCCTTTGGCGTCAAAACCAGTCACCGAATTCCTCCTTATGTTTTTTCTCAAGCCAAACCTGTGACCTCCCTATGTCCTTAATTTGCAGAAACTGCTTGTGCTCATCAATGTATGCCATCACACCGTCGGCCTGCTGGAGAACAGCAAAGTGTGCTTGTCTGAAGGAGACGAGTTCGTCCATTTTGACAGCTTTCTCACCTATTGTTCCTTTGCCCCCTAGTCTTCCATCGTGATGAGATACTAGAACTCCAACCTGCTTGATGTCTAGATAATATGTGGAGAACTCAATAGCCTCCTCTATTGACCATCCTTCTACCATGCTCCCTTCTGGTCTGAATTTATTCCTAACATACCGCCTGAAAACTTTCATCAGCCTCTCGAAAGGAAACATCTGGTGTAGGTACATTGGGCCAAGGACTTTTATTTGATCCACAAGATGAACAAGTAGATGCACTGAAATGTCGAAGTAAGTCGGTGGGAAATGCATCTCAAGCCTGCATATAATCTCGGCTATCTCCTGCTTCAGGTGGTCTAACCTGCCCACTTCAATGACCTTTTCAGAGATCACGTTGAAGAACGAACACAACTTTATGATTGGAGCGCGGACCTTGTCAAGGAGGATACCTCGCAGGGCAACTAGGAGTAGCTGAGTCATTATGACATGACAGTCATGGGCCTTCATAGAACCATAGTTAAACTTAAGTTCTCTCATGTTAACTAGCCTCTTCGGGTTCCCACAGTAGCCACTCGGTACTTTGAGATCATTGAAGAAAGAAATAAGCATTTCTTTTTCCTCCTTTTTCAGTGTCCATGATGTCACCGGAAGTTTCAAGTGGCCATTCTCAAGAGTTACTGGGTGTAACTCCTTCCTGAGGCCCAGGTGTTGCATGTCCAAGCGTGTCGCGAGAGAATCCTTGCTTGTTCCCCCGGTGTTCATCAACGTGTTAAGTGTGTTACCGCACACGTTTTTAGTTATGTGCATTGGATCAAGACAGTGACGTACACTCAAAAGTGGCCAATAAGGTAGTTTCCAGAAGATTGATTTTTTCTTCCAGATACTATCGGTTGGCGCTGCTACTGCCCCGTCCCCCTTCCCAAGGACAACATTTGTGAGTTTGCTTAATTGTTGAAGCATCTGTTTCCCGTCTCGATACTTTGGAGGTCCACGTTTCTCAGTAGTCCCATTAAAATCTTTTGTATTCCTACGGTAAGGGTGATCACGAGGTAGGAACCTATGGTGTCCCATGTAGACCATCTTCCTGTTTTCTGGTAGATGTGTAGCATCAGTCTCATCCAAGCACTCGACACACCCAGTGTATCCTTTTGTCTTCTCTCCAGACAAGGAACCTCACCCTGGTAGGTCGGTGATTGTAGCGATAAGTACAGCCTTTACCGTGACATGTTCTTTCTTGTACTCATCCCAAACATCCTTCACACCCGTCTCCCACATCTTTAGTAGTTCATCGATCACTGGTTCTAGAAGCACATCAATATCATTACCAGGTTGTTTTGGTCCTTGGATTAGTAATGGCATCTGGACATATGACCGTTTCATACAAAGCCAGGGTGGAAGGTTGTATATACATAGCGTCACTGGCCAAGTGCTATGATTGGTTCTCACCTGGTCAATCGGGTTCATCCCATCCGTGCTCAAAGCAAACCACAGATGTCTTACCTCTCCACCAATGTTCTTATAGAACATAGTGTTGATAGTCCTCCAGTCCGACCCATCGGCGGGGTGTCTCATCATTGAATCTTTCTTTCGCTCTTCGCCGTGCCAACGCAACAACTTGGCTGACTTCTCATTTGCAAACAACTTATGCACTCGTGGAGCTATAGGAAAATACCACACGGACTTTACTAGCCCTCCTCTGGTCTTGCTTCCATCATTTGATGGCCCTTGCTTGTATCGGGGAGTTTTACACTTGGGCATGCATCCAAGTCTTTGTATTTCTCTCCACGGTACAATATGCAGTCGTTGGAACACGCGTGGATTTTCTCAACCTCGAGGCCAATTGGGCAAATCATTTGCTTCGCAAGGTAAGTCTTTTCTGCTAACTCGGCCTCCGGGAAAACTTTATGTAGTATAACTAACAAGTTATCGAAACCTTTATCACTCAACTCATTCGTTGATTTGAACTCCAATAGCATGATGTTGGCTTCCAGTTTGCTTATTGGACAGCCCGGAAACAATGGTGTTTTTGCATCCTTTCTCATCATCTCCAGTTTTTTCAACTGCGATGCGCCCGGATGCTGGAATTGGGGCTTGATCAGGATAACTAGAGCAGAGCTGAACGAGGCAAACAGCGATGCGCCCGGATTGCCAAACCTCAGAGGTACTCCCACGCGGAACTTGCAAGGATTTGACGGAGATCAAGGTGATGCAGCCCGTCGAAGCTTGAAGAACTCGTTAAAACTATAACTAATGCAGTAAAGGGTAAATTGCGATAAAAAGTAGAATAAGATAAAATTGGTTGGTTTTTGATTGGATTGATTGTTTATTCCATAGCCCTCGGGCACATATTTATACTCCCGCATGGAGAGTTGTACAAAGACACGACACATATCCTTCCTAAAACAAACTCCTACTTTAAAGGAAACTGACTCGTGCAAGAGCCGGATAATAATATTTATTCCCTAAACAAACACACCTATTTTAAAGGAAATAAATAAACGACTCATGCAAGAGCCGGACTCAAACTACCATAATAATAATACTGGTAAAACACCAGTTTCCTTATACTTATCCTCGATGGAAGCTTTCCATGGGTAGATCCCTTTAATCGGCGCCTTCCTTCTTTTGACCACGACAACCTCCTGCTGCCACCAAGCGCTAAGTTACGCCCATCGGCATCGGCAACACCTTCCCGATCGGCAATCGGCAACATTTCCGATTAGCGGCCTCGTGCTGGTAACTCCACCAATCATCCCCTATCGGCAATCGGCAACCACCCTTCATCGGCAATTGGCAACCATCCTTCATCGGCAATCGGTAATAACCCTTCATCGGCAATCGGCAATGACTCTTCATCGGCCATCGGCAATGACTCTTCATTGGCAATCAGCTTCAGCAAGACTTCACCACATTTAGTCTTCCCGCAGCACTCTTCCATCGGCAACATCGACTCCAGATGTCGATGGGGAACGGCCGCTGACCAGTCAAGCCTCAGCCCATTTGACACGTGTCGAAAAACGGTGTCAACACATGCCCCCCAGTTTCCGAGCGTATAACACTTTACGTGCCGAAATTCTCTCCACTGTAGCCGTTGCTGTAGCCGTTACCTCGGAGATAGATGTACGGTTTCCTCGATCCCGCGTGTGGAACTGCAATTTAATAATAAAATCCTTCGATTGCAGCACAAACAGTTACAGACCACCTCGATCACCGCGCGTATCTACCGCGGGCCTCTCCACATTCCTGCACAGTGTGAAATGGAACCCCAAAATGCCCCTGAATAGGATTATAAAAGTTACTGGGATCCACACCGCCTTTTTACCCGAGCTCATTTTCACTTTCACCTTCCTGCCTTCGTCTTCAACCTCCAGCCGCTCTGAAGAACACAAGCTCGAGCAACAGTACTCCTCCGTAATCCAAGGACGAACTGCAAGCATTCCTCCGACTCCAATGGTGATTCAAGTCGATATTCCAAAGGTAAGGCTTATTCCCCACCTAATCCAACCTCCTGTACGGTTCCTCTCCTTGCAAAAACTTAGATTTATCCTCATTCTGATCCGTCCCTTTTCTTCGAACCCTAGGAACTGTACAACAAGATAGTGATCCCACTTGCTGACTCCAACCTGAGCTGCTTAGGCCCCATGGGCAATCCAGACCCCACATTTATCATCAATGCAGAAACCAACCGGGTAGCGTTCAGATCTGAGTGTTTTGATCTAGGACTATGGAAGGACACATTCCGCTCATGGCCTAAGCCTACTAAAGGATGGAAGAACTGGTACTTGAGAGTAGTCAGATCACAACAAGTGTACTGGCAGGAGCGTAACCTGGATCAGTGTGTTAGGCTTTCAATTGCCGATATGGAGAAGAACAAAAACTTAATGATAGCAGCCTCATACTTCTGGTCCGATAGCATGAACGCTTTCCTCTTCAGGCATGGACCAGCCACCCCAACCCTTGTCGATGTCTACATGTTGACCGGCTTGGACATCACCTCTGCCGATACCTTCACCCTCTTCAACAGAAAAGCCGAGTATAAGATGAATACCCAGAATATCGGCGGTTGGACGGGTTACATCAAGGAGAACCAGAAAACCGGATCGGTAAACCAACGGGAGCACGCCATCTTCCTGAACATGTGGCTGGAGAAGTTTGTCTTCTGCGGAAAAAACCATCGGCCCGACCACTATGCACCTTCCAGCGGCCGAGCTACTTGTCGATGGAGCAAGGCTTCCCTTAGGCAGGTACCTTCTTGGATCAGTATACCGATTGCTACATCAAGTATCCTAGAAGCTGCTGCTAGGAGAACCCATCGGCAATCTTGGAGGCCCCTGGTGGTTTGTCAATCTATGGCTAAACGCACACATGCATAAGGCTCTCGAGTTTGATCTGTTTGCCCAACAATTCCCAAGAGACATATCGGAAGATTACCGACATGGGGATGACAAATTGGCAACCCGCCCTCCACTTAATTTTGGAGAGGCTATTATAGTACTGCTAGGTACCGATGCCGATGTAAGCACTTTGGCTATTACTTCCAGAAATTCTACAACGGACTTCCTTCCTCGGAACGGACCTGGTGGCCATACCTTGATGAACACAACCAGTTCCCGCTGCTGTTCAACTTGACCGATATGAGCCTGCCTGAGAACCAAGCAATCATGAGGGCCAGCATTACTCCCCGAGCTATTCCAGTAAATATCTTTGGATCTGGGAATAATGCTTCATCATCCTACGAGTTCTACTACCCATCGGCAGCAGCAAGACAATTGGCATTTGGCCAACTACTGATCAAGCTCTGCTTCTCTAAGGTAGTAAGACCCAGGCAGATAATCTCCAGTAATCTGGACTGGAATAAAGTCATGAGCCTTTCTGCCAATGCTGATATGTCAGACCTCGACTTGTCTTCCTGGTCGCCAACCTCCTTCATCACCAACGAGTTCAAGTCTTGGTGGCAAGAGTGGAAGTGCCAGCTACTCGCCAAGTCTTCACACTACTATCGGCACTTGATTGACACCGATTACATCATTCCCGATGACGCAGTAAGTCTGCCATCTGATGTATTTTATTACTTTATTTTTGTCATCGGTATCAGTACTTAACTCCTTTGCGCCTGATAGGCCGATGCTCCGATCCCCACGACGAGTAACAGTGGTAGGCCCTTTAATCTTCGGATAATGGGCCCCATATCCATCATCGGCACCAAAGCTCCGACGTTAGCCGCTTTCACGCCTCAACAGGTACCTACGCCGACACCTACGAAAGCCCAGGCTACATTGGCTGCCGCTATTGCCTTAACGCGAGTTTATGCAGTAAACTCATCTTTACTTGTACCGATTACATACTGTTTCATCGGCAACATTTATCTTGTATAACTTGCTTTGTATTTTCAGGCACTATGGTCATCGGCATCTGCTTCCAGCAGGCAACCACCTTCCAGCCTGGCTGCCGATGCCCCCCGGTCTTCGTCAAAGCGGGTTGGCTCCCCTGCTGCTGCGCCGACGAAAAAGAGGCGCCTGAGGCTGGCTTCTCCTCCACCATCGGCTCCAACTACGCCATCCTCTACCGATGCGCCACCAGCAGGACTGCCTCCGGTCCCAATCGCACTAACTGCTGGCGGGTCATCGGCAGAACCACCATCGGCTTCTGTACCTGATCAACCGATGGATGACGTCCCCGACCAGGAGATAACAGCTACTGCGACAACCGAAGCGGCATCGGCATCGGTACCGGCTGGGCTCAATGAAGAAAAAACACGCGCCGTAGCAGCGGAGGTAGCATCAGCATCGGCACCGTCAGCCGATGAGAGGGCAGCATCGCCACCATGTGAACCAGCCGCCACGTCGGAAGCAGCGCCGATAATAACACCACCAGCACCGATGGCACCGACTGCTTCTCCGGCCCAATCATCGGCATCTGCGGCCGACGTCCATGATGAAGCTGGACCATCCAGCATACCAAGTCCCAGGCAGGAGATCCGCTTCAAGACGGTAAGTTAATCATCCTGAAGCTTACAGTACAATCTTCCGATCGGCAAACTCTAACCTCTGTTTTCAGGCTCAAGATTCTCCGGACAGCCTCTTCTCCTACAGCTTGAACCCTCAGGACGAGGATGAACGTCAAGGCCGCATCCAGGCAGACAGCCTATTTTCTTTTGCAGTCGACGTTCCCGACGGTGAGGAAGAGGAAAGCTCTGTCCTAGCTTTGTCGGCAGAAATTAAGTCCAAACTTGAAGCACTGCTCTCCTTGCTGCTACAAGACACGTCCCAACTCATCCAGGATTCATCGGCAGCAAGGATCGCATTCAAGGACATCCAAAGCCATCTTTCCGCCGACATAGCAGAAGTCCTTCTCCAGGCAACCTTCCTCGACATTAAGCAGATCCAGTACCAGAAGCTTACCCGTCGTATTGCCGATAGGGCCGCTCGAGCCAAGAGCGAGGAAGAGAAGCTCAAATTCAAACACATTGTCGATGAGAAGCACAAAGGCATCGGTCAAGCAGAAGTCTCCATCGGCAACCTTGATCAAGAAATTTCCCGACTGTCGGCAAAGAAAGAGGAGCTACTTGCGGAGTTACAGAAGGTTGAAGGGGATTTGACTGCAGCCAACCAGCAGAGAACCCAACTATCTGACTCCATCAAGGTCTTGCGGCAAGAAAGAGACCAGAATGCACGACAGGCTATATTATGGAAGAAGAAAATCAAGCCGATCGAGGGCTCTGCCGATGCCGACGCCAAGGAGATGAACGAAATAGAGCAAATTCGCCTGCGTGCGATATCAGCTATCCACTCCTTGCTGTAATGTCTGTTGTATCGGCAAGAATCGTAACCTTATACTTGATTTTGACTTGTAATATAATGCAGTCTGTTTTTACCGATGTTTTATAATTTTTCTTTCATCGGCATTCGACTGAGCACTATGTATCTACCCATATGCTAGGGTAATACCTCTTTAAGTATTTGCCGTTAATCGCTCTAGAGAACGCCACTCCTTTGAGAGTTTCCAAAATGTACGCATTACCAGGAGCAGACTGTTTTATCCGATAAGGACCCTCCCAATTAGGGGACCACTTTCCAAACTTAGAGCTCTTAGTCCCAATCGGTAAAATCAACTTCCAAACCAGATCGCCATCGGCAAACTCCTTTACCTTTACTTTCTTATCATACCACCGGGCAACCCTCTTCTTATTCTCTTCAATGCTAATCAATGCCCTCAACCGATGACCTACCAAATCTTCTAACTCATCTTTCATCAGAGTAATATAATCATCGGTCATCAATTGATCCTGAAAAGATAATCGCCTAGAACCAGTTTTGACTTCCCAAGGTAGAACAACATCGTGTCCATAAACCAACTGATACGGCGAGACCTTGGTTGCACCATGACAAGCCATCCGATATGACCACAAAGCTTCGTTTAACACCACATGCCACCTCCTAGGGTTTTCCTCAATCTTGCGCTTTATAAGCTTAATGACTCCTTTATTAGTCGCTTCAGCTTGACCATTAGCTTGAGCATAATAAGGAGAAGAATTCAACACCTTGAAACCCATGCTAGCAGCAAAGTCATCAAACTCTCCCGATGTGAACATGGTCCCTTGATCGGTAGTAATAGTCTGAGGAATACCGAATCGGTAAGCGATGTGCTCCTTAACGAAATCCACCATGTTTGCCGATGTCACCTTCTTCAAGGGGACTGCCTCAACCCATTTGGTGAAGTAATCGGTAGCAACAAGTATGAACTTGTGCCCCTTGCTCGACGGCGGATAAATTTGGCCGATGAGATCAATAGCCCATCCTCTGAACGGCCAAGGCTTGATTATAGGATTCATTGCCGATGCAGGTGCCCTTTGCACATTACCAAACTTCTGACAGTCCTGGCACCCTTTGAAATAATTGAAGCAATCTTCAAGGATGGTCGGCCAATAATATCCATTCCGCCTAATCATCCACTTCATCTTGAATGCCGATTGATGTGCTCCACATACACCTTCATGGATCTCACCCATCAACTCTTTTGATTCCTCTTTGCCGAGACATCTAAGCAAAACTCCATCAATTGTCCGATAGTACAACTCATTATCGAGGAGCACATACTTAGTAGCTTGGAACCTTAGACGTCTTTCAACTTTCCTGGATGGATCCCTCAAGTAATCGGCAATCTCCTTTTTCCAGTCATCGGCAACTGTTACCGATGTCGTGACTTCTTGAATCGGCTGATATCCTGAGGCATTCTGTGCTAACCGATTGGCTTCTTCATTATGCAATCTTGGAATATGCTCAAGGCGGTATTCTCTGAACTCTTTCAACAACTGCAAACACCGCTCATGGGCTGCAATTAACACCTCACTTCGGCATTCATATGTCCCGATCAATTGATTAATCACCAACATAGAATCACCGAAGACTTCAACAGCATCAGCACGCACCTCCCTGAGTAGTTCTAACCCCTTAAGCAAAGCTTGGTACTCAGCCTGATTGTTTGTTGAAGTAGCAACAATCGGCAGCGAAATTTCATACTTCTGTCCTCGGGGCGAAATCAAAAGAATGCCGATACCTGCTCCATCCTTGCACGTAGGCCCATCAAAGAATAAAGCCCAAGGAGCAATCTCAACAAAGCTCACCATATTGCAATGCTGAGTAACAAAATCGGCCATCACCTGACCCTTAACAGCCTTAGCTGATTCATACCTTAGGTCAAACTCTGACAGTGCCAAAATCCACTTACCGATTCGTCCACTCAAAATCGGCATTGACAGCATGTACTTGACCACATCATCTTTGCAGACAACAGTGCATTCGGCTGACAGTAAATAGTGCCTTAATTTAATGCAAGAGAAATATAAACAGAAGCACAATCTCTCTATAGCCGAATACCTGGTTTCAGCATCCACCAATCTTCTGCTCAGGTAATATATTACACGTTCCTTCCCTTCAAACTCTTGAATTAAGGCTGACCCGACAACACCGTCATCGGCAGACAAATATAACCTGAAAGGCTTCCCGTGTTGAGGTGGAACTAAGACTAGAGGATTTACCAAGTATCTTTTAATCTCTTCTAAAGCTGATTGCTGCTCCTCTTTCCATGTAAACTCTTGATTGGCTTTTAATTTTAACAGAGGACTAAAGGACTTAATCTTACCAGATAGATTAGATATAAACCTTCTGATGAAATTAATCTTGCCAATCAAGGACTGCAACTCAGTCTTGTTCGCAGGAGCAACCACATTGTTAATTTCATCAATAGACTTTCTGCCGATTTCAATGCCTCTCTGATGCACCATGAAACCTAGAAACTGCCCTGCCGATACCCTAAATGCACACTTGTTAGGATTCATCTTTAACCCATGCTCCCTTGTGCACTCCAATATCTTCCGCAAATCGGTAAGATGCTTCTTGAAGTCTCCAGACTTAACCACCACGTCATCAATGTAGATCTCAACTATTGTGCCGATATACTTGTGAAAGATAAAATTCATCGCCCTCTGATAAGTAGCCCCGACATTCTTCAAGCCAAAAGTCATGACTACCCACTCAAACAAGCCAACGTGACCTGGACATCGGAAAGCAGTCTTGGATATGTCTTCTTCAGCCATGAATATTTGATTATACCCAGCATTACCATCCATGAAGCTAATAATTTGATGTCCAGCAGCAACATCGATCAGCAAATCGGCAACGGGCATCGGGTAGCCATCCATTGGCGTAGCCTTGTTCAGATTCCTGAAATCAATGCAAACACGAAGTTTTCCATTCTTTTTATACACAGGAACCACATTAGAGATCCAATCAGCATATCGGCATTGCCGAATAAATCCAGCTTCAATTAACTTAGTAATCTCAGCCTTAATATCGAGTAAGATAGTAGGATTGCATCGGCGGGCCGGTTGCCGATGTGGCTGGAAACCAGACTTGATGGGTAACCGATGTTCAACTATCGATCGGTCTAAACCCGGCATCTCTGTATAATCCCAAGCAAAACAATCTTTATTCTCTTTCAATAAATCGGTTAACTGTTGCTTACATTGGGAATCTAACTTAGCACTAATAAAAGTAGGCCTAGGTTTACTACCATCACCGATGTCAATCTCGAGCAAGTCATCGGCAGACGTAAACCCCTGCCCCAATTTTCCGTCATCGGCGAACTGATCCATTAAAACTCCTCAGGACCGACTGCTTGGATCGGGTTGATGCTGTAATCAGCAATTTTGAGGAACTCTTTATCCCAGGCTTCGCCAGATATACACCTGGTCTGCTCATAAGTTTCCAACTCTGCTGATGCGACAATAGACGGGGCCTCACCGCGAACGACCTCAATTCTGTCCCCGATCCACTGGACCAGGCTCTGATGCATAGTAGAAGGGATACAGCAATTGGCGTGGATCCAATCCCTTCCGAGGAGCAGGATGTAAGTACCTTTGCCGCTGATCACAAAGAACGTTGTCGGCAACGTCTTACTGCCGATGGTTAAGTCAACACATACGGCTCCCATGGCGGTTGACACATTGCCTTCGAAGTCTTTGAGCTTCATGTCGGTCTCGACTAAGTCCTAGTCACCTTTGCCAAGCTTTCTGAACACGACATAGGGCATTATATTGATCGACGCGCCACCATCTACCAGCATCTTGGTCATCGGCTGACCATCCACTTTGCCCTTAACAAACAGAGCCCTTAAGTGCTGCCTTTCATCATCGGTAGGCTTTTCAAAGACAACTGTCATTGGATCCAGCACCAATTGTGGCATATCGGCAGCCTCTTCACCATCGCTGACGGGCGCCATGAATTCCATCGGCAACATGACAACCATGTTTATATCTGCCGATGGATCTCTGTCCTTGCGCTTCGGCCTCCATTGCTTCTCCCCTGAGAGTTCTGCATCATCATCCAGGTCGTCGTGGCGCCGGCGCTGAATCCTCCTCTTCTGGGTCTTAGTCAAACCCTTAGGGCACCATGGAGGAAGCTTGGTCTTCCAGACAGGTTGGTGCTGCTTCCCCCCGCTTACATCAGCGCTTCTTCCAATGTTGGGATCTCGGGAGAATATCTCCTCGTCAGGCACTCTAGCATTGGCCATCTCCTCCAGCTCCCCCTGATCAACACGCCTGCCAAGCCGATCATGGGCACTGAGCCTGCCCCCCAGCCGGTCATGTGCCGATCTGTTTTCTCTGAGCGGCCTAGCGTACCTGGGTGCCTGATCATCAAAACAGGGTCTCTTACCTGACCGATCGGCAGTGTAGTACCCATTGCACTCTGGACAGTTATCGGCAGTGGGCAGCTTGATGCCTTCCTCCCAGCAATGAACGAAGAAGGGACACCTCCAGTGGTCCTTGTGTCGAAGCCATTCCCGATGCTCCTCTTCTTCTTGCCGACACCGTTCCTCCTGTGATTGCCGATGATTTCGCCTTGGCTGCTTGTGCGTGATCACAACTCCAGGAGCCCTGTTGGCACTGTTACCCCCATTGGCAACCTTCTTACCCTTTCCATCATCGGCAAACCTCCTTGCGTCGTGTTCAGGTACTTGGTAGCTGGGGTCTACCGATGAGTTCCTTCTGGCAGCTTCCGATGTCAGCACTCTGGTCTTTTCACTGATCTCCACCATATTGTTTGGGAACGGGTGCTGATCTATCTTCATCGGTTTCTGGGCTTTAGAGTTTTCGAACTTAATACGCCCAGACTCGATCTCCGACTGCAATTGCTGCCTGAATACTTTGCAGTCATTGGTACTGTGTGAGGTTGCATTATGCCACTTTTAGTACCTAATCTTCTTGAGCTCTTCGGCCGATGGAATCACTTGGTTGGGCGCCAACTTGATTCGCCCCTCTTGCAGCAACAAGTCAAACATCCTATCGGCCTTGGTGATGTCGAAGGTGAACCTCTCAGTTTCTTTTTGGCCGAACAGACAAGATACAGGCTTCTTATCCTTGACCCATTCGGCCGCATCGACATCCAGCTCTTCATCTGACCCAGAGTCTTCTTCTTTCCCAATGAAGGTCACCTTCTTGTTCCATGTCTTCCTGGGCTCAAAGGCTTTGATATCTTGATCGGCAATCCTCTGCACCAGGTGACTTAGGCTCTCAAACTCTTGGGATGCATACTTGTCCTTGATGTGCGGCAGTAACCCTTGGAAGGCCAAATCTGCCAATTGCCGATCATCAAGCACCAGACTGTAGCACTTGTTCTTCACGTCCCGCAGCCTTTGCACAAAGCTCTCTACCGATTCGTCGTTGTGTTGCCTCATTTTGACCAAATCGGTAAGCTTCTTCTCATGTATGCCAGCAAAGAAGTACTTGTGAAATTACCTCTCCAGATCGGCCCATGTAATTATAGAATTTGGAGGCAACGATATGAACCATGTGAATGCCGATCCAGACAATGATGAAGAGAACAATCTCACCCTTAATTCCTCCCTAATGGCAGCTTCTCCGCACTGGATAATGAAGCGATTGATGTGCTCCATTGTTGACGTGTTGTCTTGGCCGGAGAACTTGGTAAAATCGGGCACCTTGTATTGATTTGGAAGAGGAATCAAGTCATATGCAGGAGGGTACGGAGTCCGATAGGAGTATGTGTTGACCTTGGGTTTGATGCCGAATTGCTCTTTCATGACTTCGGCAATCTTACCGACCCAGTACGCGTCCTGCTCTTGCCGACTCATTGGCTGATTGTCGACTGGCGGAGTCGGCTGACGCGCCTCTTAAAGATGTGCAGTAGTCGCGGGCGCATCACCAGTCATCTCAACACTATGCATCGGTTGACTTACCGATGGATAGTTTTGCACACTTGGCGGATTTGGCTGAACCATCACATTCATCGGTTGCCGTACCGATGGTCCGCTCTGAGTGTGAGTTGGGCCTCCATAATAATAGTACATCGGCGCGCCAGGCTGTTGAGCCGACGGCTGGTTGACCCATCCTGAATTATGAATCATCGGCATATGGCTTACCGATGGCTGGTAGTTGACTGGAGCATGCGGTTCTTGTATTCTGGAGCAGTCAATCACCAGATTACTTTGGGGAATCGGCACTCCAGCTTGAGAATTTGCCACCAGAGATTGACTGTCGGTGGTTATAATGTGTTGCATCGGCACAGAGCTTGCCGATGGTGGCATCAGAGGTATCTTGGGGATCACTTGGAGATCATCTGATGGCACTTGTATGGTTGGAGCAGGCGCAGAGTTGTGCATCATATGGGTCATCGGCTGTGACTGCATTGCCGACGCTGTAGAGTTCCTCCAGGCTGAACTATCTCCCTGCACCAGATTAGAACCAGCATATAGATTCGGAGGCATACCGTATCCCCACCAGTTAGCAGGGGCTGGTCCCGAAGTCGCCGACGCCGCTGGATCTGGGTTGAGCTTCGTGATGTCGCCAGCGTTCGGCCTTGGTGATGTAGCCACATCGGCAGACGGTTCCACAGGGGTGGAAGACGCCATTGGGGCTGCCGATGGGCTCGTAGATGCCAATCCAGGTTGATGGTACGCTGGACCGACATATCGCGGTGCATGCCCTTCTTTGAATGTTTGCGCGACGGCATTGTAGACAGTATTGGACAACACGCTGGAGTGGTTAATCAAAGCTTGATTTACAGCGGCATTAACCATCTCTTGTAGCTTACCAGGGTTGGCGTCGTACGTGACCTGTCGTGGCAACGGCGGATCTTGCTTCTGAATTGCTTCGCCACTCCTGCTGAGGCTGAAGGATTTGAGATATAGCTGCTTGTATTCCTCCATAGCCCGCTCCATGGCCTGCTTCTGATCATCTTTCAGATCGGCCTCAGAAACTTCAATGACATTCCTCTAGTTGACATCGGCGTGATCACCCATGCCGAATGTGTAGATCTGTATAATCGGGTCCGACCGAGCGTGCCAAAAGAGGTGTTGACACAAAAAGCGTCAGGATCTGTGAACACCTCGGGCTATTACCCAAAGCTCGGTATTCCGGAGGCGTGCCAGTTGATTTGACCAATCAATCGACAAGGATGATAACTAGAACAAAACTGAACGAGACGACAGCGATGCGCCCGGACGTCAAGGCTCGGATTGATCAAAGATAGAACAAGATCCAATCCAGACAACGGCGATGCGCCCGGATGCTGGAATTGGGGCTTGATCAGGATAACTAGAGCAGAGCTGAACGAGGCAAACAGCGATGCGCCCGGATTGCCAAAGCTCAGAGGTACTCCCACGCGGAACTTGCAAGGATTTGACGGAGATCAAGGTGATGCAGCCCGTCGAAGCTTGAAGAACTCGTTAAAACTATAACTAATGCAGTAAAGGGTAAATTGCGATAAAAAGTAGAATAAGATAAAATTGGTTGGTTTTTGATTGTATTGATTGTTTATTCCATAGCCCTCGGGCACATATTTATACTCCCGCATGGAGAGTTGTACAAAGACACGACACATATCCTTCCTAAAACAAACTCCTACTTTAAAGGAAACTGACTCGCGCAGGAGCCGAATAATAATATTTATTCCCTAAAGAAACACACCTATTTTAAAGGAAATAAATAAACGACTCATGCAAGAGCCGGACTCAAACTACCATAATAATAATACTGGTAAAACACCAGTTTCCTTATACTTATCCTCGATGGAAGCTTTCCATGGGTAGATCCCTTTAATCCGCGCCTTCCTTCTTTTGACCACCGACAACCTCCTGCTGCCACCAAGCGCTAAGTTACGCCCATCGGCATCGGCAACACCTTCCCGATCGGCAATCGGCAACATTTCCGATTAGCGGCCTCGTGCTGGTAACTCCACCAATCATCCCCTATCGGCAATCGGCAACCACCCTTCATCGGCAATTGGCAACCATCCTTCATCGGCAATCGGTAATAACCCTTCATCGGCAATCGGCAATGACTCTTCATCGGCCATCGGCAATGACTCTTCATTGGCAATCAGCTTCAGCAAGACTTCACCATATTTAGTCTTCCCGCAGCACTCTTCCATCGGCAACATCAACTCCCGATGCCGATGGGGAACGGCCGCTGACCAGTCAAGCCTCAGCCCATTTGACACGTGTCGAAAAACGGTGTCAACACCCCCATGCATATCATGTAGAAGCTGTGAAATACCATCATTTTCCTCAGTGTCGTCAGCTAATGTATTCACAAACACATCATCATTGGTAGCCACATCTTCTGTGTAATCATGAACAGGCAATAATGCTACACTAGGCATGAGCACATCATTATTAATATTTTGACCAACCTCCGCATGCAAAGTCCAAATAGTGTAGTTTCTCATGAACCCCTTGTGATTAAGTGCAAACGTATATGCTCCACGTCGCCCCATTTTCTCATATTCTTGCAGTCTTTGCATGGACAGAATATAAGATGTGAGTCCCCAGCATTGACTCTAGCTCGCTTGATGAAATCGTCGATACCCGTCAAGTACCGTGGGTCTGTATGTGACAGATCGTACATCCACCCTCGAGCCATGTTTGCACTGATAAAATAAGATGGGCAGAGCAGAGGAAACATAGGAACATATTAATAGAAGCATTTTTGAACAATATTCTTCGATATAATTTGAATTTGGTCGCGCTATAAAAATAAAGAGAACAAATAGATAACAATGGAAGCATGGAGTATTAAATGTAAGTATTAAATGCATGCATGGAGTATTAAATCTAAGTAATAAATACCGAATCTATTCCACATCCCATCAAATCTTTCATGCATGTATTGAGTATTAAATGTAAATAATAAATATAACTAATTACAATTTTTATCCATAATTTTCGAGACGAATCTTTCGAACCTAGCTACTTAATGATTATACAATAATTACCCAATAAAAACAAAGTGCTACAATTTTTCTAAATAATATTGGATCTAAAAGCTACAAAAAAATTGACACAAATTGCAACATCCCTGTTCTTGATCATGAAAACTAGCATAGCTCTAACACAAATTGACACAATGTAAACCAACAATTCTAAAGAATTATGCTTGTTACTAACCAAGAGCAAGAAGACATGAGGATCCAAGAGTGAAGAGGAGCCAAAAATGGAGATCACGAAATCCACCAGCCACAACAATGGAGAGAGAGCTCCTCACGCACTGTTCTATACTGTTGGGCAGAGGAGGGAGGGAGGAGATCGAAGCTTTATACTGTACACAACTTCACAGTCGGTTCCATCCACGAACCGGCAGTGAAACACCACATCACCGCCGGTTGGTGGCTTGAACCGGCAGTGATGCCTCCATCACTGCCGGTTCAAGCCACCAACCGGCAGTGATGTGGTGTTTCACTGCCGGTTCAGCCCCTGCCCCAATAATTAGGGGTCTGTCAGAGGAAGAACCGACAGTGAAGGGGCATCACTGCCGGCCCAAACAAAACCGGCGGTGATGGGCCGACAGTGATTGCCGTTTCTGTAGTAGTGTATAACATTAATAACTTCTAAACTGTTGGATTAAAAACATACAAGTTAAAATTGCAGATTTATGTATATATAGAAAATACTCGCAGAAACACGTAACTTTAAGGGATTTTTAAGAACTTATAATATATAAGAGAAAATAGTTATAACATCAAATTAAGACTCCGCAAAGCAAAATGTGGAAGGTATATATCTTATATACTGATAGTAGCGCACTAAAGTAGTAAGTGCATTTCTTGTTATAGGTCCCCACCATTAGTCCAACTCCAACAGAAAGTATATAAGTACGTGTAGAAAACGATTGAACAGGAAGCTGGTGCATATGGGTAGTGAATAAAGACATTGTATTTGTTGGTTTTGCTCACACAGAAATGGAATCCTACTTTGGCCAGCGGAGCCCCCTGGTGGCGACAGATAGGCACAAACATATTTCAGCCGCGATGGGAATGGCAGCGACAGGGAGCACACAAAAACAGTAAAGTCGTTGCATCAGGAATCGACCATTGGCCCTACCCATCTGCTTTGAATTTTATTGCTTTAACAAAGCTAGCTGAAGATATATATCTATATATCTATCTCTATTGGACCCTCAGCTCAGCTGAATATATACGACTACGTCTTGTGGTGCTGCAGGATAGAGGGAGGCATGATGACAAAGCAGGAGCCTTAGATTGCTCCGATCCCATCCATCGGTTGCCTCATATTTGATTCGAGGAGTTCGACAGGAGCGTGGGCGCGCGCACACACACATGAGATGAAGGATGCAGAGCCTCCCACCACTCGTCTGGTCCTTGGGTTCAGAATCAGTATACGAAAGATACAGCGCGCGCGTGGGCTGGATCAGTTACCCGGCCTCTGTGCTGCCACATGGGCTGCGAGGGCATGGCTACCATTCTCCTTTGTCACCAAAGGCCGTGTAGCCTAGTTGTTACAAGAGTCTTAGTAGCACCTCTAGTCATAGGTCGACACCTCATCGGGGCGAATACTCTTAGGATAGATTTAACTGTGTTTGTGCTTTTAGTGGTAGGTGATGTTCCCATCAACAGCCAGACGCCGTCTGTGGTGATTTCGCTAATCTTGATAATTTTCCGGCCTAGTTTACGTGCAAGTGGTAGAGTTTACGTATGTGCCTTCATAGGTGTGCATGTGTATGCATTGTGAGTGTCTGACTTATGCTGTGTAATCCAAAAAAACAATTTCTTTTACCTTTTGTTTTCTTTCACGTGGCTCAAAGCCATTCCTTTTCATCAATGGCCGATACAAACATATAAATACATACATACATTCTTATAAAAAGAGATGCCTAGCTCCCTGTAAAATCAAGATGGCCACATCACCCGTAATAGGCTCCTCCGTCCGATCTCCCATCCAACTATCCAGATTCCTTCGAGTAGATTTTACCAGGAGTGACTTTCTAAAACTCTTCGTCACTTATCCCGCTTTTATTAGCTTTTCATCTAAACTTATCCCGCTTCTATTAGCTTTTCATCTAAAGCTACGTGAGCCGGCCCACCAAATATATAGCGTGGCTTCCGATCCCTATACCAGCCAAAAAAAAAATTTGGCCTCGTCTCTTCCCTCTTCTCGCGGCTCCTCTCCTCACGAGTCCTCCAGCGGCACGCTCACGCCGGCGCCTCCCCTTCTCTCCCACGGCACCGCACCGGCTACGGCGCCCATGCTGCTGGTCACTGGTGCGGGCGGAGCGCTTCCCCGGCGCAGCCAGCGACCGCGCCCCCGGCGTCCGGCATGGAGGCGCCGACGCGGGTGTCCGCAGCCGTGGAGGCCGGCGCCAGCGCCGCTCCGGCGCGAGCCAGCTCCGGGTAAGGGCGGTCTCTCTCCCTTCTCCTCCCAGCTGCAGCATACTCCCTCTGCTACGCGTGTGGCCTTGTGCTACAGGAAACCCTAGGTCCTCGCCTTCTTCTTCTCCGTCTTCGTCTCGTGCTCCTCCCTAGATCCTCTCTCCCTTGGACGTGCGGTGGCATCAGCACGTGGAGCAGCGCAGCGTGTTCGCCCTGCCGGTCATCGTCGCCGCGGATGCCATCCTCCCGGCGACCCGCAGACGCTCCGTGAAACCCTAGCTTCCTCTTCCACGCTGTCGGCGGCGGACGCTCAGCTCGACGTCTACGTTAGCATCTCCTCCCCCAGAGCCTAGATCTCCTCCGTGCTCGCCGCCGTGCAGACTGCTGCAGCAAGCAAATCTCTTCTGGTCCTTGCGCACAGTTTCAGATTATGGTTCCTGGAGGATTTTGGTTTAGTTTGGACTTTTCACACAAAATTTGGTGCTGAGAACGATAGATTGAAGCGACTCAATTATTGGTATCCATGATTTTTCCTCCAATAGATGCTAATAACTTTTGTTTTTGAATACCATAGGAACAATAGAGCAAAAGTTCATTCTTTATTGTCTATGTTTTGTGCTGTTGCTAGATATTTAGGTTCAAATTCTGTCATTCAAATGTTCCAGGACAACAACGATAGGTTGGCATATTGGCTCTCAAATTCATCCACATTACTGCTGCTACTGCAATGAACACAACTGAAACAGCTGGATTCACTCCTCAAAGGTGTAGGTCATCTGCTGCATCTTTTGGGAGCCTATTTTCGGTAAAACATTTTTCTTCACCCCCGGATTTTAGATTGTCATTCTATTTTTCTTGTTACCAAAAATGCTTAATTCACTATTCGTTAAATATAAAGGGGATGCGAGTGTCACCACAAAGTGTTGCGCGTGCTTTTCTGGGAAGTCGCATGATTGGAGGGCTAGATGACCTTCGTCACGTTGAAGCCAAGCACACAGCCCTGCTTTTCAAGCAACAGCTTACAACTTTCATTGAGAAGATCTATGGATTGATAAGAAACAATTTGAAGGAGATATCTCCTTTGCTTGGCCTTTGCATCCACGTATCAATGATTGTCACTATACTATTTGTTATTTATAGAGTTGACACCCTGTTTTTTTTTACTTGCTTTTTTAATTTTTTCAGGCACCAAGAACATCCCGTGCAGGTCTAACTAAATGATCATGTTCACAAACTCCGATCGGCCATTGGCAGAGCATTGTGAAAATATTCACAGACCCCTTCATTCTTAATCAGCAGAGTAATCACTCAAATCTTTTCATTTATTAATGTTCAGTTGTTTAATAGGTATGATCCATAGTTGCTCTATCTGTGCTACATTAAATTCTCATTCTGGTTTTAAAATAATGTCATTATATTGTAGTCTTTGCTGGGAGTGTTGTTCATTTAGCAACGGAGAATATGTGAAAGCTGGAGTGGCAGAATTAGAACAGTGGTGCGCTTATGCAACTGAAGAGGCAAAGACCCTCCCTCCCTCTCTCTCTCTCTCTCTCTCTCTATATATATATATATATATACCTCTCTGTCTGTCTCTCTTACTTTGGGCAATATTAATTTATATGGTTATGTTTCACGACCAGTATGCAGGTTCTTCCTGGGAGAATTAAAACATATTGGGCAGGCTGTTGGATTCCTTGTATGTATTCTATGTTGTTTGATATTTTTTTAAATTTGTAGCTTTCTGTATTGAAAAAAAAAGATATTCTAAAAGTTTATATTATAGGTAATAAGCCAAAGAAAACATTGTAAGAAATTACCAACGATTTGTGCCCTGTAAGTATCTCTGAACTTAGTTAACTTCAGCTACTCATTAACATTTGTAAGTTATAACTTAACAGCTTGTCACGTATTTTGTTAATTTCAAGTCCTTAGCATACAACAGCTATATCGAATCAGTACGATGTGCTGGGATGATATGTATGACACCCATGCTGTTTCATGGAGCCCTTGGCCTTTCCGTGATGTCCAGAATTGCATGTAAGCATTACTTGACTCTAATGTTGGAATATTTCATGACCTTACGTTTTATTTAGGTAGATATAAATTTAAAATGCTCTAAGGCGAGCAATGATTTGGTCTAACTTTTTTGTCTCTTACATTTTACTCAAATAAAATCAATTTGTGACCTCTAAGCTTGATGGAGATATTATATGTTCGGCTCTTCCTTCTTTTGACCAATTTTGATTTGGCGAACCACTTGGTGTTCCGCATGAGTTGTTGTACTATTGCTAGATTGAAATTGGCCAAATCAGTTTGACATTGTGTCAAATAGTTTAGTCAGTGTGTTGAAGTCCCAAAAGGTCTCTTCTACACTTTAGTAACCTACCCTGATCTTATTAGTTAGCTGTTTATTACAAATGCTACATTGGTAGCCTGCAATCCTAGATTGCACCCAATTTTCAGTTCTTGCTATTCACAAATTGACTACATGGTTTACCAATGTAGGTGCTTAGTATTTTAAGACAAATATTTGTAGGCACACATGAACGGCAACCAAACAAAAATAAAGGTAATCAGGACTACAACCTCTTTGATTTATTTCCTACTTAGAGTTCTTTCTTGAAGTACCTAAGGATTTGAGGGTGCCAGTGGGGTCAGAGAGTGCACTGCTGGAATGATATGCCTTGCTCCTGGATGGGTTTAGGCTTCGGAGAGGACTGAATCATGTGTGCGACAGGACATTCAATTTATGGCAAAAAGGAGGCTTTATTTGTTATTTTGTTATCCTGAACCCATTATCTCAAGGCAATTTTTGGTTTCCATATAGGCCATCGCTGCTCCTCAGCTGGCTTTGGAAAGATTTAATCAGCTATGTTTCTTTTCGTAGGTAAACTACATTTGGATCCTTAGTTTGCAATTCATAGTGTTCTGCTATCGTTTGACCATAGATTCTTAGTTAGATGGTCACTGTTGTCCCTTATTGGTTGGATTGATTCTTGGTTAGATCGTGACTGTTGTCGCCAACTCCTCTTGTTGCACAGGTGCCTGTTGTTCGAACATGTTGCCTGAGACACTGAGACAGAGACGTAGCCAAGAGGGTTTCAGACCTCAAAACATGAAACACTCGGCCTCAACTTTACATCCACGGCCGTTTTACTGATTAAGGAAAGGTTAATTGTTTATGTTAAAATAGGGGCTCCTAGCTTACATTTCAGATTTCCCGTTGTAACAAAAAGAAAAAAAATACAGCCTGATATGTACTTTTATTATTCTAAAGAACTGATTCATTTGTCTGCTTCGCTATGACATTATTTCTACATGATTTATTGCAAGCTCTGCTATGTTGGCGTACCTCAAATTTTGGTTAGACATGTACTCTGCAAATTAAGAATAGCATAATGGAAATGTTCTCCTTTTCTATATGATTTCGCTCTGCAGAATTAGTTTCATCTTTATTAGTTTGCATCATTATTATATTGCTATTAATATGACATCCTTTTTTGGTTAGACATGTACTCTACAAATTAAGAATAGCATAATGGAAATGTTCTCCTTTTGTATATGATTTCGCTATGCAGAATTAGTTCCATCTTTATTAGTTGACATCATTATTATAGTGATATTAATATGACATCCTTTTTTATTTTCTTTCACATATAATCATTGACGGCCATAGTTTCAATGGTTGTCCCAGGTATTTTGTCCCACCCTTTTGGCAATTTCCCTTCACTGATCTTCATCTATGGTTTACTATAGTAATAGTAATTAACATAAAATCATGTATGCTTTGTTGCAGCTTCAGACCGAAGGTGGCATGTCATGTTCCCAATAAATAATAATATTGAGAAGATTCACAAATTAGGCTAGAAGTGCACAAAATATGCATGATTTTCATTACCTCATACTACTGACCACTGATGTGTCGATCTATACTCTATGTTGCTCCAGTGCTATGTCAAATTACATCATAGGTTTCATGAAAGTATTTTTTCTGCTTGGAGCAGGTCAAGGAGAACTAAAAATGTCATGGACAACATTAGCTGACAAGCTCAACTGAACCCCCAAAGTTTCAATAAGTCAGGTACAATTGTGCGCTGAACTGTAAGTGATCATTTTTAACAAGTTTCGCTTTAATTCTCTACTGCAGGTCTTAGTACTCACATCTGAGGTTGCAAATACAGTTACTATAGTGCTGCTTCAAAGTAAGAGCAACTGTTAGTTCAGACTCACAACAGTAGTGGTATTTTGACCTTTAAAGATTAGGTACATGGTCAGGTTTTAGATTGTACCAATTCTCTTATAACGCTGAGGTCCTGATTTTTTTAAGGTGCTCCATGTGTGTGCTGCATGATTGTTCTTTGATGTTCAAAAACTCAGTTTTGATCACACTATCAGATCTCAAAAACATACACTATATCAAAAAATCCAGCTTTCAATTTGTTCTTAACAAAATTGTTTGTCATTGTGTCAGTGAATTCGCCTACTATGTGCCAATATCATTTATAATTTTTGCAGCTTGCTGTGGCTGCAGCTCATAAAGTATCATTTACATAAACAAAGTTGTTGATTAATCTAATTATTTGCAACAATCATGAGCTTCTATGTTAATCTAATTATTTGCAACAATCATGAGCTTCTATGTCGTCGATACATGATTTAGGTTGATCATGACAGCCTTATTTTCTGAACCCATCCCAAGTTACAATAAAAATAAGGAAAATTTACTTGGGTTTTTTCCATCAGTGATATGATTCATTTAGACATGTGTACAGCTTGGCAGCTTGTATATAATAATGTCTGCCATTAGTGTGTTTAGAACTAATGCTTTTGTTACTGTAGAAGCTATTATGATGTTTTAGGTTTGGTTAGAATTATGTAGGTTTATTAGACTAGGCATCTCCCATCGTTTCGGTGTGACAGTGGCTGCAGATAAGCAGGATCTGAAAAAAACCATTAGTCAGCTTAGCGAGAGTCAGTTCATAATATTTTGCAATATGATGTCATAGGTCAGAGATGTCAATATGATGTTGTCTATATTTACATGTTCAGAGATATTTGCCGTTTTTTATTTACTTTTATGTCATTGAACCTATTGACATGTTTGTCTACGCTACCTGGAAAAAAAGGATGTATTCAGATACAAAACCAACTGTACTCCCAGTTTAACTGTGGTCCCAGTTTGGGTTACCTAAATTGAGGCTGGAATTTGGTTCTGCTGAGAATTGCTGAATCTAGATTTTGCTTATCTAAATTCAGAAAGTGTGTTGGGTTGCTTACAATTACAAGGCAAACTAAGAAATCAGACAACCCAAACAGTCAATCGGAGAATTTAGGTGCCTAAAACCAGTTATTCTCTCTCTTGGTGCTGCAACCTTGGTTACTTAGATTCAGAAGGTGTCGTTGATTGTTTAGAGTCACAGGGCGAAACTTTCTTTGTGATGTAACCTTGGTCACTTAGATTCAGAAGGTGTCATTGGTTGTTTAGAGTCACAGGGTGAACCAAAAAACTAAACGACCAAAACGATCGGTCGGAGAATTTAGCTGATCAGAAACAATTATTCTCTTTGTTTATGCTATTCGTGTTTATATGCTCAGGAAAATTTGCATCATACTCATACACACTTTACTGTCGTTTGTAGAGTCCATCAGATTATTTATCGGAACAAAATGAGTCATTCTCTTTTTTATTATGTGCTTCTCACATTTTTATGTTGACATATACTTACAGGATACTCACAGATGCTTTGGTGTTATTTACAGATCGTATGTGTTCGCGTTCTCTTGCCTGTGTCGGTCTCAGGTTCACAGGTATCATAAGCACACTACTTTAGGTGCGTTGTTGTATCGTTCAGGTCAAAATATTATTTTGCATTCCTGTCTATATGAACGGGTGCTTTTTAGGTTGCTTTGTACTAGCGGTTTTATGCATATTACACAGCATCTAATCTTTATCCACTCTTCTTTCCCGTTATAGTGCCTCTGTGATTTCCAAGTTACACTGTCAGAAGAAGCATATTTTACCTGTTGTCACACCCGGTTTTAAGCACAAAACCAGATATACCCTATATGTGAGCCCAGAAAGTCAAATCTCACATATAGCCACAGAACAAGGTAATATCAAAAGATAATACTTAAGTATATAACATATATGGTCAAAGGAATAACCTTAAGAGAGCAAACAGCAGTAAGACACTCCGAACTTCAGGCGAAGACTCCACTCCACAGGGACCAAACTGACTGGTTGATGACAAGCCTAACTGCTCGAGACTTCTCGCAAACTGGTACCCATCCGGGATTTTTATCCAAGTATTGAAAAGGATAAACAAGCGTAAGTACTTTCGTACTCAACAAGCATATATGGGGTTCATGAGGCTCAAATAGTATGACACTGGTTTACTGCGGTAAGCATTTTAATTTGTAACAAAACTTTATAAGTGGTAGATCAAAGTTATGCTTAAGTCCCCAAATTAAACCACATGATCATATAGCAATTGAATGAACATCATAATATCATGATAAAGTGATTCACAAGTAATAACATGTAAACATTGTTTCTGTGGGTTTTCCATTATTAGTCTGTGAGTTTTCCGGGCCGCTCGTGTCCGTGAGCACGGCTGATATATCAGTTTTTAACACTCTACAGAGGTTGTACACTTTACCTACGAGTCGTGATTTACCCTTTCGCCAGAGGGGATCAGCCTCTTGACCCACTTCCAAGGAAGGCCGACAGGGTTCACTATGAAGTCCTTCAAAGGGGCTCGCTGACAAACAACAGACACTACGGATCCACGGGCAAGGGGTATATAGGAGCCCCGGGATGGTACACACACGCAGCGGCCCCCACTTCAGCCGCTCCGTAACCGCTCGTCAATGGCAACTTTCGCGAACTGCCACATGCGAGAGAGTTGCCCTCATACTGAACTAAAGCCAGAGCCATTATAGCCCTTGTGGTTGTACTGTATGTCCCAACTTTTGCTGACAGAAAGGGTCCTAAATCCATGTTACTAAAAAGTCAAGTTTTACTTTATCGTCTCATATATTTGTTAATCAAGATTAAAGAATCATGCTTATTAAAGAGGAGCACTAGCAATAACTACCCATATGCAAAAGCAACCCATAGGATTTCATGGATCAAGATAATCAAATCTAGGTAAACCCTATGGTGACAATATTAGACACATGCATATGATTTTAGTTAAAACATCATGAATAGGACATCAAGGAAGATCCCATATAATACTTGCCTTAAAAGCTTAGATCCTTCTTCTAATTCTAGTCTTCAAAAGATCTTCTGAAACACCAACTTCTTGATCTCCAACGTAACTCTCACCGATTGGACAATAATTACCAAATCACCACACAAGCATTCTGATCATACAAAGCACACAAACATGGCTAAATTAGAACAATACACCAACCAATGAAAAGGATTTAAAGAGAAATCTACGCAACTCTACGATCACACAGTCGCGAAGATCACACTAAACGGAGCTACGATGATCGAGATACAACTAACGGAAGATTTGCGTTTATAAAAGAGAACTATAAGCTTTTACCCAATTTTAATAACAATATAAAAGAATGGATAAGGTATTTCAAAGAAACACCCAAGTTAGATTAAGTCAAAGTTATATTTGGATCTCGAAAACAAAAGTAGAACTAATCATATTTTATATATAAAATAAGTTGCATAGTTATTAATCAAGTTAGGAGTTAACCATAAAATTACAGAGCTATTAACATGGTATTAAAGATCACTAATGAAAAGATTACGCCGATACGAAGCCAACGCAACTTGAACGAAACGAAATGGATTAAAAACGGAGAAGATAGGATTTAAACAAGATTTGGAGATTAAACAGGGAATTAAAGACATTAAATAAATATTTATTTTCAAAGTTTGCAAAACAGATTTATTATGGTTTTAACATGTAGATAAAAACTCTACGAAATTAATGCAACTCGAATGGATGAAAACGGAGTTAAAACGAATATTTTATAAACAGTTAAAAACTGATGGTAGAACTGAAATTTATTTTTGGAAGAAAAACAATTACCGCGTGGAAACACGCTTTTCGAGGCAAAAAGCGCAAGGCCGGCAGGCGCTTTAAGTTTGCTCGGTTGTTGTTGGAGCAGTGCTGGCTTGTGGCGGTGGCTGCTCTCGGCGTGGGGAAAAGAGGGGGCTAGGGGGCTGTATTTATAGGGGGAGGGGGCTGAGGGAGGCGGCTAGGGCTTCTGCCCTCGGGTGGGCCGCGCAGGGGGAAAGTGGCCCACTGGTGGGCTGCTGCGCTGGGAGGAGGAGGGGCTGGTGCTGGGCCTCTGCGGCGCTGGGCCAAGGAGGAGGGGAGCTGGCGGGTGGGCCGCGGGGACTGGGTGGGCTGTGCGCGGGGGGGGGGGGGGAGAAAGAGGAGGGGAGGGAGGTGGGCCGGCCTGGGTGGCCTCTGGCCCAACTCTGGGGAAGGAGGGGAGGGGGAGAAAGGGGGAAGGGATTGGGCCGGCCTGGGTGTGCTGCGCAGGCCGGAAAAAAAGAGATGGGGAGGGAGAGAGAGGTGGGCTGGGAGGGTTTTCCCTTTTTTTTTTCTTTCCCTTTTTTTCCTTTGTTTCAAATATACATTTCAAGACATTTGCAAAACAAGTTTTGAAACCACCACAATAAATCCAATGCTCCAACATGAATGCACAAACATGTTTCTACTAAAAGATAATTTTTAATTCCATAAAAAGTTTTATTTTCCTATGTTTTCATGAGCACCAAAAATCACAATTAAATCAATTTAAACCTATTTTCAAGAAATGAAATTTTGGGGTGTTACAATTCTACCCCCCTTAAGATGAATCTCGTCCCGAGATTCGGAAGATGGTGAAAAAGAGATAAAGAGATAAAGATATCCTCCGGATTAAAACTGCTTTGGACCTGAGACTTTTTCATGAGAGCACAACTATTCTTTGGGATACAAAGATTACATCTGTTCTTTTGGGAACGAAACTTTGATCTAGGAAACACAACTGAACTTCATATGTCCTCTTGAGTATTCTGACATTGCTCAAACGTATAATCCTCATAACCATGACCATCTGTTGGATTGGGCTCTTCCAAAGGCATCTGTTCCTCAACATGGACATCTGAGAACTCATGTTCTGCCTCACTATCCTTTGTGTCCCTACTTTCCGGTAGGTCCACTTCACATTCCTCAGGTTCAGGTTGCGTTCATTGATACTCAATTCTTTCTCCCGTCGGAGTTGTTATAGACACCAAACCTTGGGTAGGATCAATGCTTCCCTTACAAGCAGCGAACCATCCTCTTCCAAGGACAACAATACTGTTCATGAGGTCCAACAATAAGGTTCACCTTAAAGTTTCCTCCCTTTATTTGAAGACTAACTTTTGGGCATATGCGGGTTGCCTTTACTTCACCTCCAAGGGTATTAACCAGCACTGGTTCCCTTATTGGAAGCGTTGTCATCTTTTGTTCTTGCACAACTGCTTTAGAGATAAAAGAATGTGTGGTCTTCGGATCAAACATCACTAAGGCAGGAGATGAGTTTACTGAAATGAAACCATACACAACTCCATTAGATCCACATGGGGTGGACACATTTCTCAACATTCCTTGGATGTATTTTCTCTTTTCTTTTGCTCCTGGAGCCTGCTCTTTCGAGTCACTTGACTTCAGGTTTTGTTTGTGTTGGTTCTGGCATTGATTGTCCACGATTAACTTCCCAAGGCAAGCTTCCTCATAAGGTTTACCTTCCTTGCAATCATAACCTTTCTCACTAGAAGTGTTAGCCTTTATCATATGGATAGCAGGTAGTGATAAGCATTTCTTTCAAGCAAGGCACTAACATCAATGCAACTCCATGTTGAAACTTCTTTAACTTGGCTACCCCCCTTAAGATAGGTGAACTAGGGGACACCAAGGTAGCTTGCATATTTGTAAACTTTGACTAACTGTCCTCATACCCTTTTTGTTATTCCAAGGAAACTTTTGTGCCAAAGTATGATTCAACAACTTAATTCTCCTTGAGGGCAAGAAAACAGCGGCACAGATGTATCACTTTGTTATTTTCATAACTCCATATCCAAGATAGCAACTAGGGTGGTTCTTGCGGATAGAGAAAGAGATAAGGAAGCGTGTACTTTTATCCGGAATTTTTCCATAACTCTTATCTTCCAACAAACAGAGATTTTAGATGATAAGGATAGATTGCACTTGAAAGATAGGATAGAGAAACACAGGAGATAAACAAAACCCCACTATTTATTTCATTAAACCATAAGACTATAACTAAATGAAATTGTGGGAAAGACCTCACAAGATCATTGCACTCATTACAAAGATGCAAATCAAACATAAACATTATGACAAGCCAACCAATCACTTATAGGTTCACAAGACACATAGACTCGACTAACGTATTTATTACAAGGGACATAAACTCCTAGTTGGGCGACGGTCACGAAGAGCTTCCTCCACATAGCATGCTTCTAACTTTGACTGCCTCCAGAGTTCAGTCGCTGGTTCTTCTGTGGACAGGAGTTAACATAGTGTCCTTCTTGCTGGCAAAGAAAACACTTTCTCTTGGTTGGATCTTTGGACTACTCCACGGAAGTACTACTTGGGGAGTTATTAACTGGCAGACCTTGGGGGTTCATCTTCATTTGACCGTTCCGCTTTCTAACTCGTTTGACCCTTCGGGGTTGGAACTCCGTACAAGTGATTGTCCATCCATCTATGCATACCTCACCAAAAATGGATTTGGCTTGAGGAACTTCTACCGCTTTACCCTTTGGATCCATCTGACTAGGATTCTGAACCAGATGTGGCAAGGTAGTTGAACTCAAAGGTAGGTTGTTCTCTGAGAGTGACCCATGTGAGATAGCTTTCCTCTTCTTATTATCATTGGATTCACAGTTCAGATTCATCTTGAATTCCCCTTGAGGAGGCTTGTTTTGAAGACAAACAACTCCATAATGCCTACAACACTGGCATTGATTCTGAACTTCATGCTTCTTACCGTTACCACATTCAAAAGCGGTAGTCTCATATTCCTTGGTCAAAGCTTGTATCCCCTCATATTCAATCCTTTCTCCTGACGGTGTTGCTAGATGTACCAAAAGCCGGGCACTACTGATTCCCCCTCCAAAAGCGGAGAACCATCCCGTTCCGAGGATAACATCAATGTCCGAGAGCTTCAAAACAACAAGATTCGTTGCAAATTCCACACCTCTTATATTAAGTTTAAACTTTGGACATATGTGGTTTGCCGTCATTTCTCCAATTGGGGTTTGAACTATCATGGTCTTCTTCATTAGCTCTGGCATCATCTTTTGTTCCTTTACCAACTTGGTAGAGATGAACGAATGCGTTGCTCTAGGATCAAATAGAACCATGGCATTTGCTGAGCCTACTCAGATCAAACCACACACGACCTTCTTTGCTCCAGGGAGGGTACTCATATCCACATGGTTCAACTTTGCATTGCTATAGTTCTGCTTTGTTTTACTTCCTTGCGCCTGTTCCCTATGGGACCTTGGCACATTGATCTGTCCTGGAGGTAAGTGCTGTTGTTGAGTCATTTCTTCAGCCACTTGGTTCTGCATGGTTGATAGCTTTCCATTAACAGACGCGATCAAGGATGTCATAGCTTGGTCTTTTAGATCTCTGAGACTAGCTGGCATCTCGTTATGATCCATCTTGAGAGACAGAGAGAGAAGCGTTAGAATTGTGACAATGTTTTTACAACAGAATAGGGATAGAGTGAGCATCACTTTAAACATATATCAAGGTTAGAGAGAAAACAAGAACTAGATAAGGGTGAAAGCTTGCTAAAACGACCAGTTCTATCTAGGCTTGCGTCCTACAGTCATCATTGCTTTGATACCAATTTGTCACACCCGGTTTTAAGGACAAAACCAGATATACCCTATATGTGAGCCCAGGAAGTCAAATCTCACATATAGCCACAGAACAAGGTAATATCAACAGACAATACTTAAGTATATAACATATATGGTTAAAGGAATAACCTTAAGAGAGCAAATAGCGGTAAGACACTCCGAACTTCAGGCGAAGACTCCACTCCACAGGGACCAAACTGACTGGTTGATGACAAGCCTAACTGCTCGAGACTTCTCGCAAACTGGTACCCATCCAGGATTTTTATCCAAGTATTGAAAAGGATAAACAAGCGTAAGTACTTTCGTACTCAACAAGCATATATGGGGTTCATGAGGCTCAAATAGTATGACACTGGTTTACTGCGGTAAGCATTTTAATTTGTAACAAAACTTTATAAGTGGTAGATCAAAGTTATGCTTAAGTCCCCAAATTAAACCACATGATCATATAGCAATTGAATGAACACCATAATATTATGATAAAGTGATTCACAAGTAATAACCTGTAAACATTGTTTCTGTGGGTTTTCCATTATTAGTCTGTGAGTTTTCCGGGCCGCTCGTGTCCGTGAGCACGGCTGATATATCAGTTTTTAACACTCTACAGAGGTTGTACACTTTACCCACGAGTCGTGATTTACCCTTTCGCCAGAGGGGATCAGCCTCTTGACCCACTTCCAAGGAAGGCCGACAGGGTTCACTATGAAGTCCTTCAAAGGGGCTCGCTGACAAACAACAGACACTACGGATCCACGGGCAAGGGGTATATAGGAGCCCCGGGATGGTACACACACGCAGCGGCCCCCACTTCAGCCGCTCCGCAACCGCTCGTCAATGGCAACTTTCGCGAACTGCCACATGCGAGAGAGTTGCCCTCATACTGAACTAAAGCCAGAGCCATTATAGCCCTCGTGGTTGTACTGTATGTCCCAGCTTTTGCTGACAGAAAGGGTCCTAAATCCATGTTACTAAAAAGTCAAGTTTTACTTTATCGTCTCATATAGTCGTTAATCAAGATTAAAGAATCATGCTTATTAAAGAGGAGCACTAGCAATAACTACCCATATGCAAAAGCAACCCATAGGATTTCAAGGATCAAGATAATCAAATCTAGGTAAACCCTATGGTGACAATATTAGACACATGCATATGATTTTAGTTAAAACATCATGAATAGGACATCAAGGAAGATCCCATATAATACTTGCCTTAAAAGCTTAGATCCTTCTTCTAATTCTAGTCTTCAAAAGATCTTCTGAAACACCAACTTCTTGATCTCCAACGTAACTCTAACCGATTGGACAATAATTACCAAATCACCACACAAGCATTCTGATCATACAAAGCACACAAACATGGCTAAATTAGAACAATACACCAACCAATGAAAAGGATTTAAAGAGAAATCTACGCAACTCTACGATCACACAGTCGCGAAGATCACACTAAACGGAGCTACGATGATCGAGATACAACTAACGGAAGATTTGCGTTTATAAAAGAGAACTATAAGCTTTTACCCAATTTTAATAACAATATAAAAGAATGGATAAGGTATTTCAAAGAAACACCCAAGTTAGATTAAGTCAAAGTTATATTTGGATCTCGAAAACAAAAGTAGAACTAATCATATTTTATATATAAAATAAGTTGCATAGTTATTAATCAAGTTAGGAGTTAACCATAAAATTACAGAGCTATTAACATGGTATTAAAGATCACTAATGAAAAGATTACGCCGATACAAAGCCAACGCAACTTGAACGAAACGAAACGGATTAAAAACGGAGAAGATAGGATTTAAACAAGATTTGGAGATTAAACAGGGAATTAAAGACATTAAATAAATATTTATTTTCAAAGTTTGCAAAACATATTGATTATGGTTTTAACATATAGATAAAAACTCTACAAAATTAATGCAACTCGAATGGATGAAAACGGAGTTAAAACGAATATTTTATAAACAGTTAAAAACTAATGGTAGAACTGAAATTTATTTTTGGAAGAAAAACAATTACCGCGTGGAAACACGCTTTCCGAGGCAAAAAGCGCAAGGCCGGCAGGCGCTTTAAGTTTGCTCGGTTGTTGTTGGAGCAGTGCTGGCTTGGTGGCGGCGGCTGCTCTCGGCGTGGGGAAAAGAGGGGGCTAGGGGGCTGTATTTATAGGGGAGGGGGCTGAGGGGCGGCTAGGGCTTCTGCCCTCGGGTGGGACACGCAGGGGGAAAGTGGCCCACTGGTGGGCTGCTGCGCTGGGAGGAGGAGGGGCTGGTGCTGGGCCTCTGCGGCGCTAGGCCAAGGAGGAGGGGAGCTGGCGGGTGGGCCGCGGGGACTGGGTGGGCTGCGCGCGGGGGGGGGGGGGGGGGTGGGAGAAAGAGGAGGGGAGGGAGGTGGGCCGGCCTGGGTGGCCTCGGGCCCAACTCGGGGGAAGGAGGGGAGGGGGAGAAAGGGGGAAGGGATTGGGCCGGCCTGGGTGGGCTGCGCAGGCCAGAAAAAAAAAGAGAGGGGGAGGGAGAGAGAGGTGGGCTGGGAGGGTTTTCCCTTTTTTTTTTCTTTGTTTCAAATATACATTTCAAGACATTTGCAAAACAAGTTTTGAAACCACCACAATAAATCCAATGCTCCAACATGAATGCACAAACATGTTTCTACTAAAAGATAATTTTTAATTCCATAAAAAGTTTTATTTTTCTATATTTTCATGAGCACCAAAAATTACAATTAAATCAATTTAAACCTATTTTCAAGAAATGAAATTTTGGGGTGTTACACCTGTGCTTTTGCATCACTGAGGTAACAATATTTTCTTGCATTTTGGCCTATATCTATGAATTCACCGTGGCATCCCAAGATTTAAACAACCTAGGCCACCTTCATACAGCTATAACATGTCTTGATACTACCATAGAAAACTACCACACCCAAATCACAGATCTGTACCATAGATTTACTAAAGCCAAGGTACCTCAAACCCAGAAATAAATAGTCCTACTCTATTTATGTTACAATTACCAAAACATGTTAATTTACTCTCATTTGCAGACACAGTATCAGCTTACACATCTTCAGATAGAATCACCAAGAATTAGACCAAAACGTTGGGCAAGAGCACAGCCAACCAGAGCTACATCAACCCCGCCAGGTAACCCAAAACACCAAAGTCACTATTAAAATAGTCAATCTCAGTTCTACAACCACAAAAAAAAAACCTATTTCCCATACATTACCATACATGAACGCTTATGCTCAGATGTGCGTTAACAGCAATACTCTTACCAGGAATACCATAACCACCATGAAGGAACACACATCAGGCCAACATGAGCAATCAGCTTCCCCAGGCTACTGATAGTCCTGAATTGCGACCAACTAATGCAGACCCCTCTATTATGTACAATAATACTATAAACTTGAACATAATGTGTAATATACACTTTAGATATCTATGTACGTACCTTATTACTACCCTTGATATTTCTAATCTTCATGAGACTTCCATACAAGTAGACTTATCACTATTAAATTTACACATTTCATTGCCATATCCTAGACAAATCTATAACCAGATGTGCTGAAATTACTTTCAGCCTTCCAGCTTCATAGCTCAGTATTCTACTTTTTAATATATGTTGTTCCATTATACATTTCACTGTTCAGCCTGATAAACAAACCACTCTATATAATCAAAAAACAATTGTTTGCCTTCTTACTGTACTCCAGTACGAAAATACAAACATTCATCTACATTCTCACAGCCTAATAAACTATCTCTTTAACTATACATACATCCTCATAAACAAATATTAAACAAATAGTGATTTTTATAGCTTACTTAGCCTACACAAACCTGCACGGGCGCGATGGCGCGCCCCTTCCACTAGTACATATAGAGAATTAAATGGAAGTCCAAAGGCATGCAGAGCGTGCTTCATGTGCAGCAAGGTTCTAACTTTGTGCGGGTTGGTGGCCCTTTGTGCGGGTTCTAACTTCATGTCCAGCAAAGTAGGGCTTTAGGTCCACCCCTATACTTTCCATCCATCCACTATATTCATTCATTTATCCATCCATGGTATATATCGATCTGATACGACGACTGTATATATGTCTACATCCCAATATATATACTATATGATATGTCGATCTGACATGATGATTCTATATGTGTGCATCCCATCTAACAACACCTCCATCAGTTCTGAAATATTATTACTACATATAATGGATTTATATATAGTCGTGACTAACTTGAAACCGTACGTGTTGACTAAATTTATTTATATAAAAAAGAATAATATTTACGATTAAACCAAATTTGACGCATTATGAAACATATTTATAGTATTGACTTATTAGCTCAGATCAAAATGACAAAAAAAATCATTATATTTCAGAAGGAATAGAGTATCTATCGTTTTTATCTATGGTGTACGTATGTGTGCGTGTGTGTGTGATCTTTATATTTGCATCATTGTTCCCTTTTAGTTTTAACATGCATCTCTGTATCTTAATTATATATAAGCATTGTAACTAAAATGAGATAGATGTAGCACTAGCTCCAGCTTATGTACACTAATACACAGAGGTACTATATATAGCTGCAGTTGAAAACCTATTTGTGCAGGCGTTTTTCGTAACCACCTGTGTCGGAGACCAGTAGAAATAGAACCACAATACAGGCGGTTTATTTAGAATCGCCTGTGGAAATCGATTTATACAGGCGGTGACCGCTTGTGAAAATCTATTTCCACAGGCGGCTGACCTAAAGAAAACCGTATGTGGAAACCCAATTCCACAGGCGGCTTCTTTAAGTCAGCCGCCTGTGGAAATAGGCCCCGCCCGCCCCCCCCCCCCCCCTCCCCATTTTCATTTTTTAAATTTAAACCAGACCCTATATTTTACTCTAAACCTATTGGATGATGTTCAATTATACCCATATAGTATTTAACTATTTCATACAAGTGGTTTCATACTCACAAACATAAAGTAAATGTATTTACATCAAAGTTTTCACTAGTGCTCCGGTGCTCACAAACACTATATATATATATATACATCAAAGTTTTCACTAGGGCTCTAATAACCATCTCGACTAAGTTGTAGACCACTGATCTCAGTGAGCACTCTATACTTTGGGTCACTTAAGATGCCCAACTTGTCGTGATAATTCCCCTCATGAGGAATGACTTCTCTCATGATGCATGAATGAGCACAAGTCCTCAACTATGGCGTACAAAGTACGTTCGCTCATGTTAGTCGTCTTTTCTAGATAAGCATCTATTGTCAGAGTTAAATGGGAGGAAAGTTTATAAATATTAATATATACACTTGACAATACATTTGTAACTTTAATGTGAGAACTAAAATCATGACTATTACTTATATTACCTTAGAAGGGTTCCTGTTGTATCGTCTGTTTTGCCTCATGAACTCGCACACGTAGAATCCACAGAGGACCGATCTAGGTGGTTGCTTGTCGCACTATATAACAAGAAAGTGGTTATTTACTTACAACATCGTACTATGTATTGAACATGTGTATGATATGTATTCATAACTTTTCATACGTACCAGCCAATGATGATATATGTTCAATGGCCGCCTCGGTGAATCGCACTTTGCTTTTTTTAACTTGTAATACATATATACCCTATAATCTTGAATAGAATCACCATGTTATTCTCAAACTCTCATCAATAAAAGTATGCAAGCATATCTCAACTTACAGTTCCAAGAAGTTCAAGAACCGTGCATATATAGCTCGTTGTCGCATAATCTGCGGAGTCTAATACCAACACCCTTCCTTTCCTAGGATAAATGACAAAGCAGATCTAGTGGTCTCTGCACGAAGCAAATTTATGATGCACGTGTATATTAGAATTATTAATTTGAACTATACAAACTCACACTTACCCAAAGTTATACGGGGCCATTATGCATTTTCTCTCTTGATATAGAAGCATTGAGCTTGCCAGGTAGTAGGCGTAATTGGCTTCAAACTTTTTCTTCAGCTTCTTTTTCTTGTCCCTCGTTCTTCACCTTCTAACCCCTTCAATTTATCCTCGTCGTCTCCGATTCTGAAGTTGTGTCGTTCCTCACATATTTTTATTGGGTTCCAATACGCAACCCTTTCATGTTCTTTGTGACGAGGATTCTTACCGTAACACATGATCTGCTCATCATATTGCATTCTGCAAGACGCACGTTTATATAAGATATGAAATTAGAATGGATATAACTCACAAATAAAAACACAGGCATATTTATTCGTATGAGTAACACTTACACTGCAAACAACGTTATGAGCTTTACGTCGAGTCTCTTGAGGTTCAGCATCAATCACATGTCCTCGAATGTAATAATGGCAGTCTACCTTTCACTAGCAAATGCAGCTGGTGGTATAGACACGTTGATGGTGTCAATGCAAACAGCAGCTACCCTCATGTATCAGTCATGCAGTCTTTTTATAACACTAGGGATATTGATCAGTTTATCCCACTGTAGTAGGGGCCTCCCCGAGTGATAACAAGTTGGAACATGTTTGCAATCTTCCTTTATTGGCTTCCTGATATTTATGCTAATTACCTCAGGCTTTCTGGCTGACTTCTCGTTCTCATACAAGTCAAGGATACGAGTAGTGCGTTGACGTCCAATTCCTGTCAAAAATCTGCCCACGCCAGCATTATTCTTTTTCATTGCCTCAAAGGGGGATATCAATTTGGGTATTGGAAATTTCTTCTTTGGTTGCGGTGGAGTCTCCTTTGTTTGTTTTGGGTCGTTAGGTGCTGGGAAAGGTGGAGAACTGAATGATGGGTCTTTTGGTTCAGGAGGAGCCATGATTGGTGACGGTGGAAGAGACTGGGCAGGTGGTGATGGTGGGTCTGGAAGAGACTGGGCAGGTGTTGGTATTTCTTATGGCGATTGGATAAATCCGCAAGCGCACAGATTATACCGGTGTAGCACTTCACCTAGGAGTATTCCAAGGTATCGTAATTTATATTTTCCCAAGGGAAAGCGGTAGCTAGAAATGATAACTAGAAAGAGATCCTAGAGAGCACCTCAACTTAGTACCAACTAGTAAAAGGGGGTAACGACTAATGTGACAGGAAGGTGATGAATGAACAAGCCAAGGTAAAAGATAACTAAAGATAACTAGTAAGTTAGATAGGTGGGAGGACAACGAGAGAGATAAGGACTCCTATGTAATTCACTTCTACTTCAATGTACTTAGCAAATTAATTAGTCTAAACACAACAGTTTGCCTCCTCAATAATAGTATGCTAGGTGAGAGGATAGATCAGTAGGAGGATAGATCAGTAGGAGGACAAAACTCCTACCAGACCATGCTCTCATTTTATGGGGGTCTTACCTTTTAAAAACTTGCCTAAGAACACGTGGTGGAATACAAACACTAGACAAGGCTGTCACTCTCTTGCTAGCTACCACAAATAATCCGTGCGACAAGCGGTAACCAAGGATAAGATGATGTATAAGCACCACGCTTACACACAACTCACTACTTTAATTGTGATCTACAAGCATAGCACCCTATGGCAGGCAATGATCGCATACAAGAATGGCCACGAAGGATCACAGACTATTGATGTAAAGGATAGTAATAAAAAAAGCACATAACAATACTATAACAGGTATAGTAATGCTCAAAGTAAATACTGAGTAAAGTAGAGGAAAAGTAATACATTGAATGAAGTAAGTCTTACAGAAAAGGAAAGGTACAAGAGCTATACCAGACTCTCCAGGAGACAATTCCGGAAATCCCAAGCACAGCTCAACTCTACTCTAACTCCCACACTAGACTAACTACTAAGATAATCTAAGCAAATGAGCTTGTAGGCTTGTCCACCTTGTGTGAAGAGGGGGGTGTGATCCTCTATTTATAGTGGGAGGTGGAGTAGGGGCTACTCCATCGTCGCGTCATCGCTCCAGGAGAGCTCCACCTTGAGCCCTTGGATCCACCGCCTCCAAACCGCCTCAGATTGGATGATTTTGATCTCCATCACATGGTAAATGTGACAAGGAGTTACCAGGACCTCGGAGAGTCCTTATAATTAGGGGGTCGGTCGACCCCCCTATGACCTGTGGGCCCTTCCCTGGCTTCTAGAAGCATTTCCCACAGCTCAGGGGAGAGCTGAGGGGTTGTGGGCCACCTAGGGGTGTTGGCCGACCACCCTAGGGGTGTTAAGCTGACCACCGCCTTCCAGAAGGTGGCCCCACCTATCATGGAATGTGGATGACTCCTCTGGAGTCTTTGTCACTTTGATTCTCTTGTTGTGGGCCCATGAATCTTTGTGCACTTGATTTGGAGTGTTGAATGAAAGAACAAGTTGCATCCAAGGGTTGAAATGGCTTTGGCATGGATCGTGGTGCCTTGGAAGGCCAGAAGGGTCCAAACCCTGGTCGATCGACCTGAGTTTGGCTCCTTTGGAGCCAGGCTTCCTTGTGGGAGCTCTTGGACATGCCAGGAGTCTAATGGTGCAGAGGTTCTGGAGTTTGGCTCCAATCACACGTCGACCGACGTGCAAAAGGAGCTTCCAGCACCCCTGATTGTCCTGAAATGTCATTCCCTACAAACAAAGGCTATCCAAGTATATGTGGAACTTATTAGTGATAAATATGCTCATGAAGTGTTATTCTACCTTTGAAACCGAGGTTGTTGACGGTATTTTGATTATGTAAAAGTATGCCATTCTTAGCATCAACAAGATCCCCCAAGCTTGACCTTTGCTTGTCCTGAGCAAACAATCAAACTTAGCCTCGGTGGATCAGGAGTTGCTACTATGCTTCATATTTCAAGAGTACTAAATCTACAACAAACATACTTCTCTTTTGAATGGAAAAATTAGCAATGAAAACTCACCCATATTGCCTTAGTCCTTCATGGGGCTTATGGCCTTATACTTTGTCTTGGGTGGTTGAGAGATAGAACAACTTGACTTGAGCACTATTTTTATTATTCTTCACAAGTTTCATATCAGAGGTTTTACAATGTTTTGTAAAAGAAAACTTAGTGTTCCTCAAATGGTACTCTCGAGTCGCTCATATGATGTATGATTCCTCACCAAGGCACATATTAAAGTTGCCTTCTTTTCATTCTACCTCTAAAGGCTTATGTGGAGCTATGGGTAAGGATAAGGAATGTAGCAAACTTACCTTGTATATATTGTAAAGCCAAATCTAGGATCCAAGGAGAGAAGTGCCATACTCTTAGATCAAGATGTGCAAGTGTGTGAACCATGATGAACGATCAATACTCCTCTATTTGATATGATCTCTCTTTCTAACTTATTATTTTGATACATAGCTATCTTTATTTTTTTCTATGAGCTTCGATGTGCTCATCATTTTTCTAAAACTTGGGACCTTCATGTGTCCCTATTTTTTTTATTTTTCATACTTTTGCATAGTCTATGTCTCATTTACTAGCAACATACTAGAGAGAGATAACTTATTTTAGAACATGGAGCATGAATTTTGTGGAAAATGAAAGGCATGTTTTTGCATACTTCCAGTGTAGAAGCAGCATGTATATATGGTGTGTACGTGATCTTGATCTTGGAAGCATGATAAGTCTCTCAACAAGGGTCACAAAACTTGACCAAACTCAACACAAAGTAAACAGCTTATGTAGAAAGCTTATGTCATGAAAGAGCATATATGGCTTTGGTAGGAATTTTCACCATTGAGGAACAAAAAGTGTTTTTATCATTTTAAGAAATAAAACTCTGATAGCCATTCTTGTTTGGAACAATATTATAGTAGCTCTTGTCTTGTTAGGTGTTGATACAAAAAGCGTCAGGATCTGCGAACACCTCGGGCTTATACCCGAATTCGATATCCAAAGGTGTGCCAGTTGATTTGACCAGTTAATCGACAAGTACGATAACTAGAATAAGATCTGAACGAGACAACGGCGATGCGCCCGGATGTCAAGGCTCAAACTTGATCAGGATAACTAGAGTAGAGCTGAACGAGACGACATCGATGCTCCCGGACGTCAAGGCTCAGGTTGCTCAAACGCGGAACTTGCAAGGGTTGACGGAGATCGAGGAGATGCAGCCCGTCTGTAACACCCTAAAATTTGCTTTATGGAAAATAGAAATAAAATGATTTATTTTTGAATTTTGTGCTCATGAAATCATAGGAAAATAAAACTTTTTATGGAATTAAAATTATCTTAAGGTAGTAACATGTTTGAGCATTCATGCCATGCATTTTGGGTTTTTGTTTGAGTGGCTCAGTTTCAAAATTCAAATTTAAATTCAATTTGTGCTTTGCAATTTGACTTGGAAGTAAAAAGGAAATAAAAAGAAAAACAAAACTCTCCCCTCCCTCTGTTCTGGCCCGAAGGCCTACCCACCTAGCCCAGCTCTTCCCCTCCTCTCCCTCGGCCCTTCTCTTCTCCCGCGCAAGGCCCAGCAAGGCCACAGGCCCGCTCTTCCCCCACCCCTTCCTGCCTGGGCCTCGCTCAGCAGGCCGGCCCACAACCCCACCGCGCAGGCCGATGCGCTCAGCGCCGCTCTCTCACTGGCGAGTGTACCCCACCTGTTAGCGTCACACTCCCCCTTTCCTTCTTCCTCCTCCCTCCTTCCCTTCTTCGCGCACCGCCGCCTTCCTATTCTGCCACAGCGAGATTGGCGCCCGCGACTGCCCCTTCCTTCTCTGTCGTGCCTCCGGGCTATTTAAGCCCCGCCCCCGCATCACACCGCCTCCACCCGGCCGTCTCGGAGTCCCACCGCACCTCCGCCGCCGCCGCAAAACAGGCCCAGAGCCGCCACCATCGCCCCTCTCCTGCCAAGCCCCTCCGCTCCGTCCAACCGCTCACCGAGCTTCGGATTTTGGTAAGAGGGCTCACGGTGCCGTTCTCGTGCTCTCTCTCGCTCTCTGCACCTCTGTGTATGCTCACCAAAGCCACCGTGCCGTCACCGCACGCGGACCACCCCCCCTGAGTCCCTCTTGGCCTCAACCAACACCGCAGTCGAGTTCCCCTCTCCTTCCTCTCTCTCTCGGTGTTTTCCTTTCGATCAATGAAGCTCGGAATCGCCGTGTCCATGAACGCCGGCGAGCTCCCACCCCTCTGGCCATGGCGCCGCCACGGTAACACGCCGCCCTGTCGTCCGCGCCGCCGTGCCCCGCCCCTGCGCCGTCCGATCCCGCCCAGACGGCTTAGATTAGATCCCCGCGAAGGGGTACGCCCCCGGTCCACAGTGGACCAGCGGACCGAGCCCCCCCCACGCGGTCCACGGCCACGTCATGCACCCGCCCTATAGCCGCGTGACACGTGGCTCTGGTCAGTCCCGCACCGCAGCACCCGTGGTCCCCAAAGCGGATTCCCTTTTTGCGCTTTCTCGTTTTGAAAACGTAAACCTTCTCGGGTAGACCATAATACGCTTTCTCTTATTTACAGAACTGCCATCCGAATTCAAATGCTTATAATTTCGTTGTTTTAAATCCGTTTTGACCCAAACAAGTTGCGTTAGCTCTGTAATTTCATGATCTATCTAATGGTACAGTTTTCATATATGTTAAAGGCTTTTGAAAATAAAGTTTAGATTAATCCTTTTTAAGGAATTAATCTTGTATACAAAATCATGTTAATTTCATATCTTCTCCGTTCTAAATCCGTTTCGTCCCGTTCAAGTTGCGTTGGCTTCGTATCGGAGTAACCTTTTCATTAGTGATCTTTAATACCATGTTAATAGCTCCGTATTTTCATGGGTCCAAATCTTATTTTGATTAACCACTATGTAACTTGCTTTACACATAAAATAATGATAGTCTTGCTTTCATTTTCAAAATCCAAATACAATTTTGACCTAATCTAATAAAGGTGTTTCTTTGAAATACTTTATCCACTCTTTTATATAGTTAAAATTGATAAATCTTATAGTTCTCTTTTATAAAAGCAAATCTTCCGTTAGTTGTATCTCGATCATCGTAGGTCCGATTAGTGTGTTCTTCGCGACTGTGTGACCGTAGAGTTTCGTAGATCTCTTTTTAAATCTTTTTCGTTGATTGGTGTATTGTTCTAATTTAGCCATGTTTGTACGCTTTGTATGATCAGATGCTTGTGTGGTGATTTGTTAATTATTGTCCAATCGGTGAGTTTTGCGTCGGAGATGAAGAGAAGAAGTTGGTTTTCCTGGAGTTCCTTGAAGACTAGCACTAGAAGAAGGATCTGTTTTAAGGCAAGTATTATATGGGATCTTCCTTGATGTCCTATTCATGATGTTTTAAATAAAATCATATGCATGTGTCTAATCTTGTTATCTTACGGCTTACCTAGAATTGTTACCCTGAACCTTGGAATCCTATGGGTTATCTTTGCATTATGGGTAGTATTGCTAGTGCTCCTTTTTAACAAATCATGACCTTTAATATTGATTAATGTCTACATGAAATGATAAAGTAAAACTTGACTTTTTAGCAACATGGATTTAGGATCCTATCTGTCAGCAAAAGCTGGGACATACAGTACAACCACAAGCTATATGGCTCTGGCTTGACTCAGTATTAGAATTCTACTGGTTTGTGACAACTTACCCGAAAGGGCGCAAGAGGGGCTCACCTTAGTTCCCTCGTAAGAGGGGTGGTACTAACCATTGAGGAAACGAATAGCGGGTTGTTACCTACCAGTGGAACCTGTGAACGGTCTCGTAGTGTACCCTGCTCCACTTCCTTGGTAGAGGTGATGGCATATGGGGACCACGACTTGTGGGTAAAGATGTACACCTCTGCAGAGTGTAAAACTGATATATCAGCCGTGCTCACGGACACGAGCGGCCCAGAAAACTCACAGACTAATAACGGAAAACTCACAGAAACAATGTTTACATGTTGGTTATTACTTGTGAATCACTTTATCATGCTATTTGTGTTATTCATTCAATTGCTATATGATCATGTGGTTTAATTTGGGGGCCTAAGCATAATTTATGACACCTCAATTGTAAAGTTTTGAATCAACTAAAAATGCTTATTGCAGTAGACCAGTGTCAACTTTTTTAGCCTCATGAACTCCATATATGCTTGTTGAGTACGAAAGTACTTACGCTTGTTTATTCTTTTCAAATACTTGGATAAAAATCCCAGATGGGTACCGGTTTGCAAGAGTCTCGAGCCGTTAGGCTTGTGATCAACCAGTCAGTTGGTCCCTATGGAGTGGCGTCTTCACCTGAAGATCGGAGTGTCTTACCGCTGTTTGCTCTCTTAAGGTTATTCCTTTGACCTTATATGTTATGTAATTAAGTATTGTCTTTTGATATTACCTTGTTCTGTGGCTATATGTGAGATTTGACTTCCCGGGCTCACATATAGGGTATATCTGGTTTTGTTCTTAAAACCGGATGTGACACCGTCGAAGCTTGAAGAACTCGTAGGTAAGCTAGATCTAATCCAATAAAACTAGAATTGCTAAAAAAGTAAATAAGAGTAATAGATTTGTTTTGATATATGATTGTTTCCCTTTTACAGCACCCCTGGGTACCTATTTATACACCGGCAGAGGGAGTTGTAGATAGATACGACTCAAACCTTCCTAAACAAAAACTCTTATTTTCAAGGAAACAACTGACTCGCGCAGGAGCCGGACTCAAACAATAATAATCTTTTCCTAAACAAACTCTTCTATTTTAAAAGAAATAAATGACTCGTGCAAGAGTCGGACTCAAACTTCTATAACAATACTGGTATAAGATCACCAGTTTCCTTATGTCTTCTCTTCGATGAAAACTTTCCATCGACATATCCTTCCGATCTGCAACTTCCTTTTAGCGCCATCGGTAACTATATGCTCACGTTAGCCATGTCATCCTGCACTCATCGGCAACATCTCCTTATCGGCAGCATCCCTGCATGCTTTATCATTAGCGCCCTAGTTTTATTCTCATCGGCAACCTTGACCGATGACCTTTCGATGCCGATAGAAAACGGCTACCGATCAGAGTGAGTCTTAACCCTTTTGACACATGCTGAAAAATGGTGTCAACACATGCCCCCCAATTTCGGAGTGTGAAATATTTCACGTGCCGAGATTCTCTCTACTGCAATATTTCCCTCCAAGATACCCGCACAATTTCCTCTATTACCGCACGCAAAAATCGCAAGTAATCAGCAGAACCCCGCAACTGTAGCGAACAGTCACAAATCCAATCTGACAACTCCTCAATTGTTGTGTGAATCCATCACCATACCCTTCCACATTCCTACTCGGTGTGAATAAAATTCCAAAATACCCTCAGCCGGGCTTATAAAAGTTACCATCACCTAACTTATTCTTCACCCTGAGCTCATACCTTCATTTGCCCTCATCTTCAACCTGGACGCCGGTTCTGAAGAACACCTCCGGGAACCCAAGCAGCAGTGTCTTCCTCTAGCAGAGCACGAATCGCAAGGACCTCCCTGGCTTCAATGGCGATCAACTTCGATGTCCCCAAAGTAAATCTGCTCCCTTCTCGCTTCATCTTCTGCGAGTTTCTTTTCCGTATCAGTTTTGTAATCTTTTTCCCCTTTCTTTCTTTGATTTTTTCCGAAACCTAGGAAATGCGCAACAATGTAGTGATCCCCATTGAGCAAACCAACTTTCACTGCCTAGGCCCAATGGGAAACGCCGATCCCACCAATCTGATTAACGCAGAGACCAACCGCATTCCTTTCAGATCCGAGTGTTTCAGTCTAGGGTTGTGGAAAGATGCTTTCTGCTCATGGCCCAAACCCACCAAAGGGTGGAAGAACTGGTACCTTAGAATGATCAGAACACAACAAGTTTACTGGGCAGAGCGTAGTCTAGAACAGTGCATTAGGCTTTCTATTGCCGATATGGCAAAGAATGAAAACATGATGATGGCCGCTTCTTATTTTTGGTCCGATGCAATGAATGCGTTCTTATTCAGACATGGACCAGCCACTCCCACACTTGCCGATGTGCATATGCTTACTGGCCTCGACATCTTCACCGCCGATCCTTCCAATCTCTTCCGCAGAAAGCCTGATTTTCGGGTAACCACCCGTAACATCGGCGGTTGGACTGGATACATCCAAGAAAACCAGAAGACTGGATCGGTAAGCCAGAGGGAACATGCCATTTTCCTAAATATGTGGCTGGAAAAGTTCATCTTCTGCGGCAAAATAGTTAGACCTACCACTACATACCTCCCCTTAGCAGAGCTCTTAGCCGATGGATCAAGACTTCCCCTTGGGCGATACCTCCTTGGCTCAGTCTACCACCTCCTTCACCAGGTATCAAGGAAGCTATTGTTAGGCGAACTCATCGGCAACCTTGGAGGTCCTTGGTGGTTTATTAACATGTGGCCGAATGCCCATATGCATAAGATCCTCCAGTTTGACTTATTCAGGCAACAATTCCCAAGAGACATATCGGAAGAATATGAATTTGATGATGATGAATCGGCAACCCGTCTCCCACTCAATTTCGGGGAGGCTGTGATAGTGCTGCCATGGACCGATGCCAACGTAGGTCAATTTGGCATGTTCTTCTAGAGATTCTACTGTGGGATCCCGGCTGCAGAACGGGTTTGGTGGCCCTATATTGACGAACATAACTGATTTCCACTCTCCTTCAACCTCACCGATCCATATCCCGGAGAATGAAATAATCATGAAGGCTACCATCATCCCCCGGGCCATTCCAGCCAACATTTTTGGAACCGGGAAGAACTCTCCTGCATCTTACGAGTTTTACTATCCCTCGGCAGCAGCCAGACAATTAGCATTTGGCCAATTGCCGATCAAGTTCAGCTATGCTAATGTAATCAAACCAAGAGAAGTCATTTCCAGTGCCATGGACTGGAATAGGATCGTCAATCTTTCTCCCCATGCTGATACATCAAACACTGATTTATCTTCTTGGGCACCAACATCCTTCATCACGGAGTCATACAAATCCTGGTGGCAAGAATGGAAAAATCAACTATTCCCCAAGTCGTCGCATTACTATCGGCATTTGATCGACGTCGATCACATCATTCCCGATGATGCAGTAAGTTCATTCTAATGCATCTCTTATTATTTACTTCTACTATCGACATCTGACCCTCTTTTACTAACAGGTTGATGATCCAATCCCTCGAACGAGCAAGAGCGGCAAGCACTTCAATCTTCGAATGATGAACCTCATATCAATCATCGGCAACAAGGCTCCTATGTTGGCTGCTTTCACCCCTCAAAGGGTAGCCAAGGTCACCCTCAAGCCCAGGCCGACAACAACTAGCACCACTACTACTCCATCGGTTGTTGCCGCTGTCTTGGCGCAAGCTTTCGCAGTAAGTTCTTGTTTCATTTATACCGATTACAAACCCTCATCGGCAACGTTCACTTTATTTAACTTGCACCAAAAATCCTTTGCAAGCAACGGGCATCCAAATGTACAAGCTTCTCTGACTCAGGCTGCCGATGCCCCCCAAGCTTCACGGCAAAAACGCACCGGCTCACCAATTGCTGCCCCGAAGAAGAAACGCTTGAGGCGAGCCACTCCATCTGTGCCATTAACTCCAGCTGCATCACCAACTCCCATTGATGCACCGATACCAGAGTCAACATCAGTGTCCATTCCTGAGCAACCATTGGACGAAACCCCCGACCAGGAAATGATACCATCGCTGCAGGAACTAGCTGCAACAAGGGAGACAGCATCGGCATCGGTACCAGCACCAACTCCAACTGAAATCTACGACCAGGGGACAGCATCATCGCCACAGGGGTTAGCCACCACGGTAGAGGCAGCACCGGCAATAGCACCACCAGCACTAACTGTTCCTCCCACGGAGGCAAGTTCATCGGCAGCCGTTGCCGATCTTCAAGATGATGCCACGCCAGCTGCCTTCCCGAACCCAAGGCAAGAGATCCGCTTTAAGATGGTAAGTTGACTCACATTCTGTAACACAAACTTATGATCGGCAAGCTCTAATCTTTTCCTTCTTCAGGCCCAGGATTCTCCGAATAGTTTGTTTTCCTTCGCCGTCAATCTCCCTGACGAAGACGGAGAGGAAGAAAGTTCTGCCCCAGCTTTATCGGCAGATGTTAAACTCAAGCTCGAAGCATTGCTATCTTTACTGCAACAAGACACATCCCATCTCGTCCAAGACTCCACTGCAGTAAAGATAGCTTTTAAAGACATTCAAGGCCATCTATCTGTCGATATAGAAGAAACACTCTTCCAGGCAGCGTTTCTTGAGAGCAAGCAACTTCAGTATCAAAGGCTCTCTTGCCGCATAGCCGATAGGACTGCTCAATCAGAACTTGAAGAGAAAATGCTTCAATTCAAGCAATCTGCCGATGAAAAACACAAGGACATAGGTCGCCTAGAAGCTTCTAGCGTTGAGCTTGATCAAGAAATTGCCCATCTATCAGCAAGGAAGGAAAAGCTAATAGTAGAGCTGAAACAAGTTGACGAAGCCTTAATCGTATCCAATCAACAGAAGACTGAACTTCCAAGTGCCATCCAAGCTTTACAACAAGAAACAGATGCTGATGCACGTCAAGCCCTCCGGACAAAGAAAAAGATCAAACCAATAGAAGGATCCGCCGACGACGATGCCAAGGAGATAGAAGAAATAGAGCAAATTCGCCTATGTGCAATATCAGCAATTCAATCCTTGTTGTAATTTCAGTCCAGTGTATCGGCAGCTGTAAACTTAACGTCCGATTTTGCTTGTAATATAACATTAGCACGCTTTCTGCCGATGTTCTATTAGCACTTTTACTTTGTATTTCTTCATGCATCTACCCAGATACTAGGATAATACTTCTTTAAATATTTACCATTGATTGCTCTGGGAAACGCAACCCCTTCGAGGGTTTCCAAAAGATAGGCATTTCCAGGAACTGACTGACTTATCCGAAACGGACCTTCCCGATTAGGAGACCATTTTCCAAACTTAGAACTCTTAGTCCCAATCGGTAAAATCAATTTCCATACCAGATCACCATCGGCAAATTCCTTCAACTTTACTTTTTTGTCATACCACCTGGCAACCCTCTTCTTGTTTTCTTCAACGCTGATCAAAGCCCTTAACCGATGACTCACTAAATCTTCTAACTCATCCTTCATAAGAGTACCATAATCATCGGTTGTCAATTGGTCCTGAGAAGATAATCGCCTAGAACCAGTTTTAATTTCCCAAGGCAAGACAACATCATTCCCATAGACCAATTGATATGGCGAAACCTTAGTTGCACCATGACAAGCCATCCGATATGACCACAAAGCTTCATTCAACACTATATGCCACCTCCTAGGGTTTTCTTCAATCTTGCGCTTGATAAGCTTGATAATTCCCTTATTAGTTGCCTCGGTCTGACCATTAGCTTGAGCATAATAAGGAGAAGAGTTTAAAACTTTGAACCCCATACCGATCGCAAAATCCTCAAACTCTCCCGACGTAAACATGGTTCCTTGATCAGTCGTAATAGTTTGATGAATACCAAATCGGTAAATGATATGTTCTTTTACAAAAATTTATCATATTCGCCGACGTAACCATCTTCAAAGGAATTGTTTCAACCCACTTTGTAATGTAATCGGTAGCGACAAGTATAAACTTATGCCCTTTGCTTGATGGCGGATAAATTTGACCGATGAGATCAATAGCCCATCCTCTAAACGGCCAAGGCTTGATTATAGGATTCATTGTCGATGCAGGTGTCCTCTGGACATTACCAAACTTCTGACAATCTTGGCACCCTTTAAAATAGTTGAAGCAATCTTCAAGAATTGTTAGCCAATAATATCCATTCCGCCTAATCATCCATTTCATCTTGAATGCCGATTGATGCGCTCCACACACACCCTCATGGATCTCGCCCATCAACTCTTTTGATTCTTCTTTACTAAGGCATCTGAGCAAAACTCCATCAATCGTCCGATAATACAATTCATTGTCAAGGAGTACGTATTTGGTTGCTTGAAACCTTAGACGCCTTTCAACCTTTTTAGACGGATCTCTTAAGTAATTGACAATTTCTTTTCTCTAGTCATCGGCAACCATCATCGATGTCATGACCTCTTGAATTGGCTGATACTCTGAAGCGTTCTGTGCTAACCGATTAGCCTCTTCATTATGTAATCTGGGAATATGCTCAAGGCGGTAATCTTTAAATTCTTTTAATAACTGTAAACACCTCTCGTGGTGTGCAATCAACACTTCACTTCGGCATTCATATACCCCAATCAATTGATTGATCACCAACATAGAGTCGCCAAAGACTTCGACGGCATCGGCACGCACTTCCCTGAGTCATTCCAACCTTTTTATTAAAGCCTGATACTCAGCCTGATTGTTTGTCGACGTAGCAACAATCGGCAACGAAACTTCATATTTCTGTCCCCGGGGTGAAATTAACAGAACACCGATACCTGCCCCTTCTTTGCATGTAGACCCATCAAAGAACAAAGTCCAAGGAGCAATCTCTACAGAGCTTATCACATTGCAATGCTGAGTAACAAAATCGGCCATCACCTGACCCTTAACTGCCTTAGCCGATTCATACCTTAGATCAAATTCTGAAAGTGCTAGAATCCATTTGCCAATTCTCCCACTTAATATCGGCATCGACAGCATATACTTAACCACATCATCTTTGCAGATAATAGTACATTCGGCCGACAATAAATAATGAATTAATTTTATGCAAGATAAATATAAGCATAAACATAATCTTTCTATGGTCGAATACCTGGTTTCAGCATCTACCAGCCTTCTGCTCAAATAATATATCACACGTTCTTTCCCTTCAAATTCTTGGATTAAGGCTGATCCGATAACGCCGTCATCGGTAGACAAATACAACCTGAAAGGCTTCCCGTGTTGAGGTGGAATTAAGACCGGAGGGTTTACTAAATATTTCTTGATCTCTTCCAAGGCTAACTGTTGTTCTTCTTTCCACATAAACTCTTGATCAGTTTTCAGCTTTAACAACGGACTAAAAGACTTAATTTTACCAGATAAGTTGGATATGAATCTCCTGATAAAATTAATTTTGCCGATCAAAGATTGCAGCTCAGTCTTATTGGTAGGAGCAACTACTTTGTTTATTGCATCAATAGATTTCCTGCCGATCTCTATACCTCTCGGATGCACCATGAAACCCAGAAATTGACCTGCCGATACCCCAAACGCACACTTATTAGGATTCATCTTTAACCCATGTTCCCTTGTGCATTCCAGGATCTTTCGTAAATCGGCAAGATGCTTCTCAAAATTTCCAGACTTGACCACCACATCATCAATATAGATTTCAACTATCGTGCCGATGTACATATGAAAAATAAAATTCATTGCTCTTTGGTAAGTAGCACCGGCATTCTTCAAGCCAAAAGTCATTACAACCCACTCAAATAGACCGACATGACCTGGACATCTAAAAGCAGTCTTGGATATGTCTTCTTCAGCCATGAATATTTGATTATATCCAGCATTACCATCCATGAAACTAATGATTTGATGTCCAGCAGCAGCATCAACCAGCAGATCGGCAACAGGCATTGGGTAACCATCCATCGGCGTAGCCTTATTGAGATTCCTGAAATCAATACAAACACGTAGTTTTCCATTTTTCTTATACACAGGAACCACATTAGAAATCCATTCGGCATATCGGCATTGCCGAATAAATCCAGCTTCAATTAACTTTGTAATCTCAGCTTTAATGTCGGGTAAAATAATAGGGTTGGATCGGCGTGCTGGTTGCTGATAAGGTTGGAAATTAGACTTAATAGGTAACCGATGTTCAACTATTGATCGGTCCAAACCAGACATCTCTGTATAATCCCAAGCAAAACAATCTTTGTATTTCTTTAATAAATTACTCAACTATTGTTTACATTGGGAATCTAACTTAGCACTAATGAAAGTTGGCCTGGGCCTATTGCCATCGCCGATATCTATCTCTAGTAAATCATCGGTGGATGTGAACCCCTGCCCTAGTTTTCCATCATCGGCGAATCGATCCATTAAAACTCTTCTTCAGGACCGACTGCTTGGATCGGTGTAATGCGGTAATTGGCAACTTTGAGGAACTCCGTGTCCCAAGCTTCACCTGATATGCACCTGGTTTGTTCATAAGTTTCCGATTCTGCCAATGCAACAATTGACGGAGTTTCACTCCGGACGACTTCAATCTTGTCTCCAACCCATTACACGAGGCTTTGGTGTATTGTAGAAGGAATGCATCAATTAGCATGTATCCAATCCCTTCCTAGGAGCAAGTTGTAGGTGCCTTTGCCACTGATCACGAAAAACGTTGTCGGCAAAGTTTTACTGCCGATGGTTAATTCAACACATACGGCTCCCATAGCTGGCGACACATTGCCTTCAAAATCTTTAAGTTTGATATCCGTCTTGACTAAGTCTTGATCACCTTTCCCAAGTTCCCTGAACATGACATATGGCATTATATTGATTGATGCCCCACCGTCAACCAGCATTTTCGTTACAGGTTGTCCATCCACTTTGCCCTTAACAAACAGAGCCCTTAGATGCTGCCTTTCATCATCGGCAGGCTTCTCAAAGATAGCTGCCATTGGATCCAAAACTAATTATGCCATTTTAGCAGCTTCTTCGTTGTCGCTGACAGGCGCCATAAACTCTATCGGCAATATGACGACCATATCCGCTGATGGATCCCTAATCTTGCGCTTTGGCCTCCACTACTTTTCCCTTGAAGGATTTTCACTATCATATGAGTCCACCAGCATCTTCGTCACGGGCTGCCCATCTACTTTACCTTTGATGAACAGAGCTCTTAAGTGTTGCCTTTCATCATCGGCAGGCTTCTCAAAGACAGCTGTCATCGGATCTAACACCAACTGTGCCATCTCAGCAGCTTCTTCCTCAGCATCGATAGGTGCCATGAATTCCATCGGCAATATGACAACCATATTGATTTCTACCGATGGACCCCTATCCTTGCGCTTCGGCCTCCACTGCTTGACTGGAGACTTTTCCCTTGAAGGACTGTCATATAAATCTCCTTGGCGTTCGCGCTAAATCCTTCTTTTCTGAGTCTTTGTCAGACCTTTGGGGCACCATTGAGGAAGCTTAGTTTTCCAAACAGGCTGGTACTATTTCTCACCGCTTGTATCGGCACCACGTCTTATGTTTGGATCTCTAGAGAATATCTCCTCATCGGGTACTCTTGCATTGGCCATCTCCTCAAGCTCCCCTTGACCAACACGCCTGCCAAGCCTGTCATGCGCGCTAAGCTTGCCCCCCAGCCGATCGCGTACTGACCATTTTCCTCCGATCGGCCTATAGTTTGATGCTCGATCGTCAAAATAAGGTCTCTTTTCTGACCGATCGGCAAGGTAATACCCATTGCATTCAGGGCAATTATCAGCAGTTGGTAGTTTGATGCCTTCTTCCCAGCAATGAACAAAGAAGGGACACCTCCAATGATCTTTATGTCGAAGCCACTCTTGGGGCCTTTCTTCTTCCTGCCGCCGATATCGTCCCTCCTGCGATTGCGGATAATCTTGCTGCGGTCGCCTATGTGTGATCACGACGCCATAAGACCTCCCAGCACTACCGCTATCATTGGCAACTCTCTTGCCTTTTCTATCATCGGCAAACTTCCTCCCTGTTACTTCATGTGCAGCTATTTGATGTTCAGGCTGTACCGATGCGCTTTTCTTGGCAGCTTCCGATGTCAACACCTTAGTCTTTCCACTGGTTTCCACCATGTTATTTGGAAACGGGTGCTGATCGATCTTCATCGGCTTCTAGGCTTTAGAATTTTAAACTTAATTCGCCCAAATTCGATTTCTGACTGCAACTGCTGCCTAAATACTTTGGAATCATTGGTACTGTGCGAAGTCGTATTGTGCCACTTGCAATACCTGATCTTTCTGAGCTCTTCGGCCAATGGAATTACCTGGTTAGGCGTCAGCTTGATCCGCCCTTCTTGAAGCAATAGATCCAACATCCTATCGGCCTTGGTAATGTCAAAGTTGAACCTCTCAGCTTCCTTCTGGCCAAACGGATAGGATACCGACTTCTTGTCCTTAACCCATTCAGCAGTGCCAATGCTCAGCTCTTCATCTGACTCAGAATCCTCTTCTTGCCCAATGAAGGCCACCTTCTTGTTCCAAGTCTTCCTGGGCTCAAAAGTTTTAACATCTTGATCGGCAATCCTCTACACCAGATGACTCAGGCTTTCAAATTCTTGAGACGCATACTTATCTTTGATATGCGGCAGTAGTCCCTGGAAAGCCAAATCTGCCAGTTGCCGATCATCAAGTACCAGGCTGTAGCACTTGTTCTTTACGTCTCGCAGCCTATGAACAAAGCTTTCCACCGATTCATCATTACGCTGCCTCATCTTGACTAAATCGGTAAGCCTCTTCTCATGCACGCCAGCGAAGAAGTATTTATGAAACTGCCTTTCCAGATCGGCCCATGTGATTATAGAGTTCGGAGGCAGTGAAATGAACCACGTGAATGTCGATCCAGACAATGATGACGAGAACAATCTCACCCTTAGCTCTTCTCTACAGGCAGCTTCTCCACACTGGATAATGAAGCGGTTGATGTGCTCCATCGTTGACGTGTCATCTTGGCCAGAGAACTTGGTAAAATCCAGCACTTGTATCGATTTGGAAGAGGGGTTAAATCGTATCCCGGAGGGTATGGCGTCCGATAAGAGTATGTGTTAACCTTGGGTTTAATGCCGAATTGTTCCTTCATCACTTCGGCAATCTTATCGGCCCAGTACGCATCCTGTTCTTGCCGACTCATTGATTGGACGTTGACCGGCGGAGCCGGCTGATGCGCCCCTTCGGGTCTTGGTGGCAAAGCGCTTGACGTAATTGGTGCATGCGCAGTACCAGTCATCTAAACATTATGCATCGGCTAATTGGCCGATGGGTAGCTTTGCACACTCACTGGATTATGCTGTGGCATTACATTCATCGGTTGTTGTACCGATGCTCCACCTTGAGCGTTCGCCAAGTATTGATACCCGGGTTGTACCACCTGATGCTGAATTGGTGGTGGAGCAATCCAACCAGGATTGTAAGTCATCGGCATATAATTCACCGATCGCTGATAGCTAACTGGAGTGTGCTGCTCCTGTATTCTGGAGCAATCAATAATTAGACTACCTTGAGGCCTTGGTATTCCAGCTTGAGGATTTGCCACAACCATAGGCTGACTCGTATTTGCAAGACCCTGCTGCATCGGTAAAGAACTTGTCGATGGTGGAATTAGAGGCATTTTAGGTATCTCCTCCTGAAGCTCTTCTGACGGCAATTGCATACTTGGAGCAGACGTAACATAATGCATCATAAGATTCATCGATTGCGAAGACATTGCCGATGCCATAGGACCGCTCCATGTTGTACTGTTACCCTGGATTAGATTGGAATCAACAGATGAATTTGGAGGCATATCGTATCCCCACCAGTTGACGGGAGTTGGCGGACTCTTAGCTGCGGGTCCTGACATTGCCGATGCCACTAGATCTGTATTCAACGGAGTGACGCTTGCAGGGCTCGATCTTGGTGGCGTAGCCACATCGGCAGACGGATCCACAGGAGTGGAAGACGCCATTGGAACTGCCGATGGGTTTATAGATGTCGATCCAGGTTGATGATACGCTGGACCAACATAATGGGGTGCATGTCCTCCCTTGAAAGATTGCATAACAACATTGTATACAGTATTGGACAGCATATTGGAGTGGCTAACTAACGCTTGATTTAAAGCAGAATTAACCATCTCTTGCAATTTACCAGGATTGGCGTCGAAAGTGACCTGTCGCGGCAACGGCGGATCTTGCTTCTGGATCGCTTCGCCGCTCCTATTGAGGCTGAAGGACTTCAGATATAACTGCTTGTACTCCTCCATAGCCCGCTCCATAGCCAACTTCTGATCACCTTTCAGATCGGCTTCAAAGACTTCAATGACGTTCCTCGGATTGACGTCGGTGTTATCACCCATGATAAATGTATAATTGGTCCCACCGGGTGTGCCAAAAGAGGTGTTGACACAAAAAGCGTCAGGATCTATGAACACCTCGGGCTTATACCCGAATTCGATATCCAAAGGTGTGCCAGTCGATTTGACCAGTTAATCGACAAGGACAATAACTAGAACAAGATCTGAACGAGACAACGGCGATGCGCCCGGATGTCAAGGCTCAAACTTGATTAGGATAACTAGAGTAGAGCTGAATGAGACGACAGCGATGCGCCCGGACGTCAAGGCTCAGGTTGCTCAAACGCGGAACTTGCAAGGGTTGACGGAGATCGAGGAGATGCAGCCCGTCGAAGCTTGAAGAACTCGTAGGTAAGCTAGATCTAATGCAATAAAAGTAGAATTGCTGAAAAAGTAAATAAAAGTAATAGATTTGTTTTGATATATGATTGTTTCCCTTTTACAGCACCCCTGGGTACCTATTTATACTCCGGCAGAGGGAGTTGTAGATAGATACGACTCAAACCTTCCTAAACAAAAACTCTTATTTTCAAGGAAACAACTGACTCGCGCAGGAGCCGGACTCAAACAATAATAATCTTTTCCTAAACAATCTCTTCTATTTTAAAAGAAATAAATGACTCGTGCAAGAGTCGGACTCAAACTTCTATAACAATACTGGTATAAGATCACCAGTTTCCTTATGTCTTCTCTTCGATGAAAACTTTCCATCGACATATCCTTCCAATCCACAACTTCCTTTTAGCGCCATCGGTAACTATATGCTCACGTTAGCCATGTCATCCTGCACTCATCCGCAACATCCCTGCATGCTTTATCATTAGCGCCCTAGTTTTATTCTCATCGGCAACCATGACCGATGACCTTCCGATGCCGATAGAAAACGGCTACCGATCAGAGTGAGTCTTAACCCTTTTGACACATGCTGAAAAACAGTGTCAACATCATGTCTCATAACAACTTAGACTTAGTTACATCATTTGCAACCCACAAAAGTTTTAGGTTCATGATGGTTTCATTTAAGCCAAGTAATCCATACTTAGAGAAATACCAAGTTGTAAACTAAGCACTAGAGAAATATTTAGCAGAGCAACTATTCATCATTTCCATAAGGGAGATAAACATTCATGAAGCATATAAAGGGAAATATTTTTGTTTCCTTTATCATATTCATTTTTTTTTTTGCAAGCAAAGATAAGCAATAAAATGCATAAATGTAAATGCTAAAATTAAACACTTACCTTAGTGGGGGAGGGAACCTCTCCCAAGCTTATCTTTTGCTCAATAATGTGGTGGCTGATATGGATGTTGTTGCCACCACATTCTCCATCGATGGATTTCTTCTTCTTGAAATGCTTGGAGTTGTTCAGTGGTTTGTTGAACTATACCTGTTGTCATACCATGCTCAACGCGAAGCTCGCCTATGTCATTGGTTAGATTGTTCATTTGTTGCCACCGATCGCGATGCTCCTTATCTCGTGAGGAGAAGAAGGATGTTCATGGTCCTTGAGGACGTGGTGGTCGAGGAGGCATGCCACTGGAAGTGTCCATGGCATTGGAAGTTGCATAATCTTCCTCCTCACCAATAACTCCTCGGGAAGGACCACCTTGCTAAAAATGAGCAAACTAAACAACAACAAGGAGCTCTTTTTCAGTAGTTGCATAATTAAGTTGTGCCCCTGTCATTGTTTTGCTAGCATAAGCAATTGCATGATGCTTTTTATCTTTAGTTTTTCCCAAAACTGCCCCCATAGCATAATCACTAGCATCACACATAATTTCAAAAGGTAAAGACCAATCAGGGGGTTGAATGATTGGTGCAGAGATGAGCGCTTCTTTAAGGATATTAAAAGATTTTAAACATGTGTCATCAAATTCAAAAGAGGCATCCTTAGCTAGGAGACTAGTCAGTGGTCTAGAAATATGAGAAAAAACTTTTATAAAGTGACGATAAAAACCACAGTGACCAAGAAAGCTTTGGATTCCTTTTATGTTTACATGTGGAGGTAGTTGTTCAATAACTTCAATTTTAGCTTTGTCTACCTCTATATCTCTTTTAGACACTAAGTGTCCTAGCACTATTCCTTCTCTAACCATAAAATGACATTTTTCCCAATTAAGTACTAAGTGCTTTTCTTCACATCTTTGCAAAACCTTATCTAAATTTTCAAGGCAATCATCAAAAGTCTTTCCATAAACAGAAAAATCATCCATGAAAACTTCCATGATTTCTTCAATCGTATCAGAAAATATAGACATCATGCATCATTGAAAAGTATTTACATGATACATCTTTGATAAATGATATCTAACATGCATCTTTGATAAATGACAACACAAATCCAGTGGTGCCTGCACGAATCAAATTCATGATACATTTGTGCATTGAAAGTATTTACTTTGATCTATGCAAACTCATACTTACCCAAAGTTGTACGGGGCCACTATAGATAACCTGTCTTGATACCTGAGCAATGACTTTCCAATGTAGAAGGCGTATTGGGCTTCAAATTCCAACTTCAACCTTTTCTTTTCTGGACCTATTCTTCACCTTCTAAGCCCAATAACTCTATGTTGTCTTCCCCGATTCTGAAGGTGTGCCCATCTTCGGTAGATCAATTGGGTTTAGATAGCCAATCCTCCTTGGCACAATAATTGAAATCCAGACCATAATAATGCTCCTGCTGATCATATAGCATTCTACAAGGCATATGCATGTCAGATATAACATTTGCAACTACAATGCATGTTAGATATTGAACATTGATGCAACTACAATGCATGTGTAACTATGTAACACTTACAATGAAAACGTCGTTATGATTTGTACGTCTAGTCTCTCGAGGTTCATCATCAACCAAATGTCTTCAAATATAATCACGCACCTATCATTATCGCTAAGAAATGCCTTTTGTGGTATACACACGTGGATGGTGTCAATGCCAGCAGAAAAGGCTCTCATGTACCAGTCATGCAACATTTTTACATTGTTTGGGACCGTTAAGAGTTTATCCCGCTTTAGTAGAGGCCTTCCCACCACATAGTTTTTAGGGATAAACTTGTAGTCTTCAAAAGTTGGCACCTTAAATTTGTAGGGAATTACCTTAGGCATCGGCTGTGCTGACTTCTTGAGCTCAGACAACTCGAGGACTTCACTAGTGCATTTTTTTCCAATTCCTAACAAAAATTTGGCCGTGCTAGCTATTTTTTCTCCACTGCCGGTGAGCACCCATCCACTGGGTTGTGTTTTTGGGAAGAGTGGCCCGAATATTTTGTGAGAAAATTGAGGCTCCATTCACGCCCCCCCCCTCTGGTCGTCATTCTCGGTCCTTCAATAGGTATCAGAGCCGGTTAAGGATCACTCCACCTTAATCGGTCCGTGATCCGTGAAGGCAACATGGAGCGAGGTGTTGGCAAACCTCCGTTCTTTAATGGAACGAACTTCTCCTACTGGAAGGTGCGCATGTCCGCCTATCTACAAGGAGTTGATTCGAATATTTGGGAGATTTGTGAGAATGAGGGCTATCGTGTTCTTGATGCTCGTGTTTCCCAACTCGAGGTCATGCAACATGCTTCAAACAGCAAGGCCCGTAGTATCCTCTTCTCGAGTTTGTGTCTCACCGAGTTTGAGCGAGTCTCGAACCTCACTATGGCGTGAGAGATCTGGCAAACACTTGTGAGATATCATGAGGGCAATCCTCAGATCAAGTCCATACTCTTCGACACATACCATAGGTAGTACGAGAACTTCGTACAGTTGGTCGGCGAATCTGTTTATGGGATGTTCACTTACTTCCAATCTATCGTCAAGAAGATGCGTGCCAATCGGGCCAACTTGCCCTATGATGATCATGAGATGGCTATCAAGCTTTTGCATGCTCTTGATCGGAGTGTGTGTGAGATGAAGGTGGCTGCCATTTAGGAGTCACCGGGCTATGATGCCCTCACCGTGGATGAGCTGTTCAGCAAGCTCAAGTCCTCAGAAATTGACCACCAGACCCGAGCCAAGCTTGAGAACTCGTCAAACCCCTCTATGGCGTTAGTTTCCGGCCCTGGCGGTGTGTCTTCTTCTTCCTCTAACCCTTCACAAGCTTTGTTTGCTCTTTCGTCTTTGATATCGGTGACAGAGGAACAAGTGGAGGCTCTTGGAGATGACGAGTTAGCTTTGGTCATCACTAGGTTCTCGTAGTTTCACAACAACCGCTTGAACCGACGACGTGGTGGCTCGGCCAAGGAGTGCTACCGTTGCGGTGATGAGGACCACTTCATCGCAAACTGCCCCAAGAAAACTACAATGCATGTTAGATATTGAACATTGATGTAACTATAATGCATGTGTAACTATGTAACACTTACAATGCAAACGTCGTTATGATTTGTACGTCTAGTCTCTCGAGGTTCATCATCAACCAAATGTCTTCAAAGATAATCACGCACCTATCATTATCACTAAGAAATGCCTTTTGTAGTATACACACGTGGATGGTGTCAATGCCAGCAGAAGAGGCTCTCATGTACCAGTCATGCAACCTTTTTACATTGTTTGGGACCGTTAAGAGTTTATCCCGCTTTAGTAGAGGCCTTCCCACCACATAGTTTTCAGGGATAGACTTGTAGTATTCAAAAGTTGGCACCTTAAATTTGCAGGGAATTACCTTAGGCATCGGTTGTGCTGACTTCTTGAGCTCAGACAACTCGAGGACTTCACTAGTGCATTTTTTTCCCCAATTTCTGACAAAAATTTGGCCGTGCTAGCTGTTTTTTTTCTTTAGCTCATAGGGGGGAACCAACTTGGGTACCGGAAACTTCTTTGGCCGTGCTGGTGGCTCCCTAGTTTGTTCAGTATCTTTGGGTTGTGGGGAAGGTGTGCCATGTGGCAAAGATGGTGTTAACTGTGGCAGAGGTGATGACTGTGGCGGAGGTGACGGAGGTGGTGAGTGAGGGTCGGGAAGAGAATGGGGAGGTGATGATGGTGTGTCAGGAAGAGAATGCATAGGTGATGGTGGTAGGTTAGGAAAAGAATGCTGAGGTGATGATTGAGGGTCAGGAAGAGAATGGGGAGGTAATTGTGGTGGGTTTGGAAGAGGATCAGTAGGTGCTGATGATGACGCAACTACTAGTATCTCTTGAGAGAATGGTGGTGGCTCCCTTAGCTGGACGTCCCACCGAGGCCAAAGGATGAAATTATTTATAGCATGTCCGAGTTTCTCAATGTCCTCGGGACCGGGGATGTCTAAAATCTCGTCCTCATATCCTTGGATCACGGTCGATACTTCTACTCTATAGTTGTCTTCAAGAATGTCAGCACCGTGGTATGTGCGTCCTAGGATCACTTTGCCAATGGCTATTTCCCTTGTATGATGATTGTTAATGCCATATCTTATGACTAAGCCATGGGAGTAATAATGTCGTCAATCGGATATTGAACCTTGTTCGTTGTAGACGCGACACTTCTTGGAATGTCAGTTGGACACTGTGACACCACTAGGACTAGCTGCATCTGGGGTGCCTGAGCGCTTATTTGTTGATTTAACACCGCACTCGCCAGTTGAAAGGTCCTAGATGGCTAGAGGGGGGGTGAATAGCCTAATAGAAATTCTACAAACCACTAGAGCAAAGGTTAGAAAAACACTTAAGCGAAGCTTTTTGCTCTAGCTCTACTAGGGGTGCAAAGCCACCTATCCAAGCAATTCTAGTTAACTAAGTGCCTATCACACAATACAAAAAACCTAAGGCACTTAGCTCAAGCTAGAAAGAACAACTAACAAGAGAAACTAACTAGCAAGCTAACTAAACAAGATAAGGAAGAAAGTAAATGCAAAGGATAGAGGTGATTGTTATACCGATGCCTTGTGATGTAGGGATGACAATATGAGAGATCAATCACAATGAGAACCAAAGAGTAGCCGGGAGACAAGACGACACAATGATTTTTCTCTCGAGGTTCACTTGGTTCCCACCAAGCTAGTCCCCGTTGTGTCGACTACTCAAATGGTGATTCGGTGGCTAATAGGCAATCACAAGCCTAGCCCACTACCTGGGCACCACAAGAATCCACCCAAATGAGAGTAACTCAATGACACAAGCAATTCACTAGAGTTAACCTTTGATGCTCCATCGAGGTGGGTACAACCCTCTCACAATCGATGAAGCCAGCCACGAACAATCATGAACACGTGCTGAAGCTTCTCCACAATCGCCAAGCCGTCTAGGTGTTGGCAAACATCAAGAATAACAAGAAATCCCGTGGCGATGACGATGACCAAGTGCCACTAAGATGCAATGCAATGATCAAGAACTTGGTTCACTCAAACTTTCATGAATTAGCCAGAAAAGCAAAGAGAGATGAGTTGGGGGCCTTCTCAAGCAAGCACAAAGAGTGAGAATGAATGGGAGGTCCAAGAGCTACCCCTAGAGGCCAGTCAAAACATATATAAATCCCACACCAAAGAGCTAGCCGTTTGCCTCCTCCTCCTTGCTTTCCTGCGTGACTTCGGACACAACATGTATGGGGGGTCCGGACCATTGGTGGCGTCCGGACTCTTCATCAACCGAGCTGCAGTGCCTCTGTCTTCAATTCCAGACGCATCCTCCGGACGCGCGAAGCTTGGTGTCTAGACCAATGCGCCTGCGTTCAGTCTGCCTGCCGTTTGAAACCTGTCGTTCGCGCCTTCACCAGGAGCTGCCGCGTGTCTCCGGATGCTGTGAATAGTTGGGGGTCTGGACCATCGCGCCTTGCGTCCAGACCCTATGTAGAAAGAGTCCAGAGAGCACCAAACCTTCGTACGCTCGTCCGGAGTTGAGCGTCCGGACAACACCTTGCGTCCGGACCTCATGCAGAGAGGTTCCAGAGAGCTCCACCACTCCGGACGGTTGTCCGGAGCCTGCGTCCGGACAGACATCAGCGTCCGGATCTCCTGTGCGCCGAGGCCGAGCCTTAGGGTTAGCTTCCAAACGTTGTTGCAATGGTCCGGACAGCGCTTTGCCTAGCGTCCAAACCTGCGTCTGGAGCTCTTTCTTGTTCCAAACCTTGCTGCCTCTTCTTCTCCAAGCTTTCAAGTGCTAACACCTTGTGATCCAACACTTGGTCTCCTGTGTTAGCCTTTGTATTGAATTATCTTCGAATTGTTTCATATTTTTAGTGTCACTTAGGTTCATTTTAAGATATGCAATGCAAACCTAGTGGCACATGATAACCGTAATCGAAACGAGTTTTCCCTTCTTGATAGTATGGCTATCTATCCTAAAGGTCATCACACTCTCTATAGTGTCTTGATCACTAAACCAAAAATGGCCCTATAATATACCTTTGCCTTGAGCCCATTTTTGTTTTTCTCTTTCTTCTTTTCCTTAGTCCATGAAGCACTTGATCAATGTACCATTGTCATCCTTCTAGCTCCATGTGTCAAGGTGGATCACCCTAGCTAGATCATACACTTATCAAGTAGGGTTAGTCCATAGGTGTCATCAATTAACCAAAACCAAACTTGGGCTTTCAATCTCCCCCTTTTTGGTAATTGATGACAACCTTTCACAAGAGAATATATATAATGAAAATTTCAACTTTGGTAGTATTAGCTCCCCCTACATATGTGATATATGAGTTTGGTTCATGTTGATCACATATGCATGAATAAGAATTGTGGGAGAGTAAATGCTACCAAATGATGCTAAGGTATAAGTGAATGGACCTTTGAAGCGTGATACCAATCGGAGTGCTATATTATACCATCCTTAGCACCATGAATACCTAGAAACCACTTGAAGACACTTTTTGAGAAACAAACTTGAAATACCACTTGAAAAACTAGAGACAACCTATACAAGCTAGTACTTCAAGCATCATGTTGATCAAGTTTCTACCATTCACCACACAAGCATGTCATGAATATAAGTACATATGCAAGAAAGCACTTATGAATGCACAAAGATATGCAACAACTTGATTCATAGGCTTGCTCCCCCTACTTGTGTGCTTTCATTTTTCAAAATTTTCAAATTACTTCTTTGTGGTACTTACTTCTCCCCCTTTGTCATCTATTATCATAAAAGATGTGCTCAAAATAGGATTATTGGAGAGAAGCTTAGTTGTGGTTCAATCTAGATTACTTGCCCCAAATATTTAACTCGGTTTAAACCATGGACAAGCTTGTTCACACATCCTAGAATGGTTATCTTGCCCATGTTGAGCTAAACATTTGAAGTTCATATTCTAGATCAAACACTAGGATTGCAAGCCTACAAACATGTCATATGCTACCACTAGATCATATCAATCATAGAAGCAATAGTGGTACCATATAAGCATCAAAGCATTTGATTTTCATGAATGAGCTTAATGAATTGATGTCTAGATGCACTAACAAGTCCTAATAGAGGATGAATGACATGTCAATCAACTTTTACCTTGCATTGCTCAAAGGAGAGGCATGTCATATATGTGGGGGTGCATCAACACATGTTTGAGTAATCAAGAATGTTCAATTCATTCCTTAGCTTGCAAAATCTCTTCTCATCAAGTGTCTTGGTGAATATGTCGGCAAGTTGATCATCGGTGCCAACACTTGTAATTGTAATATCACCCTTTTGTTGATGGTCCCTTATGAAGTGGTGCCTTATGTCAATGTGCTTGGTTCTTGAATGTTGGACCGGATTGTTGGTAGCTTCACCGCACTTTCATTGTCACATAGCAATTGCACCTGCTTGAATTTGATTCCAAATTCATCCAAAGTTGCTTTCATCCAAAGCAATTGAGCACAACAACTACCCGCACTTATGTATTCGGCTTTGGCGGTAGATAGTGGAACACTAGCTATTTTGCTTCTTTGATGACCAAGATACAAGTGACATGCCTAGCATTTGAAATGTGCCCGATGTGCTCTTTCTATGAACCTTGCATCCCGCATAGTCGGAATCCGAATATCCAATCAACTAGAAGTTAGACCCTTGGGATACCACAATCCAACATCTTGTGTATGCTTCAAATACCTCAATATTCTCTTTGTAGCCTTCAAGTGACTTTCTCTTGGAGTGGCTTGGAATCTTGCACACATGCATACACTAAACATGACATCCGGCCTTGAAGCGGTCACATAGAGTAGGCTTCCAATCATAGACCGATATAACTTTTGATCCACCATGTTGCCACTAGAATCACTATCCAAGTGTCCATTAGTGCCCATTAGAGTGCTAATCCCTTTTGAATCTTTTAGGCCAAACTTCTTCATCATGTCCTTGATGTACTTGCCTTGACTCACAAAGGTGTCATTCTTCAATTGCTTGATTGGAAGTCCAAGGAAGTAGCTAGGTTCACCAATCATTGACATTTCAAACTCATTTATCAACATCTTACCAAACTCTTCACAAAAATCTTGATTGGTTGAGCCGAATATGATGTCATCAACATAGATTTGGAGCACAAATAGATCCTTGCCAAGCTTCTTGGTGAAGAGAGTAGTATCAACCTTCCCCATGATGAACCCTTTGGATAAGAGGAAATCCCTCAATCTTTTATACCATGCTCTAGGTGCTTGCTTCAAGCCATATAAAGCCTTTCTCAACTTGTACACATGGTTGGGCTTCTTGTCATCTTCAAAACCAGGAGGTTGCTCAACATATACTAGCTCATTGATGTATCCATTCAAGAAAGCACTCTTCACATCCATTTGGTATAGCTTGATGTTGTGTGCACATGCATAGGCCAATAGAATTCTAATTGCCTCTCATCTTGCAACCGGTGCATAAGTTTCTCCAAAGTCAACACCTTCAAATTGAGTGTAACCTTGAGCTACCAATCTTGCTTTGTTTCTCATAACTATACCATCTTGATCTTGCTTGTTTCTAAATACCCATCTTGTGCCAATCACATTGTAGTTCTTGGGTCTTTCAACTAGCTCCTAAACTTGATTTCTTGTGAAATTGTTGAGCTCTTCATGCATTGCATTCACCCAATCAATATCTTGTAAGGCTTATTCAATCTTGGTTGGCTCTATGGATGAGACAAATGAATAGTGTTCACAAAAGGATGCCAATCTTGATCTTGTTTGCACACCACTTGTAATATCACCAACTATTTGATCAATGGGGTGATCTCTTGCAATGTTGGTTGGTTGAAGGATAGGGACTTGATTACTTGAGTTTGGTTGAGATGAACTAGCAACTTGTTGATCTTGCAATTGAGAACCACTAGCTTGCATATGAGGTGAGTTGAGCACTTGATCTTTGTCATCTTCAATGTCAATCACTTGTCTTGGCCAAATATCACCAATATCCATGTTCTTCATAGCCTTTGACAATTGAGGACCACTCACATCTTCTAGATTTTGATTTTCAACTTGAGAGCCATTGGTTTCATCAAATTCAACATAATGAACCTCCTCAAGTATACCACTAGCCGAATTCCACACTCTATAGGCTTTGCTTGTGGTTGAGTAACCAAGTAGGAACCCTTCATCACACTTCTTGTCAAACTTCCCAAGTCTTGTGTCTTTCTTCAAGATATAGAATTTGCAACCAAACACTCTAAAGTATGCAATGTTAGGATTTCTTCCATTCAATAGCTCATATGGTGTCTTCTCCATCAATGGGTGACAATATAGCCGGTTGCTAGAGTAGCAAGCGGTGTTGATAGATTCGACCCAAAAGGAGTGACTCACATTGTACTCACTAAGCATAGACCTTGCCATATCAATCAATGTTCTATTCTTCCTCTCAACAAGACCATTTGATTGTGGAGTGTACTTGGCCGAGAATTTGTAACACCCAAAAATTTGCTTTCCAGAAAATATATTTTAAAATGATTTATTTTGTATTTTGTGCTCATGGAAATATAGGAAAATAAAAAAAAACTTTTCATTAAGCTAAATATTAATCCTAGAGTTAGGTACATGTTTGTGCATACATGTTGGAGCATTGGATTTATTGTGCTGAGTGGAGGTTTCAAAATTTCAAAAGCGGATTTCAAAATGGTTTGAAACGACTTTGGAACAAAACAAAAGAAAAAGAGAATAAAATAAAAAGGAAAAAAACCCTCTCCCACGCCTCACCCTTCCTTATCTAACCCGAAGGCCCAAGCCTGCTCTCCCCCTCGGCCTGCTCCACCTCCCTCTTCCCACCCCCGTGTAGGCCCAGCTCCCGACCCACTCTACCAAGCCCGTGCAGATGCTCTGTTCCTCCTGCCCCTCTCTCTCACCGACAGAGTGGACCCACCTGGCAGCCGCCAGTCATCCTTGCCTTCTTCCTCCTCCCTCCTTTCCTTCCTCGCGTGCCGGCACCTTCCTTGTCCGCCGAACGTGATTGGAGCCCGTGACTGTCCCCTTTCCCTCTCTGTCGAGCCTCTGGGCTATAAGAAGTGAGCCCGCACCCCCTCCGCCTCCTTTCCGAGCACCAGCAGCAGCGGCTGCGCCCCAAAACCTAGCGCCACCGCCGCTGTCGACTTCCCGACGCAGCCACGCCATGTCACCGCTCTAAGCTCCCCACCGAGCTTCGGGTTAGGGTAAGAAGAGCCCCAGGATCTCTCCTTCCCTCTCTTTCCTCTCTGGTTCGCTCGCGCTGCTTCTCTCCGTGTCTGCTGGTGACCCGAGCCGCTCCACCACGTGGACTCCACTCTCGCGTGCGGAATCGCTTCAAACGATCAGGTAACCGAGTTCGCCTCGCACTTCTCTCCACTCCCATACTTTTCCCGTCTCGAATCGTGCCCTATAGCCCTGAATTGGGATTGCGCCACCCGCCTCCGGCCATGGCGCCGCCGCATTCCTCTTCTGCTCCGTCCAGAAGCAGTGTCTTCTTCCCCCCGATCTAATCCCGTCCGTCCAAACTCGATGAGACGGATCCAATCATCCGATACCCCTTTGGCTGACGTTTTTGCAAAAGAAACCCTCATGTTTTTAAAGATGAACCTGCAGTCCTCGGTTCGACTTAAAAATCAGAAATAATTCGTTTTAATTCGAAAAAAGTTCAAACTAATTACAGTTTTGCCACTGATTTCAAATGCTTATAAATTGCTCGTTTTAGATCCAAATCGATCCATTCCAGTTGTGTTAGATTCGTAATTTTATAATCTATCCATTAGTATAGATTTCATCTATGTTAATCACCTTTGAAAATAAAGTTTATATTAATCTCTTTTAATGTTTTAACCTTGTTTAATCCATATCTTAGTCGTTTTAGATCCGTTTCGACTCGTTCAAGTTGCGTTACTCTCATAACGACATAATCTACGCTTTAGTACCTATGAAAAATCATATTAATAGGTCTGAAATTTCATGGTTAACTCTTAACTGGATTAAACACTATGCAATTTGTTTTATACTAAAAATATGGGTAGTTTCTACTTTAGTTTTCAAAACCAAATACAAGTTTGACCTAATCTAATCAAGGTGTTTCTCTGAAATACTTTATCCACTATTTTATATATTTAAAACTAATAAAGCTCATAGTTCTAGGTTATATAAGCAAACCTTTCGATAGATGTACCTCGATCATCGTAGCTCCGATTAGTGTGTTCTTCACGACTATGTGATTGTAGAAATGCGTAGTTTGTTTTTCAAATCTTTTTAATTGATTGGTGTATTGTTCTAATATAGGTATGTTTGTATGCTTTGTATGTTTGTTCAGATGCTTGTGTGGTGTTTGTTGTCTTGTCCAATCGGTGAGTTTTACGTTGGAGATCAAGAAGAAGTTGGTTTTCTAGAAGATCTTTTGAAGACTAGAACTATAAGAAGGATCTGTTTTTAAGGCAAGTATACATGGAATCATCCTTGTTGTCCTATTCACAATAATTGCTCATTTAATCATATGCATGTGTTTCCTTGATATCCTATAAGGTTATACCCTAGACTTGTACCTTATACCTTGTTACCCTGGGATTTATGCATTGGGTAGATCAAGCTAGTTCTCTTGAAAAATAACTATGATCATGTAACATTGACTAATGACTTATGCAACAAACAGTAAAAGATGTTTTTTAGCACCATGGATTAAGGTGATCTAGAGTACAGTTTTTTAGATGCTCTAGAATCTCTGTAAGCGATCACCCGGGATTTACAGTACAACCATGAGAGCTATATGGCTCTGGCTTTAGTTAAGTAAGAGGGTTACTTTATCTCATGTGATAGTTCATGAAATTTGCCATTTCCGAGCTGGTTGCGGGGTATGGCCAGGGTGGTTACCGCTGCGGTGTGTACCATCGAGTGGATACCTCGTATACCCTTGCCCATGGATCTGTAATGTCTGTTGCTTGTCAGCGAGCCCCTCTGAAAGACTTCATAGTGTACCCTGCCTGCTCACCTTGGGAGTGTTTTGGGAGTAATTAACCTGGGCATATGGGCAACACGACTCATGGGTAAAGATGTACCACCTCTGCAGAGTGTCTTAAAACTAATATATTAGCCGTGCTCACGGATACGAGCGGCCTAGAATTCTTATGGAACAGAATGACTTTAATCTACCATTACTTGTTTTGCTATTCATTATACATGTTTACTTGATCATATGGTTATTGGGGGCTCTTTGATTATATTGATGCTATCCTTATGCTAAAATTGAGATAACATAAAATCTTATGCAGTTAAACCAGTGTCATACTTTTTGTGCCTCATGAACCCCATGTTTACTTGTTGAGTACGAGATGTACTTACGCTTGTTTACTTTTCATATTTGGATAAAAATCCCGGATGGGTACCAGATTGCAAGAGTTTGGAGAAGTTAAGCTTGTGATCAACCAGTCAGTTGATCCCTGTGGACTGGAGTCTTCGCCTGAAGATCGGAGTGTCTTTCCGTTGTTTGCTCTCTTAAGGTTATTTCTTTGACCTTATATGTTAGGTATTTAAGTATTGTCTTTTGATATTACCTTCTTTTGTGGCTATATGTGAGAATTAACTTTCTAGGCTCACATATAGTGTATATCTGGTTTTGTCCTTAAAACCGGGTGTGACAGAATTGATGCTTAATTCCAAGCTCATCACATAGCTCTTCAACTCTTGTATTCTTGAATTCACTACCACTGTCGCTTCTCACTTTCTTGATGGTGGTCTCAAACTCATTATGACATCTCTTGACAAAAGATTTGAATGTGGCAAATGTATCACTCTTGTCATTGAGAAAGAATACCCATGTTGATGGAATACGAGGTTGCTACGCTAGCCGGAAAACAAAACTTTTCGACCTCATAAAACAGGATCTACTGCTAGTTATAGGTTACGGGATTACCACTAGACGCGCAGGTGCAGCGGAAGACGACTTGATGTAGTCGTGCGCGTCGCAGCAGGCAGTGCAGTTGCGTGGTCGTCCGTCTCAACGTCCCCTTCGCGCGGTTCGTCCTTGTGCTCCAGATGCAGCACCTCCGAGGAATCCCACACGTACAGGGAGGAAGCGTTGCGCCTCCGGACTGCTAGGTCCGCGAGGAGCAAAAGGCGCGAGCGTGGGGAGGCGACGGCGGCTGCCAAAAGGCGTGAATCGATCTCGCCCCGCGCCCACCCCTTGCTTATATAGGCGTCCTGACGAGCTCCCACGTTGGAGGCCCATTAGTAACCCTAAACCTAGTCTAATTCGGGTCCAACCCGAATTAGGCTTCCAGCCCTTTAAGCGTGCGACCCTATGGGCTCACGCATACATAGACATGGCCCAAGTACTCTTACTCGACCAATAGTTGATAGCGGCCTCTAGCAAGGCGTGTCAACTCCTATGCATACGCTTATGATCATATCAGATGAACCACTATGACCATGTACAAGTTATTCCCTTTGCCACTCGATATATGGTTCAACTCGTGGGTTAACACTTAACCCAAGCACGGCCATGCATTTGTTGATCCAATCACATGAGTGATCCAGTGATATCTCTCTCACGAAGAGAGGGGCAAATTCCATCTTGATTGTCTATGTTTCATAGCATGTTTCCCGACCACCCAACGACCACCTTTATAACTACCCAATAACGGAGTAGCGTTTGATAGTCCCTAAGTAGATCGTTTCACATCTTGAGTACATACCACAATCTCAGGTCTAAGGACATAACGTACATGACATGAATAGAGACTTTCTCTTGTTGGGTTAGTCTAGCCTACATGTCTCACATGTGCCCACATTATTAGTTTGATATCTCCATGTCTATGACTTGTGAAACATAGTCATCAACTAATACATGTGCTGGTCTAATATTCAAGTGTGCTCTTACAAGAATGCCGACCAGGGACAACTTTTAGAATAACCATTCAGGTAATTGAGTTCCACAAACAATTCACATAATCGTCAATCAATACTATTTGTCTATAATGGATATTCAAAGAACACTTTATTAATCATGGATACAATCGGAATATAATCATCTACATGATTAGCTCTAGGGCATATTCCTAACACATGTGTATCTTGTAAGATCATCCACTATCACAAAGCCATACTTGTTGCCTCCAATACTTGTGTATATTGTAGGTCCAAACAAGTCCATGTGCAACAACTCAAATGCTCTACTAGTGCTCATCATGCTCTTATTAGGATGGGTGTTACCAACTTGTTTGCCGGCTTGACAAGAGCTTCAAAGTTTGTCCTTCTCAATCACAACATCTTTCAAGCCTTTAACTAAGTCATGCTTGATCAATCTATTCAATTGCTTTATTCCAATATGACCAAGTCTTCTATGCCATAACCAACCCATACTTGATTTAGTGAGCAAGCAAGTTGACAATTGAGCTTCACTATCATTGAAATCCACTAGGTAGAGGTTCTCATATCTAAAGCCCTTGAAGATCAAGTTTGAACCATCCACACTAATGATCTCAACATCATCTACCCTAAATATGCATTTGAATCTAAGATCACACAATTGAGCCACGGATAGCAAATTGAAGTTCAAGCTCTCAACTAGCAAGACATTGGATATACTCAAATCATTGGATATTGCAATCTTACCAAAACCCTTGACCTTTCCCTTACCATTATCACCAAAAGTAATACTATCAATGTCATCATTGGTGTTGGAGTTGATTGATTTGAACATTCTAGAATCCCCGATCATGTGTTGAGTGCACCCACTATCAAGCACCCAATGCCTTCCTCCGGCTTTGTAATTTACCTACAAAATAAATTAGTTCTTCTTAGGTACTCATACTTGTTTGGGTCCTCCAAAGTTAGTGACCAAGGATTTTGGCACCCAAATTGCCTTCTTCTTTGGGCCAACAATGGGCGTGCCAACATACTTAGCCATTACACCATCTCTCCCTTTGGTAAGCATATAACATGAATCAAAATGCATGGAGGTGGATTTAGCAAACTTGGTTTGGCTCATGTTAAGTTTGCAATATTGATCAGCTTGCAACTATTGCAATACTGACCATTGCTTCTCACAAAGCTAGGCTTTGGAGTCACAAAGGCCGACTTGCCCTTCTTGGGGGTATAGCCCAATCCCTCTTTGCAAAGCGAAAATCTTTGGCTACCCAAGAACTTTAGCAAGCGAGCATCTCCACCATATGCCTTACCCAAAGCATGAGTGAGTTCATTAACACCATGTTTCAATTTTTCATTTTCTCTCACTAGTGTAGCATCAACCTTTGAGCTCTCACTAGTGGATGTGCATGTGGAGGTGCTACATTGTGTTTCGGTTGGTGTAACAATGATAGGAGTGAAAAGATGATTCATCAAGAATATCACAAGTGACTCCAATATCACATGATGCAACAACTTTATCCTTGTTTTGTTCAAGGAGGGAGGAGTGAGCTTTTTCAAGCTTGTAGTGAGTCCTCTCAAGCTTCTCATGGGCTTACATTAGCCTCTCATGAGAGCCATTGAGCTCATCAAAGGATTGTTCAAGAGCCTTAAGCTTCTTGTTCAATTCTTTGCACTCCTTCCTCTTTGTCTCAAAGCAAGCATAAGTTTGCTTCATCATGTCTACTAGTTCCTCCTTGGAGTACTCATCATCATCATCACTAATATCATCATCACTATCACTCTCATCACAAGATTGTACCTTAGATGGCTTAGCCATAAAGCATGATGGAGCATCAAAGATGGATGGCTTGTTGTTGATAGCAATGCTAGCCAATGCCTTCTTCTTGGTCTTCTTCCTCTCATCATCACTAGACTCATCATCGGAGGAATCACTACTATCCCATGTCACCATATATGATTCACCTTTCTTCTTCTTGGTGAATGATAGCTTCTTCTCCTTCTTATCATGCTTTCTCTTATTCTTCTCATCATCATCACTATGATTGGGACAATCCACAATCATGTGATCGGTGCTCTTGCACTTGTAGCATCTCTTCACATATTCTTTGCTCTTGAAGTTGTCTCTTCTTAGCACCATAGCCCTTCTTCTTCATGAATTTGCCAAACTTGCGCACAAAGAGGGCCATCATCTCATCATCAATATCACTAGCCTCTTCATCATCACTTGATTCTTGCTTCTTTGCTTTGCCCTTGCCCTTGGATGATGATGCCTTGAATGCTAAGCTCTTCTTTTCCTTCTTTTCTTCCTTGACCTCTTCTTCTTCACTTTCTTCATTGTATTGCTCTTCGGTCATGATTTCTCCAAGCACTTCATTTGGAGTGATCTTGTCCAAACCATCTCTCCTAATTATTTGCCTCAAGGTTTTGTATTTCTTGGGCAAACAACCAAGAAACCGGTTTGAGAAGTCTTCATCTTTCACCTTCTCACCCAAGCTCTTGAGATCATTGATGATCACTTGGAGCCTATGGAACATCACCGAGATAGACTCATCATCCTTCATCTTGAAATGAGATAGCTTGTCCTTGAGCATATATAACTTGGCATTCTTTACCATTGAAGTGCCTTCATAAGTATCTTCAAGTCTCTTCCACACTTCACTTGCCTTCTCAAGATCTTTGATTTGCTCAAACACCTTAGAATCAATGCCATTGTAGATCACATTGAGTGCCATGGTGTTGCAATGCCGGTTCTCTTGCTCTCTAGGTGTGGGAGCGGCTTCATCAAGAATGACAAAGTCATGTTCGGTCACACTCCACACCTTCTCATGTATTGAGCCTAGATGCATCTTCATCTTCCTCTTCCAATAATCAAAGGATGTGCCATCAAACATTGGTGGTTTGCTTCCAACATGGTTGAATTGTATTTGAGCCATCACTAACACCGAAGGTTGTTAAGCCTTGATAATAGCGGTGACCACGACTCTGATACCACTTGAAAGGGCCTAGATGGCTAGAGGGTGGTGAATAGCCTAATAAAAATTCTACAAACCACTAGAGCAAAGGTTAGAAAAACCACTAGAGAGAAGCTTTTTGCTCTAGCTCTACTAGGGGTGCAAAGCCACCTATCCAAGCAATTCTAGTTAACTAAGTGCCTATCACACAATACAAAAAACCTAAGGCACTAAGCTCAAGCTAGCAAGAACAACTAACAAGAGAAACTAACTAGCAAGCTAAGTAAACAAGATAAGGAAGAAAGTAAATGCAAAGGATAGAGGTGATTGTTATACCGATGCCTTGTGATGTAGGGATGACAATATGAGAGATCAATCACAATGAGAACCAAAGAGTAGCTGGGAGATAAGATGACACAATGATTTTTCTCCCGAGGTTCACTTGGTTGCCACCAAGATAGTCCCCGTTGTGTCGACTACTCAAATGGTGATTCGGTGGCTAATAGGCAATCACAAGCCTAGCCCACTACCCGGGCGCCACAAGAATCCGCTCAAATGAGAGTAACTCAATGACACGAGCAATTCGCTAGAGTTACCCTTTAACGCTCCATCGAGGTGGGTACAAGCCCTCTCACAATCGATGAAGCCGGTCACGAACAATCACCAACACGTGCCGAAGCTTCTCCACAATCGCCAAGCCGTCTAGGTGTTGGCAAACACCAAGAATAACAAGAAATCCCGCGGTGATGACGATGGCCAAGTGCCACTAAGATGCAATGCAATGATCAAGAACTTGGTTCACTCAAACTCTCATGAATTAGCAAGCAAAGCAAATAGAGATGAGTTGGGGGCTTTCTCAAGCAAGCACAAAGAGTGAGAATGAATAGGAGGTGCAAGAGCTACCCCTAGAGGCCGGCCAAAACATATATAAAGCCCACACCAAAGAGCTAGCCGTTTGCCTCCTCCTCCTTGCTTTCCCGCATGACTCCGGACGCAACATGTATGGGGTCCGGACCAATGGTGGCGTCCAGACCCTTCATCGACCGAGTTGCAGCGCCTCTGTCTTCATGTCCGGATGCATCCTCCAGACGCGCGAAGCTTGGTGTCCGGACCAATGCGCCTGCATTCGGTCTGTCTACCTTTTGAAACCTGTCATTCGCGCCTTCACCAGGAGCTGTCGTGTGTCTCGGGACGCTGTGAATAGTTGGGGGTCCGGACCATCGCGCCTTGCGTCCGGATCCTTTGCAGAAAGAGTCCAGAGAGCACCAAACCTCCGGACGCTCGTCTGGAGTTGAGCGTCCGGACAACACCTTGCGTCCGGACCTCATGCAGAGAGGTTCTAGAGAGCTCCACCACTCCGGACGGTTGTCTGGAGCCTGCGTCTGGACAGACATCAGCGTCCGGATCTCCTGTGCGCCGAGGCCGAGCCTTAGGGTTAGCTTCCGGATGTTGTTGCAATGGTCCAGACAACGCTTTGCTCAGTGTTCGGATCTGCGTCCGAAGCTCTTTCTTATTCCAAACCAAGCTGCCTCTTCTTCTCCATGCTTCCAAGTGCTAACACCTTGTGATCCAACACTTGTTCTCCTGTGTTAGCCTTTGTATTGAATTATCTTCGAATTGTTTCATATTTTTAGTGTCACTTAGGTTCATTTTAAGATATGTAATGCAAACCTAGTGGCACATGATAACCCTAATCGAAACGAATTTTACCTTTTTGATAGTATGGCTATCTATCCTAAAGGTGATCGCACTCTCTATAGTGTCTTGATCACTAAACCAAAAATGGCCCTATAATATACCTTTGCCTTGAGCCCATTTTTGTTTTTCTCTTTCTTCTTTTCCTTAGTCCATGAAGCACTTGATCAATGTACCATTGTCATCCTTCTAGCTCCATGTGTCAAGGTGGATCACCCTAGCTAGATCATACACTTAGCAAGTAGGGTTAGTCCATAGGTGTCATCAATTAACCAAAACCAAACTTGGGCTTTCACTAGTTTCTACATCAACTCAGGTGGAGGATCTTGTACCAATTTCTGCATAAACTCTGTGAACTCTTTCTTAGCCTCCTCCTTTAAATAACTTGTCATTTCTTTCTTGTATCGATCACGTTTCTTGTACTCACCTTGCCACTAAGGGCTGAATCCATCTTTCCATCCTTCTTTGGATGAGAAGCCTCGAACACGGCCATGATGCTCGGGGTTACCCAGGACCTCACTAAGGATGTCCCTCTCCCTTCGTGGCTTACATTTACCTTCCTGCTGCTTCGCTGCCACCGCAAAGATGCTCTTTGCTACTTCTTCAACCTGAGGGTCATCAACGGACACATCTCTCTCGGTTTCCTTTGGTTTTTGAGCACGAATCCAATTCGTGGACCTTTCACCAACTTGCTTGGACAACACCGACAACCCTATCTCCTTCTTCGTAGCCTCTTCTTGCCACCATTTGGGAACTTGACGCTGATAACCACCTGTGCCTAGATGGTGGGGGTACTTATTCTTCTTAGCGAGAGCGGAGTTGGCTTCTCTTAGAGCTAAGAAGTCTGTCTCTCTCCTCTGCTCTAGAAAGACCGCCCACTTGTGACGGAATCCCTTAATCCATACAAGATCAAGTACGGCAGTCACCGCTAAACGCGTTGACAAGCACACACAATCACCTATATGAACTAGGAAGTCCGCCAAGTGTCCCGAAAGACCTCGGTAAATCACGATACAACCCAGATCGCAAGATTAAGTAATACACATCAAATACACAGAGTTTTGCAGCGAAAAATAATATTTCAATATTGAATTTACAATTGATTAACAAAACAAGTTGTTTTGAAATGATTAGATATCATAAGTTGAAATACACTGCTAGCTTTAAATGACATCCTCCAACAAAAGCATAAAGATGAGAAGTTACTAAGAAATCACCGTGCCCATCGATAGTTAGTTACACCAACCTTTGTAGGAAAGACATTCACCTGCAACAAGGGTTAACAAACCCTGAGTACGGGAGTACTCAACAAGACTTATCCGGCTAAAGAAATGTGGTGAATATATAAGATATGCAGGGTATTAGGATTCAAGGTATGGTTTGCCAATATCAAAGTTTTGCATAAATGAGCTTTGTATAAAACATTTGAGATTGATTCATTTCTAGTAAATAGTTACCCAAGTACCGATCGTAGTTCTGATCGATAACGTGGTAACAACCATATCCAACAAGTCATCAAGTATCCAGTTTAAGTCTCATTAACTACGATGTGGAGATCAGAGTCATGTTTCCATATCCGAGGAACACGATTATTCGAACCGATTAATCCCAGCTAGGGCTTCCTTATCACACGACATACGTAGCACTAAAGCTTGCATATGACAACATTTCTCCGGATCCTCCACCCAAGACTGGGACTCCGCCACCCGAGAGCACAGTACACCTCCCATCCAGCCCTAGGCTACCCCTAGGCCAGGAGGGTACACATTACTCTCGCCATCTCTCCACTCCCAGTGCGGGTTAACCGTTCTCAGCATGGAATAGCCGAAGTCCATCTTCCCGAAGTATGTGACTAGTACTCCAAAGTCATGGCTCTAGACGGTCCACAACGGATGGTTCCTAATCGACACAGGCGGAAAGAACCCGCTCACAAGACCTCCACGTCTTCTGGTTCACCAACACCGTGTCCGCCCGGTCTCAGTTTATTACTCCCATCATTCTTTCCATCCATTACAAAAACAATGAGCTTATGCTCAAAAGGAGTATCATCATAAAATTCTCAGGTGACAGAAAATCACCTGGTTTTCTTTAATATAAGCATAGCTAAGCATTTATATCAAATTTGAACTTCAACGGTATCAAGGACAAGTATTGAATAATCAAGGTAGGCTATGCATCAATTAGGTATTCATTTTACAAAAATATTTTATGCAATACTTAACCATAATTGCATTTAAAGAAACTTTGCAAAACAAGGAAGAGGGTTTAAATGCACCGGGGCTTGTGTTGACAGTCCTTAAATACCAAAATCAACCGTCAACTAAACAAGGATAAGGATCTATATGAAACCAATAACTAGAAATAAGGTTTAAACTAATAGAATTCCACGAGTTTTGGTGAATGTCTGTTTCTGCAGGGGGATATCAGGAAATATAGAGAAAAGGCCCACATGTCATGTTTACATAGAGATAATTATCATTCGTACGAAAAAGAATAATCTAGAAGGTTCAAGAAGGCGCGGGAAGAAGCGAGAGGCCGAGCGGGCCCAGGGGCAGGGCGCCCGCCCTACCCCCTGGGGCGGCCGCCTTAGGGCAAGGCCCAACAGGGTCTACCTTGTGGGACCACCTCTCCACCGCCTTTGAGGTTGCATCTAAGCCCTCCATTAAGGTCGGTTTGATCCAACGGCCGACGTTCATTTGAGGAGGCTATATAAGGAAGGCCCCTGACCCTGAGGAGAAGAGCCTCTCTGACCTAATTTCATTCCATCTCAAGAGAAGAGGTCCCTGATCAAGCCCTAGAGCCACCATATCAACTAGATCTCTAGTTTAGCATAGCTATATAGGATTAGAACTAGAAGGAGTCAATCTGCAATTGGTTTCCAGATCTGTCAAGAGGATTATTGGTAATTCTCTCTCTAGTTTTTCATTGTTCTTCATTTGTTCTTCAATATTATGAATATGACTTTGCTCTACTTCATTATATTGTTTATGACTTTACTCTATTTGATTATGCTCTTAATTATATTGTTCTTAGTTTATTATGATTATATGCTTGGCATAGTTAGATCTGAATCATATGCATGTTTAGGATCGTATAGCGTTTATCCATCAGCGTTGTGGGTAAATAATAGATATTGTGTAGGCATGGTGCCTAGACAGTATTTATCTGCGATTGTACCCTACATTCCGGATCGTGAGGTAGATCGCGGGAGTGATAGTCCTGTTGAGTCCTTTGTAGTCCTCCTCCCGTTTGTAGGGCAGGCAGAGCAGTTCTATTATGGGGAAGTGATTGCTATGTTCTTCATCTTCCTTAGTAATACTCACTACACATGAATATCTCTTATCTCGCCATGATTGCCAAGTGTAATTGCACTAATCATAGTATACTAGACTGTATAGTTAAGAATAACTTAGGAAATATCTTTGTAGTTCGTCCTAATTCCATGCTAATGACTTGCTAGAATATTTGTTGAGGTACTTATCATTATTTTATGTGGCTACATATATGTTGATTAGTATTTATCTTTTGTCACTATTCATTCATTATCTATATCTTATGTGACACCTTATCCTGTATTGAGTGAGATAGATGAAAACTCTCCATTACACATGCAGTGATACTCATTAATCATCATTACTCATTCCTCATTTATTCCTTAGTATCCCTTCCCAGTGGTAAAAATATAAATAACGATACCTGGAATACTCCTGGTTAAAATGCTACATCGGTATTATCTGTGCGCTTGCAGAAACACATTTCTATTCATATTCACTTAGAGCAATTGCATATTTCAATACCGCATCTCTCTGGCATGCTGGGGATGACAACCTGGCTTAAGTGTCATGAGAGGTGGTTAACCCTTTTTGGCACCGTTATCAGAAATAGAATTATTCTACTTTTGGTAATGACGTTAAGAAGTATCAACAGCTTGCCTGGGTAACAACACTAGATTAGAATTGTTAGATGACGTTTGCTTGACGAAAAGCTCTGATCAACACTTGAATTCCGAGATTTACCATCTTCTGGACTCATTCATCAAGATAGTCTTCGGGTAAAATCCATGAATACCATCTTCAGGTGAAAACCATTAATCACCGTCTTCTAAACCACTTCATCAACTCCGTCTTCGAGTTTAACATAAACCACCACGTATGCATCTATCGTACCTTAATGAGATGCAAATATGCAAGCATATGAATGCGATGAAAAGTAGATATGATGCTTAACAATCATGGTATGGCAAGATAACATACAAGATACACCAATGTAAGCACACACAATTACTCAAGATAAAACAAGATTATGCAAGACTCAGACACTTTTAGCAGTTATTTAATGTTTATATCTATGACTTGTTCTTCAAAGGTTATTATCTTTGTATTTTTAGAAAGAAACTTGATTATCCCTGTCTAATGCAGAGACCATCAGACAAGTTATGTAGATACAATCAAGGAAAAGCGCACATGAAGATATCACTTTGGTGTTGTTCCATAATGGATCATGACTAGCAATCTCGATACCAGCGTGTGCCAAGCAACACAACCTTGTGTGCGCGTCCGCCATAGGAGGCTCTCGGTTTCGTCATGACACCGTAGAGTCTAATCATGACACCATCACCAAACACACTACCAAAGTGAAATTCCAAGTGACACCGACTGGATTGTATTAACAAACTTTATAGAAGCATACTATAACACTAGTAAAACATAGGAACATGTTAAATATAGCTTATTTTCTACTTAACAGGATCATTACTTGTATCAACTAGCATGATTAAGGTGTAACAAAGATTAGTTAAGCCTTGAGTACAACTTTCCTTCACAGTCCAGTTGTATATTTATGACTTAATTAAGGATTGAAGTTTAATTAAACTAAATTAACCAAGTTAATAATTAAATCCAAAAGAACTAAGCAGGATTATGATTTATCTTTAGTAAGCAAGTCCAAAGTCATCAAAGTTAATGACTTTGATTAACAAATAACCTTAAAAGTCACCCAAAGCAAGGTAATTAAGGTTTTCTAATTAATTAGTTAGTCAAGTTAACAATTATATTTAAAAGCACTGAGTAAAACATTTCATAATCACTTATCAATCAAGCCCAAAGTCATTAGGGTTAATGACTTTAATTACAATCAATCCCGAAAGTCACTCAAACCTAGGTATTATTTAACATCTGAAAATTAAACTTTATCTAAATGAGCTTAACATTTGAACCTAGAATCTACATAAGATAAGCATGTGGCACAATGAATTCCATGGTTATAACATTTATCATTTAATACTTTACTTAAAACCTTATTATTACTAATTAACAATTAACAAAACTCAGACAAAGAATTAGTTGCTAAAGGACACCATGATTATGCCCTAAGGTCATCAATCAACCCAAAAGTACAAACAAATTCTAGGGTCAACACTAATTACCTTAATTAAACTCCTTTAATTAATTAAATAAACATTTATTTACTAATTAAACTAATATGTTAAAATTCAGCTTTATTTAAATACTACCAAAATTTTTATATGGATTCATCTTAACTCTATTAGATTGCAAAATCAATTTATGATTTTTGGAACATTAAAGAACTCATGAAAATCATGGAAAACATATTTACCATTTATTAATTAAATAAGCAATAAAAGGTGATTTTATGAACTTCTTCAAATTAAGCTCAAAATTTTTATTTAAGCTACTCAGAGCATTTATATGTGACAAAACAATTTTCAGAATTTTTGGAGCAATATATGATTTATGAAAAATCATAGAAAGAATATTTATTAATTAAATGAGGCATTTTTAAAGCAAGCAACACATACTGAAAACAGCTATTTCATATTTTTTTTTCTACATACATCAAAGAGAATTCAAAATTATCTTGCAATTTATAGAGCTCTTAACAAATTCAAACAAAATTAACAAAATTTGCTACTGTTTCATATCAGAAAATAGAAAAACAGCTTTGTTTTATATACGCTGACAGGGGGACGACTCGGCAGCAACACAGGACGCCGGCGACGCTCTGGTGGCCGCGCAGCTCGCCGGCGACGATCGGATTTGCTCAACCGAGCTCACAGACGCCCTCACGACCTCAACCCGCACCCCAGGCACCCTCTGGTTGGAGCCTACGAGCTCCCAAGCTCCCTCGACGGCGGTCATGGCGGAGCAGCAGCTCCGGCCAACTCACGCCGGCCAAATTAAGCCATCACCGGAAATATTAGGCACACAGCTACGTTCAGCATTACCACGCGAACGCAACGCGCTAACGGAACGAAAGCTACGCGTTCAGGATTGTTCGGACGCCGAACGCCGACGACCCGACGGCGGCGGAATGCGGCAACGCACGCGAGCAGCACAACACAGAGCTACGCGCTCAACCGATTACAGAGAAAGGTAGAGGACCTCACCGCGGAGCTGGTTCTTGCGCTATTTCTAGCGGAGCAGCAGCAGAAAGGGGGTGCCGACGATGGGAACGATGGCGGCGGCGCGGAAGGTACTGCTTGTGGCGTTCTACGGAAACAAGCAAGGCAAAGGATCAATTGATTAGCGCAAGAGATTCAAGGTATATCTAGGAGTACAAAACAGCAAGAACACGAGCTTGAAACTCATCCAACGGTTCTGTCCTCGCGGCGGTGGATCTCGGAGGAGTTCTGCCGGCGTTGGGGAAGAAGGGGTGACGCCGGGCAATTTGGTGGTCGTGGGGATCAACCGAATTGTTCTGGAGGTGTAATAGGTGGTGGCGGATCGGTTTCGAGTATCGGATGAAGGTGACACGGCCTGTGGTGGCTGGAAAGGCTCGCCGGAGCCGAGCTGGCGGCGGAAACAGAGGAACGAAACGGGAAGAGGGGATAAGGACGCTCGGATTTATACTGGAGGCTCTGGAGGCGCGCAATCGACGCGTGGGATCTACCTCGTCGCGCTGGAAGCCCTGGAAGCGCAAGAGGCTTCCCAGCGGCCAGCGCGGCAGCGGCGGTGCCGATGGCGGCGATGCCTCCCCCGCTGGCTACTGTAGCGATATTACAGAAATGCCCCTGGTCGAAAAAACCCAAATTACTTTGAAATTTTGAACTGAACTCAGAAAAATCCAAAAATAAAAGTTTCTCAGTTTTTAAAACTATACAACTTTGGTAAAAGGTCCATTTTCAAATTCTGTTTAGATTTTAAAATCCACTTTCAAATTCAAAATAGGATTTGAAATTAATTTTCTCCCTTTTAAATTACTCCACATTTTTTAATAAAACTTGAAAAACTCCAAAAACAACTTTTGCTTGTATTGAAGAGTTCTAAAACTTTTATTATACACTTTTTGTCAAATTATTTTTAGTTTTTGAAATCTATTTTTGAATTTGAATTTAAACTTGAAATGCAATCACCCCTTTTGCAATTACTTTAAAAACTTGAATATAAGTTGAAAAACTTTCAACGTAGATTTTGTTAGTTTTGAAAAGATCTACAAAAAATATAATACACTCATGGTCCAATTCTCATTAGTTTTTAAATATTAAACCCCCTTAATTAGGGTTTTTGAAAAGGAATTTTCAACATTTTTATTATTGAATTTAAACACTTTTCATAGAAGAGTTAAGCACTCTAGAATTTCTATGCTCAGTCAAATAAACTTATTTATTTCTATATGCATCACATGGTGATCAAGCAAAGGCATATATAAAAAAACACAAGCAAATAAATTATTTTAATTGAATGCATTTTAGTGTGAACAATCACGTGTATGCCATACTTATGCATATGATGATATGTCATTTTTAATAAAGTAACACCAGGGGTGTTACACCACTACCCTTTAGAAATCTTGTATCTTGTTGTAGGGTCCAACCCTCTCTTCGCAAACTTGGTATTCATCTCAGACCTCCAGTTTTGGAAACTGATCGAATACTGCTTCATTGTAAAATCCTTTATCATTGCCTCTGGTATGTTTCGAGGAAACTGGAACCTTGTCTTCATTTCATCCCAAATTCTTGTCTTGTCATCCTCCGACACACTGGATCATTGCCAAATAGTGATGTCAAGAAGGTACCTAACATAGAAACCAATTGTGTTCCGGTACTTGGGTAGGGCCTCCTCTAGAGCTAGGGGCTGTCCAACCGAGCTGACTTCTAAGATGGTATATACGTCATCTAGAAACCTGTTCAATCCTCTCTTGCCTCGTTTCAAACCGCTCTGCTTCCTTTTTCCTTGATCTCTCAGTACTCGCCGTCGCGGTCGGTTTGGGTGAGTCTTCGGCATGTGCCACTTCATGTTGCGAAATTAGCTCTTGCATCTGAGACAATGCCCTCTGAATATAGACATTATGAATATAATTAGGGGACATCACTTCGGGATAATTAGGGGACACCACTTCGGGATAATGATACAAACATGAAAACACGAAATAATTACCTCGTCGACTTCTGGATTATAATCAGGGTCACGTTGCAATTCACGATGAGCCTTCCTCACTTCGGCACCCTCCATGTCGTTGCTAACGCCTTCGTATTCTGGAATAGAGGCCCTTGATGCTTGGTTTCCTTCTACATGCTCTGTGGGGTCAAATGACCCCAGGGCTTGGCCCGTTTCGTGGGTATCTTGTACTTTCTCCGTGGGGTCGGACCTGGAGCTTGTTCCGAGTGAACGGGCCCTTGTGCTTGGTCCTTGCATGGTGAACTTATCGTGGAAATCTAACATATATTAATAACTACATCATTACATACATTAAAATAAAATATTATTAGTTATAAAGGATAAACACAAATTAGTACATACAATCTATCACTTTGCTACATTTATAATACCCACGAATAAAACGAATATATATTATCCAATGACATATATAATATCCATGAATATATTAGGTTGAGTGACTTAGACCTATTAGGCTAGCTTTGGGTGGCTTCACAACCCCAAGTAGGCTAGCGCAAAATTCGTTGAGTGTTGTGTGTAGTTTTTAAATTAGGCTATTCACACCCCCTCTAACCATTGCATAGGACCTTTCAGAAGGGAGGGGGGCCAGCGGTGGCGCATGGCGGAGGGCGAAGGGCGGCGGTCGCGGCTGCCTCCTCTCACGGACAAGACGTTTGCTTGTGACATAGTCCAAAGTTGAATAAAGGGTAGCACCTATGCAACTAGCAAAATATCCACCGGAGCGTCCAGTGTCCCTTTAATTTGTGCAGACAGCAGGCCAATGTGCTATTTAGTGTTGGGGTATATATACCCCATGGCTTGCTCTCATCTCTTGCCTTTGCTCATTCCATCAGCTAAGAGACACCTTGGGAGTGTGAGAGAGAGAGAGCAAGAGCCCTAGGAGTGAGATTTGAGAATCCTTTATTTAGAGCCCTCATTAATGAGTTCCAAGAGTTCAAGTGTGCATCCATCCATCTCATGAGGCTTGAGTGAGTCAAGTGAGAGTTCTAGCTTGTTACTCTTGGTGATCGACATCACCTAGATGGTTTGGTGGCGATCGGAAGCATGGTGATCATCCGGAGCTTGTGGATGGCCCTTCTCCAAGACTTGTGATCTGTTGTGGGCAATTCACGAAGACGGAGCAGCGAAGAATCATCCCGTAGTGAGCACTCGGTCCTTGCGCAGATCGAGGGGGAGCGATACCCTTGCGCGGGTGCTCCAACAAGGACTAGGGGGAGTGTCGACTCCTCGATATCTCGGCAAAACGTCGTCATGTCAACATACTTCTTCCTCCTTCCTCTTACTTACCGCAATTATTTTCAAGCATTACTTTCCGCACTTGTTTCATACTTGATTGATTAAAATTGCATAGGGTGTTCTTCCATTCTTTGAATTGCTACTCGCTTTCTAGCTAGGAAACACCTTTGTAGGCACGTGGGGGAATTGGCAATTGCTTAGGATTTAATTTTCACATTAGAAATTTAAATAAGCCCAATTCAAACCCCCCCCCCCTCTCTTGGGCATCTTGATCGTTTCACTAGACAACTTGGACAAATCCAGGTCAATTGGAAGCAAATTCTAAATTGCCTTAGCCTCCATAGCATGGCAGTGCTTAGGTTAGCATCCATAAGTCAACTATCCTCCCAACTCATTACGTCGATCGTCTGATTAATCATGATTAATCATCCGTATCAGTACCTAGCATTGAATTAGTTCATCCGATTCAATAAGAACGATCAGAACCTGATCATCTAATTTATCATTGATTAATCACGATAAATCGTTCTATTAGGTGTCTGATTAGCACCAAATAGACAGATGGACTGCTTGAGTTTAGTGGGCTATATTTGTTTAGGTGGACCATTAGGATTTCTTTTTTATACCTCTCCCCTACTCTTTCTCACCTCCTCAATCCTCACCCTACTCTCCAGCTGTCAGCTAAACTTGTTCTGTGTGCAGCTACTAAGTTGCATCTCTTCCCCTCCATCCTCACTCCCTCATCCCTCTTTCCGGTTTCAATCCAAGCTCACCATCGTCCATCATCCTTGTTGTGTCCTAGTTCCTCCTCCCTGTAGGGTCGCCAATTCTCTTCCCCACTTGCTCTAGGTCAAAGGGAGCATGATGTCTACTATATAAACATATGTCATACATATAATGATATATCGTCCTGCTATACACAGGACGATTATCTAGATGACTAGACAGATAAGAGGTTGATTAATCATCCTTGTCGTCAATTAATTATCCTGATTTTCCTTATGTATGGGTACCACTGCGATTAGCCGATTTAATAACATTAATGTCAATCAAACCTACTATGCTCTACAATCATTATGGCATCATACCTACCTGCTGTAAAACAATTATAATTCAAGTCTAAACTTAAATTATCTTAAATTTAACCAAGTTTATAGAAAATAGCATCAATATGTGTGACTTTAAATAGATATACTATGAAAATATATTTCATGATGAATCTAACAATACTTGTTTAGTATGACATATATTAATATCTTTATATATAAATCGGGTTAAATTTCTGATCGTTTAATTTACCACTGTGCTAGAATTATATTTTTTCTAGGATGGAAACTAAGCAGGTCAACGAGGAACAAATCAACTCTTGACTCATTCTTCACTCGGTTTTTCTTCCAATACGTTAGCAGCCTCTACTGCATGATTTCATAGCGCTGTTTTGTTTCAAGTCAGTTTGAGTTACTTGCTTTGACTCTTGGGTATGAAGATCTATTCAACTTTCATGGGCTGCAACAGATTTTATGACTGCCATTACAACATCTACTAACGCAACTCAACTGGAAACCCATACACTTCTCAGATCAAGAGGCGAAAAGATGTCCAAACGTCTCAACCTCTTGATCACACAGAGGACAAGTGCAAGTAATTTCTAGACCATGTCTTTGCCTCCTGTCCATGGTCCAGTGCTGACGATTAAAATCGAGCCATAGGAAGAACTTAACTTTGAGCCGCATCCATCTTTCAAAATGACTGTGAAGAGTAGGTGTGCCAGAGTGTTGCTGTCAGAACGAGCCAGGGTGGTGGCTTGGAATTTGACCGTGAAGTCAAGAGTGCTTGGAATTCACCGTGAAGTCATGTCTGGTGGCTTGGAATTTGACCATGAAGTGATGGGTGCGACACTGTGTAGTCGATAACTGTGAAGTTGAAGCTAACTGATGCTCACCTGATTATCGCCTGAATGCTGTATTGAATTATTGTTGTCTTTGTTACTACTAAGACAGGGGCCATTCCCTATAATTCTAAAAAAAGATGTAAACAGTCTCACCAGTCCACATCATGATAATAGTCCCTCTGATTAAACCTGATGACTACTCCATTGCCTGCAAGTTGGTTTTCTTAGATAATGGATATTGTTCTGGCTTCAGTCTGTCATCATGGAGCAGGCAAAATTATTCTGCAAGTTGTAGCGATGGTAACAGAAAACAATGGAGTTCCGTGCAGTTCTGTTCTTTTCAACATGAGTGTCTTGCTTGTGCATAGTGCCATAGGCCAACTAGTTGATTGGTCAGTTTTCTGATAATACCCAAGTACAGAAATTGGACTTGGTCACATGTTACTTCCTCTATATTTAGGTCTACCCTCTCCCCCCATCTATATCTGAAACTGCATAACACATATTAATTAGTTCAAATCAGTTGCATACATACACCAGCCCCAAGATCAGGTTAATCATCCACAGATGCAACTATATTGCACCTCTTCTATCCACAAGCTTATACTGCTACTCTTTTTCTTGTGCAGGACACAGTTTTTGCAGAGCTGGTTGGAAACGATGTCAGAAGCGCTCAGTTCCGCTATCGTTGGGGAAGCAGTTAGCAGGATCTTATCTGCTATCATCAGCAAACACGAGGATGGCTCAGGTGAAGAGAGTGACTCGCTAGAGAGGTTGGAGATGGCGCACATCAAAATGGAGGCAGCAATTGACACATCCAACAAGTGGCAGATCACCGATGTGCCACTGTTGCGTTGGAGAAAGAAGCTGAAGCGTACTTCTCAAGAGTGCAAGACTGTTAGTAAAACAGGACTCATGATTGTTTCTGCTAGGGCCTTACTGCCTCTAGTCTTTGTATCCCTTTATATAGAACAGGAGCTCAACAGAGCTATCGTTGGATACAGGTTGGCTCCAAGAGCATCTTCCTAGTGCAGTACAAGTAAAGCTAGTCTAAAACAAAAGCAAACTGCCTACTGCTACAAGTGTCCAAACTGTCTACTGCTACAAATGTCAAAAAACTAGAAAAGACTAAAAAGACTAACAACTAAAGTGTAACAAACTAAAGTACACTAGAAGTCAAGGCTTATCTATCAATTCTCCCCCTAAGCCTTGCTTCAGCCACTCTTGGTGATCTTCGTGAGTCCGATCTTGCTTCTCATGGTTTCAAACTTGGTTCTTCCAAGTGACTTGGTGAGGATGTCGGCAAGTTGCTCATTTGTGCTGATGTAATCGGCCTTGATGCTTCCTTCTTCCACGCAGTCTCTGATGAAGTGGAACTTGGTCCTTATGTGCTTGCTCCTGTCATGGAACACTGGGTTCTTGGCAAGTGCAAGTGTCGATTTGTTGTCCACCTTCAACTCCACAGTTTCCACCTTCCTTCCTAGCAGATCGGCAAGCAACCTTGATAGCCATAGCGCCTAAGTTGCTGTTGTAGTCATGGCCACGTACTCAGCCTCACAGCTAGAGAGTGCCACTACCTTCTGTTTTACCGATTGCCAGCTGACCAAGCTGCTGCCTAGGAAGAAAAGACAGTCAGTTGTGCTCTTGCTGGAATCAATGTCTCCAGCCAAGTCTGAGTCACAATAGCCCAAAAACCTTGCCGATGGGAACCTTGCCGATGAGGGACTTGCCGATGAGGGTGCCTTGGTGAAGTGGAGGTCATAGTCAAGGGTACCAGCCAAGTACCTGAGAATTCTCTTGACTGCCATTTGATGTTCAGTGGTCGGTCTCTCCAAGAACCTGCTCACAAATCCCATTGAAAAGGCCAGGTCTGGTCTAGTGTGGACGAAGTACCTCAAGCTTCCAACCAATCTTCTGTATTGTGTTGGATCCACTTCTTCTGTTATGCTCTCCTTGCTTAGCCTCAACCTTTCCTCCATCGGTGTGGCAACAGGGTTGCAATCGGCCATGCTTCCCAACTCCACAATCCTCCTGGCATAATGGCTCTGCTTCAAAGTGATCCCACTACTCCCTTGCTGCACTTCTATTCCAAGATAGAAGCTGAGTAACCCAAGGTCACTCATTTCGAAGATGGACTGCATCTCCATCTTGAAAGCTCTCAATTCCTCTTCCTTGACTCCAGTGATGATCAGGTCATCCACATAGACTCCGACCAGTAGAACAGAGTCATCTGAGCCTCTTCTGTAAATGGCAGCTTCATGCTTGCTCTGAACGAACTCCATCTTCTTCAAGGTTGAGTTCAGCTTTGCATTCCACGCCCTGGGTGCCTGCCTCAGCCCATACAGTGCCTTGTGGAGCCGATAGACCTTGTCTTCTTCTCCTTGGACAGCAAACCCAGGTGGCTGCCGCACATAGACCTCCTCCTTGAGCTCTCCATTGAGGAATGCCGATTTGACATCCATGTGATGGACCCTCCATCCTTCTTGAGCAGCCAAGGCTAGCAGCAGCCTGACTGACTCCATCCTTGCCACAGGGGTAAAAGCATCCTCATAGTCGATCCCTTCTTGCTGCACAAAGCCCCGAGCCACAAGCCTTTCCTTGTGCTTGATCACATCCCCATCGGCACTCTTCTTCAGCTTGAACATCCACTTCAGAGTGATCAGCCGATGGCCGGCTCGAGGTGGCACCAGCTCCCAGGTGCCGTTGCGCTCAATAGCGCCCAGCTCTTCCTTCATCGCAGCTTGCCAAGCTGGATCATCGGCAGCTTCATCGTAGGTAGTCGGCTCGCCCGAGCAGGAGAGGTTCAGTTCGGCGAACAGCCTCTGAGCCAGCGGCGGAGTGGCCTCATCCCCGATGAGGTCAGTGATGCGTCGGTAGCATGGTGGCTCACTGCCATGGTAGGCGTCCACCCTTTCTTCATCGCCCTCCGGGGGAGTCACGTACTCGACCCGAGGACTGGATCCGCTCGTTGCCGATGGCGTCGCTGCCGATGGCGTTGCTGGCGTCGCTGCCGATGGTGCCACTGCCGATGGAGCCGTTGCCGATGGCGCGGCTGCTGATGGAGCCGCTGCCGATGGAGCCGTTGCCGATGGTACCGCTGCCGATGGCGCGGTACCTTGTGATGGCTCCGGTGTAGTGAAACGCGGTGTCGATGGCGATGGTGATGCCGATCCAGGCACCACCTCTTCCCAGGGGTACTCGACGGTGAAGTCGCTGCTCCCTTCTGCCGATGTGCTTGCCGATGCCGATGTCCAGTCCCAGCCGCGGCCCTCATCGAACACGACGTCGCGGCTGATGCGCACGCGCTGGGACACTGGATCGTAGACCTTGTATGCCTTCGCGCCCTCCGTAGAGCCGATGAACACGCCGGCCTCGCTGCGGTCATCCAACTTGCGAAGCTGAGTCAGGCGCCTGGTGTAGGCGACGCAGCCAAACACCTTGAGATGGCCCAGCGTTGGCGATCGGCCATGCCATGCCTCGTAGGGGGTGATGCCCTGCAGTGCACGCGTCGGGGCACGGTTCAGGAGATGCACCGCCGTCATCACTGCCTCCCCTCAAAATCTTGCCGGTAGGCTGCGCTGCTTGAGCAGAGCTCGCGCCATGGTCAATACCGTCTGGTTCCTGCGCTCAACAACTCCGTTTTGCTGAGGGGAGTGAGGGGCACTGAAGTGCCTTTTGATACCTTCATCGGCACAGTAGCGGCTGAACTCAGCGATGGTGAACTCGCCGCCGTTATCGGTACGCAGAACATTGAGCTGGCAGCCACTCTCCACCTCGGTTGCAGCCTTGATGCGCTTGATTGCCTCCCCAGCAGCATCCTTGGTCGGCAGTAGCGCCGCCCACATGAATCGGGTGGCGTCGTCCACCAGTAGGAGGATGTATCGGTTGTCTGCCGATGTCGGTGGTGTCACAGGCCCACAGAGGTCGCCGTGCACCAACTCTAGGTGCTCCTGGGCACGGTATGCCGATGCCGATGGGAAAGATCGCCGCTTCTGCTTGGTGGTGACGCAGACGTCGCAGACCTGCTCTGCGTGGTCGATCTTGGGGATCCCACGGGCCATTTCTCCTCTGCTCAGGCGTCGTAGTGCATTGCCACGCCTTGTCATCCTTACGCATGGCGAGATAGCAAGGCTGCACAGCTTCCAAGTGAAGGATGTAGAGGCGGTTAGGTTGCCGATGTACCTTGGCAAGCAGGCGGCGACTGCGATCCCAGATGCGCAGCACGCCATCGGTAATCTCCACCTTGGAACCGCCTTCGTCCAACTGCCCGAGGCTCATGATCGAGTTCTTGAGGGCAGAGATGAAGTACACGCCTTGCAACATCCGTTGCTCGCCGGTCTTGGCTTGGAACACGATGGTGCCGATGCCGCGGATGTCCACCTTGGACGCATCCCCGAAACGCACAATACCGCGGACATCAATATTCAGATCGGCAAAGAGCTCTCGGCGCCCCGTCATGTGGTGCATTGCTCCGCTGTTGAGGTACCAGCCTCCCATCTTCTCTTCTTCTTCATCGGTATCGGTACCGAGGAAAGCCCGAGCCCTTGGCTCCTCCAGAGCGACTTCTTGCGCAGCCAGAGAGGCTGTCGATGGAGCGGTTGCCGATGCCGATGCACCCTTGTCCAGCTCGACGAACGCGTGCGCCATGAACAGCCCGCCGTCTCCTTCGCACTCGGCGTACTGGGCACGCCCAGCATATCCACCAGCACCGCCACCGCGGCCTCCACCTCGGTCACCTCCTCGGCCGCCACGATCACCTCCACCGCCGCGGCCTCCGCCACGCTCTCGCCGTTGCAATCGGCAATCGCGCGCCCAGTGGCCCTCCAAGCCACAGTTGAGGCAAGTGTTCGGCCCACAGTTGTCACCCAAGCCGCGAACACCGCCGCCATCTCCGCGGCCAGCGCCGCGCCCTCGGCCACGCGCGCCGCCACGGCCCCAATGGTTTCTTCCTCTGCGACCTCGTTGCTGCCTGAGTGCCGATGCATCGGTATCGGCAGAGCCATCGGCATCGGCAGCGCCCTTCTTTTCCTTCCTCCAGCGCTCTCCTCCACTGCTCCTCAGTGTACATCAGCTTCCCTCCGACGGCCATCGGCCCGATCGGTGCTTGCCTCTCGTACTCATCCACCGCCTTGAGCCTCCCGGTCACCTCCTCGAGTGTGAGCGCCTCAAAGTCGAGGAATTGCTCGATGGCGACGACGATCTGCGCGTACTTCGCCGGTACCGATCGAAGGTACTTCTCCACCACGCGCTCCTCGGTGATGTCCCGATCGCCGTGGATGACGAGTTGCTGATGCAGAGTGGACAGCCGGATGGCAAAGTCCTCGACTTGCTCATCGGGCTGGATGTCGATGTTCTCCCAGTCTCGGCGAAGTCGCTGCAGCGTCGCCCGTCGGACCCTGTCCACGCCGATCCTTGCTGCAGCGATGGCGTCCCATGCCTCCTTTGCCAATGCCTTGTCCATGAGCGGGATGCCCATCTCCTTGGGCACAGCAGCCACGATCACCTCGAGCGCCCATCGGTCGTCGCGGTACTGGACCGGACCTCCCTCGACGGCCTCCCACATGTCGCGCGCCTGCATCCGCAGCTTCATGAGCTGCGACCACTCATGGTAGTTGGTCTTGTCCAGCATCGGCCATGCCGTGCTGCCGCCGGAGTCGCGGGAGACCACCCTATCCCGCGACTCATGGCGCCCGCCGCCGCGGCCTCGCCTGCGGTCGCGCGGGGACAGAGAGCGGCGCCGATCCCTCCGATCGTGCGGGCTCTCAGAGCACCTAGCGCCCTGCTCCACCTGCTCCTCCTCCTCCGCAGCGATCTCCGCTCACAGCACCTGCGCGGTCCTCGCCGCCTGCTCTGCTGCTGCCGCCGCCTGCCTCGCCGCCTGTACCGCCGCCGCCGCTGCTGCCTCTGCAGCCAACAGACGCGCGGCTAGGGTGTTGGAGCCGCCCTGCGCCCCCTCACCGGTGCCAGACGCACCATCCTCGATGGCCATGGCCTTGGCCTTGCCGGCGGCCGCTGCAACGCGCTCTGCGGAGGAAGACATGGCTGAGGAGGTGGAGAGGTGGTGTTCTTGGCTCTCTAGCAACCAGAGCTCCGATACCAATTGTTAGTAAAACAAGACTCAGGATTGTTTCTGCTAGGGCCTTACTGCCTCTAGTCTTTGTATCCCTTTATATAAAACAGGAGCTCAACAGAGCTATCGTTGGATACAGGTTGGCTCTAAGAGCATCTTCCTAGTGCAGTACAAGTAAAGCTAGTCTAAAGCAAAAGCAAACTGCCTACTGCTACAAGTGTCCAAACTGTCTACTGCTACAAATGTCTAAAAACTGAAAAAGACTAAAAAGACTAACAACTAAAGTGTAACAAACTAAAGTACACTAGAAGTCAAGGTTTATCTATCAAAGACATGCTGCGTGAATGCAAGCAACGTGCTCTGGAAGACGAAGAGACCAAAAAGCAGGCCAGGGAATACTCGTTTCCTAGACGCGTTGCTCATGCGACCAAATCACTGGTCTCCTCTTTCATCAATCACAATAGTGATGAATGCTCAAGCAACGCCATGGTGCAAAGATTCGAGAGGCTTGCAGAGGGTGCTGATGATTTCTTGACATATGTGCAGCTTGGTGGAACACCAAAGCAATATATGTTCTTCGATCCTCTCATCAGCAACCTTTTTGCAAGAAAATTTGTCGAGTACAAAACGATGCACCATGGAAGCCAATACCATTACTTCGCCATACGGCCCATGAGCTTTGAGGAGCGTGGACTAGAGGCCATGCTATCATTCATCTATGAGGATTGCAAGGCGCCTCACAACAGCTTTCGCCTAGGGTTTATGCTACGACTTTCTGAGAGTACCGACATCATTGGGATTGCAATCAAGTGTCTGCATCTGGTGACGCCTCACTTCAAATCTACTGCTGAGATTGTTATGAAGCAGCTCACTCAGCTCCCAACGCAGGATTTCTCTTGGTCATCTCAATGCAATACAACACATGGCGGCAGTGCTCACTGGAATAATGTTCACGACACTTTGACTCGATGGTTCCGCCCAGACCCTTTGTGCTGCAAAGGATATGATTTTCAACACAAGTTGCCTGCTTGTACCACTACTGCAGATGCATCGTCGATGCTATCGAACATACTTCCTGAACCTGTCTGTGAAGTGTTTTTACAGCGTCACATCTCGGTATCCGAGTACAACAGCCTGCAGGGATCAACCACGAGCTGCAGTAGTAGTTCATCTTCTCAAGAGGATGCACAAGCACAGGCGCCTCTGAAGCTGGGAGTTCTCTTCATCCCACATGATGGCGTTGTGGATGGCCTTAACAACAGTGCTACCGGAGTTGAGATTAAGAGCTCTGCAACAGAAGCAATTGATTGGGAGAAGCAGCCTCGCACACACGTCAATGTCCATCCACACCAACTTGATGAGATGCTAATACCAAAGGCAATAGACTATCTGCACAGTAATTCTGGGGCGACCATATGTCAGATATCTTGGAGGTCCAGACACGGCAGCGCACACCTTTGTGTAGAGAAAACAACAAAGCAGAAGACAAGGACTCGCAGGGTCACGAGAAATGCAGGTAGAAACAAGAAGGGGCTTCAGCTGGAGGACCAGATAAAGAAAGAGCAATGGAGGCAGGTCACAGCAGATTTTTTGAAACTTATGGCTGTGCGTAAGTCGGACAGATTGCAGGGCTCTATTACCAAATGGCTCAACAGGTACTAGTGTGTTATCCTGCAAAATTCCTGTGTTACAGGAACCTTTGGGATTGTATCTCTGGTATATCTGATTCTACTTGCATGTGTTATGGTAATGTAGTACATTTCTAGTTTTTCCATATGGTAGTGATGTAATAAGTAATAAATACATAGTGCAACAGTTCGCTCAGGTTTCAAGGGAGATATGTAAGTTTTCATGCAAAAGCAGAGTTGGCTGCATATATACAATAGCTGGCTCAGTGTGCTGTCCTGCCTGGGAATACTGTATATGACAAAAAAAAATGTGAGAGTGAAAGTGGTTAAGGGTGGGTTTTGAGCACCTCATGGGGAATATATGTGGAAAGATAGTTCTTATGACTCTTTTTTTTAAGAAAATACGCTTAAAAGAGTGTCTCATATCTGATATATATCAAGGAAAACAATAGCTTGTACAAAAGGACAATTTGACACAAAACAACATCTAAAAATAAAAGTACATATCGAAAACCAAAACGGTCATATTCTTCCTTTGATCGTCCATTACCTGGCGACATAGATCTATAAATATGCTATATTTTTTACATAATTACACTAAATTTGTATATCACATATTTTATTATTTCTTTTAAGTATAATTACTTTTAAATTTGAACACATGGGGTTCTTGAGTAGTTACAACATACTTGATTTATGTGGATATTGCTTTTACTCATATGACTAATGAACTATATTTATTTTATAATATTAGTAATATGGACCAATAGAAGTTATTTAAAAGTAATGGCTAATAAAATTAATTTTCATATTAATACTGATACATAATTAAAATTTTAATTAATTTTTATATAACTAATGATAATAATTTAGTATATGTTAATTTCAATTAATATTCATTTTTAATAGTTGACATTCAAATTCCAAAACTTGAAACATTTTACAAGTAGTGATTACGTGTAATTAATATTCTTTTTATCTTAAATATTAATGATGCACATGAAGGCATCTAGGCCTCTAGAGGTTTCAATGATTAAGGATAATGCAAGATTACTGTGACTAAAGTATGTTTTGTAGAGGCAATAAGAGTTAGGTCATGGTAATGGTGATTAAATGAGCAACCAATGATTTTCATGCCTCTAGCAATGGACATCGTTTCAGTTTTCGAAGGATGGAGATAAGGCTAAGGACATTCTAGTTCTAAGTATCGATTGGAGTTGAGAGGCATTTAGAGTAGAATAGGGCTTTGTTTTACCTTTAACCATACTATTAAGGGTTATAAACGGGTAGCTTGACTTAGTTAAGTCTAAGGTTTTAGCTATGATGCACACTTGTCAAACTTAGTTCTAAGTAGCTTAATTAAGGTTGGCCTTAAGATCAGTTGGAACAACTTTCATTTTCGATAAAATTCGATGCGAAGTTGTTTGGGGAGTTTTGACACTGGTGCACCTAACACCAGACATGTCCGATTAGTGCAAGGTGGCTAGGGTAAGCCATCGGACGCACCCCTACGAGTCACTGGATGTAATGGTGAACTCAGCATGCCTTGCTCTTTGCATCGGTCTCTGCACCGGACGCGCCTGTGTGTGGCGTCTGGTCGTTTCCAGAGGGATTCTAGAGAGTTTTTTAGTGGACCGGACGTGTCCGGTCAATGCTGATCGGATGTTGGGAAGTGTTCGGTCAGCACACAGTGGGTTCACAGAGAGGTCTAACTCTAACCGGAGCATCCGATCAGTGTGCTGACTTAGACAAAATGTAGCCATTGGGCAGCGATCGGACGTGTCCGATCGACCCGACAAACGCATTTGGTCGCCACTTATTCAACAGATTTTGAATCTAATGGGTATGTTGGAAGTGGGGGTATTTATACTCTTCTGATGGCTTCTACATACCACTTTTGCTCATTTGATCAGCTAAGAAACATCTTGAGAGTGAGAGAGAGCAATAGGCCTAGTGAGGATTTGAGCTTTATTAATCCGGAGATTAGACACCTCATTAGCGACTAGAGACTAGCAAGTGTGCATCCACCCATCTCATTAGACTTGTGTGAGTCAAGTGAGAGTTTGTGCTTGTTACTCTTGGTGATCGACAACACCTAAACGGTTTGGTGGTAGTTGAGAGCTTGGAGATCATCCGGAGCCGATTGTGGATGACTCAAGCCAAGTTGTGATCGGTTGTGAGCGGTGAATATTCAGCCCGGAGAGAGCACTTGATCCTTGCACGGATCAAAGCAGAGCGATACCGTTGCACGAGTGCTCCAATGAGGTTTAGGGGGAGTGTCAACTCCTCCATACCTTAGAAAAGCATCATCTTGTCATTTGTAATCATTTATTTTGAACATTACTTTCAAACAATTCATTTCTTGTATTTACCTTCATAGAATTGCCATGCTTGAGTAGACATAATGCTAGGTAGTTAGTCTTTGTGTCATAGAATGCTAGAACACTTTGTTAGGCACTTGGGGTGATTGACTTTTAGACTTATAAGTTAATTGTTGCCTTAGAAACTTTGAAAAAGCTCAATTCACCCTCCTCTTTAACATTTTGATCCTTTCAGCACACATAACTAACACGACTATTGATTTAAATTTTATATAATTAGCATGGCTAACAATGTACTTTTGTTATTTTTTGTGTATAGAGTTTAGTATACTTATATTTTTGATATCTTTAATTTTAGTACGACTCATTTTTTCAAAAATATTTGGATGAATGCTTAGAAACGAATAAGTTAAATGGATATCAAAATGCTAATCTGATCCGGATTTTGTATTCAGAAAGTTACCGTGTGTAATCAGAAAGTTGAGACATGGAGACAGTTTATGTAAATTATTTATGCAGGTTCCAAAAACCTACTTGTCAAATTTAAAGTACTATGAGACCTCTTTAGATATTTTATCGTACTTTTATTTGTTTTTATTATGCATTGGATACATACTGTACTGTATATTATTGTTTACCGAGTTTTTTTTTGGGGGGGACGAAAGATATTGTTTACCGAGTTATGTATTGGATTTTTACCCTACTAGATCCACAGTGGGATGGGCATATGCGAAAGAATAGAATGCAGGCATCACTTAATTGAACGGACCGAATGTTTAATAGGCTATGGCCTGCCAGAGGCCCAGGTTTGCAGCACATCCTTTTTTGGGGTGGTCTCCTGATCAATATTAATATAGGGATGAAAACTGTTAAGTCACACAGTGTTGCATGAGTTAATTCAGTCCGTCACGACGCGGCCAAGACGTCGCCCACGACCCAAGTCGTGCCCTCCGTGCACACCCTAATGAGCATGTCTAAGAGACTGACTAAAAAAATAGCTAAATTTACTAATTTACTAAAATAAAAAAGCAAATAAGGTGTAATAGAGAATTAGTAAATTTGAAAAGTCATTGACAGAGTCTGCTGAAGATTACTTTTAGAAAACGATATGAAATGATATGGTTAATTTTTTAGAGATGCTCTAATAGTAATCGATATATAATTCACCCAATGAGGCAATGTAACAAACAGTAGTTGTTGGCCTTCTACTTTGTTCTATAGTATCCATTTTCATAATCTCGACATGTCCTCACCAGGGGCGGATCTAAAGGGGGGCTCGGTGGGCTCCAGCCCCCTATAGTCGGTGTATCAAAGAAAATATAGAGAGGTTAAGGGAAAAAATGGGAGAAAATATAGATATTAGAGGAAGAAGAAGAGATTAAGCCCTCATTCAATCTTGTTATGAGAGATTGAAGGAGAAAAAAAAAAAAAGAGAAAAAAATTAGAGAGATTAAAGAAAGAAGAAGACCGATCGACCCCCTTTAATCTTGTCGTGCATCCGCTACTTGTCCTGACCCGTTTTCTGCTTTTGTCTCACAATTTCCATATTTGCAGGATCTCGTGTCCATATTTATGGAAACGCAAGAGGGTGTTTCCCACCCATTTATGCAGGATCCCATTTTCATCCTTGATGAACCCGTATCTCAATCTATTAGAGATATGCTTAACAATTAGTAGTACGTGTCAATTATGTTATGTTATTTCATCCATACACTGTTGCCAACTACCCGGCCACAGAAGAGGATGGTCAAATTGGGTTTGCTTCCAATTCCAGTTGCAGGTCGTCGGTGCGTGGCGTTTCCATTCCGACGGACGGACTGCCACGGTTGGGTTGGGTTGGGTTGGCAGCAAGCCACAACACCAAAACGCCAAGAAATCGAGTCATAAAGCAGCCAGCGAGCGAGTAGTCAGCGTTCGTTTCTCTTCAGTGTTCAGTCAGATAGGGAGAAAGAGAAAGCACCGCACAGCACAGCACCACAGCGCACCGCACGGAGGCGCGCGATGAGGCTCCCCCCGCGCCGCCGCCACCTTGTCCTGCTGGCCTCCGGCCTCATGGTCCTCCTCCTCATCGTCGCGGCGGATTCCGCGGCGGTGACCCCGAGCGTGGCGGTGGACTTCGTGCGGCGGTCATGCCGGTCAACAGAGTACCCACGCGTGTGCGAGAGCACGCTGGTCCCCTTTGCGGTGGGCGTAGGGCGGAGCCCACGGCGGCTAGCGCGGGCGGCGCTAGTGGTGGGCGCCGACCGCGCGCGCAACTGCTCCGCCTACATCCACGGCGGCAGCGACAGCGGCGCGATGAAGGACTGCGCGGAGCTGGCGCGCGACGCGGAGGAGCGGCTGCGGCAGTCCGCGGCGGAGATGGTGCGGATGGGCCGCGCCGGCTCGCCGCGCTTCGCCTGGTCACTCAGCAACGTCCAGACCTGGGCTAGTGCTGCGCTCACCGACACCGACACCTGCCTTGACTCCCTTGCCCAGATGGCACGCGGTGTCAAGGACAGCGACGACGCCGCTGTCGTCAGGGTGAAGAGGAGGGTGGTCGCCGTCGCGCAGGCTACCAGCAACGCTCTCGCGCTCGTCAATAGGCTTCAGCCGGCGCCGCACCGGCAGCGGCTTCTGTGACTGTGACTCTCCTTCTTGTTGGTGATTCCTCATCCATGTCCGATCCATCCCCTGCGTCTCCTTCCTTCACCAATCGCTCGCGCGCCATGTATGTATGTATGTATGGACTATGGTATGGATTGGTCAGCTTCCTCCATTCCGTGGTTCTTGTTTGTTGGTCAGCTGTAATTTAACTGTTGAGCTGGGACTAGCGAGTCTTCAGGATTCTGCTTGTAACTAATAAAATAACCAAAGCTGTGATTAGAATATAGAGTAGTAAATACAGAATCTCTGCACAAGGTTAAGCCAAACACAGCGAGTGTTCAGAGTGCAGTGGTGCTCTGTTCTTCTTCTTCCATGTACATGATGGGTTGGGGTGTTGATCGACAATTTGACAGCAGGAAAACCATAGCTCTGCTTCTTCTTGACTGCTAAGCTAAGCTAAACATTACGTACATAGCAAGGGATGGAACTTGAGGTTAAGTCTGCAGAACTGGAACAAACCAGAGTAGTGCTGCTCTGTTCTTCCTTTTTAACTGCCTATACGATGGGTTTGGATTTTGATTGCCAAGTAGTAGGAATAACCCTTGCACCGGATTGTTGGGTTCTACTGACGAACCGGTGTACGTTGTGGGTAACTCTGCAGTCTTGTCACTTCACCATGATGTCAACTAACTGCAGCAAATTAAAGATGATATATAAGTTGACAAATAGTGGGTTACTTACATTTTAATTTGTAAGAAAATAGATTTCATAGTTAACTTAATGATATTTATTTCTATATTATAAATGTTATTGGATTCCCAACTTGGAAACTAGGTGGTTTCTATAATGTGCATCAATTAAGGTCTCAACTTAACAAATGATTATGTGGTATTGAAATTAACAAAGGGAGATGAGAAAATGATTTTCTTAGATAAGAAACTATATCTACACGAGAACCAATATATGAAGGGATGTGATAGATAGGTACTACCGTACTAGTAGATAGATAACGGAGGTATAAGACATGTGAATGGATAAAAATTAATTTTAAAGAAGCCACCAATTAAAAATATGATTCTTATGTATATTGTCTACATGACTTAAGAGATTTAGAAACTAGTCGCTACGCTTAATATGTTTTATACAATTTTAGTTAAAATTTTAATTATTTGACTATTCGAAAAGTGAATGCATCCTTTTATAAGTGAAATGAGTATTGCAACAAGTGAAGAAGGAGAAACAATTAATTAAATTTAGATTAAATACTGTTATGGAGCAGGGGACATGCATATATGCCTGGACCATCATCCATCAATCAATCATCATGGAGCTGTTGCTGTTGACATAAGGTATGGCGTGGTATTATTATTATAGGAACACGAAGCATGACTTGTGCTAGCTGTTGTCGCAGGGCCACGACAGTCCCTCGGATCCATGAGTTATGCGTATATACACAGATGGATTTGCCTTATAAAGCAAGCAAGAAAACAGGTGCAGTGCAGCCCTGTTGCTGGTGGTGGCTACTAGTTGGTTCCCTGCATTGATTTCGAATTCCAGATGAATCCAGGACGCCCGGGGCTGCAGATCAGGAACAGCCATCACTGTTGTTCAGCCTGCTGTCCGGGTAGCATTGATCAACATTGTTTTACAGTGAACGAACAATGATTTTCTTTCATAATAAATCAGCACAAGCTAAATTTCAATAAAAACAAACATGACCTTAGCTTGCTGTCGAACCACAGCAGTAGATGTTTGTACACGGAGCTAAGCCAATAGTATATACTCCCTCCATTCTAAATTATAAGACATTCTAAAAATCTTAGAGAGTCAAAGTATCTAAAGTTTGACCAATAATTATAAAAAATATAAAGATTTATGACATTAAATAGACATATTATGAAAATGTAATTGATAATAAATCTAATGATATTTAGTTGACATAATAAATGTTATTATGAGTCTGTTTGCTTAATTTACGAGCCAAACTTATCAGTCATTGTACAATATTTTTTTCTCACAACAAAAGAGTCAAAAACAACATAAGTTGGCTTATGAGCCACAGAACTAATAAGCTGAACAACCCGTATATTGTCATATAAATTTGGTCAAATTTGAGATACTTTAACCCTCTAAAATTTTTAGAATATCTTATAACTTAATATGAAGAAGTATATAATCTTTCTTTATTAAGGGAGTATAGTAGTCGTCGAATTATTATTGTAACGTAACCCACACGGGCCGGGCCGCCGGGATAGGCAAAAGCAACGATCCACCCGCGCACGCACGATGACCGACCCGTGTAACTAGCTACAGTACACGTGGGATGAATGATGAACCCATATATCTATCTATCTATCTCATTCATCCACCACTCCACTATTGCAATTTGCAAATGTAACAATTCAATGCGGATTTACCTGTTGAAAACAAACATAAAGGAAGGAAGGCAGAGGCATTTTCCATGCACTGTTGTTGTTGCTTCTTGTGTTGAGTGTCCACTGTATATTCGACCCGTCGCCATCTCTTCTGTTACATGTCCCTTTCCTGGATTCATTTCATCGCAAGTTATTAAAATTGGTCTCATTGTTATAGCGCTGGCTGTGTTTAGATGATGAAAATGTGATGAAAAAAAATCATGTAGCACTTTTCGTTTGTATTTGGCAATTAGTGTCCAATCATGAACTAATTAGGCTTAAAAGATTCGTCTCGCAAAGTTAAAGCAAATTATGCAATTAGTTTTTGATTTCGTCTACATTTAGTACTTCATGTATATACCGCAAGTTTAATGTAACGAGGAATCTTCTTTTTACATGGTGTCAAAATTTGGGGTTTTTGTGGGAACTAAACACAGCCGCATGCAGCAGTGTCAGTATCAGAAACTGCACTGGCGTCGTCAGTGTGTACACATGATTCATTCTCTGTATCGGGGCTCCCGGATTATAGCCATAGCGACAGCAGGTCCTTTCATTTGCTTAACTTGTCGCCGCCGGAGAAGGAGGATGGTCAATGCAAGAATGGAATGGATCTGAATCTGATTCTGATCCAACACACGCATGGGGGAAGCCCAGTACATTTCCTTCGAAGCATCAGCTGCTAATTTTTTCATGACTTGGCAATATGCATACGTATCCGATTCCTCCCCTGCCCTGCATTTCCTTGGCCATTTCGTCATGCATATGTACGTATATATGGACTGGCCATCTTAGTCCATTTCATGGTTCTCGTTTTGTGTCAGTAGTAACTGTATTGATGGGATAGTATTAACATTTGTATCTCATTCAGAGTACTAGGATTTCGTGGTTTTTTAGATGGAGGAAGGAGTACATGTCAAAATGCAACTTGAAGTTACGTGTAGGATAAATTATAAGTCAAAGCATTCTAAACACAAATCATTTGACTTTTTGAACAGTGAGAAGGAGTGAGAATTATAAGAAAGGAATATGGAATTAAATTAAATATCCATTAGAACAGGGGACATGCACATATGCGTGGACCATCATCCATCAATCAATCGTCCTATACACATGGAGTCCTGCAGTTCTTATGTTTAACTTAACTGGTATGGCATTATGGCAACAACACACCGATCCATGAGTATGCATATATAGATGCATTTGCCTTGCAACGACCAGCAATGTTGGTGATAGTTAGTTCCTTGCATTAATTTCGTTCGACTCCATCCAACAATCCAACTGAATCCAGGCTGCTGGACGCTGCAGATCATCAACAGCCATTGCTGCTGTGCAGTCCGCTGCCCGGGGGCAATTTGTTGTGACGGATCTGAGCAGCGGTGATTATATCAATGGACGTCGAATTGGGTCTCACAGCAGCTAAAGCCAGATGGCTCGGGTCACCACAGACAAAAACAAAAGAATACATCGAGTAACAACATGTTTTCATGGTGAAGAGCGGCAAGGTTTACGAGCAAACTAGCAAGGATAATCAATACTTTTTCGTGATAAAAAACGGCGAGGTTTATGAGCAAACAACGAAATGATAACTAATTGTACTTACCAGACGAAGAACGGCTCGTTTCCGGTCAAACTAGCAAAAAAAAACCATTGAAGCTTTTGTGACCCCGGCCGTTGGAGCAAGAATGCTGCTGGATTGCCCTAGGTCTGCAGGCAAGCGTAGGACGTCGGATGAACAATAACATAGGGCTGAAAGATATTAGGAAAAAAAGGAGTAGCAAATGTAAAAAAAGGTTCAGTTGGATGTTGGATTACTGAATCGGCCATGGTTCTCTAATACAGAGAGGCCCATTACCCTGGATATAATACTCAATTGGAGAAAGAGATAGAGTGTGTAACAAGAATAAATAGAACCGTGCTCGTTCTGTCCTCCCCTCTTGGCGTGCCCCGAGTTCTCCTCTGCTGTTTTTCCCTTCAATTCCTAACAGTCTTTGATGTTAAACTCTTCAAGTCCTCAAACTCTGGTGGTGCGTATAATACTTGTAGTTTGATGCCTTTTCTAAAAAAAGATCTGACGTCGTCGGAACACTTTTCCATTATTTAAATAAAAGAAGACAGCTGTGGGCTTGTCATCTCCAATTCCAAAATCCGTATTCAAGATCTGGTAGGTCAAATGTTTGTCCTTCAGTTTCTTGTGAAATTGCAGTTTCAGAAGGAAAAAAAAACATGTACTCCGTACCGAGCTTGTTCTTCACAAATCAGGGCCGCCAGGTGACGCATGTAGCCAACCATCGTTTTATCATGATCGTTATTCCAAGAATTATCAACAATTGATTGATTTATTGCAATCCAAAGTTCTGAACGAAGCAGGCAACGCTGCATTCCTAGTGAACTGAAGCAAACAAAACCCATTCGGATTCCAGCCAGCTACTGTATATATCATTCTGCAGCCAACTCTGCTTTTGCATGAAAACTGAGACCTGACAGAAAACACATCTCCCTTGAAACTTGAGTTTTCCATCCTCTCTAAATGAGCGAACTGTTGTACTATGTATTTATTATTACTTATTACAGCATATCAGCTATCATATGGAAAAACTACAAATGTACTACTACATAACCATAACACATGCAAGTAGAATCAGATATACCAGAGATACAATCCCAAAGGTTCCTGTAACACAGGAATTTTGCAGGATAACACACTAGTACCTGTTGAGCCATTTGGTAATAGAGCCCTGCAATATGTCCGACTTACGCACAGCCATAAGTTTCAAAAAATCTGCTGTGACCTGCCTCCATTGCTCTTTCTTTATCTGGTCCTCCAGCTGAAGCCCCTTGTTTCTACCTGCATTTCTCGTGACCCTGCGAGTCCTTGTCTTCTGCTTTGTTGTTTTCTCTACACAAAGGTGTGCGCTGCCGTGTCTAGACCTCCAAGATATCTGACATATGGTCGCCCCAGAATTATTGTACAGATAGTCTATTGCCTTTGGTATTAGCATCTCATCAAGTTGGTGTGGATGGACATTGATCAATTGCTTCTGTTGCAGAGCTCTCAATCTCAACTCCGCTAGCACTGTTGTTAAGGCCCTCATGTGGGATGAAGAGAACTCCCAGTTTCAGAGGCGGTTGTGCTTGTGCATCCTCTTGAGAAGATGAATTCGGGCTGTTGTACTCGGATACCGAGATGTGACGCTGCAAAAACACTTCACAGACAGGTTCAGGAAATATGTTGGATAGCATCGACGATGCATCTGCAGTAGTGGTACAAGCAGGCAACTTGTGTTGATAATCATATCCTTTGCAGCACAAAGGGTCTGGGCGGAACCATCGGGTCAAAGTGTCGTGAACATTATTCCAGTCAGCACTGCTGCCATGTGTTGTATTGCATTGAGATGACCAAGAGAAATCCTGCGTTGGGAGCTGAGTGAGCTGCTTCATAACAATCTCAGCAGTAGATTTGAAGTGAGGCGTCACCAGATGCAGACACTTGATTGCAATCCCAATGATGTCGGTACTCTCAGAAAGTCGTAGCATAAACCCTAGGCGAAAGCTGTTGTGAGGCGCCTTGCAATCCTCATAGATGAATGATAGCATGGCCTCTAGTCCACGCTCCTCAAAGCTCATGGGCCGTATGGCGAAGTAATGGTATTGGCTTCCATGGTGCATCGTTTTGTACTCGATAAATTTTCCCGCAAAAAGGTTGTTGATGAGAGGATCGAAGAACATATATTGCTTTGGTGTTCCACCAAGCTGCACATATGTCAAGAAATCATCAGCACCCTCTGCAAGCCTCTCGAATCTTTGCACCATGGCCTTGGTTGAGCATTCATCACTATTGTGATTGATGAAAGAGGAGACCAGTGATTTGGTCGCATGAGCAACGCGTCTAGGAAACGAGTATTCCCTGGCCTGCTTTTTGGTCTCTTCGTCTTCCAGAGCACGTTGCTTGCATTCACGCAGCATGTCTTGGCACTCTTGAGAAGTACGCTTCAGCTTCTTTCTCCACCGCAACAGTGGCACATCGGTGATCTGCCACTTGTTGGATGTGTCAATTGCTGCCTCCATTTTGATGTGCGCAATCTCTAACCTCTCTAACGACTCACTCTCTTCACCTGAGCCATCCTCGTGTTTGCTGATGACAGCAGACAAGATCCTGCTAACTGTTTCCCCAACGACAGCGGAACTGATCGCTTCTGACATCGTTACCAACCAGCTCTGCAAAAACTGTGTCCTGCTCCTGCACAAGAAAAAGAGTAGCAGTATAAACTTGTGAATAGAAGAGGAAGCTGCATGTTCATTATAGTTGCATCTGTGGATGATTAACCTGATCTTGGGGGTGCTGTATGTATGCAACTGATTTGAACTAATTAATATGTGTTATGCAGTTTCAGATATAGATTTGGGGAGAGGGTAGACCTAAATATATAGGCAGTAACATGTGACCAGGTCCAATTTCTGTACTTGGGTATTATCAGAAAACTGACTAATCAACTAGTTGGTCTATGGCACTATGCACAAGCAAGACACTCATGTTGAAAAGAACAGAACTCAACGGAACTCAATTGTTTTCTGTTACCATCGCTACAACTTGCAGAATAATTTTGCCAATTCCATGATGATGAAAGACTGAAGCCAAAACAATATCCATTATCTAAGAAAACCAACTTGCAGGCAATGGAGTAGTCATCAGGTTTAATCAGAGGGACTATTATCATGATGTGGACTGGTGAGACTGTTTACATTATTTTTTACAATTATTATAGGGCATGGCCCTGTCTTAGCATTAGAAAAGACAACAATTATTCAATACAGCATTCAGGCGATAATCAGGTGAGCATCAGTTAGCTTCAACTTAACTTCCTCTGGAATGTTGCTGCCACTCCAAGAATGCGCGTGCTGAAACATAAACTTGTCCCACTTGTCGTTCACGTGATCAAGCCAGGCGGTCTTGTGGCCAATTCTTTGAGCAGCGCCAATCTCACAGAAAACTTTTGTCTCTGCTCGTGTGGACAAAGAATGATCATGTCTGGAGCATCGTTGCAATTTTTAAGAGCAGCAATCTCAAGACTCTTTACATGTTGCTTGAAGCAGTTGAAATACCAGTTAGCACTTAACAGGGAAGATGAGTTATATTATTGTAACAGCCTTCTTGAATGGTGATTTAGCTCAAATTCAAACTCAATTATAAGGTCTTCATAAGAAAGCCTGAAGCAGAAATAGGGTAAAATATTATTTAGAGCGGAGACAACAGTATGTCAAATTCCAAACCAAAAAAAAAATCCTAAAGCACTCATGCTTCTTTAAGGTTCTGTTTGTAGCTTTTGTTCATTGTTCTTCAGAGTTATCGAATACACAGTGGCGCACCCATCACTTCATGGTCAAATTCCAAGCCACCACACATGACTTCACGGTCAATTCCAAGCACTCTTGGCTTCACGGTCAAATTCCAAGCCACCACTCTGGCACACCTACTCTTCAGTCATTTTGAAAGATGGATGCGGCTCAAAGTTAATTTCTTCCTACGGCTCGATTTTAATCGTCAGCACTGGACCATGGACAGGAGGCAAAGACATGGTCTTGAAATTACTTGCACTTGTCCTCCGTGTGATCAAGAGGTTGAGATGTGTGGCCATCTTTTCGTTTCTTGATCTGAGTACATCTGAATGTGGTTTATTTCTAGTTGAGTTGCGCTAGTAGATGTTGTGGCGTAGTGTAGGCGTGGTGATTATACTTTGTTTTGTCTGTGGATGCACTCTATATTCCGAAAGGTTTAGTAGCTCGTGGGTATGACTTATATAGACCCATTGAATCCTCCTTTTTTTACGACGAAAGAAGAATTATATTATATGAAACTTGGGTACATCAATACATTATAAACATTTTGTAATACGAGATAGTACCTACTCTTCAGTCATTTTGAAAGATGGATGCGGCTCAAAGTTAATTTCTTCCTACGGCTCGATTTTAATCGTCAGCACTGGACCATGGACAGGAGGCAAAGACATGGTCTTGAAATTACTTGCACTTGTCCTCCGTGTGATCAAGAGGTTGAGATGTGTGGCCATCTTTTCGTTTCTTGATCTGAGTACATCTGAATGTGGTTTATTTCTAGTTGAGTTGCGCTAGTAGATGTTGTGGCGTAGTGTAGGCGTGGTGATTATACTTTGTTTTGTCTGTGGATGCACTCTATATTCCGAAAGGTTTAGTAGCTCGTGGGTATGACTTATATAGACCCATTGAATCCTCCTTTTTTTACGACGAAAGAAGAATTATATTATATGAAACTTGGGTACATCAATACATTATAAACATTTTGTAATACGAGATAGTACCCACGCTGTGAATAGCTCAACTCAAATCCTAACCTGTTAATCACTTCTCAGTGTAGATGACTGCACAGGCAAACACTCGGCAAATGGCCTGAGAACAACTGCCCAACGAACGACGGCCAACATTCCTGTAGGTGGAATTGAGGTTCTTTTTCTTCTTGCTGGTGTCTTCCTTTTTCTTTCTGCCACCGAAGGATGAGGAACACTGATCTGAAGGATATTCTCCCTAATCTTTCATTGTGGCCAGATCTAACCACAACAAAACGAAGAAAAGACTGGAGAAAATTATTCCATGGCGGCGACATCATCTCCACCTTGATGCCGCCGTCCGGAAACAAAGATCTCCATGTCATCATGTCGATGAAGATGGTGACGCCGAAGTTGTCGTCCTCGTCTTCAACGAAGTCGCCATGGAGAAGACGATTCCACCCTTCTGTAGGGTTATGAGGTTGCTACGCTAGCCGGAAAACAAAATTTTTCTACCCCATAAATCAGGAACTAGTGCTAGTTATAGATCACGGGATTACCACTAGACGCGCAGGTGCAGCGGAAGCGACTCGATGTAGTCATGCGCGTCGTAGCAGTGTCGTGCAGTTGCGAGGTCGTCCATCTCAACGTCCCCTTCGCGCGGTTCGTCCTTGTGCTCCAGATGCAGCACCTCCGAGGAATCCCACACGTGCAGGGAGGAAGCGTCCGCGAGGAGCAGAAGGCGCGAGCGTGGGGAGGCGACGGCGGCTGCCAAAAGGCGTAGATCGACTAACTCGCCCCGCGCCCTCCCCTTGCTTATATAGGCGTCCTAATGAGCTCTCACATTGGAGGCCCGTTAGAAACCCTAAACCTAGTCTAATTCGGGTCTAGGCTTCTAGCCCCTTAAGCGTGCGACCCTATGGACTCACGTGCACATAGACATGGCCCGAGTACTCCTACTCAACCAATAGTTGATAGCGACCTCTAGCAAGGCGTGTTAACTCCTATGCATACGCAATGATCATATCAGACGAACCACCACAAAACCATATACATGTTATTCACTTGCCAACGATATTTGGTCCAACTCATAGGTTAACACTTAACCCAAGCACGACCATGCATTTCATGATCTAATCATTCGAGTGGTCCAGTGATATCTCTCTCACATTGAGAGTGGCAAATCCCTTCTCGATCGACTATCTTGATCGACTATGTCTCATACATGCTTCCCGACAAACCTGAAAGCTACCTTTATAACTACCCAGTCACGAAGTAGCATTTGGTAGTCCCTAAGTGTTGACACAAAAAGCGTCAGGATCTGCGAACACCTCAGGCTTATACCCAAATTCGATGTCCAAAGGTGTGCCAGTCGATTTGACCAGTTAATCGACAAGGACGATAAATAGAACAAGATCTGAACGAGACAACGGCGATGCGCCCGGATGTCAAGGCTCAAACTTGATCAGGATAACTAGAGTAGAGCTGAACGAGACGACAGCGATGCGCCCGGACGTCAAGGCTCAGGTTGCTCAAACGCGGAACTTGCAAGGGTTGACGGAGAACGAGAAGATGCAGCCCGTCGAAGCTTGAGGAACTCATAGATAAGCTAGATCTAATGCAATAAAAGTAGGATTGCTGAAAAAGTAAATAAGAATAATAGGTTTGTTTGATATATGATTGTATATCTTTTACACCACCCCTCGGTACATATTTATACCCCGGCCAAGGGAGTTGTAAGCAAACACAACTCTAACTTTCCTAAACAAAATCCCTATTTTCAAGGAAACAAACAACTGGTGCACGACTGTATCTTTCCTAAACAAAACTCCTATTTTAAAGGAAATAAATGACTCGTACAAGAGTTGGACTCAAAATAACCTACAATAATACTGGCGTAAAGCACTAGTTTCCATATCTGTCTCCCTTACGATGAAACCTTCCATCGGCAGACTTCTTCCAATCTGCAACCTTCTTCTATTGCCATCGACAGCTCTCTGCTGACGCCAGCCACGTCATCCTGCTTCCGTCGGCAGCATTTACCATTCATCGGCAGCTTTCCGTCTTTATTGACAATATTCCCTCTATCTACAACAGTCTTTGGCTCTCATCGGCAATGCTTCCTTGCCTTTATCGGCAACGTCTTGCCTCCATCAGCAACATTGTTGTCTTCACCACATTGGTAATGAGCTTCGGTTATCATCGGCAATGTTCTTTTTGCCTTCGTCGGCAACATCCTCTCTACTCTCATCAGCAATCTGACCGGTAATATCCCACTGCCGATAAGGAACAACATCTAGCCTTTTGCCTATCGGCACAATCCTTAGATCATATTGACACGTGCCAAAAAACGGTGTCAACACTAAGTAGGTCGTTTCACATTTTGAGTACATACGACAATCTCAAGTCTAAGGATATAACGTACATGATGTGAATAGAGACAATCTCAGGTCGGGTCTGTCCAGCCCCATGTCATACATGTGCCCACATTATTAGTTTGACATCTCTATGTCCATGACTTGTAAAACATAGTCATCAACTAATAATATGTTGATCTAATATTCATGTGCATTATAGCACAAACTCCGATCAGGGACAACTTTGGAATAACCATACAAGTAAAAGAGTTTCATAAGCAATTCACATAACTGCTAATCGATATAAGTTATCTTTAATGGATATTGATTGAACTCATAACATGTCATGGATACAAGGAATACAATTATCTCTATGATTACCTCTAGGGCATACTCCCAACAGTCTCCCACTTGCACTAGAGCTAATCTCGAAGATATATAATACCCATAGCTCTCACGTGCGCCTCATGCTTAGGCTGTGGAAGAGCCTTTGTCAAAGGACCTGCAACATTCAAATTCGTATGTATTTTGCACATCTTTATCTCATCTTGACCGACGAACTCTCGAATGAGATAAAACTTCTGCAGTACATGTTTGTTATTTTGGTGATTCCTAGGCTCCTTAGCCTCCGCTATCGCCACATTGTTGTCGCAATGTAAATTCAATGGGCGAGACGCATTTGGAACCACACCAAGCTCGATGAGAAACCTCCTCATCCAAACACCTACCTTTGCAGCGGCAGAAGCTGCAATGTACCCGGTTTATGTTGTAGAATCAGTCACCGTCTCCTGCTTGGAACTCTTCCAACTTACAGCACCACCATTTATTGTGAACACAAAACCTGATTGAGACTGTGAATCATCTGTGTCAGTTTCAAAGCTGGCATCGGTGTAACCATTTACAACGAGCTCCTCCTCACCTCCATAGATTAGGAACACATCTTTAGTCCTTCTCAAGTACTTAAGGATGTTTTTAACAAACGCCCAGTGACTCTCACCTGGATTAGTTGGTACCTGCTCGCAACACTTAGAGCATACAAGACATCTGGGCGAGTACATATCATGGCGTACATGATGGAACCAATGGCCGAAGCATATGGAACCTTACTCATGCGCTTCCGCTCATCAGTTGTCGAAGGACACTGCTTCTCGCTAAAGCGCATACCATGTGACATAGGCAAGAACCCTCTCTTGGATTGTTCCATATTGAATCGTTTCAACACCTTGTCAATGTACGTATCTTGGCTTAATCCTATAAGCCTCTTTGATCTATCTCTATATATTTTGATGCCCAAAATGTATGTTCCTTCTCCTAAATCCTTCATAGAAAAACTATTATTCAGTGAAGTCTTTACGGATTGCAATATAGGAATGTCATTCCCAATCAATAGTATGTCATCCACATACAAGATTAGAAATACAACAACGATCCCACTTTCCTTCTTGTAAACACAAGGTTCTTCTTCATTCTGACGAAAGCCAAACTCTTTGATCACTTATCAAAACGAATGTTCCAACTCCGAGATGCTTGCTTCAACCCATAAATGGATTTCTATAGCTTGCATATTTTTCTAGCATTATTAGGATCAACAAAACCTTCGGGTTGTATCATATACACGTCCTCTTTCAAATTTCCATTTAGAAAGGCTGTTTTAACATCCATTTGTCAAATCTCATAATCGAAATAAGCAGCAATTGCTAGAATGATCTGGATAGATTTAAGAATCGCTACCAGCGAGAATGTCTCGTCGTAGTCAACTCCTTGAACTTGCTGAAAACCCTTTGTAACAAGTCGAGCTTTATAGGCATGAACGTTTCCATCCATATCCTTTTTCTTTTTATAGATCCATCTGCACTCAATAGGTTTAACCCCATCAGGCGGTTCAACCAAGTTCCAAACTTGGTTGTCTCCCATGGAATCTATCTTGGATCTCATGGCACTTTGCCATTTCTCGGAATCTGAGTCCATCATTGCTTCCGCGTATGTCGCAGGTTCATCATCTTCTAACAATAACACATCCCCACGTGCCTCACGGATTCTTGCTGACCTTCGTGGTTGTGGTGGTGTTTCTCTTGCCATAGGTATCTCAACTTGTTCTGCTACATTAGCATCACTCGTAGAGTTATCCCCTATTGGCTCATCTCGAACTTCTTCAAGATACACCTTTTGTCCACTTTTCTCTTTACTCGGAAACTCTTTCTCTAAGAAAACACCATTCCGAGAAACAAACACTTTGCCCTCTGATCAGTTGTAGAAGTAATACCCTAAAGTTTCCTTTGGATATCCCACGAAAAAGCATTTGTCCGATTTGGGTGTAAGTTTATCTGACATAAGTCGTTTGACATAAACTTCAAAACCCCAAATCTTTAGAAAAGACAAACTGGGACTCTTACCAGTCCACATCTCATATGGTGTCTTAACTATGGACTTAGACAGTACCCTATTCAATGTGAAAGCGGCTGTTTCTAGAGCATATCCCCAAAATGAGAGTGGTAGGTCCGACTGGCTCATCATAGACCGAACCATGTCTAACAAAGTCCGTCGTCGCTCGGACACGCCGTTTCTCTGAGGCGTTCCAGGTGGCGTAAGCTGTGAAACAATTCCGCAACTCTTTAGATGATTGCTAAACTCATGGCTCAAATATTTGCCTCCACGATCAGATCGCAAGGCTTTAATTTTCTTGCCACGTTGATTCTCTACTTCATTCTGAAATTCTTTGAACTTTTCAAATATTTCAGACTTATGTTTCATTAAGTAGATATATTCATATCTACTAAAATCATCAGTGAAGGCTATGAAGTATTGAAATCCACCTCTAGTTGTCGTACTCATTGGTCCACATACATCAGTATGTACTAGTTCTAGCAAGTCTGCCGCCCTCTCAGGTACTACGGGTGCACCTTGGTAGAAAACAAATATGTGCCCGTGAGTGCAAGATGTCTCTCAAGCGCATATAAACTATGGACATGAGCACTCTTATCCACATTTAGCTAGTCCACTTTGTATCCCTCTTGATAGTGTGGTGTTTCCTAAACCTGGTCATACACTTCTCTACACATCTATGACCGATAAAATAAAATGATCTACTAGTTATACCTTTGTCTTGCGTATTCCATTTCATCTCCTCCAATGTTGATGCAACACATGCACTTACACTATAACAAATGATATGATCCACTTCATATCATCACATGACCGTGTTGGTTCATTGATTTTGACCTCACTTGCTCTTCACCGTTGCGTCGGTCCATCGGCGCCAAGCATTACTCGCTTGCCCTTCACACTTGCAACTAGTCCATCAAGCCAAGCCTCATCTTGATCTTCTCCAGTGCAATAAGCTTCTTCATCACACTACCTCATGTGAACTAATCTCTTTTGTACTATATCACTCAAACATATATTAGTTCACCTAAGTTGTCACTCAATTACCAAAATCGCATAGAGACTTTTCAATCTTCCCCTTTTTGGTAATTGATGACAGCTCTACAAAGATATGAAAATTAAGTTATTATAGACTTTATGCAATTTATCCAACATTTAAGCTCTATGTTCTGATTTGGATAAATGCCTTAAAATCCATCTTGGTAATGATAGCTCCCCCTACATGTGTGCCCAAAAGGTTTGTTTTAAGCTTTGCACACATGCATGAATATGAAATTGTGGGAGTGCTAGCACTACTAAGTTATGCTAAGGGATATAGGACAAACCATTGAAGATACCCATTGTAGTTATGTTTTGAAGTTCATCCTTAGCACCATGGTTAGCTAGATACCAAATAAATACTAGAAACCTCATGAGATCAACATTATAAGCAAAATTTCTAGATATAAATGTGCTTTTCATCAGACTAATCACTACATGAGATGGCAATGTTCCTCATGTGTTGTGATCTATCTGCTATAATGGAATTGCAATGCAACTGCGAGACAAAAACGTAGGTCAGGAACAAACAGTCAAAAGGAAAGAGCGGGACCCTCGCCTCACTGGAAAGCCAAAGAAAGAAGCAACCAAATCTCACTCACCTTGGCGGTGCTCTGTCTGTCATTGATACAAGAATAATTTCACTCATGATACGGTGTCAAAGTGAAAAACCATATTGTTGGGGCCCAAAGTACTAGGGTACCAAGAGCCCTCCTAAAACACAAACGACTAAACAAAGTCCAACCAATTAAAAGATGCCAAGACCCACTAAGTCGACCCTTAAGAAGACATCCTTCGATTCGCCCGACCCCCAAGAGGGTCAGAACATCCCACGAGGGCGCAGTCTGGTTCGCCCGACCCACCGAGGGGCGGGCGGCACCGCGAGGGGTGAATCTATGATTCGTCCGACCCCATCGACCCTCAAAGGGGTCTCTGTCGCCCGAGGGACACCTCCAACCATCGAAGGGGACCGAGAAAAATGAATAGAGGGAGGGCCCGCCTCCCCCAAACTCCTGTACAGCGAAGACTAAGTCCCATATTTGAGGGACGCCTCCAGTGAAAACCGTACCTAGACAGGGTACTTTCCACTGGTGTGGCACAATTTAGGAAGCTCCTGACACTGTGCTACTAACTCCTTACACCTCTTTTGCTTCCACCTGATGCTCCTAGCCTGGAGGACCAGGGAGACGGGACCCTCCATCCCCCGTTTACTCACCAAGGGAAGCAACCATGCTGGCAAAGAGGGATGCAACCATGCCGGTGTATAGGGATGCGGCCATGCCGGTGTATCCCGTACACAATCTACATGGTCAGTGGGGCCACGACATGCGAAGGGGGGGAGAGGAAGCCCATGCGCAATCCTTTTTCTCTTCCTTCTTTTCCTATTAGTTAGAGTAGTTGTACTCTCGTTTGTAAACCGGTCTCCCCTTGAGCTATAAAAGGAGGAGCCGAGGAGCCTTCAAATTAAAGGCAATGGGACAACTAAGGACAACAAGTTCATCCACACTCACTCACGCTCACACTCAGAGACTTGGGAGCTTGATCCCTCTCTCGCCACTCTTGTAACCCCTGTTACAAGCAACGAGCTAGCAGTGCTGAGTCACTCATACTGAACGTAGGGATATTCTGCCCAAACAAGTCTAAATCTTTGTGTTGATGTAGCTCACTATCCAAGTCCGGACACGTAGATACAAATTTACTCGTTTTTTAGCTTTCAACGGGGGGGGACCCCACCCGATATTATTGAATCAAAGCATAGTAAGGGATCCAATGAGTTTTAAGGGGGGAGGGAGGAGACATATATACAAATTTACTCGTTGATGTTAGATACTCCTACAGTGTCGAACACCGATATATTACTGCACGCCACACATTTGGATACCAAGCAAGCAAGCGAATTACAGCTACTAATATTGGATACCAAGCAAGCAAGCGAATTACAACTACTAATGATGGATACCAAGCAAGCAAGCGAATTACAACTACTAATGTTGATAAACTAAAACAAAAGCACAATCCAGAAACACTAGGAGCGTCGGGCGAGGCGGAGGCGAGCACATCGGGGCTTAGATGTCTGTGACCCTCTATCTAGCTGCAAACGAGCGTGCGGGGAGCAGATCTTGCTAGGGGCGCTGGGAAAGGCACGGGCACATGCACTGCTAGGGCTGAACGAAAAGCTCATAACTTGGTAGCTCGCTCGACTTGGCTTGGTAGTGATGATTTGACTCAGTTCAGCTCGGCTCGTTTATATTTTTTACGAGCTGAGCTAGCATTTTAGTTCGTCTAGTTAATGAGCCAGCCCAGCTCGTGAGCTGGCTCGCAAGCCTAACGAGCTAAAGATGTTGGTCTTGAAGTTATATTAGTTTTATATTTCTTTGTATCTTGCACTTTATAATTAGTTCATGACTGGCTTAAACCCTATAAACATGTGACTGATATGACTCTATTACACTTTATTCTACTCTGATCTCGCTTGTCACCCATTCATTGTAACTTGTAAGTAAACAAAATTTAAAATAGCTAACTCCCACACGTACGATAGATAGCAGACATGCCATGCGTAAATGAGCCGAACCGAACTAGTCATCTAACTCATTAATATTACGTTAACAAGTCGAGCTGCCTCCTCGTTAGTCCGACTTAAGCACAGCTGCGGAGGCGCTGCTTGCTCGGTCGCTAGGGCCCAGGGCCTCGGCTGCATTTTCTGTTCTTCCTCCTCATCGTCATCTTCGTCGTCTCTTTGGTGTCCCCTGGACCATCATCGTCGTGCCGCCAGAGGGAACCGGATGAGAATTGAGAAGAGAGCAATAAGGCAAAGCCGAGGACCGGCCGGAAGCATAGCATGGGCCTTGCTAGAGTACACAAGCTTAATTGTGCTGCATGCATGCATGGCCACTCACTACTCGTCTGGTCTGCCATTGACAACCTGCGTGGACACGACGATGCAGTAGCAGTAGGGACTATGGACTATATATAGGGTCCGGGTCCCAACCGCGAAACGAATGATGGCCTTGCCTGGACTAGACTACACTACCCTGGACTGGCATGGACTATTTATTAAGCTAGTAAACATGCTGGAAAAAAAATACACTATCAAACATGCATGGCATAAATTTTATTTTTTTAGAAAAGTAGTTGGTAATATACTTGTTTTTGCAAAAAATTAAAATAGTACTCTAAAAGTTATAGAATTAAACACATAACTTAGTTTTTTAAACACATAAAGTTGCGTTAATAAGCAACCACACGGACACAGACATAACAAAGGATAAAAAAAAAAGCCGGAACACGTACAGCACGGCCGCACATAACAAAGGAAACAAAACTAAACTAAACTTCCGCTATCTCGTTCACCCTAACGTTAATGGTGAGGCCGCCGGAGGCCCAGTCGACTTCGTCGAACCAGCCGGAGTACGCCGGGGGTTGCCTCCGGACAGGAACATCTGCAACGGCGGGCCGGTCCGCTCCATCCTAACCGTCGCCTCTTCGACGAAGCGCAGGCGCTTGGGGTTGTCGTTACTCGTTACTCTTTTAATTGATGGAAAAATTGCATAACCGTCCTTGTTTTCAGCTTTAACTACACGTTTACCCCTATTTTTTTTAACTTTACATGTTTGACCATATTTTTCGAAATTTAAGGTAACATTTGCTCCTATTTCTTGACACCGGGAGTCATTGGTAAATAATAGATTAAAAAAATTCAAAAAGGAAAATACAGAAACTGATGAGTGAAAAGATAACGTGGTCAATAACTTTGCATTCCGTCAATAACGTTGTCACCACCATCCGCATCCAGGAAACTGATGAATGAAAATAAAGATAAAAACAAAAAAGATGCTATGGTGTCGCTGACCTCGATCTCCATGGCAGGCCTCTTGGTGTGTCGCCGGGGAGGCACTCATGTAGGAGTCGAACACCACCGCGAAGTACCGGAGGCTGGCCGTGAAGTTTTGAATATGTATGTGAGTTAAAAGTATATGAGAAATTTGTAACATGATAGTTTAAAGTTTATAAACTCTGAGTAAAATTTGTAGCGTAAAGTTTATAAATTTTAAGCGTAAAGTTTTGAGTCTAGCTGCCTTATATAAATTATTAGTGCAAGTTTTAAACTAGAAAAAACTTGGGATTTTCTTTTTCTATACATACATAATTCTATTTTTCCTACTCTATGTTTTGGAAGTGCATGCTGCATGCAAAATTAGATAACAGGGTCCGTGGTGGTGGGTTCGCTACTGGGGGGCTCTGAGGGTTCTCTCATCCGACTCTCACCCAACAAAATAAAAGCCAAGAAATGATAAACAACTTGTGCTATCAACGTAAAACGCATACACAACACAAATTTGCATTAAACAAACACACGGACATAACAAAGTATGCGTACAGTGAGCAGAGGCTGCACAGCACAGGTAGCTAGTACTAGGAGGGAGCTAGACTACGGTCCAGGCTACTGCCTTGCCCCTTAAAATGGCATGAGTACCATTTTCTGGACATAGAGTACTCAACAAGGAAAGTGGATGCATGCTAGCAAAACTTGTAATTTCAATTTCTCACGTACGTATTTTAACTGGTCTAGGATCATTTTAGTTTTACCAGCAAAAACTACACTGCCATGCAAAATAAAAAAGCACGGCTGATGAGTCTCCAAGTGATGAGCCCTCTGCTGCTGCTGCATCTGCATATCGAAAAGCTATTCATGCATCCTCCTCCGCCATGTCATCCACATGACGGTTGGCAGCGCCTTCAATTGCCGCACCGCGTCTGCTTCGCCAAAAACGCGGGGACACAAGCCTGCAAAGCCGGCTGCGCCCGCCACCTCGCCGCCTAGGCTCCCGGGCTCCGGGCTCGTGCGTTGGAACTTGGTCTCATCTCCCAACGCCCTCTTCCCAATGGTTGAAACCGTGCACGATTTCCATGAAGCCATGTCAGCAAGAAATCATGGATAGAAACTGATTCCTCCAACAGTGAGGTCTTCACGCAATAATGCTATTGTTTTATTTTTCCTTTCACTCTCCCGACCCCATACTCCTCCTACCTGTCTTTTGTGTCAGGATAGAAAAAAACGAGCATGTGAAAAAGCAGAGTGAAAAAGCAGAGCATGTGAGGTGAAGAGAGGAAGGGGAGGCGCATGCGAGCCTTGCTGCCAGGAGCGGCCGCAGCCTGCGCGAGCGAGCACGGCGGCCGAGCCAGGCGCGGGTTGGGCGAGTTGGGCCGGCGGAGGCACGCGCAGCGCGGCCGCGCGAGTGTGCGAGCGCGGCAGTCGAGGCAGCGCGGCGCTGCGGCCTTGGTGGCCGGCGAGCGCGCGAGCGCGGCGGCCGAGGCGGCGCGGCGCGAGCGAGCGCGGGCAGGTGCGACGAGCGTGCCGGACGGCGTGCTGCGGTCTGCGAGCACGGCCGGCGGCGGCGCAGCGCGGCATGCGCGGACGGCGAACACGCGCGGTGCGGCGCGAGCGGAGCGCTCCACATCGAAACGGGTCGTTTCTTTCCAACGGTGATTTCGCGGTTTCATGCTGCATGGGTGCGAGAGTCGAAGTCGTTTCTCCACGGTGTCTAGCGATTTTCTCTCTTTCTTCATTTAATTACCTGCCACGTCAGCTTTTTCCCCTATGTGGCAAGCTCATTAATACTATGAAAACTGCCTTTTAATTACCGTTGGGCCTGCCATTTACAGCCCACTCATATAGTAGTTGATTCTTCATAATTAATACATGACCCACATGTCTTATAACTTTTCTTAGTTCTTGTGCCAGCCCAGCTCTCTTTTATCTCCTCTCCTCTCCTCTCTCCTACAACTCAGCATTCAGCCCTCTTACAGCCTCGCGTTGGATCACAATTTATTCAAGCACAGCACATGTTTTGAACTAAAACATGTTTTTTACCAAAACATGCATGTCATACTATCTACTCATGTGAATTGTAGTAGATCACCTTAATTTCTGTTTTATGCTTTTTTTCCATGATTCAGTAGGCAATTATAAGGTGAAGGGGGTCCCAAAAAAGTAATGAGACGAGATTGAGAGCACGGGTTGATTTCCAAAAAAGCTAAGTGAAGGGCCGAGACCAGTCGTCTGGTAGGCCTTCCCTCACACGACGAACGTGTTAGAAAAATAGATGCGTAGATATACTTCAAAAATAAATCTTTTTCTTCCCATCTATTATGTTTGTCAACTTCTAAAATAATTTTTTTGTCCCTATCTACTATGTTTGTCAACTCCTAAAATAAATATGGGGACTTCCAACTTCCAAATATGAAAATTATAATCCCATACAAAATTTCTAGGGGCCCGTTTTGATCCAAAATTTTGAAACGGTAGCGTTTCGTTTGTATTTAGTAATTATTGTTCAATGATAGAGTAACTAAGTTTAAAAGATTCGTCTAGCAAATTACAGATAAATGCTCTATGCATGCATCTAAAGATTTGATATGACATAAAATTTGGAATTTTGAAGGTGTCTAAACAAGGCCGAGGTGTTCTTTTCTTTTTTCGTCCCTTCACGATCTCCTCGTCGCACCTATTACCTCCGTCCCTAAAAGAATGCAATTCTCGTTTTTCGAGAAGTCAATCAGTTTGAACTTTGACTAATTTTATATAAAAATGTACTAACATCCGTGATATAAAATTAGTATCATCAGATTAGTTATAGAATATATTTTTATAATAAAATTATTTAGAGACATAAATGCTCCAAATCAATGCTTATAAGCTCAAAATCAATGCTTAATGCTTGAAAAAACCAATTTACTCTACCATGAGATCCTACCCAGTAAAGTGAGCACACTAGGTAATAGCGGCTGGACTGTTCGCCTCACCAACGTGGCCTCTAACTCAGAATGCATTTTTGGCACACATATGCTCAACACTCACTAGTACAAAAACGGTTTTTATCTGTGCTCTAAAAAAATAGCACAGGCGGTTTGTGTTATCAACTAGAAAAAAAAACGGTTACAAACCGTCACTGAAAATTGATTTTTACAGGCGGTATTCTTAGGAAAACCGCCTGTAAAAATACCCTATTTTTAGTGGCGGTTCCTTAAGAAAACCGTCACTAAAATTGCCTGGACACTGATTTTTTGGATTTTTGTAAACGACCTCGGATGGAAAAACTTTCTACATGAAAGTTGTAGATCTCGAAAAGTTATGAAACTTTGTAGTTGACAACTTTTTTATTTGAAATCATCTTGTCATCGAAAAATACGTTTGAATGTGTTAAATTTGAAATTTAAAATTTTGTAAACGATCTCGGATGAAAACACTTGTTACATGAAAGTTTCTAGATTTCAAAAAGTTATGAAACTTTGTAGTTTACAATCTTTTCATTTGAATTCGTTCAGTGGCTCAAACAATCAATTTACACTCGGTTTAGTATAGAATATGAGGAAGTAAAACGGAATCTAGACACAAGTGACTTATGAGTGGAGTGGTAGAGGAGGGTACGCGCGAGGCTAAGGTCTCAGGTTTGAATCCCCTCCGAAGCGCGTTCGCTATTTTACGCGAAAAAATCCGTGACTTAAGACTTCGACGGAGATGAGCGGACGACTCACTTCTCGCAACCGCCTGTAGAAATTCTACAGGTGGTTGTACAGGTCTTTCACACAGGCGGTTCGGAAAAACGTCTGTACCAAATGCGTTCCGAACCGCCTGTATAGTACAGCTTTGTATTATTAACTATCTATCTTAGTCGTTTATTTTGCATCGAGATGTGTGCACTGGGAGAGAATATAAAACACTGAGAGAGAGAGTGTTGTAGCATGAATCTTAAAGCAAAAATGAACGGTGAAGATAGCACATGCTCAACATGTATATGCGATAGCACATGCTCAACATGTATATGCTGCAACACATTGTTGCATCTGAGAGATGATCGCCGGACGTGAGCTTGGCAGGACGTGAGGGCCTAAGTGGCTAACCTCCTCCCCGATCTTCCTCCAACGCTTCTAGAACCTCTCCCCCCTCCCCCCCAAAAAAATGAGTTCTCGTCTTATTCAGAAAACTTACATCAATATTATACACTGGATTGTAGTTCGAGTTTATGTATTGAGTTTTGATATTTAGTTTTCTTTTCAAAATCAAATGATATTTTTTCTTGAACATTCAATATTGCGTGTCTAGAGATGTTTCCATTGCATTAATTGGATTGTAGTTCCTCTTTGTGTGTTTTTGTTTTGTTCATTTTATTTTTCACTTCCAACCCATAGATCGAGAGCATGCGGTAGCTAAACAAATAACTTGTACACTGGGTTGTTTATAAATATCTGTAAACTATTTAATTCATCCACATAATCATGAGAAGAAATCTTTTTGTTGTTTCGTTGTAAGCTGTCTTTAAATGGGCTGACCCTCGGTTTACCGGATTACGCGGATTCAAATTAATCACTCGGTGGTGATGCCGTGCGAATGCGATTCAAATCTGAACCTTAAAATCTCCTGCTACGCGCTGCTACCGGCACGCCTGCACGCGTTGGGCGCCGGGCACCTGCTGCATGCTTCAGGGCGTTGGGCGTTGGGCGTCTGGAACCTGCCGGCTGCGGGCGCCTGCTGCTGGCTGCACGCTGCTGCGAGTCCTACATTGGGAGGGCGGCTACTCCACTAGTAGGTAGAGTAGGTCAGCCGGTCAGTGGCTACGCTCGGGTCAGAGTCAGAGGGCTGTAGTGGGGACGGGGGAGGTCAGACGCAGCCGCGCGCAGTTGGCAGGCAGGCAGGCTTTGTGTCCCCCGTTTTGGAACCATCCGACCACCAATCGAAGGCCACTTTCTCCGTCGCAGACTTGGCCGCGTCAACGGTCATGGCCGGTGCTGGTGCCAAATGGATCGATGCATTGGGACATGATACTATATTTCAAAGTAGCCAATTAATTAGTACGTGCGCAATGGCTAGCTATTTAGCTAGGTAGATGTGACGTGACATGAAAAAGTAAAAGAGAGAGTAGTCACTAGCTACAAGCAAATAACTTATTTATTTCACGTAGTACAAGACTATGTGAAAGAAATATATAGGTCCAGTATTATATAGTACTTTCTTTTATTGTCTCTTACCTCTACATCAGCTGACTATATACCTAGTACTAGCTATTAGCTTTGCGGAAATCAACCATGTGTTTTTAGCACAAACTAGCACACGGGTGTTGCATGCATGTAAAACACACAAAAAAGCTGGCACATGGTTGTGGCTGTTGGCTGAATGAAAAAAAAAACTGACACCAGCAAAGATTTTTTTTTGTGTGTATCACATGACCCGTAACATCAAAACAAGGCCCAGAAATAGCACTCTGTGAATTGCCTCTTTTTCCAAATGAATAATAAACAAATTATATAACAAAATGTGCCAATTAATATGCAGCATCTCTTGTATTCAGTTCCGCTACTCTTTCAGTTATTATAAGTTTTCTTATATGGTCTGTATAGTTCTTGTATTCAGTTTCAATGGACGGTGATTCTTTCTTTGGTTTATGAAAGATTGGTCCAGCCTCCTCGTTTTAGACTCATGGGTTCTAGGAGGAAATGCTGTTTTGTCAATGCATGGTTTCAGTTTCTTTTTTTTTTCCCTATGTAAGTGTTTGAGTATTAAAATGTGGTTACAATAATAGGTGTGCAGCAGCCTATTTCTTTTCCATTGTCGTGAATAAGTGCAGCTCTTGGTCTGAACCTCTTTTCCAGCAGTCTGTGTTTTGTTTGGATGAAAACTCATATTTGTTAGTTTACAGTTTGAGTTTGAATTCTTCGGTTGTCCCTTTCAAGGTTCAGTGTTTCAAATATCAGTATTTCAGCCTTATTTTTTTAGTATGTTTTTTTTCCTGTAATGCTCAGCAGCAGCAACCTGATACGATAGTAGACACTGCCCAGCTGCAGGTTTAGTGGGGTTTTTTTTTTTTGCTCTACAATTTTTTTCGTCAGAATTATCGGTGGCTGAAAAACAAACGAGCCTCTCTTCCAGGATTCCTTCTTGACCGTGCGACTTACAAATATGTAATCCGTTTTCCAGAATTCCTTCACATTCGTTGGGGTTCAAACCCGCAACCTTAACCTGGTTCCAACCTACCCACTAAATATTCTTTCTCCTCATTATATACTTAAGCAAACTTAAAATGGGTGTTTGATACTCTAAACAAATTGAAATGAAAAAGTGATCAACTACAAAGTTGTATAACCTTTTAGATCTACAACTTTTGTATTTGTTGTATCTCCATTTGAGGTCCTTTGAAAATTCAAATTTAGAATGTAAAAATCAAACGTAGTTTTCTTGACAATATGATTTGAAATGGAAAGTTTGTCAACTAAAAAGTTATATAACTTTTAGAGATCTATAACTTTCGTTTTGCCCGTTTCTTCATCCGAGGTTTAAAAATTCATATGATTTCAAATAAAAAAGTTGTTGACTATAAAGTTGTATAACTTTACGAGAATTAATTTTTTTTCATCATTTCTCGGTCCGATGTCGTTAGGAAAAGAAATCAAAAATCAAAATTTAAAAATTTGAATGTAGTTTTTCTTGATGTGATGATTTCAAATGAGAAGTTGTCATAATGTTGTATAACTTTTCGAGATATGAAACTTTTGTTTAGGTCATTTCTCCATCTGAGAATGTTTGGAGATTCAACTTTTAATAGCGTTCATTTGTAGGGGCTTTTCTAGATCGAGGCACCCTATAAATCCAATTAGTATAGACGGCTCATTTGGAAACCATATGTTGAGACACTTTTAAATTGAGCCGTCCCTAAAAAAGGAGGTGTTGTTATAAATATTTTTTTAAGTACTGTGTAGGATGTAGTTAAGCTGGACATTAGCAAACGATGTTTTAATGATTTGTGGAAAATGTTATTAGGAGTGATGCATAATCTGTTTTGATGAATGGCCCAACGATCTATCTGCTGTCTCTTCCTCTCATCCAAGGAAACCCAACATATACTATCCAAAATTTCTAGGAAGCCCAAGATGTTCTGTGCACTGGCCTAACAGCCCAGCAGTTGTAGCTGGGCCAGCTCCTATGCCCCGCGTCATCCTTGCGACCAAAGTACCGCGCCATGCATCATGTGCATCGTTGGGCCGCATCCTTGAGTTTCAAGCGAATCTAGTTAGCTCTAGCTGTACGATTTAATTAAAACGTAGTTTTCCTTGACAACCATAAAGATGATTCTAAATTTGAAAAATTCAAATGTACTTTTTATTGATAAGATAATTTTAAATGAAAAAATTGTTAACTATAATGTTGTATAATTTTTAAGATCTATAATTTTCGCTTAGGACATTTCTCTATTTGAGAATGTTTGGAAATTCGAATTTCATTATCGTCCATTTGTAGGGGTCTCTCTAAATCTAGTCACCCTTAAATAAAGCGGCTCATAATACTCGCTGTCCCTGCAAATAGATTTGTAGTGGCTGTTCGTTTGGGAACAATTTATAGGGCCAATTTAGATAGAGTTGTCCCTAAAAAAAGAGGAAATTATTTCATTAGTCATTTTTTTTATCAAACTTGCTTATTTAACCCTAAAACTAAATTTATTTCATTTCTTAGTCTTTCCCTTAGTTTGATAGGCTAACGGTATTAAGTTGCATGCAAAATTACTCTTTTACCCGTGGTGCCGAAAGCAGCAGTTCAACGGCCTACAATTCCGATGTGCAAGTCTTTCAGACTGCCTACTATCGATAATTTTCTGAAAATAAAGTACCATATTTTTTCATGCAAAAAAACCATTATATTATATAAATATTTGCGTATGGCAACATTACAATGAAATTCCACAATTAGATATGACATCCATTTGTAGGGACGTCTCTAGATCCAACCGTCCCTATAAACAAAGACATTTGCTTTACTTTGTAGGAGTGGCTCGTAATACTAGCAGCTCCTACAAATAAAATCATTTGTTGGTGCGCTTTTAGATTGAGCCGAAAAAAGATGCGTTGCTGCAAAAATGTTTTTAAGTAGTGTGTAGGATATAGGTAAGTTGGAGCATTTCCAAGAGTTTGTCAAATTTTACTTGACAAATCTTGTGATTTTGCAACTTGCTAACATATATGTCAAATAAAAAAATAGATTTTCTCCAAGAGTTTGCTATTATTCACTTGCCAAAAATGAAAAGTTACTTTTGCACCGAGGACCATACACTTTCCAATAATTAACGAAGCTCAGATCTAAAAATATCCCTCTATAAGTAACTTGCAGTAGAAACCTTGAGAGAGAAACAAAATTGAATTTTAGGCTTCGTCGTCGTCTTCTCGAGTATAGATGGCCATCGGGTCGTGCCATGCCGGCCCACGTCTTGCCTAAAATTTTAGGCTGTCATGCCTGATGGGCTGTGCCTGGCTATCAGCCCAAGGCACGACCTGCAGGCCGTTTTGCCATGCCAGGGCATCGTGTTGTGCCGACCCATCGCCCGTCAGACGAGAAACACTTCAAAATTTTCACAAGTGATCATCATTTTCTGTGTTTCACAAGTGTTCATAATTTTTAAAAGATCACAACTCAATTATCAGTTTTCATAAATCATTTTAACCGAATTTGCCGTTAGGATCACAATCACTGGGCCGCTTCCGTGCCGCTTCTTGGACCTGGCTGTGCTCATGCCATGCCACGGGCCTAGGTGGCGGCCCAGGCACGACCCGTCCCCTGTGCCGTGCTGTGCTCGGGCTGAGCCAAAATGTTGTGCCATGGGCTAGGCCTCGGGTCTCATGGACAAATATGTTCTCGAGGGACGCAAGGAATCCGCGGTTCCGCAGAGCTTGTAGAGGCAGGTGGCCTTGTTGGTGAGCACGGCCGCGAGGTATGTGCATGTGCACGGCCGGGAGGCCCTGACGCCGTAGCAAGCAGCGAGACAGAGCCCACGGGGGAGGCGGCGGAGCGAGCGCTGACGGCGGAGGCAACCGGTGCCCGCGGGGGAGGCGAGGAGCACCGACAGGTAGTCTGCGTGGTGCCCCCAGCGGAGCGACGGGCGCTAGCACCGATTCTGGACGCCTCGCGGACGAAGAAGAAGCACACAATGCGCGATAGCAAGTGTGATGCGCACATGGACGGAAGGAATAGCAAGTTGGTAAAAATGATAACCTCTTTTGGTAAACCATTGGAGATAGAATTTTCTTATTTTGCTAAATTTTCAAGGATAGCAATCTTGTTTGGTAAACCGTTAGAGATGCTCAGCAAACGCTGATTTTACGAATCGTGAAAACTGTAGTTACCGGGGGTGATGCATATTTGTACGTATTGCTAGAGTGGTTCACTCATTTCTTCCCAAACATGTAGCACAACAGCAGAGAGAACGCGGCTTGCTCCTGGCCGGTGCTCTCCATCGTCGCCGTCTCCACCAACACGGGATGCGGCAGTCTCCCGGTGCGACCGCTTCCCCGCAAGGCGTGGAAACTCATACAACGTCCCTGGGAAGCCTTTGCGGCGTCACAAGCAGGACCCAGCGCGACCTCGTCCATCTCGCCGACAGCGGCACCGATGCAGGTGAGGCCGACGTTGGCGGTGGCGGCGTTCTGACGTTGGCGCTGGCGACGTTCCGATGTCGGCTCGGTGGCGGCAACCCCGACGAGGGCTAGGCCGTAGCAGCGTGGACAGCGCGACCCCGTTGCAGATCTGGCCGCGTGGCAACAAGTGCGGCAACACGAAGCTGCCGCAGTGGGTGGCCAGCGACACAACGTTGGTCCCAGCGAGCAATGCGGTCGAAGGGTGGGACGTGGTGGGAGTAGCTAGTCGACCGCACCCGGCGACACAGTTGTGGTCCCCGGTGAGCAACGTGGTTTCGGACGGCGAGGCGTGGGCCTGGCTGGTCGACCAGGGGTCCAGGGCTAGCCCCCATTTTTTTAAATTTTTTAATCGCTTTGTAGGGGTGGTTCTCATTTTTAGCTGCCTCTACTAATCATGTTTTTAGGGGCGGTTGTGTAACCGTCTATAAAAATCCACCATTTATAGAAGCCCTTTTATAGAGGCGGTTGGCCCAACCGTCTCTACAACGGCTCATCAACCGCCCCTAAAAAACATGACTGTAGTAGTGGTTGTGTGATCTTCTATGTAAAATTATTGTTATGCTGTGTGCGAACATTTTCTATTGAAATCGGTTGTTATGTGATCATCCATCAAAATTTGGATGTGTGTAATTCTGACCGCTAAGTAGACCGTGGACCATGCTAGTGTTGTATGGATGCCTAAGCTCATTCCATGCGAGTATGAGATATCGGTAGGTGTGCCGCCCCATGGCCCTAGTGTAGACTAAGGGCCTATTTGGTTGGCAGCCAAAGGCTGCCACCGCCACAGCTCCGGCGCTACACTTTTTTGGCGAGTGTTTTGAGCGCCACACTCGCCACGCTACAGTGCATACAAAAGTTGCCGCCACTGCATGCCAAGGTAGGGAATCAAACGTCAGCTTTTCTTCTGTGGCCGCCCAATCCTAGTCAAGGCAAGTTACGGCCACCATCCAAACATGCCCTAAGCTTGCCATGTGGGGAAATGTGTACAACCTCTGCAGAGTGTATTGAATCTATTTGAATAACCATGTTCTTGGAATGAGCGATTGTTGGGATGAGGTCTGAAATGCTTAGATTCTTTTATGTGTAATGAAGCCATGTTAAGCTGGTAAGTTACAATCTATAAACTATAAGAAGTAAGAAAGGGTTTATACTCTCATAGGGCCCAAACTCTTTTTTACATATAACTCCACTACTACCACATACATCCCCACCACTATAATTAAACCACCTCCACATATAGCCTCTGTAATCTACCTCAATTCTACATATTACCTCAAAGTTAGGCTTGATAAGTACTTTATGTACTCAATCCCATCAATTCTACATTAGTGCGTATGCATGCTCACATTTATCATATGCATGCTCGTCGGTTCATGAAACACATATATATCATTGTCATGCCGTTATTACCACTTTAATTTTGGATAGCTAACAAATCATAATAGCATTGAGCTGCTAGAATGTGATGTCAGAGCAATTCGAGATCAGCTAGCTTTGTTCATTGTCAACAGTGTGTTAGCATGAACCGGAAAGTTGCACCTTCCATATTATTTCCCTTCCTCCCACTCTCGGCCGTCCCTTTTGGGCGGCGGCTGGTGTGGTATAGAACGGTGGCATCCTAAGCATCGACTGTCAATCCTCAACAAGGAGAAGGTGAATCCAACAGAGGTGGTTCCGTAGGCAATGTGTCGTAGGGGTGGCTGCAGCCTGGGAATCTGGGCAGAAGACGACCTTAGTGGCGGCGACAACCCTAGGGGCAGCGGTGGCCTGAGTGACAGAGCAAGGATCTCGGCGAGGAAGAGGCGCGCGCGGGTCATATAGAGGTGGATCCCATTAGCAGCGGCAGCCCTGCTAGGGGCGGTGAAGGCTCGAGAGTCTGGGAAAAAGAAGATACCCTTGGGAGCTGCGATAGAGGACTCTGGCAAAGGCGATAGGCATAATCTGAATGACGATAGCTGCCCTATATGGGCAGCGGGGCCTTGGATCCAGCAAAGGGGGAGGTGGATCCTGTCGGCTCATGTCTGATGGGCTAGTTTTGAACTGGACTGCAGCGGATGAAGGTGGGCTAACTGGCGATAAGTTGCGACAACTCACTTGTAGATGGTGAAGATGGCACTAGCGGAGGTTCGCAACGATGGCCCGCACTAGGAGCAGAAGCGACTACCATTTTAGGAGAAGATACCGGTAAGCAGGATGTGCGGAGGATGTTTTTTTTCCCTTTTTCACTTTGTTGAGGTTTGTTCTTCAATTTGTTGATCGAGGTGTGATTTTACTATTGTATCCTTTAATTTTGGCGGTGTATAAAAGGCCAGATTAATGAAAATTTGTTATCTTAAACAAATTAAACTTAGATAATAATTAATAAGAGATGCATATATATCATGTTCATAAACTCCCTTCCTACGTACGTTCTACCAGTTTCTTTTATTAAGGTATAGCACATTCGTCGTCTTAGAGTTTATGAACATGATAAATAGAGTCAGGTCTTGACAAATTATTCAAGTGTTTTGTTCAAAACTTAGGTATACAGCAGTTGTGCCCCACGCTCATGTATGTGTCACTGCTCCTGGGGCCCACCAGTTGGTGCACCAGAGAAGCGGCCGCACGAGATCCTTCCGTTTCACACACCTCCCTCAGCTCGATATCATCTTTCTCTCTGCTCACAAAGGCCTGCCTCGGCCTTCACTGCTTCACAGTTCACCGTGAACCCGAGAAACAGCTGCTTGCTTGGGTGGTGTTCTACGACCACACTCCTCACTCGATCCCCTCCCTCCGGCCGTCAACCGCGGCGATCGGCGGAGCTGCATCGCGAGGAGCAACGCCGCGACGCCATGTGAGCTGAGCTCCTCCTTTTCCACTTCGTTCCCCGATTTCTCTCTGGACCCATCTCGTGCGTCTCTCAGTTTTCATTACTACGATCATCAGATCGATCCCTACCGTGTGTCCTTGTTGATCCACAATTTATGTATGCAGCAGTAGCTTTGAATCGTAGCAGCCACGCCGATCTAGTCTATCAGATCTGCCGATTTTCAATTTATTGCCTGCTGGTTCCTTGTCTATCCAATCTGCACTGTATGAGTATGAATGCTTGCTTTAATTTCAGCCCTTTCTCGGCTCCTTGCAGTTGTAACTGATGCTCGATTTATTCAAAATAGAAATTAGATGACAAGAGCCCTAGAACGCGTATAGTAGTTGGTTTCTGGAATGCTAGGGTTGTTGTGCTCTGCGATGTTTCCTTTTCTTTTCTGAGCATGTTTTTATTTTACCTGTAAATTCTTTTCCAACATTCTCCTCATCAATCCTTTCTTGTTCTTAGTTATTACTACTTATAATAGAAAAATCTACTGTCGTTTATAAACCCGTGAAGCCAACATGAACCGGGGAGATTCAGGCGCCATGATCAGCAGCAACGACACCGACGCGAGAGCTGCCATTGCCTGCCCTAACTGCAATCTGGTATGCTAAATTAATTACTTCTGGTGTGCATCAGCAATTGAACCTTTCTTCTGGATTCTCATACATATGCGTGTCTTTTGAAATCATGCAACGAGAACTTGGCTGGATTTCCAGCCGGTGCCAAGTTTGCTCCGTTGGACCAGCAGCTAATAGAGCACCTAGAGTCCATGGTGTTGGTGAAGGAAGGAGGAGGCTCCCGAGCACACCCTATGAATCACTTCATACCAACATTGAAGGAGACATTGGCATTTGCTACACCCATCCTGAGAATCTCCCCGGTGAGATCGAAATACAACTCTTGAGACAAGGCTTGTATATACTATATGTACTCTCTCTCTCTCTCTCTCTCTCTCTATATATATATATATATATATATATATATATATCCTGTACCAAGTATCAACTACTAGTTTAGGAGTATATATATGATCTGCGGCATAACTCATCAAGTTCAATATGAATCTTTTTTTTTTCAAAAACGCGCTTTTGCACGTGTTGCACTAAGTGGAATAAGTAAATTTACATGCTCGTGCGGGTGGTTACGGCGAGTCGCCGATCCATACCGCGGAGTAACACACGACAAAAATCACCACAAGTGGTGGAGAAAAAGAGTTGTACTAAAGAAGATACAAATTTGTCAACAAGCGCGGTACACGGAAGTTACGAAACCAAGGCCGTGGTCAGCTGCGCCAACACTCGGAAGCCCGTGCCGATCCAGCTGTCCGTCTCCTCCAGTACGGCTTGCAACAGTTCAGTCGAAGAGAGGGACCTTCGCTCGAAAGTGCGACGATTTCACTCTTTCTAGAAGATCCAAGAGACGAGCAAAACGAGAGAGTCGAAGCTCCTCCGCATGGGCTGCGGCACCTTGTCCTGGCTAAACAGCCACCAATCGGTCAGCGAGGAGTCCTGGAGAGGAGGCGCGACCATGTGCTGCATCGAGGACAGTAGCCGCGTGCGCACTTCTCTCGCGAAGACACAAGAGCTGAAGAAATGGTCAGTCGTCTCATTCGCCTGGTCACACATGGCACAAGACGCCTCGGGCTGTAGGCCTGTCTCTTCCTCCTATCAGTTGTCGAGAGGTGTTCATGGATGGCGATCTAGAAGAAGTACTTGACCATTGATGGCGCCGCCGCGCCAAAGCTCCCTCGCCCCAGCCATATCCATCCAACCGACGAAGTACGCCCGGTAGGCGGAGCGAACTGAGTACTGCCCGTCCACAGTCCATCGCGCGCCATACGAACCGGTCGGCGTCCAAGGCCGTAGCTGTACATTCTGGAGCAGCCGCCAGAGGCGGACGTACTCACATAGGACTAGGGTGGTGCGAGCGCCGGTGATGTCCCGTATCCAGCGGCAGTCCGTGAGCGCGTTCTAGACTGAGCGTCCTCGACGTCAACATCCAACAGCCCTGAAAAGATTCGGAGCGAAGGAGGAGATCACGCAGTCCGGTAGCCAGTTGTCCGTCCCGCATGTAGCGGAGAAGCCGGTTCCGATTGCCATAGTGATGGAAGACTAGAACATGCATGGACAAGACCCGCTTCTCCAACGATGATGGCAGCAGCGCCCAGGCGGAGTTTGAGTTGGTCTGACGTAGCCACTCCACCAGAGGCATAGGGCGAACCCAAATGTGCGGAGGTCAGGAATACCTAGGCCACCAACCTCTTGGCAGCCTAGAGGAATTAGGCACGTCGACACCTATCAATCTCGCGAGCGGCCCATGCTGACAAGCAACAGCAGATGGAGATATGTACAAGAATGGTAGACAGGTTGGTCTGCATCAAGATCGCCCGCTTTGCACCATTAAGAAGGCCACCCTTCCAAGATGGAATCCGAGCAACTCAAGGGATGGGATGCATGTTGGTGAAGTTGACGCCGTCGAGGGAGAGGAAGATGACCAGGTCGTCCGCGTAGACGGATGCACGACTCTTGATCATGTCCGGAAGGGGATCAAAGACCACCCTCCGACCTGCCTCGAGGATAAGTGGGTTCAACACCTCCATCACAAGGACGAATAGCATCGGCGAAAGAGGGTCTCCTTGTGTCATAGCCCACGAGCATGAAGAATGCGCCTACCCGGCCGTCTGTTGATCATCACCTTTGTGCTTGCCGTGCACAACATGGCGGCAATCCAATTGCGCCATCCAAGAGGGAACCCGGTATGCTCAATAACCTCCAGCAGGATCGAAGGCTTTTGCGAGGTCGATATTCAGGAGCACAGTTGGGTGATGACATGCATACAGCCATTTGCACGTGAGCTGTACAGTTTAAAAATTTTACCTAGATTTGGCGCCCCTGATGAAAGCACAGTTGGGTTATGCTTGATCAACTCCTCCATGCACGGTGCAAGGCGCAAAGCGAGGCATTTTGAGAAGAGCTTCCCCACCGAGTGCACTAGGCTGATGGGACTGTCGTCCCTGAGCCCGGCCAGTTTTTGTTATTTGCGCAGTAGTACCATGACTGCCTCGTTCAAGTGGTGGAAGCTTCTGAAATCCAACTCCCAAAGAGCATGGAAGGTCCTGGCAATGTCCACGCCAACAATCTCTCCCATGCCGCCATGTAGAAGGACGGTCCAAGACCATCGGGGCCGGGTGCGCGGTTTGACTGCGAGGACTTGATAGCCTAGAGGATATATCTTGGCTGCGGTAAATTCAGCAGCCTGCTCAGTGAGGTCAAGGCGAGGCAGTTGTAGCTGTGTCAGGCCGATCAAGTGGGCACAAGCGAATGAGCTGCCCAGCAGCGCGTCGTAGTAGTCAAACACTATCTGCCTGCCTTGACGTCCTCCTCCGTGAACGTCTGTCCGTTGTGCCGCAGGGCGAAGAGGTAGTTCTTCCGGCGCCAATGACATGCCTGAAGGTAGAAAAAACGCGTGCATGCATCACCCTCGGCTAGCTGCCTGTCTTGCCATGGTACGACTGATCAAGGCGTGTTTGAGAACGGCGTGCTAGAGCTCACGTCGTAGCTCTTGTTCCTGGGTGGGGAGCGCCCTGGACTGTTCTGCCTTGTCAAACTCAAAGATGATTACCCGAGCCGCCGCTAGCCGCAAACGGATGCTGCCAATGTGGATGTCCCTCCAACTCCTCAATTCTCTAACGACCACACACAGCTTCCTGTCCGGTGATTTGCATGGGTCGGAAGCCCTGCGGTACGCTTTCTAGGCAGCCTTCACCACGTCTCGGAATCCACCCATCCTGGTCCAGTAGTCCTCAAAATGGAAGCGGGGTTGCGCCCAGGGGCTCTGTGTTCAGTACTAGAAGAAGCGGCGCGAGATCTGAAGTGTCGATGGAGAGGCAACAGAGGTGGTGGGCCGGACACTGCTCAATCCATTCGACGGAGGTGAAGACGCGATCCAGACGCTCCAGAGCAGTGGAGTCACGGCGGTTGGACCAAGTATATATATAGCCTACCAGAAAGGTGCAGCTCGTCCAATTGCAGGTCATCAAGCAAGCCCCAGAACTTGTGCATGGTTCCGGCCGGTGTGAAGTCGGCCGTTGTTCTTGTCACACGCTTGATAAATCATATTGAAATCACACCACAGATTGTCCATGGACCCTGGTGGTTATTGCGTGTGTCGCGCAGCTCCTGGATGAAATCATCCTTGTCTGCCAGCTCCATGGGGCCGTAAACACTGGTGATCCACCATGGCTCGCCCGACTCATTGAGCGGTGAGACACGCATGGTGATGTAGAAGCGACGAACTGCAACGTTGGTTGCGTTCCAGAGGTTGCGACGCCAAGCGACATATATAGGCACCGCTGGCCATGCCGACAGCCGGCAAGTACGCGTAATCATAGTCAAACCCTTTAGTTCAAAGTTTACAGGGGAAGGAGACTTTCGAGCTTGGTCTCCTGCAGGCATACCATTGAAGCGCACTGCTGCTCGACGATAGTGCGTGCGGCGTGGAAGGAAGGTCAGCTCCCGGCGCCCACCCAATCTGGGCCGGGAGCGGAATCTCCTGCACCATGCCGCCACAAAGAATTCTCGATCGTCATCTTCTGGTGTTACTTCAGGAGGTGCAATTTCCAGCTGGGCACAGGCGTTGCCAAGCATGTGCTGCGCGACCATTAAGCTTTGGGCGTGCAGCGGCACCCGCGTCATTCCCACCAGCACTTGAAGTGGAACGAACCGGCGAACACCAGTGATGTGCGCCGCTAAGGGTGCCAAATCAGCGGGAACGGGGCACTCTGGATCACGATGTGTAGGACAGCATCCCTGTCCTCAAGCCGGGCAAAGCGTACAACGAAATCCTCAGGTTCGTGACAACGCACCGACATCCGAACGGCGCCAAGACCGAAGCGCGTGGCGAGGTAGTTCCGGAGAATGTCAGGCGAGACAGTAGGCCTGGTTCCAGCGACAAGGGCGACAAAGGCATGACCAAGTTTTTGCTCGGTGATCTCAAGCTCAGAAGAGCTAGGCACCACAACTAGATCATTGCTGTGAGGTTGGTCCTCGGTGCCAACCCGACCCGACGCAGAGGTGACCAGCCTGTCCGGAAGCTGCTGCTGTGTGTCCTGTGGCTGAGGAGCAGGTGGGGGACTGCCCGTGGCACCTTGACGAGTCACTTGGTGGCTGGTGCCCGCCGTGTTCGGCAGGAGAGACGTGGCGCAGCACATCGGTACAGACGTGGAATGGCCAGTGGAGACGGAGGCGGCCAGACACCGTGTCCACCGCCGAGTTCAGGATCTCGGCCGAAAATCGCCGAAAATCGTTTCTACCGGCCAGGTCCGGTAAAAACAGTGCCGGCCTCTAAATCTCGGCCCGTTTTAATTTATTTTTTAGTCCAGGATGGTCTATACAGCCCATGTATTTATCTCCTATCCTATAAAGTCCAAAGCGAAACTCTATACGACGGGAATTTTATTTCTCTCTCTACCTGAGAAACTCGGCCGCCGCACGCCTTCTCTCTTCGTCTCCGCTACGGATCTGCTGCTCTCTTTGCTCTAGCGCTAGTAGTGATGGAGCTAGCCGAGAGACAGGACACGTACGCGTCGGGCCACCGCAGATGGGCAAGGCACTAAGGCACGGCTCCTATGCCACCGCGGGCCTGCTTCCGCTTGCCTTTCAATCCCTTGCTTGGCTGCTTCTGCTTGCCTTTCTGAGCCCGGACATGAGAGGAGCCGATGCACCGTTCAGCTGGAGAAATCCCGGCCGTGGATGCCGAGCCTGCTCAAATGAAGGCACCTGAATGATAGCAAGTAGGAAACTGGACTCTCCTTTCCATGTTTACACATTGTCACACGACTTTACATGTTCACAATATCTTTGTAAAATATTGTATGGAACTATTCTATGAACTTGTTCAATTTTGGATAATTTTCGCTCCGAAATTCAGAAATTTCGTTCAAATTTCGTTTAAATTTCGGAATTTCCATTGAAGGCAGTTTGAAGATTTTTTATCCGAAAAAAATCTGAGAATCCCGAAAATCGCGATTATCCTTTCTACCGCTAGGCTCCGATATTTTTTACCGAAACGGTAGCCTGAACATGGGTCCACCGAGGACGCTGGGTGCCATCGACGCTCAGTGTTGAGCCAAGGCGCCGCACGAAGGTTCGTTCTTGTCTCGTGGGAGCGCACTGGGCGCCGTCGAGGCTCCGTGTGGAGCCAAGGCGCAGCACGACTAGTGGACATCTAGCGGGACGGCGAGCGACGACGCATCCCTAAGAGTAGCGATAGGCGGAAACGGGCAGTCCACACGCCAGTGGTAATCACTGCCGCACTTTGCACGAACGTGGCCCTCCTTCATGCAATTGAAGCATTTGCCGACGAGGTGGAGAGGTATGGGCTTTGGCTGCTTCGGCGGAGAGCGCCTATGCCACCGGCAGCAACTCTCGACCGTGTAGTAGCCATCAGGGTCCAGCAGATTCAAGACGTGCGCTGGATTGGTCCTCGGCGAGGAGAAACGGTGCCGCTGCAGGGGGTCCTGACTCGGGGCCGGCTAGGATGGGCAACCGCTGCAGTGCCGGATGGGTGCTCTTGGACCCGACGTCGATGATGATGGTGCCGACGGCAGCAACGGCCTGCCTAGGGCGCCCCCGCGCCCTCCGGCTGTGGTGATGTCGGCTCGTCCTTGAAGTCCTCAAGATCCAAGAAAGAGAGCTTTTCCCCATGGCTAGACGTGGGGGAGGAGCCGTAGAACGACGGTGCGTGGGGGTTGAGCGGTGGCGACCCCCTAGATCTACCGTAGAAAGGGGCGGCCTCACATTTAAAGCTAGGCGAGGGGGAGCCCATCTCGAGCTCCGCATCTTCCACCTCGTTAGCCCAAGAGAACCTGGCCCAGGACCCAGGCTCCATGGGTGGTCAGCAAATGTAGATCTGGAGCTCCGGGCGTAGGTAGAGGGATGGAGAATGGGGATGTGCCGACCACGGGGTCTATGGCGCTGTGGGGGTGGCCGGCGGCAGATGGGGTGGGGGGGGGGGGTGGGGAGTGGAGCTCTCTATTGCCAGATCTGGAGCTCCAGGCCTGGGCGGAGGGACAGGGAATGGGGATGTGGTGGTTCTAAACTCCTCAGTATGAATATAGATTTGTAATGTGGCATACACACACTGCGCACACACGTGCGCGCACACACACACAATTTCATATTACCGTGGTCCATCTGCATCTAGCTTCTTTTCTACGATTGGATTTTAATTCTCTACTTGCACAAATCATCCATTGGATTTTAAATTTGTAAAAGCATTATTAATTTCTTTATGCTACATTGTGCTGAACACACTTTTATTCAACCTCGTCTTCATGATTATCTTGGAAAATGCTTCTCAAATTTCGAGATAAAGATAGATACATATATATCGTTCCAGCAGGCTACCTTTCTTTTGCTATGTATAGTGGTGAAATATATGTGAGTAAACTTGCTTGTTCTATGGCCTTTCTCTGAGTACTATACTTATTATTTTCTAAATTAGATTATTTGATTTTATTTAAATATATTGGAAGCATGTTAATTATATCTACAATATTACAACAGTATAAACATATGTGTCAGGACTTGTTCTATATATAATGACTGCTCAAACCGTTACGCTTATACCTAGCTAATTGATCATCTCTAGGTGTGACAAGAGATGGCCTCAGCAAGCATTTCTTCCATAGGACATCCAAAGCCTACCGATCTAACACAAGGACGAGGAGAAAGGTCATGTTAGAGCGGGGCCAGCGCAACAGTGCAGATGTTGGGTAGGCACATTGGCACATAGGCAGTAGAGGCAGGGGTGCAAAAAGATCCTGGTGTTGCACAATAATATCAAGCATGGGAAGCAGGAGAAAACCAACTGGGTTATGCACCAATACCATCTCAGCATGAGTGAGGAGAAGGACGGTGAGCTGGTCCTGTCCAAGGTCTTCTATCATTGTCCTGATGTGACAATGACAGAACAGATTGATGAAAAGGTAGAGGTGGCCTCAGAGGCGACGCCAAATATCATCCCTATCTCTGGTGCTGCGGCAGTCACAATGGTGCAAGCAAAGATGTTTCTGTTGTCCACCGAGGATCCCAGGCGCCATCGAGGCTCAGCGTTGAGCCGAGTCGCCGCGCTGCGGTTCGTCCCAGTCTCGTCAGAGAGCGTCGAGCGCCGTCGAGGCTCCGCGTGGAACCGAGGCGCTGCACGGCGGGTGGACGTCTGGCAGGATGGCGAGCGACGACACTTCCCAAGAGTAGTGATAGGCGGAAAGGGGCAGTCCACACGCCGGTGGCAATCACTACCGTAGTTGTTGCAGCAAGACATGGAGGCGCAGTTTGCACGAACGTGGCCCTCCTTCATGCAATTGAAGCATTTGCCGACAAGGTGGAGAGGTATGGGCCTCATCTGCTTTGACGGAGAGCGCCTGCGCCACCGGCGGCGGCTCTCGACCGTGTGGTAGCCATTTGGGTCCGGCGGACTCAAGACACGCGCCGGATGGGTCCTCGGCGAGGAGGACCGGCACCGCCGCGCGGGGTCCTCACTCGGGGGCCTGCTAGGATGGGCAGCTGCCACAGTGCCGGATGGATGCTTCTGGGCCAGGCCGCAATGATAATGGGGCGGCGGCGACGATGGCCAGCCTAGGGCTCCCCCGCGCCCTCCGGCTGCGGTGACGGCAGCTCGTCTTGAAAGTCCTTAAGATCCGAGAAAGAGAGCTTCTCTCTATGGCCAGACGCGGGGGAGGAGCCGTAGAACGGCGGCGCATGGGGGCTGAGCAGTGGCGACCCCCAGATCTACCGTAGAAAGGGGCGGCCTGGACATTGAGTCCCAGTGAGGCGGAGCCCATCTCACGCTCCGCATCTTCCACCTGGTCAGCCCAAGAGAACCTGAAGCAGGACCCAGGCTCCATGGGTGGTCAGCACAGGCAGACTAGAGCTCCGAGCCTGGGCGAAGGGATGGGGAATGTATGGGAATGTGCCGAGACCACGGGGTCTATGGCGCTGTGGGGGTGTCCGCCGGGGCCTGAGTGGCCGCCGGTGATAGGTTGTGGACGCTGGGGCCAGGTGGCCGCTGGTGGCGGGGGTGGGGGGGGGGGGGGGGGGGGGGGGGGAGGGAGCGTAGCTCAGAGCTCTCGTCCTTTATTGCCAGATCTGGAGCTCCGGGCCTGGGCGGAGGGACGGGGAATGGGGATGCGGTGGTTCTGAACTCCTCAATATAAATATGAATATGAATATGAATATGAATATGAATATGAATATGAATATGAATATGGACATGTAATGTGGCATACACACACTGCACACACACACACACAGCAATTTCATACTACTGTTGTCCATCTGCATCGAGCATCTTTTCGACGATTGGATTTTAATTCTCTACCTGCACACATCATCCATTGGATTTTAAATTTGCAAAAGCATTATTAATTTCTTTATGCTACATTGTGCTGAACACACTTTTTATTCCACCTCTTCCTAGCTCATGATTATTATCTTGGAAAATGCTTGTCAAGTTTCGAGATAAAGATAGATACATATATATGGTTCCAGCTGGCTACCTTTCTTTTGCTATGTATAGTAGTCAAATATATGTGAGTAAACATGCTTGTTCTATGGCCTTTATCTGAGTACTATACTTATTATTTTCTGAATTAGATTATTTGATTTTATTTAAATATATTGGAAGCATGCTACTTATATCTACAATATTACAACAGCATAAACATATGTGTCAGGACTTGTTCTACATATACCTAGCTAATTGATCATCTCTACGTGTGACAAGAGATGGCCACGACAAGGCATTTCTTCCACAAGACATCCAAAGCCTATCCAACTGGGAAAAGGAAGAGGAGAAAGATCATGTCAGTAGAGCACGGGCAGCCCAGAAGTGAAGATTCTGGGGGTGCGCATTGGCACAAGACCGGCAAGACGCGTACGTCTTGTGATGGTGGGGGTACACAGAAGGGGTGCAAGAAGATCCTGGTGCTGCACAATACCAACAAGCAAGGGAAGAGGGAGAAAACCAATTGGGTTATGCACCAATACAACCTCGGCATGAGCAAGGATGGGAAGGCACTACCGGACTCAGGTCCTTTGCCGAGTGTTGCACTCGGCAAAAAGCACACGGTAGCGATTTTAACGGCAAAGCCTGCTTTGCCGAGTGTTTTTTGTCGGGCACTCGACAAAGTATTTGCCGAGCGTACTGTGGCACTCGGCAAAGTAAAGAGACACTCGGCAAAGTAAATTGCACAGTAACGACGTTCGACACAATGACGGACACTTTGCCGAGTGTCAAGTCAAATACTTGGCAAAGTCTAGAGGTTTGCCGAGTGTCGTTGACTGAGAAACTCAGCAAACTTCACTCCTTCTGAATCCTCATATATATGGGTATGTTCTGAAATCATGCGATTATATTGCAACAAGGACTTGGCTGAACTTCCGGCCGGTGTGAGGTTTAATCTGTCTGACCAGGAGATCATAGAGCACCTAGAGTCCATGGTGTTGTTGAAGGAAGGAGGAGGCTCCAGAACTCACGCTCTCCTAAATCACTTCATAGCAACCATTGAAGGAGACAATGACATTTGCTACACCCATCCTGAGAATCTCCCTGGTGAGATCAAAATAAAAATCTTATATCATCGGAAAAGTGCTTCTCAAGTTTCAAGATATAGATACCAATGCAATATGCATCGTTCCAGGCTACCTTTCATTTGCTATGTATAGTGGTGAAATATGTGAGTAAACATGCATGTTTGTTCTATGGCGTTTCTTGCAGTAGAATGTGCTTATACCTATATATACTAATTGATCATCGATCTCTAGGTGTGACAAGAGATGGCCATGGCAAGCATTTCTTCCACAAGACATCCAAAGCCTATCCAACTGGGGAAAAGGAAGAGGAGAAAGATCATTTCAGCAGAGTGTGGGCAGCGCAGGTGAAGATGCTGGGGGTGCGCATTGGCACAAGACTAGCAAGACGCGTCCTATGATGGTGGTGGTAAGGGGGGGGGGGGGGGGGGGGTACACAGAAGGGGTGCAAGAAGATCCTGGTGTTGCACAATATCAAGCCAGGGAAGCGGGAGAAGTCCAACTGGGTTATGCACCAATACTACCATCTCGCATGAGTGAGGAGGAGAATTGAAGGACGCGGAGCTGGTCGTGTCCAAGGTCTTCTATCGTTGTCCTGATGAGACAATGACAGAAAAAGATGAAAAGGTAGAGGTTGCCTCAGACGCGACGCCAAATATATATCCTCCCTATCTCTGGCCCTGCGGCAGTCACAATGGTGCAAGCGAAGATGTTTCAGGAGGTAATTTACTAGTTGTTGCCTTCATTCAGGATCAGGAGTTTTATTAAGCCTCCAGCATTATATATATATTGAACAAAACATGCAATATATTACTTAGCTTGGGATGTTTTTGAATATGTTTGTGTTCGACACACTTGCACTCTATTTATGCATGTTCGACACACTTGCACTCTATTAATTTATGCAAGCTACTAGCCATACTCGCAGATAATCATGAAATTAATAACCGTATCCTTGCACCACCCAGTTCGTTTTTACCTTTATTTATTATTAAAAATAACGCACAAATATGTTTTAATAGTTGTGTTATTACATGTAGAACAATACTACTCATAATCATACTTGAAAAGTAGGCATACTTATGGAAAAATTGCATCCGCCCACCACAAAAGCCATATGATCAGACCAATGATATATTTTCCAGTTCAACTAATATAGTTAGTGTGTCATCGAATCTAGTTCCTTTAAGCACACAAGAATTTTCAAGGAAATGAATAACATTACTTGTGGCATTCTTTTTTTTATGCAGGCTGGTGTAGGTGGCCCGATATCAGGTGATCAAGGAAAAGTGCATGGCAAAAATCACCACATACCATCGCAACATCCTGTCCAATCACAGTGCATATATGGAACCAGATACTACCATGACAGTACAAGTGTGTTCAGTAGTATACACTACTGGAATCAGGCGCTTTGCCGAGTGCCTGACCCACTCGGCAAAGGCTCCATTCCACTCGGCAAAGCCTTTGCCGAGTGTGGCACTCGGCAAAGCCAACTCAGCAAAGAATTCATCGGTAAAGAATTCTTTGCCGAGTGCCAAATATCGGGTACTCGGCAGAGTGCCAGGTCAGTACTCGACAAAGAAATCGGCGACCGTCAAGTTGACGGATTTTTTGCCGAGGGCTGACGTGGCAGGCACTCGGCAAAGAAATTTTTTTTTGAAAATTCTTTGCCGAGTGCCGGACAGGTGGCACTCGGCAAAGAATTTCCGGCCAAGTGGCACTCGGCAAAGAAATTATTTTGGAATTTCTTTGCCGAGTGCCACTGGGCCGGCACTCGGCAAAGGGATATTCTTTGTCGAGTGCCACCTGGCTGGCACTCGGCAAAGGGACCGAGCTTGAAAATTTTTTCCCGGCTTTGTCGAGTGCCATGACCCCTTTGCCGAGTGTGGCACTCGGCAAAGCTGGAAAATTTCTAATTTTTTTTGTTTTTCCCTTTTCATCACAATAAACAACATATACATCACATATGCATTCATCCATCACACAAACACAGTATATATCACATGGATATCCACGTTCAATCACAGAATACACAAAATATATCCATAATCTATCCATAGTCCATTTATCACATTATGCGTTCATAATTCATCAAACCATCACAAGTTCAAAACGAAAATTCATCACATCACAGGCATCATTGCTCACAAACTCATCACTGCTCACCTTGGCCCCCAGTGCCTGAAGAGCTCCCACCTTGGCCCCCTTGCGGCCACTCTTGCGACCCACCGGTCGGTGGAGGACCACCTTGCCACTGGGGCGGCGCATTAGGGCCAGGAGACCACCCGGACCGGTAATGGTACTTAATTTAGACCCTTTTTCTGATAATACTGCTACTTAATTCTGATAGTTAGAGCACCCGTAATGGTATAAGTCAGCTGCAAGCTCTAAGCTAACCTCTCTAATAGTGCTACCTTTTAGTAATAGCTCATAGTGTATATGACACTCACATATAGTCTTGGTATATGTGTACGAGCAACGGCTAGCTCTTGATTAAGAGCTAGATTTTCTCTCTCTTCTATTAAAATATGAAAAGAATGCTTAGAGCTAGCTTATGAGCCAGCCAACCACTACGGGTACCCTCAGTGATTATGCTAATTCTTGAAATATTCAAAATGAAATGTTTTAGTTGGTATTATTTCTGCTGGTCATTTACTTGTTCCTATAAGCACATAATTTTTTTTAAGTAAATGCGTATAATGTTATTGATTTTGAAACAAATGTATATTGTTATTCTTGCCGTTCATTTTTATGCAGGTTGGTGTAGGAGACCGGTGTCAGGTGATCAAGGACAAGTGTATGTCAATAATCACCACATATCATCCCAACATCATGTCCAATCAGTGGAATCTGAACCAGATACTACCGTGTCTTTCCGTCTCGGTACAGGTGTGTTCATTAGTGTACTATTCTGGATAATTTTGTTTGAAAATACTGCTACTGCAATTAACTAAGTTCCAGTAGCTATAGATCACCTGTTAATTCTTCATATGTTCAAAAGGAAATGTCTTACGAGTTGTTTAGATGCGCATGTATCCGTCTTTCAATCCATATGTATTGAGGTGTATTTAAACTAATTTTCACTTCAATCTGCTCTAAGATATATGTGCATCCAAAGGTTGGTGAACGTGATGATAGCTTCTACTGTCATGTGCGGCAAGAGGTGTTCAAGGCGGAACATGATAAATCATGCAGAACCAGAAGACCTAATGCACGACACACACGTACGTTGCTTATGTTGAGATTGTGTGTGTCTCTGTATCGGTTTGTTAGGCTCAGGTTTACATAGTTACCTTGTTCAGTTGGACTCTTAAGAGTTAAATATGGAGTTGTAACAAACAAGGGTAATTTAATTAAGGAACAAACTAGTTTCCTCTCATTTCCCATGTCTCCACTACTGCAGTAAGGATTTGTAGGGGCGGCTAATCCAACGGCATGCATTGTTGCAGCCTAGGGCAGGATGTTATGAATCCATACCCAATATTGATCAATGTTAGTACCTAACGAAAAGGCCAAAAGGCTCCAAACATACTTAGCAGTGTGGCAATCAAACAAGAGGTGTTGTATAGTTTCATCTTCAGTACAAAAAGCACATGGTTTATTTCCCTTCCATTTACGCTTGATCAAATTATCTTTAGTGAGAATGGCATTTTAGGCAATAAGCCACATGAAAATTTTAATTTTCAGAGGGATTTTAGCCTTCCAAATCTTTTTATACTTTTGACCATATACATAACTGCAAAGGAATTTATAAGTAGGTTTGACAGAAAACACCCTAGATTTATCCCAATCCCATTTTGCACAATCCTTACTAGAATTGATATCATAACAGAAAACAATATCATGCAACCTCCTATATTGGCATTGGAGGTCTTCCATAAAGCCATCTTCTAAAGAAAGACGCCAGTTTTTCCTTTTCATATATTCCACCGAGCAATTTTGTTCATTACTAATTTCAAAAAGCTTTGGGAACTTGTCTACTAAGGAGACAAGACCACACAACTTATCATGTAAAAAGCTAGTGGATTTACCATCACCAACTATCATAGATCTTCCTTTCATATAAACGTGTTTGACCTTTAACAAATCATTCCACATAGGAGAATTCTTTGCATTTTTACTAAGAAGCCCAATCATGCCTTTCTTCAAATATTTTTTCCTGATTATGTCTTACCAAATGCGTTCACCGTTTTCCAATTTCCACCACCATTTACACAGTAAACTGACATTCATTCTGTCGGGTACAAAGGTAAGGGGTACCCTAACCTGCGATAATCTAATGCTTAACATAGCAACCATTTTTGAGGCAGAATCCGATCAGCCGCCCAATCAGTGGGAGAAGGTCCATCAAACGAAGGCTTACCTCACCAACAACAGTAACCAGTCGTGGGCTGGCCCATTACTGGAAAAACAGTAGGCAGGACACCCCTCCGCCTCGACCTCAACTGACGGACAGGGGTCGAACGAACGACCCCTCCGCCTCGCCTTAACCCCCCGAATGACGGAAGAGGGGTCGATCGAATCCCCCTCGACCCCGATTGACGGACAGGGGTCGAACGAACGACCCCTCCGCCTCGACCTCTCGAATGACGGACAGGGGGTCGAACGAACGACCCGCGAGCAGGAGGCTCGATCAGCTCACCTACTCCCAGTATGGGGTAAAGAGAATCCAATGCACCTACCTAATGCCATGGGTTCCCACTACCACGGTCAAATCCATCAGTTCGCTGCCCATGCCCCGATTCTCCGTTGATCGTACAACCACTGTGGCCACGCCTCAAGTACGGAGGTCAAAGGCACCCCTCGAGTCTTAAATGGGACAAGCCCACGACCGCGTTTCTAGGGATGAGTCAGGGTCCCACAGGCCTCCATACTCCTCAACCCCGGGGCTCGACCCCTATCTCCAACCACTACGGTATGGGGCCCGTCCGCTCCGTCCCGCTTCAACTGTGGAGCTTGTACCCATCTACAGGAGGCCAACCGTACTGTGCCATGACTTTCGGCAACGTCCAGTCTGCTATCACCACGCCCTGAACACCGGAAGGACGGGAAGGCCACGCCGCTACAGCGATCGACGTCCCACCGCAAGCATGGCGCCGCGGACACCTCTCTCATGCCTCTACAGTCTAGGATCTCTGTACCCTCAGGCATGCCCTTGATCTATAAAAGGGGACGATGGGATAGAAGAAAAGGCATGCGCATTGGTATCGGCTCACGCATTCGGACATCAGAGATCTCTCAACGAGCCGAGACATCAACTCTGACCCGCATACGCCAAGAGCCAAGTCGCACACACCACACCCGATTGCTTGATCAACATCTCAAGCAATCCACCAACTCACCTAGGATAGCCTTGCTAGTCCTAGGCTTTAGCTCACTCTGAGCACCCCCGTGTAAACCTGCTTGTACCCCCTCTGTACGAGCACTTCAGTGCAAGATAATACAATCCATCCTCCCCCACTGGACGTAGGGCCTTCTTTGCCCGAACCAGGATAAATCTTGTGTTCTTCTTGCATCACATCTGGGAGAGGGAGCACGCAATATACAAATTTACTAGTTGGTGGTCTTGACCCCCTGGGTCATAACACCGACAGTTGGCGCGCCAGGTAGGGGGGCTTTGCGTGTCGATCAACTCCGAACTACTCTCCCAGATGGATTCCACTGTCCCATCACTTCCGTTTGCCACCACCATCTGGTTCGAGAGTCTAGAGTTCATGTCCTTGGGCCACGGCCACAACATGGTTCTACTCTCCGGTGGTGGCATGGATAGCAGCAGCTCCGGTACGCCGGGGCCAAGGAGGACCGGACGACGGTCCCACCACTCACGTCTCTCGCCTGTTACCAGGAGGAGGCGTGAATGACGCCGCCACACTCTTCACCGCGCGGACCCCGAGACACCGGACGCCATCTCCCTGGCCTCAGCTGGCGACACAGTTCCTCCCTTCTGGAACCTGTTTGACCCATGTTTGCGGGTCGGGGGCGGGTACCTCGCTGGGTCTGACCTTGGCTTTGCCATACCGTCATATCGGAGTGTCCCCGTGGCCTCTCCGACGTACTCGGCCACGCCGCCGCGCAACCTACTTTCGCACGGGCTCTACAACAGCGCCAGGCTCTTTTCTGCTTTTGTAGGCCCGCAGATGTAGGCATGTTACGGGTCCCCAGGGAACCTGCTACATGCGACGATCAACCTCGTCACCACCCTTCCACCGGACGAGTGCCCGGAGCCACAACGAGCCCCGGCCCTAGGGTATCACACCTGGGGCACGTTACGACGACGGCTAGAAGAGGAGCGCAGGGGATCTTTCCCCAACTTCTACCGCGGCTACCCCGACTCGGACTCCCCCGATGAGGATTACGATCCCACGCGGGAGTGCTTCCACCTCATCGTGCCGGTTGACTCCCAGGATGACATCACCGACACCGCAGCTGCGAATGCAGGAGAGGGGCACAATGCTACCCCGCCGCGAGACGTCGCCCCCCCGGTTCCAGACGAAGCCGATCCACCTCAGAACGCCCAGACCGCGCAAGTCCGGGAGCTCCTCGCCAAACTCGAAGAGGAGCGCCTACGACTTCATCAGCTCGAGCAGGCCCTCGAGCGAGATCATGGGCGACCACAGGGTGGAGGAGCCCGCGAGCGGGCTCGGGATGTCCATCGACAGATCGTCAACGAAGGGGCGAACGAGCGCCACGTCTACAACCACGCTAGCCAGAATGTCGTGGCAGCCGCGATGCTGCTCCGCGACATGCCGGCACCATCGACGCCCCAGGCGCAACGCATTAGAGATGAAATCCAGGGGCTCCTCCAAACCGCGGCCGTACAGCAAGCAGAGAGCTCGGCCTCGAGGCGCAGAGGAGCTGCTTCCGAGCGGCGGGACGTGCCCCCTTGACAAGATCAAGAGGTATCTGTCCACCAAGACAAGGCGCCCCAAGGCGGAGCGGAGTGGCAACCAGTTCAAGACCGCATCCTCGACAATCGACAACCACGAGACGCGCGACACGACATCAATGACAACAAACGACGCTGACACAGTGACGCTGAGGCTCGAGGTTACAGTGCCCATCGAGGTGGGCGCTACGACAGTGATGAGGATCGACGTCGATCCCCGGAACCACCAGGGCCACGAGTCTTCAGCAAGGCGATCCGGCAAACCGCCTTACCTGTTCGTTTCCGTCCACCCACCAGCCTGGTCAAGTACAACGGCGAAACCAAGCCGGAGCTCTGGCTTCCTGATTTCAGGCTGGCATGTCAGCTAGGAGGAGCCGACAACGACCACGTCATCATTTGGCAACTCCCTCTCTTCCTCTCCGACACCGCTCGAAGATGGCTCGAGGAACTCCCCCGGACTTGATCTATGGCTGGCCCGACCTTGTCAGGATCTTCGAGGGAAACTTCAAGGGAACCTATGTGCGGCCAGGAAACTCCTGGGATCTCTGCAGCTGCAAGCAGAAGCCAGGGGAAACCCTCCGTGACTTCACCCGACGGTTCTCCAAGCAACGTACCGAGCTAACCCACATCTCCGACCACGACGTGCAAGGAGTTGGTGCGGGAGCTGGGACAACCTGCAAGGAGTTGGTGCGGGAGCTGGGACGGAACACCCCCAAGACCGCCAACGAGCTCATGGACATCGTCGCACAACTACACAGCCGGCGAGGAAGCAGTTGGCGCGTTCTTCTATGCATCCCCAAACAAGGGGAAGGCCAAGGCGGACGAGCCCGGGGGCTCGAATAATGGGCCCAAGAGGACCAACAAGAAGAAAAAGAAGAACCAGCCAGGTCGACGCGACATCGAGCCCGACGATCTTGTCGCTGCGACAGACAAGAAGATGCCTCGAGGTCCCCCTCTCGAGGGGGGCGTCTTCGACAAGATGTTGAAAAAGCCCTGCCCCTATCACAAGGGACCGGCCAACCACAGCCTCGAGGACTGTCGCATGCTCAAGAAGTACTTTGACTCTCTTGGCCTCAAGAAAGAAGATAACAAGGAAGACCCAACCTGCGACCTTCACGTCATGGGCGATGGCAAAAAAGGGGGCTTCCCTGAGATTCACGACTGCTACATGATCTGCGGGGGACCCTCCACTCGACTTAGTGCGCGTCAGCGCAAGAGGGAGCGTTGAGAAGTCTTTTCCATTCGAGCCCAGGCTCCTCGATACCTCGATTGGTCCCACACGCCGATCACCTTCGACCAGAATGACCACCCCGAGCACGTCCCCAACGCAGGGGTCTACCCACTCGTCGTCGACCCGATCATACTCAACACCCGCCTCACCAAGGTACTCATGGATGGGGGAAGTAGCCTCAACATCATCTACGCCGAGACCCTCGACCTCCTGGGGATCTCGAGGACCATGCTCCTGCCCAGCGCGGAGGGGTTCCACGGGATTGTCCCAGGAAAGAAGGCACTCCCGATCGGCCGCGTCAAGCTACCCGTCTGCTTCGGTACCCCTCGAACTTCTAGAAGGAAGATCTGACCTTCGAGGTGGTCGCATTCCACGGTACCTACGACGCCATCATCGGTCGACCTGGATACGCCAAGTTCATGGCGATCCCAAACTACACCTATCTCAAGCTAAAGATGCCAGGGCCCAAGGGAGTCGTCACCGTCGACACCTCCTACGAGCACGCTTACGACTGTGACGTCGAGTGCGTGGAAAACGCCAAGGCGGTCGAGGAGTCAACCATCCTCGCGGCCCTCGATGACTTCTCCAAGTCAATGGGAGGAGCTCATGGCTCAGAAGACATCACCTGAAGCATTGGCCCATAGTGCCCTTAACACCGAGCAGGTGAAGATGAACAAACACCACCATCATCTAGGCCCCGGTGGGTATTATGGCAAGGAAGAAAAATTTAGGAATATGGAGGAAGAGGCCACCACTTCTGGTATCTTAAACTTGGTGGGGTTGAAGGTACACTCAAGGAATTGGATCCTTGGGAGGACTACAGAAGCATTGAGCTGTTCCCTTAAGTTTTCAAACACGGCGACCGAAGAGGCAGTATCAAAGATACTAAAATATGATGAAGACAAGGAGAATGGCTCTTTCAAGGCTTCCAGAGAGAGGGACAAGCTTAGCCTTGGCTTGGGAAATACTAAGTACACAGGTCGCACCAGGGGCTAGGGAAAGAATAACCTAGAAGCATGAGTTCGAAGAGGACCGACACATGTACAAGAAACATGGCATAAATACAGACTCTGATCTTGAGAACACCGTGAAGGCTCTAGTTGCAAAGGTGCTCGAGGAGCAAGGCCTATCTACGGAGCCACGAACAATAGTGGGCCCGCTAGGAGAATTGGCCCAAGTTGGCAGCCCTCCGAAAGTTCCCAGCAGCCACAACCGCCGTGGATCGTATACGAGAACCAACTAGTTGCACCATGGTGGTTTTGATTGACAGGCATAACAAAATGATGGAGGTCGCGAAGGGTGTGGCACATCCTCCTAGCGGCTACCATCACAATAAGAGGATCCCGTCGGACTACACTAGGGTCGAGGTGCATACTGTGAAGCCTGAATTTGTGGATTGGAAGATAGACCACCCAACTCTCGATGGACAAGAGTTACTTGGAGAAGACATGAACTAGTTCATCCTCTGGCACAAGCGGGACATTATATTGAATGCTTCTTCACCGTCTAGTGATCATTTGGAGCGAGTTGTGGAGGAAGGGAGATGCTTTTACCGTCTCGTGACAACCAATTGCCACAAGCATCCCCGCCTCCTAGCGACCACGTGCCGGAGATGCCCCTTTCACTGTCTTGTGACAACCAATTGCCACAAGCATCCCCGCCTCCTAGCAAACACATGTCGGAGATGCCACAACCTTCACCACCACTTAAGGAGCATGAGGCTATGGACCCGTTAAATGAACAAGAAGTGTCTCCAAAAGAAGCTCATGGAGAAGAGGGTGTTTGGAAGGAGGCAAACATTCAAAAAAACATCCAATCACTATAAGGCCAATTTATACGTCGATGAGAGACGTCACGTTGATGGCCAAGTGGTGGTCCCATGACTAGTTAAAGCCCGAGAACCAAGTCAAAGAAGTCTCAACACAGAGGGTTTCTGAGAATGACATGACCAGCCAACGAAAATCAGCAAGCAAGTATCCAAATGTTCATGTCATCAAATGGTCAAAGCATTGTCTGAAAACATATGTGAGAGGCATGCCCTTCCTACCAAATCGGGCCATCCAGTGCATGCCACTTGGAATGAGAAAGTTCCATGATTGGTACTTGCGTGCTAGCACAACGACCATACAACTCATAGAAGCACATTATCCTTATGGTTCATTTGTTATGTTTGATGAGACGATTGCCTTTGACTTTAGTGATATCCACACATGCTTTCAGCTCGGAGAAATGGATATCAATCTAGTTCACACGTGGTGCATGTAAGTCCTTTCCTTATTTTGATATCATATTATTGTGATGTTTGGATATTGTTGATACTAACCCATGCCTTGATTTCTAGAATGCAAGTGTATATTTCAAAACAAATGACCAGTGTGCGAACTAGGTACGTAGACCCTCAAGGTATAGTCGCGTCATGTTTTAGATACGCCAAGGACCAGAAATTGGATGAGAAAGAGCTAGCTACCGGAATGACTATGGACAAAAAAGAGAAAATCCGGAAAAAGGAATTAAATAAAGCGCCCCTTCAAGTTGTGGCATACATTGCCCAGGCTTTTAAAAGTCTCCAACAAAACATTGTTATATGACTAACATTTCACTTCGAGTAAGTTCAACTCTATACTTAAAGCCTTGTTTGTAGTTCTTTCGATGAAAAAGAGCTTATATGTTTTCTATGATTAACTCCATGCAGCAACCACTGGATTTGTATTGTTGTTGATGTCGGCATGAACATGGCATGGATATATGATTCGATAGGTAAGAACCCAATGACCTATAAAGACTTCATATTGGTTTTCAAGACGTATACATATCTACAGTCCTCATTACCCTATAATGTTTGTATACAGAACTTGAAATGTTTGCTTTTGAATCATAAAAGTTGTATTTGTCAAATTTGTTCAAACATGGCGTTCAGGTTCTATGTCAATGCACATAAAGGGAGTCATGATCAAAATAAGTGGTGTAAACTAACTGTGAAAACAATTTGTGCATTAAGTGTCATTTACTTTAGTACTCCATTATGTTTATGTCAAAAGCATTACCTAATATTTTCATATGTAAAACATAGTACGCCAAGCAGAAGCCTAGGAGTGTACACTGTGGATATTACATATGCACTCTCATGAGTAACACAATGTCTTACAGGAGACACACGTGTAGGGTAAGTTAATTTGTGATTAAAGTCATGTTAACTTCAAAACCAGCTCTATGCATGTTCATATATTGAAAGGATCAAGATGCCCAAGACGGGGGGTGGTTTGAATTGGGCTTATTTCAAATTTCTAAAGCAAATATGAAATCCTAAACAAATGTCAATTCCCATGTGTCTACCGAAAGTGTGTCCTAGCTAGAAAAGCAGTAGCAAGTCAAGGAATGGAAGAACACCCTATCTAGTACACAATACTTATTGGATGCGGTCGTTTTTGCTTAATGGAGGCGGGCAAACACGACCGCCTCCAATGGAAGGCCTCGGTTAGTCAGTGATTAACCAAGGCGGTCACCCCACCCGACTCCGTTAATGGTATTAATGAAGCTGCCCGCCTCCGTTAATGGATTCAAAAAAAGGGCGTACTCAGTGCCGTAGGCTCCCACACTGCGGGGTCTGGGGAAGGGAAATAGCCCGCAAGCCTTTCCCGCACAAATGTGCAGAGGCTGGGGCTCGAACCTTGGACCTCTTGGTCACAGGCGGTAAAGCTCTACCGCTTGCACCAGGGCCGCCCTTCCGTTAATGGATTAAAAAAATAAAAAAAACTAGCGCCCATCGGCGAGCCCGTTTCAGAGCCCACCAGCGAGCTTGCCTGCTCCGCGTAGCCCCAACGCCGCCGGATCTGGCATTCGCGCTCCGAACCGTCGCCGGAGGCCTCCACTTCGAGCTGCCGCAGATCCGTTTGGAGAAGCCACCGCTGGAGGAGCTCCTCATCTAGATCTGCGCCGCTGGAGGTGTTCATCTGCCACATCCGCTGGTAAGCTCGAGGTAGATGGAGGATAGCCATCGGGGTACACCGCCGCTGAGGTAGCCGTCGAGCTCGAGGGAGGGTACCATAGGGTTGCGGCTCGCGCCCGCGAGAGGGAGGCCGGCCTATGCCACCGCGAGGGAGGCTGCACCGGTCGGCCTCGAGGGGAGAGTTGACGGAGGGAGAGAGAGGGAGAGATGCCGCCGCCGCTGCTGTCTTCTGAGAGAAAAGAGAGGGATTTGATGGGTGTGAGACTCCCGACCCTAAGTGACACTTATATACATGAAATCTATTAACAGAGGCGGGCATCTTAATATGACCGCCTCCGTTAAATATTAATGGAGGCAGGCATCTTAATTTGTCCGCCTCCATTAATCATCTATTAATGGAGGCGGGCATCTTAATATGACTGCCTCCATTAATCGATTAATGGAGGTGGGCATCTTAATTTGTTCGCCTCCATTAATCATCTATTAACGGAGGCGAGCATCTTAATATGACCGCCTCCATTAATCGATTAATGGAGGTGGTCACATTATAATGCCCGCCTCATTAATAGATGATTAATGGAGGTGGACAAATTACAAAGTCCGTCTCCATTAATATTTAACGGAGGTGGGCGATTGGGCGTCGACCAGGCACTGGCCTGGCAGCCAATAATGGAGGCGGGCAAAAAAAGTGCCCGCCTCCAATCAAGAAATTGCACCGTCTCCTAAAAGAAATTATGTACTAGTGGCTACACAATTCTAGTTCGAAGGAAAGAACAACTGCAGAATGTAAAGAGCTAGGGAGTAGAAAGCTTGACACGACAACGTTTTGCCGAGGTATCGAGGAATCGACACTCCCCCTAGTCCTCGTTGGAGCACCTCGCAAGATATTGCTCCCCCTCAATCCGTGCAAGGATTGAGTGCTCTCTACGGGTTGTTTCTTCTCCACTCTGGCTCGGTGAACCGCCCACAACCGGTGCACAAGTCGTTGGAGAAGGACCGCCGACAATCCTCCGGCGATCACCTTCCTCCGATCACCACCGGACCGTCTAGGTGATGTCGATCACCAAGAGTAACAAGCTTGAACTCTCACTTGACTCACTCAAGCCTCATGAGATCGATGGATACACACTTGAACTCTTGGATTCACTAGTGAGATGATTCTATGGATGGATTCTAAAATCTCTCTCACTAGGGCTCTTGCTCTCTTCCCAAACCTCGCAAGGTGTTTCTCAGCTATCCAAATGAGCAAAGGCAGGTTGGGAAGGCAGGCAATGGGGTATAAATACCCCCTCACACAACCAGCCCACGGGCACAGGATACATACAGTTTAAGTTGGCATCGGACGCACCGATGCCTATGCACCGGACGCACCGATGCCCTGCCCAACAATTAGTCGATGTTCAAAACCCCTAGCATCGGATGCACCATTGCAAACCCAACGGACGCGTCCGTCACAAACTCATTGCTCTCAGGTTTCTGGGAAATTCGAACAATTAATCCAATGGACGCACCCCAGCGTCCGATGGCATGCCGACGGATGCGTCCGTCGGCTCCAGAGCCTCTCTGGAACCTCTCTGTATGGCCAACGGACGCACCGAGGAAATCGGCCTAGCGCCCGTCGCCATCGTCTGTCGCCTAACCCTAGTCAATAGACGGCATCAGACGCACCGATGTACTCCAAGTCCAGCGTTCGATGCACAGAAAGCGGCTCTCTCAACTTCAAACTTCGTCATGATGAATATGGAAGATGTTCTAGGCTATCTTACGGTCACCAAAGGCTTGCTTAGAGCTAAGGTTGTCAAGTGTGCACCACACCTAAGTCATGAAGCTCTCCTAAATCAAGCTACTCATTCAAACCCCTCTTGATAGTATGGTCAAAGGTAAAACAAAGACCTAGCTACTCTAAGTGCCCTTCATCTCCTTATGGCACTCAGACCTAGTCAATCTACGGTCTTCACTTTCATCCTTTGAAATCCGAAACGATATCCATCTTGGGGGTATTAGATAACCACTGGATGCCCATTCACATTTGTCACTATAGCTAAGCTACTCATAGCCTCTATAAAACACACATTATCCATAATAACCTTCTAATGTCGTTAATCACCAAAACTAATAGGGTCATGATTCTTAATATATGTAAATATGTTTTATTGTAGTGGCAAGAGGAGAAAGGAAAGAGAGCTAGCCCACACGACGATGACAACCTCTTGGAGCTCATCGATGACCTCTACAACTTCATATTGGATCAGATTATACATGTAAGAGGTGCTTATCATGATCCAAAATCCGAGTTAGGAAGAAATCCATAATACCAACATCTTCGAGAGACAGAAAGGCTTGGTCTAGGTCGGGCGATAACAAAATATATGTGAATGTGAAATTTGTCTTAGTTTGTGGATGGTTTTGACTTGTGGAATGTGCATTGGACTTGTGGAATGTGGTTTGGACTTGGATGAATGATGTCTATGTGGATTAAAATGTAATATTCTTGTGAATTGGACCCTTACTATAATATTATGTGCTTGTGAGTGTTGTCCAGATTTAAATTTGAATTATATATGTGCCAGTGTGCTGTATGATTTTATTTTTGATTTTATTTTTTTTTACTGGAAAATTCACTGCAGGGGCGGTTCTAGACCTACAATATAGTATTTGTATCAAATTAGGGGCAGCTCAATGTTACCAGCCGCCCCTAAATATAGTATTTGTAGGCGCGGCTGCTGTTCAAACCGCCCTTACAAATAGATGTGTAAGGGTGGTTTGAATACCACCCGCCCCTACAAATATATTTTTAGGGGCGGCTATGGGAACCACCCCTACAAATATTTGATTTGTAGAGGCGGTATGGCAGGGGCGGCTGACAAAACCACCCCTAGAAATGGTTACCAGCCATCCCTACAGTTAATCAGTGTAGTAGTGTCTTATTGGGTGACAAAATGGCCGCCATGGATGTTATGAGATCTCTTTGCATGAGGGGAGGTCATCCATGAACCTAACGCTGGCTAGATACTCGATTATATGGTTTATTAAAAGCAGAGAGAATTCTATTTGAAAAAAAAGATAAGTTTTTTTCTAGATTCCTCATTTGGTTACCATACGCGAGAGCAATATATACGTACCAATATATATATATATATATATATATATATATATATATATATATATATATATATATATATATATATATATGCGATCTACTGCAGGCTTTTAATGTATGTGCAAGTAACAAATTAGCTAAGAGCTGCTCCTTTTTTAATTAATTATTAATAAAAGAATAGTAGGGGGTAGGGACACCCTCTCCTGTTTCCTTAAAAAAACAAAATAACTAGGGTCCATTGAATCAGTACATGCATGCCACATGATACTTGGAACTGTTAAACAAAATATTAGATCTTTATTGAAATTATTAAGCATTAATAAAAAGAAAACAAAAAAGCAAAAGATTGTTGTACCAAGATTACACATTCCAGTTTCATCGTAGCCTTTACCAGGTCAAGCTATCCTGCTGGCCGCAAAGGCTAGGCCTGACTCTGAAACCCTGCAAGTCCTAATAGGGCCTGCAAGCACCTGATTTCTAGTGAATGACACTTGTACAGACATTGCTTCCAAAAAAAACACTTGTACAGACTATCACATCTAAGTGTCATAGAATCACATAAAAAAACAAACTAGTGCTATCAAGATAATTACACTGCAGAAATAATTACGAAATGTGTACATTTATTTACAATTAATCTATAACCAAAATTACATGCTCCTGTATGTTTTTTCTTCAATTCCGTCTAGGCACATGAAACTGGTCAGTTTCTTACTAGAGAACAAAAGAGAAAAATGTCGCCTACACCGCAACACTCATAAGTCAGGCATTAGATGAGTAGGAACATGACATGAGCCGTTGTACCCTGAGAAGGCGTGCGAGGAAGCAAGCATCACTACCACGTACTACAACATACCACAGAACTGATCTTCAGTTGCTATAAAACCAGAAGTGATGTCAGTTCATAACATGAAAATCCAAAAATGATTGTGGGGCCTAATGAACCAGTAGTGAATGACCCTATCACTACCGGCTCAAGACTGTCGGCTGGTGGCTTCAACTGGCGAACACGCTGTGCTAGTTACACAGTACCAAACCCCACATGCTCCTCCCTCCTTTCTTGAGCACACTCATCTAGAAGATGCCTTTCTCCACAAATCCCTCCGTCGTGGCCGTAATTTTTCACCAAAATGGAAGGTCTCAGATTTTGAAGAATGTTCATGACATGTTCTTGCCTTAAGATTAGTAACAAGCATTGTCCAGTCCTTTGAATTTGTAGCTTTTCAATTATTTTGATGGCTAGATTCATTGATTCTCATGTTTTTTATATCCCCATTTTGGAGATCACTTTTCAATTCGATCTTCAGTAAGGCATTGAAATTGTGGTTAATCCATCTTCCAAAAGGTTGGTGTCTATGAACCAATTTCATTTCTAGCAAATTACATGGTGGTTTTGATGATTGTGTATGCAATGCTTCAGTTCTTTCCTTACTCGACACTATTATATTAGTAGAACTAATTAATTTGCATTGGAAATTCAAGATTGCAGTGCCTATTACGTCCTCATAGACATAATGCTACATCAAAGCAAGTCTCGAGTGTACGACTCGCGATGGAGCAATCTAGATCTTCTCACGGGCCTCCAAATCCTACTGAATAGGTAATTAACTCAAGCATGGGACATTTTCATCTTAATGATAGAGCACATAAATTAATAGACAACCTTCTCATATTCTAGTGAATATTAATCTGGACTTCGCTGACTATCAAGACGAAAGAAAAATAATGAACTATGTCAGATTTAAAGGTAGACATTATGGAACCTATACATGATATTAGTCATCGGGCAACGACTTGTGCGGGTTCTATGTGATTTCCAAAATGCATGAATTCACTGGTGATAATTTTAGCATTCGACAACACCTGGTGCTTATGCTTTACAACTTATTATATGTATGCTTGTCGGTTCATGAAACAAATGAGTACACTATCCAAAGTATATGCTTGTTTTGTAGGATCTAGTAAAAGTTGCTGCTACAATTCTTTTTCCTTTTTTTTTTCTTTTGCAAATTTTATGTAAAGTTTGTCTAAGCTTATGTTCCCACATATATTACACGAGCTGGTTATTTTGTTTTGTTTTTCCTCATGACCTCTAAATTTTAATAACTTAGTACCTTTATTGAGTGAATATATGTGACTTCACTGCACACTGATGTATGTGGTATTGAGTCATTGAGTGAGACTGCTTGCTTCTGCCCTCTCGAGAATCCTGGCTTCCAAAAGAAAATACACCGTCATCTGTTACCTAGTTTTTGAACTTTTGATTAGAAATATTTGATTATTTGCAGTTTTACCTCTGTGAACTATGCGTGCATGTTAGTGGAGCGAGGCTGAACAAGTTAAGTATAGTTATACAACTACTAACGTGATTACTATGTTTTGTGTGGTCCAGCTGCTGAAATCTACCTTTGATTTTTCGAACTATACTGAAGTTCAAGGGAGATTGCACTACTACAGAATAGCAAAACAAAAATCCGGCAGTGATGATCCGCATTACTGCCGGTTCGTAACCAGTGATGGATGTCCAGAAGAAATCACGTTTTTAAAATCGAAAAATAAATATTCAAATTCTGGGAGAGGGGCGAACCCGCCCGCCCGTCTCCGTCGCAAGTCGCGCATTTTTTCGCAAACACGCTCCGCCGGGATTCGAACCTCAGACACCTCAGCCTCGTGCGGTACCTCCTCTACCACTCCACCCATGACTCATTTGTGTCTAGATTCAGTAGTACTTCCTCATATTCTATACTAAACCGAGTGTAAATTGATTGTTTGAGCCACTAAACGAATTCAAATGAAAAAGTTGTGAACTACAAAGTTTCATAACCTTTTGAGATCTACAGATTTCATGTAGCAAGTTTTTTCATCCGAGGTCGTTTACAAAAATTTGAATTTCAAATTTGACACATTCAAACGTATTTTTCGATGACAAGATGATTTCCAATGAAAAAGTTGTGAACTACAAAGTTTCATAACTTTTCGAGATCTACAAATTTCATTGACAAAGTTTTTTCATCGGAGATAGTTTACAAAAATCAAAAAAATTAATGGTACAGGTATATCACTGTCGGTTCCAGCCACGAACCGACAGTGAAGCTCCTCATCACTGCCGGTTCATGGCTGGAACCGGCAGTGAAAGTGGCCATGATATCACTGCCGGTTCCAGCCACGAACCGACAGTGATGATGAGCTCCAGTGCCGGTTCGTGGCTGGAACCGGCACTGATATACCTGTAGAGTTGACTTTTTTATTTTTGTAAACGACCTTGGATGGAAAAACTTTCTACATGAAAGTTGTAGATCTCGAAAAGTTATGAAACTTTGTAGTTCACAACTTTTTCATTTGAAATCGTTTAGTGGCCGAAAAATACGTTCGAATGTGTCAAATTTGAAATTCAAATTTTTGTAAACGACCTCGGATGAAAAAACTTGTTACACAAAAGTTGTAGATCTCGAAAAGTTATGAAACTTTGTAGTTCACAACTTTTTCATTTGAATTTATTTAGTGGCTCAAAAACTCAATTTACTTCACTGATTTTTCAAATTACGAACCGACGACTGGAACCGGCAGTGAAGATTCATCACTGCCGATTTTGCCAGACCCGGCAGTGATAGGCCGGCACTGATTTATAAATCTGTAATAGTGTTGACTGAATACCCTTTTTCTTTTCTGTGCATGATTGAAGGCTGCTCATGTTGGCAAGACACCTGCTTGAATGCTAGGGCTCTTCATTTGCGATTACTCTTCAACCAATCAGGATTCTGGATCAAAGCTCAAGTGAAAAACGTGAGTGTTTGGTGTTATTGTTAGTTCTATCAATTGTTGATTCCTTAACATCTATTTTTAGAGTAATTCCTTATCATCTATGTAGCAGTAATAGTCTGACATAATGTGCAGTGCCAAGCCACATACTCACACTGCCTCTGCATGCAGTCCATTTTAGCTAGCTAGCTTAGCAGCACTCTGTTTTTTTTCTTTTGACTAGAAAGTGAGTTTTCTAATAAGCTGTACTAGCTTATTCTAATTGGTTCCATACAAGCATCACATTCTAATAAGCTGTAGGCCTATAGCCTTGGAGGTTGTCGGAATGACATTTTTGGCATTCAATGTAGAAGGCGTTAGTGACTGTCTAGGTTTTCAGAGTTACTTGCAACTCAATTATATACCTTGTCCTAAAATAACAGTGGTACAGAGTGGAGGTCAAAAGTAGCACATAATGTCTTTAGCAAATAGTGTGTGTATAGAGGTAAAATAGTGACAAGGGAAAGAATTTCGATGGACATCTTGATTGTGTCCCTTTGATTACTATAAGCCATTGGATGTGCCCCCCACTATTAATGTAAACCTGGGCTGAACTGTAACTCATGGAGTCTAAAGTTACCTTCTGCTTGGTTAGGTTGCTATGAAAGCATAGCATTTTTTATGGAAGAATGCATTTTTCTTTATGCTTTGAAAAAAGATATTTTTTGCATGCCCCTGACTTCTTAGTTTCAGTGTCCTTGTTCTAAAAGCTGCATTTCAGCTTGTTTTTCCCTCACGAAAGATGTGCAGCTGCTGAAAACATTATCATTGGTTACTTGAGTTTTGAACCGGTCTAGAGCCCATCTACACTCAGTACTGTCTAAAAATAACAGTTCTGTTCTCGAAGAGTTCTTTAGGACACTGGTACATTTCTATACTTTGGGAGGTTTTCATTGCTTATTTGGTAGTCTATAAATACAAAGTTGCAGTGCAATTCCAGAGTTTACCTTCTGTGTGCGCCAATTTACTAGTTTTACTTAATATAAAGCTTGGCTAATATATAAAGCTTGGCTTCCATGGCCTCCCTGTCTCTGCAGATGATGGGAGCAGAGGAGGACAAGTGCATTTCGCAGCACGCGCACCTCGACTACATCTACACGCAGCACGTGCATTTCGCTTTGCCGGTTTGAATGGTTTGGTGATTTGGTTTAGGTTGGGCACAGAATATGCATGCTGGGAAGTTGATATATAGACGATGAGGCTGAAATCACATCTAGTAGTTCTATAATCCATCCATCTTGGAATATATATATAGTTTCATGATTCTGCTAGTATTGCACATCTCTCCATGTGTGTGTGCGTCTAATACTAATATACATGGTTGCTAGCTAGAGCTATTTTCTCTAAGTTGATATATATATATATATATAGCATTGTTGCTTATACGGAAAAGCAAAAAAAAAAATCAGATTATTTTTTAAAAAAAATAATTTCTTTGCCGAGTGCAGGCTACGTGGCACTCGGCAAAGAATTTTCCAAAAAACCTGCCACATCAGCACTCGGCAAAAAACAGTCAACTTGACGGTCGCCGTTTCCTTTGCCGAGTGCTGACCTGACACTCGGCAAAGCCTTTGCCGAGTACCCGATATTTGGCACTCGGCAAAGCCTTTGCCAAGTAGGTCAGGCACTCGGCAAAGCTGCTGTTTCCAGTAGTGCTAGGATTTTACGTCTGGCTATGCTATCCAAAATTTTTGTATATAATTTGGTAAAACAATTTTAGTAATTTGACATCAATTGTAAGATTTTCAACGTGATTGTGTAAACATGTACAATAAGGCTTAAATTTGATGGTTAAATTGAAACCATTCATAAAATACAATATAAATAGTTCAAAAGACATAGTGTTGGTTAAAAATATGGCAACTGCTCCGGCCAGTACTCTCCTCCTTTTAAAAATCGTACGAATCTCAGCATATATACAGTTAACTAGATATTTTTCTTAATTATATTCCCGCATGGGCTCCGGCCCTTCCATGCTCAAAAATTGCCCAATCAATTTGTATCTTATGGATCCACTTTTTTCATAGCCTTCACCAATCACACCGTGTGCATCTACATCTGCCTCTGACCTCCACTACCGGATTCGTCTAATTTGCCGAGCGCCATTTTTCTTAATTATATTCCCGCATAGGCGCATAGGCTCCGGCCCTTCCATGCCCAAAAATTGCCCAATCCATTTGTATCTATGGATCCACTTTTTTCATAGCCTTCACCAATCACACCATGTGCATCTGCATCTTCCTCTGACCTCCACTAGCGGATTCGTCTAATTTGCTGAGCGCCTGGAGCACTCCGCCGACCCTGCACGTCGCCGATGAGCAAGTTCACATCCAGGAGGACAGGCTCTTTGTCCAACTCGGGGAGAAGTGCGGTGACGACAAGACGCGCTGGATCCTCGACACGGGAGCGACAAACCATATGACCGGCGTGCGCTCGGCCTTCTCCGAGCTTGACACTGGCGTGCGCGGCACTATGAGGTTCGGCGACGGGTCCGTGGTGGACATTCAAGGGCGCTGGTACCATCCTCTTCAGTTGCAAGACCGGGGAGCACCAGAGGCTTGGAGGAGCCTACTACATCCCCAAGCTCACCGCCAACATCATCAGCCTCGGGCAGCTTGACGAGGATAAGTACAAGGTCCTGATCGAGGACGGCGTTCTGCACGTGTGGGATCCGCAACGTCGACTTCTGGTGAAGGTGCAGCGAGCGGCGAACCGCTCTCTACTTCCTCGACGTCCGCATCAGCGCTCCGGTGTGCCTCGCGGCGCACGCGGATGACACGTCCTAGAAGTGGCATACGAGGTACGGGCACCTCGGATTCCATGGCCTGAAGCTGCTGGCCAGGAAGGAGATGGTACGCGGTCTACCTCAAATCGACCACATCGAGCAGGTGTGCGAGAGCTGCCTCGCTGGGAAGCAGCGCCGGCAACCATTCCCAGCGGCGAGCAAGTTCCGCGCATCAAGATCCCTGGAGCTCGTTCACGCGGATCTGTGCGTCCCGATCACACCGCCCACGCCCGGCGGCAAACGTTTGTTTCTACTTGTTGTGGATGATCGAAGCAGGTATATGTGGCTGATCCTGCTGGCGTCCAAGGATCAAGCCTCGGCGACCATCGTCCAGTTGCAGGCAAGGCTGGAGAGGGAAGCCGGCTGCAAGCTGGGGACCCTGCGCACAAACCGTGGAGGCGAGTTCACGGCGCGAGTGTTCGAAGAGCACTGCGCTGACCATGGCGTGCAACGTCACTTCACCGCGCCGTACACACCTCAACAGAACGGCGTGGTAGAGAGACGGAACCAGACCGTGCTGGGCATGGCACGGAGTATGATGAAGGGCATGAACGTGCCAGGCTGGCTCGGGGGGGAGGCGGTGTGCACGACCGTCTTCATCCTGAACCGATCACCGACGAGGAGCGTGGACGGGAAGACGCCCTACGAAGTTTGGTATGGCTCCAAGCCAACTGTGCATTCCTTTCGCACCTTTGGTTGCACAGCACATGTGAAGGTTGCTGGCGGTCACCAGCGCAAGCTGGATGATCGCAGCACTCCCATGGCGTTCATCGGATATGAGCCGAGGACCAAAGCTTACAGGTTCTATAACCCGAACACGGAGCGTGTCTGCATCTCGCGGGACGCCGTGTTTGAAGAAGGGAGGCCTTGGAGGTGGGAAGATGCTGCGGCGGAACTACCAGGTATGGCTTCGGGGGAGCCGTTCACGGTGGAGTACGTGACAATGTCTGCTCTGGGCGGCGGACACGCGCCGCAGTCACCAGCGCCGACACCGCCGCAGTCACCAGCGTCAACACCACCGGTCTCGTCGGGGCCCTCGACACCGACAATGGGTCCCGCATCCCCTCCGGCGACGCCAGAGGCTACGCCTGCGCCAAGAACCCCGGTTGGAGTGGAATTCGCCTCCCCTCCTTCGAGGGAACCAATGCTGGATGCTGACGCCGACGACGCGCCGTTGAGGTTTAGGACAATGGACAATGTCCTTGGCGATGAGCCCGTCCCGGGAGAGGCGGACCGCGCGGTAGGCAGCGAACTCCTCCTCGCTGTCGATGGAGAGCCCACGACGTTTGAAGAAGCACAGGGCAGTGAAGATTGGCGGAAGGCCATGCTCGAGGAACTCTCCTCGAGCGAGCAGAACAACACCTGGATTCTGGTGAATCTCCCACAAGGGCACCGTGCAGTCGGGCTCAAGTGGGTGTACAAGATCAAGCGCGACGAACTGGGGGCGATCAGCAAGTACAAGGCGCGCTTGGTGGCAAAGGGCTACGTCCAGCAGGCCGACATCGACTTTGACGAGGTGTTTGCACCGGTGGCGAGAATGGAGTCGGTGAGAATGCTTCTTGCTGTGGCTGCACAGGAAGGCTGGCTTGTCCATCACATGGATGTCAAGTCAGCGTTCCTCAACGGTGATCTCGCGGAGGAGGTGTATGTGCAGCAGCCGCCGGGCTTCATCGCGGCTGGGCATGAGAAGAAGGTGCTTCGCCTGAAGAAGGCACTCTACGGGCTTCGTCAGGCTCCCCGGGCGTGGAACCAGAAGCTTGACGCGAGCCTACGCGACCTCGGCTTCGTGCGCTGTGTCAGCGAGCACGTCATGTACACCCGTGGAAAAGGGCCTTCACGGGTGATCGTCGGCGTCTACGTCGACGACCTGATCATCACCGGAGCCAAGGAGGGTGGAGTTGAAGCCTTCAAGGCGGAGATGCAGCGGCTGTTCAGGATGAGCAACCTCGGGTTGCTGTCCTACTACTTGGGCATCGAGGTGAGGCAATCCAAAACTGCAATCACCCTTGGCCAGGCTGCGCATGGGCGCAGGCTGCTGCAGAAGGCAGGGATGGCGGGGTGCAATTCCTGTCATACCCCGATGGAAGCACACCTGAAGCTGTCGAAGGATGGAACGATGGCGTTGGTCGACGCCACTGAGTACCGCAGCCTGGTGGGCAGTCTCAGGTACTTGGTTCACACTCGCCCGGACATTTCATTCGCGGTGGGGTTCGTGAGTCGTTTCATGGAGAAGCCAAGGCAGGAGCACATGGCGGCGGTGAAGCATCTGCTACGCTACATCGCCGGCACAGTTGAGTTTGGGCTCATGTACCCCAAGCTGTCAGGCAGCGACAACAACCTGATCGGCTAAGGTGATAGCGATTTGGGGGGAGATACGGATGACAGGAAGAGCACTACGAGCATCGTCTTCTTCCTGGGGCAAAAGGCGGTGGCCTGGCAGTCTCAGAAGCAGAGAGTGGTGGTGCTCTCATCCTGCGAAGCGGAGTACATCACCGGCGCTGGAGCAGCGTGTCAGGCGGTGTGGCTCACGAGGCTGCTGAAGGATATCACAGGTGACAATCCTCAGACGCCTCAATTGAAGATGGACAACATGTCTGCAATCGCACTCAGCAAGAACTCGGTGTTGCATGATCGGAGTAAGCATATCGATACTAAATTTCATTTCATTCGTGAATGCATCGACAAGGGAAGCATCTCGCTGGAGTTTGCGAGCTCTCAGGAGCAACTCGCCGATCTAATGACGAAGGCGCTTGGGCGATCAAGGTTCTACGAGCTTCGTGAGAAGATTGGTATTGTAAACCTGGGCTGAAATGATTTCATTCAGGGGGAGATTGTTGGTTTCATTCAGTCAATTCAGTCCAGGGTTTTAGAGTTCTTCAGTTAGTAAGTTTGTTCGTTCTTAGCCAATAACTGAACCCGTTTTCCTGAGTGCGTCATGTAAGCCTGAATCACGCAATCGTTCGTGGTGAGGCAGTCACGTAGTTGTTCTCTCCGGTTTTGTCTCGAGTCGTAGCTGAAGCTTCGCGCTCCACTAGTCCGGTCGTGGGATGGCGCGATCAAGTAGGGAGGAGTGGCGCGCATGGCGCTGTGTCCGGGTGGTCGAGAGCCATTCGTTGCTTGTATAAATTCCAATGAATAGAGTCAGAAAAGCCGAGCTGTTGCGGCACCAATTTTCGTGTGCAAGTGTTCTACTGTGATCGCGTGTGTTTTCCACCAAATTCCGGTCATCTTCCTCCTCTCCAGCGACGGGCGCCGGCGAGCAGGAGCCTACACCAGCCATCACAGTACACCAAACCGGGGCTCTGCATCGGTGTCGGTTGTTGCCAGAGCTCCATACCCCCTGCAATGGACTATTACGAGCTGTACATTGTCAACTTCAAGCCAGGGGAGAAAGACCCCATCTTCAACGCCGGCGTCACGCCATGCCGGTCCGTGTTCCTGGTCGAGACTGACTGGCTGACGACCACGTACAGCGACCGTGACTACTTCAACCGGAGCGGAGACTTCGCGGTGCCCCTCATCCTCGACTGGGCCATCCGGAACGTCGGCAACTGCACCGCCGGCAGGCGCAACGCCACCGATTTTGCTTGCCGGAGCGCGTTCAGCGACTGCGCCGACTCCATCAACGGCCCAGGGTACCGGTGCAGCTGCTCCAGCGGCTACGAGGGCAACCCATACCTCGACGGTGGATGTACAGGTATGTTCAGTTTTGTCACCGAATTGCCCTCCGGCCGTGTTCTCGATCTTCTGATGAAATGAATTTGACAAACAAAATCAAACTGCTTTATTTGCTCTGCTCCGCGAATGGATCGGAAGCAGACATCGACGAGTGCCAGCGAAGAGACCAACACCCATGCTTCGGCGTCTGTACAAACACTCCGGGAAGCTATACTTGCCAATGTCCTCCAGGGACAAGTGGAGACGCGTCTAGGCAGAATAATTGCCGGCCCAAGGACAAGTTCACGGTAGCTCTCAGAGTAGTTACAGGTACCTACCGACACGTTATTACATCACAATCATTGTAGCAGTGGACCACCGTGTTAGCTTGATTGTCGGTAGCTTAGGGGATGATGTATATGGCGGGTTGTTGATCTTTTTCTATAAACCCGTATATAGGTTTTTTTTTTGGATAGATGTGTCACAAAATTATGACGATAGATAGATGTGTCATGTTGCAGGAGTTAGTGCTGGTGTGTTCTTGATTGGCTTCACGTGCTTCTGGCTCTACCTGGGGATTCAGAAGAGGAAGCTCATCAGAGCCAAGAAAAAGTTCTTCGAGCAGAACGGGGGCGTGATCCTGCAGCAACAGATGCGCTCCTACGACAGGGTTGGCGCTGGGCGGCAGGGTTCAAGATATTCTCCACGGAAGAGCTCCAGAAGGCGACCAACGGCTTTGCTGCCGATCGCATTCTAGGCCGCGGTGGGCATGGCATAGTCTACAAGGGCATACTTGAGGACAAGAGAGTGGTGGCCATCAAGAAGTCAAAGATGATGGAGGAGGCCGAGACCAGGGAGTTTGCGAGGGAGATGTTCATCCTCTCCCAGATCAACCACCGGAACGTCGTCAAGCTGCTCGGGTGCTGCCTCGAAGTGGAGGTGCCCATGCTTGTATACGAGTTCGTCTCCAATGGCACTCTCTACCACTACCTCCATGTCGACAAGGATGCCAATGCCGACATCTCCCTCGACACCCGTCTACGCTTAGCGGCAGAGTCCGCGGATGCCCTCGCGTACATGCACTCATCGGCCTCACCACCCATACTCCACGGGGATGTCAAGTCGGCAAACATCCTGCTGGATGACAAACTCGCAGCAAAAGTTTCAGACTTTGGAACATCAAAACTGGCACCAAACGATGAAGCCGCGATCGCAACATTGGTGCAGGGGACGTGGGGTTACCTAGACCCCGAGTACCTTATGACATGTCATTTGAGCGATAAGAGCGATGTTTACAGCTTTGGTGTCGTCCTACTGGAGCTCCTGACTAGAAGGAAGGCGTTGCACTTTGAAGGCCAAGGCCAGGAGGAAGATAGTAGGAGCCTCGTATCATGCTTCGTAACGGCAGTGAAAGCCGGACATATGGAAGAGCTGCTAGACAGCCAGGTGAGAAACGAGATAAGTGCATGTGATATTCTCCAAGAGATTGTGGATCTCGTGATGCAATGCGTCAGCATGAGCGGTGAGGAACGCCCGCAGATGAAGGAGGTCGCCGAGAGGCTGGTGAGGCTGAGGAGATATCAGCATCACCCTTGGACTCAGGATGATGGTAATCCAGAGGAGACACAGGGCCTGCTGCTTGTCTCCAACTTGGAGCAACACAACGGGCATCTCCAATTTGAACACCAACAGCATCAACATGCCTTTAATATTCAAGATGGCACTACATATCCATAGTTTACCTTGTAGATAGGTGTAAAAATAGGTGTAAAAATAGGATTTATACAGGTGGTTTTCTTAAGAAATCCGTCTGTACAATTTACAGACGGATTTCTTAAGAAAACCGACTCTAGAAATCGATTTCTAGTGACGGTTAGGAACTGTTTTATTTTTACAGACGCATGATAAGCAAAACCATCTATATAAACTTTTGAATACCACTGGTGTAGAGCTTTTTTATACTTAGTGTGCTTCACCACTTTTTAGCGAGGTGAGGCACGGATGGGGATGGGATGGGAGATGAGAGATGAGAGGCTTGGGAAATATTTACTATTGACAAACGAATCTCACGAAAAGGGCTACCATTGAAGTTGAGAAAAAAAAATACAACCCTCTGAATAAAGGGAGACCCTGAAATATCAAACAGAAGTCATTATTTGAGGTCTAGTAACTGTTACCCTAGGCTAGGTTAGCTTAGTTTTCATCAATTATTAAAGTACTAGATTTGACCGATTCTCTCTTATATACTGTATATAGCATCTGTCTTTTACATAGACCTACAGATATGACATGGATGTGCATTATTAATAAGCGCACATGGGTCGTCCTGACTGAAGCCATTTCTTCTTATCCCGACTCTGTTTGGTTTGATGTTTTATTTTATTTTTGGTAAAGGCCCCAATATTTGTATAATCAAAGCTTGATAGCACTGTACAACGGAATGAGAATTCATATCCTAACTTCAAAAAATTGTAGTATCCTAGCTACACGAAGGATAAGATAGAGCCAAAACACAAACTAATACAAAAGTGTTCATAAAGGGCAATATAAAATCAAACTAAGTTGAAATCCACATATCCATATTTGTAGACATAGGGGATATGCTCATCAGAGGGTAGTAGACTGAGAGAGAAGTGGCCACGACAAAGACAACAAGGGTCCTCACTCAACTTTCAATAGTGCCTCCCTATGACTCTTTGACTGACCTATGTCATCAAGGGTTTAAAATCTCAAGTCGTGGTAGATATATGTCGTGGGTGGGCTGAAGAAAACATCTACCGGTGTCAAATTTGAAGACTGATTAACTTTGACGATTATCGGAGCTAGCCCAACTTGAACATCAAAAGTTGTTTTATCACTTCCATAGTTCCACGTGTATATGGAGATTCATAATAGAGGAAGCGGACAAAGGGAAGAATTTATGTTCTATGAACCTAGTAAAATCTGGGTACTATATTTTGGTCATGATATGATGATTCTTCAGTAGATATACTAAAAGGATATTTCACGCGTTGCTACAGGGATAGTGAATGAATTTTAGTTGATGGTATGCATGATATGCTGACGTGGGCAAATAAATTGATGTTATGATTAAATAATATGCCTTGTTGGTGCCATAATTTAATTATGTATACGTGCTAGTGGACGCATGTTGTGATTAAATAATATGCCTTGTTGGTGCCATAATTTAATTATGTATACGTGCTAGTGGACGCATGTTGTGATTAAATAATATGCCTTGTTGGTGCCATAATTTAATTATGTATACGTGCTAGTGGATGCATGATACGTCTCAAATTCTTGTTGGTGCAAGTGAATTTTGTTGGGCTCTTTGGTTAACTCGAAATGACGTTGTGTTTGACAAAGTCTTAGTATCGTCTTATTTACAGGCTATCTTCAAAGGAACATTTTGGATCACGTACTGGACCTTACTTCAGAAGGAGGAGGATCGCCTTTTCATGAAGGCGGGTTGTATGTCTATTGAAACAGCCGCGATGGAGGTTTTGCAAGACACGGCTGGCGTTTTACCAACATAATTGCTATTTAGTCTTTTCTTGTTTGAGATTTTAGCTATCTTCATGGTCCAAACCTTCGTGTTTGAGATCCTTGGTTTTAATTTCGCTTGTTTGTAATAATGAACAGCCATATGCATTAGTCGATGCAGAAGCTGGGATATTAATATATTCCTTTTTCTAAAAAAATGACTTGTATGTCGAGATAGAATTATTAGTGGATTTTAGAATGATAAGACATATGAATGAAAAAATATAGAATAAAAATGATTAGTGGCGTTGAATCTTGGTTGACTGCTACAAAGGATCCTAGCCATGCAATGCATGCGCACAAGATGGCGTACCCAATTAAAGCAAAATTGAAACTCCCGTGCCCGGCCGATGGGGACATAGTTTTTTTTTTAAGAATTACACAGTACAACAAAGACACGTACGTATACTCACTCCTATGAATACATGTACGTAAACTCTACCCCTATGAGCACCTCCGAAGAACTGAGCCGGCAGATATCTCGAACTTCACGAAGTCACCACAGACGTCTCGTTGTCGACAAGGACATCGTCTACCACTTAAAGTGTAGTGTCGGAAAATCCTGAAATAAATCCAGGTAATTACAGTGACTTAGTCAACCAGACTAAACACCCTTTGACAGGGACATGGAGTTTTGCTTGCATGCAAGCTGAGTCAACAATCAACACCGTCAAGGCCTAGGCCCACACTTGTCTACTAGTAGTAGGAGTAGGGAGCCCACAGCCCACGCAACAAAGACGTGACGCAAGCGCGCTGGCCGGTTAAACTGCCAGCGAGCCTCGTCCAGATGGGCCAGTCGGACCGGATCCTCCCGCTGACCTCCCCCATTCCTGCTCTCGCGAAAGCAGTCCACTAGCACGCGTGGCCCAGCTCTAGCCCAAGGAAAGCATGCGATCTCTCGGCTTTTTTTTCTTCTTTTCGTTGGTTTCTGTTGATTTCTAAGCCGCATGGTCCACACGTGAGCACTGGCCCAGCAATCCTTCACGCGCGACCAACGGCCCAGCAAACGCGTCAGATTCTCACCTCGGTATGTCGCAGACTCGCAGGTCGTTACGTATGTGAGATATCCTTTTTTCCTTTTTCCTTTTCTTTTCTATATGGTTTTTTATTTTTCTTTTCTTTTTCTTTTATTTACCTTTTTGGTTTCCAGTCCAGTGCTACGTGATCTTTTTTCCTTTTTTGTTTGCCTTTTCTTTTCCCTTATTCTGTTTCTTCTTTTTCGATATTCATTTAAGATTTCAATCTTTTTATTTTTCTAATTAGTTTTTTGCTCATTTCTTTTATTATGTCACATTTTATTCTTCTTTGTTTCTTATTTATTTTATTTGTTTTCTTCTGTTTTACTTTGTTTTTTCTTTTTTTGTTTTGTGCATATTTTTTAATTCTGGTTTTCATTTTTACTTTTGTTTTTACTTTTATTCTGTTATTACTATTTTATTTTGTATCGTTTCTTCTATGTTATTTTAATCTAATTATTAATTCACTAATTTTAATTTTTTTTATTTTATGATATATATTGATGTTCACGTAGTATATCTATGATGTTATATCCTATATTTTTTATGTCCGTGACTATAAATGTGTTGTTCTACGATGCATTTTTTATGTTCATTATACATCAATGTTCTAAGATATATTTCATGATATTTGGTAGTATTTTTTTGTTATTTTAAGTTGACTCTAATTATTTACTTAACTAATATTTTTATTTTGTTTTGCATTTCATGATGTATGTGATGTTCGCATAGTATATATGCATGGTGTTTTATGTTATATTTAGTGATATTCGTGTAGTATTCAAACCATGTTCTATGACGTATTAGTGATGTTCGGTAGTTTTTTTATTTGACTAATTAATTACTAAACTAATTTTATTATTTTTATTTTATATTTTCATGATATTTGTGATGGTCACGTAGTACACACGAGTTCTATGATATATTTAATAATACTTGTGTAGTGCTAAAGCGATGTTCTAAAATATATTTATGATGTGTAGTAGAATTTTTTATTCTTTTTAATTGACTATGTTTAATTACTTCATTATATGATGTTTTTGTAGTATATATATATAATGTTCTATGTTATTTTTCTGCGATGTTCGTGTATTATTAACCTGATGTTCGATGATTATCTTTAAATACAAATTTATCATGTGTGTGATGCTTACGTAATATATATATGTATATATATATATATAATTGTTTTATTATAGATTTTGTGATGTTCACGTAATATACAAGTGATATTCTATAATATATTTTGTAATGTTCGCGTAGTATATTTGTGATGTTCTATAATATAATTTGTGATGTCCATGTAGCATACATATGATGTTCTACGACGAATTTTGTGATGTTCATATTTTCCTATGTTCTATCGTATATTTTTCTTTGATATTTTATTTGTTGGTATATTTTTATATTAATTTACTTTTGTTTATTTTTATTCTTTATATTTGAATATTTTTATTCTTTATATTTGAATATTTTAATTTCCTTTCCCCTATTATATTAGTTGTTGGCGAATGATATTCTTGAACAACCGGTCTCGTGTTCGACTCCATTCATAATGTTATTTTGAGATGTTCACAAAATATTGATGTGATTTTCATAATATTTGTTTATTATCAATGAGATATTCTATATATATTTAAGATTGTTCTAGTAGTATTCATATAATGTTCTACGAGTGCTTTTATTATGTTATTTTTATTGTTGTTTTTATTATATTTTTTCCATTTATTTACATTTAATTATTATTTTCTTTCTATTTCAGTTTTCTTGTGTTTTTTCATTTAAATTCACTTGTTCATTTATTTACACGACTGGTTCTGTAGTTTGGTTCTGCTTTCTTTTTTTTGGTTCACGTATTTCTTTCTCCTTTACTTTTCTATAGTTTTTTCTATTATATTACATTTTTATTTATTCTTTTCCTAATTATTTTTTTCATGGTTTCGTGTTCTTATGTCACCTTTTTAATTGTTGGGTTATCACTAGCTAATTATATACTTTTATTTTAAGGTTTGGGTTAGTTTTTTATTTGCTTTCTTTTCTTCCGTTTGTTTTTTCATTATTTTTTTTGGTATTTTCATTTTTATTATTATTTTCATTAATTTTTTTCCTTTTTATTTTTTTCTTTTGTTTTTTTATTCAATTTCTATTTATTTTCCTTTCTTATATATTTTTATTTTATGATGTTCATGTAGGGTTAGAATATTTGGTAGTATACATGTGAGTATTTTTCTATAATGTATTTGTTTTTATCACCCTAGTTGCGTTTGTCGTGTGCAGGCAAGCTAGATGTTTTTTTATGTGGCGTTGCAGGTCCATCGTTGCGCTACATTAGGAGCAATGTTAGCGCACCACTGCGAATAACGTCAAATTGTGAAACTCTTCAATCCGACCAGCTAGCACCACGATACGCAATAGCAGAGTGGTCGTCGGGTTGATAAACCACAACATCGGGAGCAGTGTTGGCGTACCACTGCTGATAGCGCCAATATACTACACCAAAGTGTTATACTAAAAAAATTAGTATTGTTCAGTAGCCATGTGTCAGTATTATTCAGTATTGTTGGGTGGGTGTAGTATTGACTAATATTGAACATTGTTCTACAATATTTTGTGATGGAGTCGTGAGTACCAATGTGTTGTTCTACAATATATTCGTGATGTTCAGTAATCAGTATATTGTAGAAACTCATTTTCACATACGTGAACAATATAGTCGTGAGTACAAATTTTCTTTCTTTCTTTATTCTTTTCTATTGTTATATGGTGTTTTCTTTGTTTTTTTATTTTTCGTTGCCCGTATTACGTAGTGTTAATTTTTTTTTATATTCCATGCATGTTTTAATCTAGAATAGTATGCCTTTTGAGGTGAAATGTTTTTTTTAGACTTAAATAGTTTGCTATATATAATAATAAAATTATTTCTTAGACAACAACTATTGCTTACATGGTTCAGTGGTAAGACGTTGACGTGTCTTTTGTTCCTCGATGATGATTGTTTCCTGATTTACGTGACTTGTGGTCGAACCAGGTGCCTCGTTTTTTTTGCTGTCATTTTCTTTATTATTTTCTAGACTAGAGAAAGTAGAGCGAGAAAGCACGCCGCTCGACAGAAAAGCGCGCGCTGGTTGTGCTGTGACGCGAACGGGATCGAGGCACGTGGGCTGAAAGAAAATTCGGCCCAATGAAACATTCCAGCCAAGTCGAAACAGTCCAACCAAATCGAAATAGTCCAAACACTACAACCATCGGCCCAGCAACAAAAGAATTCGGCCCAACGAAACGAATTCGGCCTGATGAAAGCCGAGGCCGGAATAATTAAGCGTCTGGTCGGCGGACGGCTTCCGGCCACCCGGGTCGGAAGCTAACCGCTCCCGATGGGCCAGCCCGCGTCAGCAGATCAGAACAGCGCGTCGGCAAGTCATTTTGCTTGCATGACCTATATGTAGAAACGAATGCAAATGGACATTTAAAACTTTCAAATGTTATCGTCAGATATTTATTTATCCAAAAATTAAAAAAATGCATCTAAAATCCATCATTATATATGAACAAAATGTATCTGCAAACTCTGCGGCCACCAAGTGAACCCAAATAGTGAATTTCATTTGCTTTCGACCCTGTTTGGAGAGGCTCTGTTTAATCCTAAATCGGGGCTCCTACTTTCTGTTTTCTCTGGTTGTCTATGTATTTTACCGATTTGATCAAATATAGATAGATTCAAAGAATGGTGTCAAAAGTTCATCAAATGACAATTATCCAAATACATGAATTCAAATTTTGAATATAAATTCAGAGTTGAACAACATTGTTCACCATATCATATAGTTTATCGCTATATTAAGTTCACAAACACAAATGCAATGTTTGGCAAATGGGATAGGGAAATAATATCCCATCCTTTATTTAATCCTAGTCATTCATTCTCACACCTCATTCAATCCTAGCCATTCATCCATTTCTCTTTCCCAATCCTTTCTCTCATAACCCGTTTGCCAAACATCACCAAAACGTATCAATGCATCAACTCCCACCGAGGATTGAGGCATTTGACTGAAGCCATTGGCGAGGGTGGCGGTGGCAATGGCAACAGAGCACATGAATCGTTTGCTGTGGATGGTACATATACACACGTAGAGAATAACAGACAAATCTGAAAAATAAGGTAGAGGCATCCAAATCCCCAGAGAATGTAGCTGTTATACTCCGTACACACTATTTTTTCATAAAAAATCACAGCAAAAACAGTGAATTAAAAAAAGAATTCAATGAGGTCGTCTTCTCTCTAGTAGTTCAGTGTATCCACCAATACCTTGATATCCCTAGTTTGGGCTGCATCGTACCTAGGCCCATTGTGCCATTTCAGTAGACCAGGCCGGTATATGCTAGAATTTTTTACCTTATAATTTTTTTTTGCAAAAATAAGCGTTCTAATAAAGAAATATAAATTTACAAAAGTATACTACTATCACGGATCAAAGTGGAAGGATTTAAATTCCACAGATTCAATTGCCGGAATTTCCTTTACAGCCAATTTGGTGGAATTTTGTTTTGCTAAGCAGCCCTTCTTTAAAAATATGATACCTTTTATGTCGATAGACATGAAATTTTATATCAAAATTATAAACCTCAATAAAGTACAGCTCTGTAATTCATGAATTTTTTGTTTGAAACTGTTTCTAACTTTGCAAAAAAATCCCACCAAAAACAGCGAACCATAAAAGATCCAATGAGTCCGTCTTCTCTCCGGAACGGTCCACAAACACTTTGACATCCCCAGTTTGAGCTGCATCATGCCTGGGCCCAGTGTGCCATTTCAGCCGATCAGGCCCAGGTATATGCCAGATTTCTTTTTACTTTTTTTTTTTGTATTTTTATTAAATCCGTCTTGCAAAAGTAAGTGTTCCAGTAAAGAAAAAAAATTACAAAAGTATACTACTATCACGGATCAAAGTAGCCGGATTTGAATTCCACAGATTCAACTGCCAAAAATTCCTTAACAGCCAATTGTTGGTCGAATTTTCTTTTGCTAAGAAGCCCTTCTTTAAAAGTATCGTACTGCACTTTGAGAAGTCAAATATTTAGATTTGACTATATTTTTAAAACATATTATTAACATTTGCATATCCTTAAATAAGTTTACTACAAAAATATATAATGTAATTCATCTATTGATATTTGTTTAGATCATAAATATTAATACTTGTTTGTACTTAAAATTTGTTGACACCTCGAAGTACGAGATGTGTACTTATTTTAGGATGGAGGGAGTATATCGATAGATATGGAATTTATATAAAATATTGTAGACCTCAATAAAGTACAACTATGTGATTCAAGAAATTTTTGTTTGAAATTGTTTCTGACTTTGTAAAAAAAAATCCCAACAAAAGCAATGCATTTAAAAACTCGGTAGCGTAACAAAACTAGTATTATCTACATAATGACAGTTATAACTTTGTAGGTCACAACATTTTGAGGTAAAGCCATCCAGGTGTATAAGTAGTCAATGCAAATAAAGCCTTATAATGTGTATTAATTATTTCGGCATGAAAATGACTTGAAAAGAGAAAAGGCCATGATCTACAAAACTGTGAATCCTTTTGAGCTCTGTACTTTTCATATTAATTCCATCTTCATCTGAGATCATACGTAAATATAACAACTTCTTTTGAAGATAAGTTAAGTTAAAAAAAAGGGATTTTTTTTTTGTTTAATTGGCAGTAAAGGGAAATCCCGCCACTTCAACTAGCAACAGTAGCATATACTTTAGTATATACTTCAGCAGATTCCTGATCGGGACAATTAGTGTTTGCAAGAAAAACAAGTTTCAAATGTAAAAAAAAAAGAAAAAGTTAGGACTTTGCCATTTAACAGGCGTATGAAATATCTTTGTCAAACAACCCAAGACAATCCTGGGATTACTAGTGCATGTCTTCATCTTTGTTGGATCATCCCCCTCAAGGGAGGAGCCAGGGGACTTAGAATTAGGGGAGGCAAAGTCTATGTAAATGGAGATAATATTCATGTATTTAAGCACCTAACATGCATGGAATTAGCAGGCTCTGCCCCTGGTCCTCCTCCTTGGGTCAGTTGAGGCCAGCTGCCTTGAGATTAACTGGATTGATGGGTTGTGGCATGGAAACAAGAAAACACAACCCAAATTTTTACGATTTAGCCCTTTAAAAAAAATCGTGTTTGGACCCCTAGCAGAACTAATCTCGGTTTTGGACCCTAGGGGTCGACGCCATGCCTCACGGCGCTGAGGTAACGTATGTTGACGTCATACCTAACGACGCCAAGCAACTGTGAAGAATCATGACCCTAATGGTTTCGGTGATTAACGACAATTGAGGATTATTATGGCTAACGTGTGTTTTGCAGAGACTATGCGTAGCTTAGCCATAGTGATCAATGAGAATGGGCATCAGCAGTTATCACTAGTCCCCAAGATGGATATCGTTTTTGGATTTCAAAGACGACATGATGAAGACCCTAGAATGACAGGTCTAGGTGTCATAAGGAGATGAAGGGCACTTATAATTAGATAGGGCTTTATTTGATCTTTGACCGTACTATCAAGGGGGTCTTGGTGAGTAGCTTGACTTAGGAGAGCTTCATGACTTAGGTGTGGTGCACACTTGACTACCTTAGCTCTAAGCAAGCCAATGGTGACCGCAAGATAGCCTAGAACAACTTCCATATTCATCGCGACGAAAACCGAAGTTGAGAGAGGCCCTGTCTGGGCGTCGGACGCTAAGGCCAAAGGTGCCGGACACTATCCGACGCGCCAGACGCTGGCGCCGGACGATGACGTCAGCACGCTTGAGCGTCCGTCGAGCTATGCAGAGAGCTCCAAAAACGTCCATTTTGCGACGGACCCGTCTATTGCAAGGGCGTCGGACGCTAGCGAGTGTCCGGGAATATTTTCCCAGAAACCCAAGAGCAGCCAGTTGGCGCCGTCCGTCGCCAAAGCCACGGAGCATCCGTCGTCTGCTGACGTGAACAGGAACTAGCCGTTGGGGCTTGCGACGGAGCGTCCGTCGCCTAGTGACGGAGCATCCATCGCCAACTTAAAATGTTTGTTTCTCAGAGTAGAGCCGCTCGTTTAAGGGGCGTCGGACGCTTGCTAGCGTCCGTCGCAGAGGTGTCAGACGCGTCTGGCGCATCCAGGAGCTCTCTGTTCCTCTCTGTTCAAGCGACAGACGCTTCACAGCGTCCGTCGCATTGGCGCCGGAAGCGCCCGTCGCCAATTGGAGCTCTCTGGACCCTTACTGCATAAGCGTCGGACGTTGTGACCTAGCGTTTGTCGTGAACTTGCAGAGCGCATATGTTTTCAAAAACCGCTCTCCTTCCTCGGTCTTCCTTCGATCGACCCATACGCCCACGCCGCTCTTTCCGCAGCCGCTGCTCGCCTCTGTCCCAGTTTGCGCCGCGCCACCTCTCTCCACCGCCCAGCGCCGTGCCGCCCCTCGCCGTCGCCAGTCACAAGGACTCGTCGTCCTTCGTGATTCTCCACTCCAGCTGCCGCTCCCTCTGCCTCTTCACTCGAGTGTTTCAGCCGAGTTGGAGGCCTCCTGCGGGGAGAGTTCCCTTGGGCCGTGCTTCTCCAGTTCTTCTGCTTTGGCTGCCAAGGTGATCTCTCTTTTCTAGATGATCTTTGGTCTTTCAATTCCAAGCAAGGCTCTAGTTGATCACCCAATCCATCAAAGTCTCACTTAACCCTAAATTGCTATCTCTCTCTTTTAGGCTTCGGGTTAGTTGATTGGTCGATCGAGGAATTCTCACCCTTTCTATTTTGGTCACTTGGTCAGAGGTATGGCAAAGCAAATTCGATCTATCACTTATCTCATTCATGCTTGTCCATTAGTTAATCTCACCTCTAGATAAATGCCTATATAGTTATATATCCCTATCTATCTATCGTGCAGTTTGGGTAGTGGTAGTGAACTCGGGGCAAAGCCCGCGAGTACGGAATGAGGCAAAGCCTCGAGAGGACAGTCCAGGGCCGTCGTGCCATTCTTGCAGAGGATTGGGCAGTGGTTTGTTGATCTAGACAGTGGATTGTCAGTGAGCAGTGGTTCTCTATTGTTTTGATCAGTTGATCTTTGTCAGTTGTGCTTGTTTTCTTCTCGTGCCCCGCAATGGCACGCACGAAGAACGCCAGCCCCGTCCCCGGTAGCGGTGGTGACCCTCCACCTCCACCGCGTCCACCCACCGACCGGGTAAAGGGCAAGTCGAAGCTTATTGTACGGAAGAGGAAGCGACCACTGATGGATCCAGACTCAGTGGCAGTAGCAGAGGCAGCGGAGATCACCGAGCAGGGAAGACGTCGTGCCAGCTTGAGTATAGGTTCACCTACTCGCCGTGGAGCGCGTCGTGAGTCCCCTCTCGGCCAGAGGCACAGATAGCGCCAAAGACAGAGTCTGAGCCCCCAGAGGCTCCAGAGTCAGAGGAGACACAACAGGCAGAGGCCGCGGGCCACTCGTCGGTGCAGGAGCTTATGGCTCGTCGAGTCACACGCTCTTGTGGATCGGGACCTCCTCCTAGGCCCGATGGTCCGAGGCGCAACGACAGACCACCACCTCGACCTCGTCAGCCTGATCCAATACGATACCAGGTTCGAGCTCTAACAACGAAGCAAATCCAGGATATGAGATTCGCTGACTTCCAGACATGGTTTCCACCTCAGCATGACACTCGTGCCAGTCCAGAGTTCTACACGACTGTGCACGAGGACTTCTACAGGGGTTACCTTGAGACCCGTACACCTCTTAGAGCTCACCGAGTGTGCCCTCTTCCGACTATTATTGAAGTCGGAGGTCCTGAGATAGCCCAACACTTAGAGTACCTTCAGGGGCTGACCGGTTTGATTGGCAGAGTTGACACCTATCAGGAGGACTGGGTCCGACACTTTTACGCTTCCTTGTGGGTCTCTCCCGACCACAACTTTCTGCACTTTGCTTTTAGAGGTCGAGACCACAGGATCTACGCCACCCGTTTCCGTGAGATCTTCCACCTAGAGGCTTCAGAGACACGGATTCACGCTTTGTGCTACGGTGACCAGGAGGCACCACGTCGTCCTCACGAGGGAGAGGTGTCGTCAGCGGAGTTTGTTCGTCCTTGCTTCAGAGAGCCGTTCGGAGAGGGGTCCAGTCGAGGCATGCGTGACCTCACGCCGACTGCCCGGATCCTGAACGAGGTGATCAGGCGTACCATACTCCCCAGAGTTGGAGCTCGCAAGACACTCACCACTGCAGTTATGGCTTTTAGCTCATATAGTACGGATGGAGAAGTTTGATATCTGGGACTTGTTGGTCAGTGAGATGGAGGATATCATTGCTTCTGGCTTTCGAGGACATTGGCAGCTGCAGTATGCTCACTGGATCTCGTACATGATGATTGCTCATGGTGATTCTATTGCCTTGCTTACCACACTCACTCGCTCAGACACCGTATTCCCTTAATACAACATGAGCCAGCTGGTCAGTCACAATGGTCGGGGTTGTCTGAGACGTCAGGGTCCCCACACTCGTCAGACAGGTATTCCACCTGAGTCAGAGGAGCAGCAGGACGCCATAGTTCAGGGTCTTGCTGAGTCAGAGCTTGCAGACTTATATGCTCAGATTGATGCTGCTGCAGATGATACATATCCAGATGATCTCCCCTCTAACAGCTCGGATGAGGACTACAGGACGATCCCTAAGTACGTGCCTAGGTCCCACGACCACGAGGCCGGTGGGTCTAGCTCAGCTCCTCCACCTGCTGCAGACTCTTCATAGGCTACGTTGTTATCCATTCTCACTCAGTTGCAGCAGAGTCAGCAGCGTCAGACCGATGAGCTCCTTCGTCAGGCCGAGGAGCAGCGACGATAGTCAGAGGAGCAGAGGAGACAGGATGAGGAGGTGAGGAGACTAGCAGCACAGCAGCTCGCATCTCAGGCAGAGTCACAGGCTATGTAGGACGAGTTCCAGCGCTAGTTTCTTAGTTACCAGATGCAGCAGGCCAAGATACAGAAGACACAGACACTGCTTCTTGAGCGTCTCCTCAGCTCGAGCTTCGGGCCGTCTTACACTCCTCAGCTCCAGTTGCCCGGGGTCTCTCAGCAGCAGTTCACCTCCCAGCAGCAGCCGACTCCAGTAGTGGTGCCGACTCCTACCTTACAGCCCAGTGGGCTTTAAAGTCAGGCCCTGGCTTCTCCAGTGTGCCAGACACCGATGACTCAGGTGTCATCGTGGTTAGCTTCCCCCAGTGACTTTCAGACCGGATTCACTCCTACCCGGGGGGCTACCATAGCAGAGGCCACTCGAGACCTCACGGCTTCCTATAAAGAGATCACTGGTGAGGATTCTCCAATGGCAGCAGCTCAGCGTGACACTCAGCCACCTGAGGGTGATCTTGCAGCGATGGGCACCCACCTCTCGTCAGTAGCCTCGTCGGAGATCGCTCTACTCAGATAGTGACTACTCCTCCGCTTGCTGCTGTTACTACAGATGCTACATCCGCTGCAGCAGAGGGAGAGCTAGTAGCACCGACATAGTCAGATGGCCTACCAGCTGAGTAAGTGGCCGCAGTTTCTCTAGTAGAGCTTGCCGTGACACCCTCTCCTCCGCCTCGAGTCTACGCTCGTCGAGTCACAATGCCCGCATCCACAGAGGCAGGACCGTCAGAGGCCCCAGCTGAGCCTTAGGGGGAGCCAGTAGTGTCAGCAGTTTTTTCAGAGTCTGCAGAGCCGGTCACTGAGTCAGAGTCAGCTCAGCCTTCCCAGACTGCTACACATACAGCGCTAGCTTCAGAGGGTCAGGCAGCAGATGGTGACAGTGACTCGAGTCCCGACTACTCCCAGTTCGACCTCCGCACTTGTCAGCCAGATGCTTCAGCTCCAGATGCTTAGGGCTTTTTGGTGCTTGGCGCCAAAGGGGGAGAGAGGGTAGTCGAGTAGTATCAGAGATAGGGGGAGGGATTTGATCTTACTTGTGTGATTTATTTTCCCCCGTACTCATGCATCATGTCTACTTTATTGCACTTGTGTATATGTGTGATGGTTGATGTTTGTGAGATACTTGTGTGTGACATACTCTCATGCTTATCACTAATACATGTTGTGAGTTGTCACTTGTTCATGATATGTCTCTTTGATCAATGGTAATTGAGCTTCCGTGACTTACTCCGATATATACTTGAGAATATCATGAGGTACTCCAATTCTATTTCATATACTTGAGTACCATGTTTGTGGCTTGGCTTGGATGAGCAAGTATTGTTCAATCCTAGCTCAACCAACTAAGTCACTTGAAATCCTAACCTTTCAAATCTTATATCTTATACTCGAGGATTATTGTCGTCAATCACCAAAAAGGGGGAGATTCAAGAATCATGGCCCTAATGGTTTCAGTGATTAACGACAATTGAGGATTATTATGGCTAACATGTGTTTTGCAGAGGCTATGCGTAGCTTAGCCATAGTGATCAATGAGAATGGGCATCAACGGTTATCACTAGTCCCCAAGATGGATATCGTTTTCGGATTTCAAAGACGACATGATGAAGACCCTAGAATGACAGGTCTAGGTGCCAAAAGGAGATGAAGATCACTTAGAATTAGATAGGGCTTTATTTGATCTTTGACCGTAGTATCAAGGGGGGTCTTGGTGAGTAGCTTGACTTAAGAGAGCTTCATGACTTAGGTGTGGTGCACACTTGACTACCTTAGCTCTAAGCAAGTCAATGGTGATCGCAAGATAGCCTAGAACAACTTCCATATTCATCGCGACGAAAACCGAAGTTGAGAGAGGCCCTGTCTGGGCGTCGGACGCTAAGGCCAGAGACGCCGGATGCTGTCCGATGCGCCAGACGTTGGCGCCGGACGATGACGTCAGCACGCTTGAGCGTCCGTCGAGCTATGCAGAGAGCTCCAGAAACGTCCATTTTGCGACGGACACGTCTGTCGCAAGGGTGTCGGACGCTAGCGAGCGTCCGAGAATATTTTCCCAGAAACCCGAGAGCAGCCAGTTGGCATCGGACGCTGCAGGGCAGCGTCCATCGCCAAGCGATGGAGCATCCGTCGCCTGTTGACGTGAACAGAAACTAGCCGTTGGGGCTTGCGACTGAGCGTCCGTCGCCTAGCGACGGAGCGTCCCTCGCCAACTTAAAATGCTTGTTTCTCAGCACGAGAGCTGAGTGTGTGGGGGAGTATTTAAACTCCACCCCTTGTCTTCCCACCTCGCCTTTGCTCATTTCATTTGCTGGTTGCTGTGAGAAGGTTGGGAAGAGAGCAAGAGCCCTAGAGAGAGAGAGAGAGTGATTTGCGAATCCATCCTTCCATCCTCTTCTCTATTTCATCCAAGAGATCAAGTGTGCATCCACTCTAGTTGTGAGGCTTGATTGAGTCAAGTGAAGATCAAGGCTTGTTACTCTTGGTGATCGACATCACCTAGACCGTTCGGTGGTGCTCGGAGGAAGTTGATCGCCGGAAGGATTGTCGACGGCCCTTCTCCATCGACTTGTGATCGGTTATGGGCGGTTCACCGAGCCGGAGTGGCGAAGAACCAGCCCGTAGAGAGCACTCATCCCTTGCGTGGGATTGAGGGCGAGCAATACCTTGCGAGGTGCTCCAACGAGGACTATGGGGGAGTGTCGACTCCTCGATACCTTAGCAAAACGTCGTCGTGTCAAGAATTTCTATCCCTAGCTCTTTCATACCGCATTACTTTCCGCACTTGTTCTTTCTTTCATACTAGACTTGTGTAGGATGCCTTTACATTCTTTGACCTGCTACCGCTTTCATAGTCTAAGGCACACGTATCATTAGGCATGGGGTGATTGGCACTTGCTAAGATTTCATATTTGCTTTAGAAATTTGAAATAAGCCCAATTCACCCCCCGTCTTGGGCATCTTGATCCTTTCAAACTGGACCTGATGTTGCGCTAGAGCTGATGCAGCAGGAGGCTCAGCGTCGTAGATCATGGCGTCGAGCTCAGGGCCGGTCCTGAGTTTTCTGGGACCTAGAACAAATCTAAATTTTTGGACCTTTTATATGAATAGTATAATACCATCGATACTACCCATTAATAGTATATACACACTCAATAACAAAATTAACACAAAAGAAATATTCATATGAAATAATTTGTATACATATTACATTACCTCAAAAATTTCTTCTAACATTCCTTGATGTGATGCCATTGATGATGGTTTCAATATCAATCTCATCTAATAATTGCTTTTCAATGCATAATGTTGCCAATCCATTTAAGCTCTCTTGCGACATTCTAGATCTCAAATAGTTTTTCAACAATTTTAACTTTGAGAAACTTCTTTTAATTGATGTCACAATTACTGGCATAGTAAATAAGATGTGATAAGCAATAGAACTAATAGGATAACAATCAACTTCGGCAATAAACTAAAAGATCTCCATACTTGTATTACTCTTAAGAAATTTATAAAGAGTCTCTCTATGTGATTCTATCAAATCATCTATCCGTTTTTCTTCTTTCTTTTATGGTTGCAAGAAGGATACTTTCTCGACGATATGACACTATTAAAATTTGGAGAAACAAAAAAATTTGAAAGTAGGGATCATCTCAACTATTAGTAATTAAATATTGAATTCCTACCTTGATCCATCAAAGCGAAACACAGAGTCAACCGATCGGAACAGGAGAGAGAGAGGCCCTTGCTGTCGGCTTGCTGCCGCCTGGCGCTGCGGCAGTGCGGCCTCCCTGCTCTGCCTCCTGCTCCTCTCCTGGGTGAACGCACGCCGCCAGGCCCTAACCCCTCTCACGCCTTGCCGCACGGATACTAAGGAAATATTGAGCTGATCACGGGATGACGTTTGACGAACTTGCGTCGCTGAGTGTTTGTGTATTGTATTCCATCCGTATTTCATATTCCTACTACTAATTTATTCATACCTTGGGCAGGGGCGGATCTACCAGGGGGGCTGGGTGGGCTACAGTTGGTGTATTAAAGAAAATCTAGAGGATTAAGGGGGAAAAAGGAGAAAAAAAGAGAGATAAAAGAGATCAGCCTCTCCTTCAATCTTGTTATGAGAGGTTGATGGAGAAGAAAAGGAGAAAAAAGAAGAAAAAATTGGGAGATTAGAGGAAGAAGAAGATCGACCAGTCCCTCCTATAATCTTGTCCTGGATCCGCCACTGACCTTGGGGGCCCATAAAAATGTTGGACCTGGGACGCTTGTCCCTCCCACCCCCCTCAGGGCTGTCCCTCCCGCCCCACTCAGGGCCAGGCCTGGCCGAGCTCGGTGCCATAGATCAGGGCACCGACCTCGATGCCACATATCACGGCGCCGAGTTATTAGTCTATATATCTGGGCCTTAGAAATACAACAACGCTGGAGGTTAAGCCGGAGGTCCTGTGTGTACAGATAATATTCATGTATTTAAGCACCTAACATGCATGGAATTAGCAGGCTCTGCCCCCTGGTCCTCCTTGGGTCAGTTGAGGCCAGCTGCCTGAGATTAACTGAATTGATGTGTTGTGGCATGGAAACAAGAAGATACTAGAGATTCACTGAATTGATGGGCCAAGCAACAAAATGAGTGGCACAGGTCGAGCGGAAGAGCAAGAATCACATGACTTAACCAGAAGAATGTGCAAGACAAACAACAAACTTCTGAATATCACTATCATTTACTTGTTCAAATTTGAAATCAGAAACGCTAAAAATAATTTGATAATTAAGGAGAATATATAACGAAAAAGCTTTGCTCCGATCCTCTTAGTGCCCAGCCAACCAAGGTTGCGCCGGAGCTACGACAGCCGAGGAGGGTAGAGCGGCGGCGCCGGCCGGCCGGTCAGTGTCCTTCTCCCTCCTGGCTCCAATTCATACATAGTTTGCCGCGTCATGTGTTTGTCGTGCTGCCGCCAGTCGCCCAACAATAAATAACGCAAAGGCCACGTACGTACGTACAGCGTGCGCAGTGCAGTGCAACGATGTAGAGAAAGGTTGCGAGCTCCTTGCTCAAATGCACCCTGGTTCTGTTTGTACACACACGCGTACCCGTGCCGTGCAACCTACTTCTGCATCAACCGCCGTGGCCCACGACCTGCTCACATGTATACTCAGCTCTCCATTCTGATAACTAAAGTGTTTTAGATAAGACTGGATCAAATATTCGGAATATAACTCGACGCACTGCCACCACACACCACCCACCTCGCCCGTAAGGTGCCCTCGTCCTGATCTGGTCCGGCTACTTCCTACTCTGCCGAAACCAAAACTACCACCATCTCGACGTCCTGACCGCATGACCGGCCTGCATCCCCCAAGCTCATTCTAAGCCCACCACAGTCGGAAAAGAAGAGAGGGAGAGAAAGAGAAGAGAAGATAAATAATCGAGCGTTGGATTGCTCTAAAACACTCCAGTGTTGTATAGTATTTCTGTAAATTTAGGCTCTATATGTTACACCAAGGACAAGGAACCTTTCATTGCTCAAAAATGGATATGTTGCACGACGGACAAGGAATAAATGCAAGCATGCTCAAGCTAAAACGGAGAGAATAATAATCACCAAACCAATGCTGTCATCCCCATCAGGTAATCCACATACATAAAAACGCAGCACCCTAAATATTCTTCGTGTATAGGTACTTCAAGTTGTTTCTTGATTTCTACAAGGTCGATGAAAAACACTTAACATGAATCTTGGTCTATCCTTCCTTAGTGGAAGCTGGTCGGTGCTGACAGCTTACTATCTTTCACATTGGCGTCCTCCACTGAAGAAACCGAGTAGTCCTCGTCCTTGACGGCCAGGAACACCAGCAGCACAAGCAAGGGGTAGCTGATGGTCATGAGCCCCCAGTTCACAACCAGCTGTGACATCAGGGGCGTGTGGCGCCTGTCCACCTGCCATGCCACGGCAGCTCCAGCACTCTGCACCCCCTTGTAGAACCCAACGTACCTGCATCCATCAGAGTTGGAAGAGGGATTCAGACAAAGTGGTTTGTTTATTTATTAATCCACGGAGCATGAACCTGTCTGTATTTGTCTCTTCTCTCTTTCACCTTTTCACACAGCCTGGCAGCAGGATACTAATTTATTGTCCCAAATTAAATTTTATCGAAAGAGAGAGAGAAAAAAGAGAAAAAAAAAGGCATATTGGATAAGAATCTTTTGCGGGAAAACTGGATAAGAATCTCTATCCCCAAATCCTCTCGAGATTGCTTTTGAACGTCTTTGGCTATCGGAGATGACCTACTAGTATCTTGCTTTAAGATGAACTTAAGCTGGGAAAAGGATGAAATTTTGGCATCTTAAAGATGAACTTTGTTTCATCAGCATCTTAAAGAACTTAAGCTGTCAAACATGAACTCTGTTTTAGCATCTTAAAGATGAACTTAAGCTGTTTCAGCATCTAAAAGATGAAATTTGGTATCTAAAGAATATTGCAAGCTGGCCACTCATGTATAGCGTATCTTCTGTGATTCTCAATTCTCCAATGTTCCACGTCTTCAGTTAGATTCTTTGTATGACAACGACACACAACCTAATTCGAGTGTTGACGATTAAGATGGCAGCATGGCTTCAAATGGTCAGTATTTAATGGAATCTCCCAATTCAGATCTACTGAAGTTGACTAACAAGGAATTGGGAGGAGTGCCCTACTGTATCGGATCCCTTCGGAATTAACTATTTGATCACTTCACTCTCTTGAGGATTTGGGAGGAAGAAAATGAATTTATTACCTGCTAAGGATTTGGGAGTCATTGGCGAGTGCGCCGATGATCCAGTAGATGAGGCTCTGGAACATGGCATCCAGCAGTCCGTAGCTGAAGTAGAGCAGGAAGGGGCCGGCATAGCGGTGTCCGTTCTTGAAATCGATGGGATCAGACACGGGCACAGCTCTATACGTGAGCTGGTTCGCCAGACCGCCTCCCCAGATGGCCGTTCCGACGACGGCGACAACGACGACCCCGAACAGGCCTCTCTTCCGGCGGCTAGCGAAGCCAAAATCAAGGAAGTAACCGATACCAGCGGAGCCAATCATCTGCGCGCCCCAGTAGAAGACGTTGTTGAGTCCCTTGGTACGGAGCGTGAAGAGTCCACCATTAACGTTGTTGAACTGGTAGGTGTAGAAGAAGTTGCTAGCCCAAGCGGCCGGGAGCACGAGCAGCATCTTCCAGTTAGCGAAGAGCTTGAGGATCTCGACGCCCTCGGTGGCCGGGGAGGAGAAAGTGACCCTAGTAGCCTTGGTACCATCGTCACGGACGATCCTAGCAGGCGGCAGCACGAACACGGTGAGTCCGGCGCCGACGAGCATGAACGCCATGAATGCGATGTAGGTGCTGTCGCTGACGCTCTGTTGCTTGCTACCACGGTTGTAGTTCAAGGAGAAAGGGAGGAGACCACCGAGGACGCCACCGAGGTTAAAGAGACACCAGAAGAGGGAGATGTAGGTGCCTCGACGGTTAGGCGGTGGGTACGACGTCATCACGGCGCCCTGTGCCGCCCAGAGGAACCCAGCGCCGGCGCCGAGTAACGCGCCCGCCGTGACGGGGAACACCTGTGAGTTTTTGTGGTGGTTGTAGTAGAGGAAGGAGCCGGCGTAGAGCGGGTAGGTGAGGGCCCCCAGCATCAGCGTCAAACGTGGGCCAAGGAGGTTGTGCGCCGCGCCGCCGAGGACGCCGAACACGGCGAAGCAGGCGTACAGCGCCGTGTTGGCGTTGTCGGCGGTGGTTGGGTCGACCTGCCCCCCGCGCCCAGGCCTGATAGCGCGTTGAACATGCCCGGGCAGCAGAAGCAGATGAAGCCTAGCAGGGATACCTGCGCCAGCGGCGAGTTGTATCGCAGGAGGCCGCGTTTCGCCGGCACCGCCTCCAACGACGGACCCTCCGCTGCCTCCGTCGTGGCCATCTCTTGCGAATTGGCTAATTTGATTGGATTGATCTCTTCTTTGTCTGTCTCGTGGAGGTGGGGGAAAATGGATGTCAGCCGCGCGCCGGTCACCGGATGGAATCAGTGACGGAGACCACGGCGAGGACGGAGGGTGGCATATATATATAGGAGATAGATCCAGGATGAATCCTGATGATTTGTTACCCTTAGTTTTCTCGTCGCGTCGCGTCGCCATTTGGATTTTAGGGGACGGAGATGAACAAGCTACATTGTGACATTTGGAGGGACGATGCACAGCCGTCACTGCGAGTAAAAAATAATCTTGGCCCGGTTCGCTTGGTTTACCAAAATAGTGTTTTTTTTCTCACAATAAAATAGTAAAAAAAATAGAATTAGTCAGCTTATCGGCCACCGAAACGATCACCTGAGAAGAGCGCTTGTTATTATTGCATTGGAATTTGGCAACATTTGTCATATCATAAATTAAAGGGAATGTCAGAAAACTAATCCTATAAGCTGAAAATTTGCAAAAGTATGGAACATATCAGTTAAATTTTATTCTTACTGACATATTTTATTTCCTATTTCTGCAATTTGTTTTTCATGTATGATATTACATACTACTGTTCAAAAAGTTGGGAGGATATATAATCTAGTGGACATTTGTAAAATAGTTCCCTGAACATGTTTTCCATGGCCAAAAATACTAAATTTGATTCAGAATTTGTGAAGACAAGTGAGCTGAATAAACTACTCAGCCTAGCTTTATCCCCACATGTGCATCGAGATTCACTGGCATGGATCTGTCTTGACGCTGGCAAGCCACCTAGGAAATAATCCATGTATTAATTCCCAGCTGATTACCTCAATGACACAGCACTCAGATTCTTCAGTTGGGAATTTTGGACACGATGGCTACTGCATCTTTGTCCGTCCTAGTAAATCACATTCGCTAAAGTCTGTTTATACAAGACAAGAGCCAGCTAGCTAGAGTGATTTTATTATGCAATGCAATGCAAGCTGTGGTTGCTTTGACAACATGTATGATGTGTGGCCCTACCTCGAGTCCGAAATTGATGTTGTGTCAGTTACTCAGGGTATGTTTGGATCCCTTGGCAAATGGCAAATGACAAATAGAAAATAAAGTTGGCAAATTTTTTGTCAATTTCTAGTGTTTGGATCCCTTAGCAAATGACAAATGACACATACAAAGACAATTCTATCCCTAATAATTGCATTCTCATTTACATGTCATGCATATGAGGGAGGGGTATGAGTGGGAGGATTTTTTATTTGCCACTCAAAAGTGACAAATGACAAATGACAATTTTTTGCTCTTTTGTCATTTTTTTGCCTTGTATGTTTGGATCCATTTACCAAAAAAACAACAATTATTTTGCTCTTTTGCCAATTTGTCAATTTGTCAAGGAGATCCAAACACCCCCTCAGCTCACGTATATATATCTATGGTGATAGGATTACGAATCCTACCACGGATGTCACGCAGGCTGTATGGGTGAGAGGGAGGAGGAGCGGGTCGGTGTGCTCGCGGCCGGCGGCTGGGCGCCGTCGCGAGAAGGGCGAGGGCGAGGTGCAGGCGGCGGCTAGGGCACAGGAACTCCCGGCTCCCTAAGGAAGCCGGAACAATTAGATAATTGTTCTGCTTAATTGATATCGATATTGTTTACAGGTATTTATACCTCCCTCAAATAAAATAGCAAATACTGATAACTAGTCTAAATATTCTATAATATGGTCAATACTCTCGATATGGGCCTTTAGCCCTTCTCGGCCGATGGTGGCTATCAACCACTCTTGGGTTGGCGCCTCTGGTACTGAATACCAGTCATAACATCTCTTCCCTCCTCGGCGAACAGCTCGTCCTCGAGCTGAACTTCTGGAAACTGTTTCTTGAAATCTTCGAGGGGCTCCCAGGTTGCTTCATCCTCTGGAAGACCTTGCCACTGCACCAAAATGCGCCATTCGCCGCGGCGCAGCTGAGCCCGGAGCACGCGCGCGGGACTGGGCAGGAGCCGGCCATCCTGGACCGGCGGTAGGGGAGCAAGCGCGCCCGGCGGAGGGCCCTCGTATGCCTTGAGCTGACTGACGTGGAACACGTTGTGAAGACGCGCGCCGGCCGGAAGCTGAAGACGATAGGCCACGGTGCCGATGCGTTTCAGTACTTGATAAGGTCCTGCGTAGCGAGGCCGGAGCTTGCCCTTGGGGTGGGGAACGAGGGTCTGCACAGGACGGTGAAGGAGCCGCAGGAGCACCCAATCCCCCACCTCGAAGGAGACGTTGCGGTGATGGTTGTCGTAGTACCGCTTGGCATATTGTTGCGCTTGCAGCAAGCGTTCCCGGACCACGTCCAGGAAGGCGTCGCGGTCGCGGAGGAGGGAGTCGGCCGCCTCGGCCCACGCCGCCCCAGGCTGGAGCAGAAGGAGGGGCGGTGGAGGCCAACCGTAGACCACCTCGAACGGCGTCGCTCGCAGCGCCGTCTGGAAGGACGAGTTGTAGCAGTACTCGGCCCAGGCCAGCCAATCGACCCAGGCGCGAGGTCTGTCACTGGTGACGCACCGCAAGTACATCACGATGATCCGGTTGACCACCTCGGACTGGCCATCGGTCTGAGGGTGGAAGGCCGTGCTCAAGCGCTGCTTCACACCTGCAAGCTTAAAAAGGTCACGCCACAGATTACTGGTGAAGACGGGGTCGCGGTCGCTGACGATGGAGGCGGAGAAGCCGTGGAGGCGCACGATGCCGTCGAAGAAGGCCCGTGCCACGGACGCCGCCGTGTATGGGTGACTGAGGGCGATGAAGTGCGCATACTTAGAAAATCGGTCAACCACCGTGAGAATGACCGATTTGCCGTGCACCTTGGGGAGGCCGTCGACAAAGTCCATCGAGATGTCCGCCCACACCTGCGAGGGAACATCGAGCGGTTGCAGCAGTCCCGCTAGGTGTGTGGTCGGCGTCTTGTTCCTCTGGCACGTGTCGCAGGAACGGACGAAGTCTTGCACCAGCGTGCGGTCACCCGCGAAGTAGAAGTCCTGGCGCAGGCGCACAAGGGTCTTCTAGATGCCCTCATGGCCGGCGGTGTGGGCCAGCGCCACCACCTACTGGCGCAAGTCGCCGTGGCTGGGACGAAGACCCGCTTCCCGTGGAGCAGCAGGCCCTCGGCCTTGGTCCAGAGATCCTCCAGCTCACCGCGGCGCAGCTGCTGGAGCAGCTCGGCAGCCTTCGGGTCCAGGCCCATGGCGGCTCGAATGTCGTCGTAGACGCCGAACGAGGGACCAGAGATGGCCAGGGCTGCTGGGCCGTCCTCGTCGCGGCGGGAGAGCGCGTCGGCGACGGTGTTGAGGCGGCCCGGGCGGTACTCAACCGCGAAGTCGAAGCCGAAGAGCTTGCTGAGCCACTGGTGCTGAGGCACGGTCGACAGGCGCTGATCCAGGAGAAACTTCAGGCTGTAGTGGTCGGTGCGGACGAGGAAGCGGCGGCCCCAGAGGTACGACCACCAATGTCGCACGTCTTGGACCAGCCCGATGAGCTCCCGCTCGTATGCCGCCAGCTTGCCGTGGCAGACAGCGAATGGCCTGCTGAAGAAGGCCAGGGGCCCGGCCCCCTGGTGTAGCACGGCACCAAACCCGGTGCCCGAGGCGTCGCAGTCGACGACGAATTGGCGTTCAAAGTCGGGCATCTGCAATACCGGAGCTGACGACAGGGCGCGTTTGAGGCGCGCGAAGGCCTTGGCTGCCTCCTCCTCCCACGCAAACGCCTCCTTGCGCAAGAGACGAGTTAGAGGAGCGGCGATGGTGCCGAAGTCCTTGATGAATTTCCTGTAGTAGCCGGCCAGCCCCAAAAAGCCCCGGACACCGCGGGGAGAGCGCGGAGCCGGCCAGGCGGCCACCGCCTCCACCTTGTCGTTGTCCATGGCGACACCCTCGGCGGAGATGACGTGCCCCAGGTACGCCACGGAGGAGGCGCCGAACGAGCACTTCGACCTCTTGAGGAAGAGGTCGTGCGCCCGCAGCGCGCTGAGGACGAGGTTGACGTGCTGGAGGTGCGCGGCCCACGATGTGTTGTAGATGAGTATGTCATCAAAGAAAACCAGCACAAACCTGCGGAGGAAAGGTCGGAGGACGTCGTTCATCAGAGCCTGGAAGGTCGCCGGGGCGTTGCACAGGCCAAAGGGCATGACCAGGAACTCGAAGTGCCCATGATGTGTGCGGAAAGCGGTCTTGACGATGTCCTCCGGGTGTATGCGCACCTGGTGGTACCCCGAGCGGAGGTCGAGCTTGATGAAGCACTTGGCGCCGTGAAGCTCGTCGAGGAGTTCGTCGACCACCAGGATCGGGAACTTGTCCTTCGAGGTCTTGTCGTTCAGAGCCCTGTAGTCGATGCAGAAGCGCCACGACCCATCCCCCTTCCGGACTAGGAGGACAGGGGTGGAGAATGGCGACGTCGACGGTCGTATGATGCCCTGCTCCAGCATCGTGGCGCACTGTCGCTCCAACTCATCCTTCTGGAGCTGCGGGTACCGGTATGGGCGGACGGCCACTGGAGCCGTACCGGGAAGGAGGTGGATCCGGTGATCGTACGGCCGCATGGGGGGTAGGCCGCGCGGCTCCTCGAAGATGGCCCCGTGCTGGTGGAGCAGGCGGTCCAGCAGGGGGCGCGGCTGGGCGTCGGTGGTGGCAGCCAGCAGCTGCTGCGCTGCTGTGGTCGGCGGCGCTCCCTCGCACTGCCAGGTGACGGTGCGGGTGCCCCTCTGGAAGGCCACTGTGTGGGCGTCGAAGTCCCACGTGAGGGGGCCCAAGGTACGCAGGAAGTCGACGCCAAGGATGAAGTCGAAACAGCCCAAGGCGAGGCCCACACAGGTGACGGGGTAGGGAACGCCAGCGACGAAGAGGGGGACGTCGCGGGCCACGCCCTCGCACGGCAGGCGCTCCCCGCTGGCGACTGTGACGCGGAGGTGCGCAACGCCGATGGATGAGAGGCCGAGGCGGCGCATCACGTCCCCTGAAGGAACGAGTGCGTCGATCCGGTGTCGAGCAACGCTAGGAGGCGCTCGCCCTTCAACGTCACTAGGAGGAGCATGGTGTTCTCCGTGCGGATCCCTGCAAGTGCATGCATGGAGACAACGAGGGCATTAGCGGTGGGCTCCTCCGCCGCAGGGTCGGGCTCCTCGGGCGTTGTAGTCACGTCCGCGTCCATCGTGGGGGACGCCTGGTCGTCGACGTAGTCTGGACTCATGAGGAAGAACAGTCGCTTGCACACGTGGCCGCGCACGAATGGCTCATCGCAGTTGTAGCAGAGGCCCTGACGTCGCCGCTCCAACTGCTCAGCCGGCGTCAGGCGGCGGAAACGCAGTTGTCCGCCAGCGGCCGGGGTGGACGACAGCGGTGGCGTGGCACCCGCGCCGCCCGCGGGGGTCGCCGGCGTGGTGGGGCGCATTGGAGGTCGTGCGCCCCTCTGCTGGACCGGCTGCGCCGGAACGAAGGCCGCTGCGCGGCGCTCAAAAGCCTGTGCCAAGTGCATCGCCGTTTGGAGGTCCTGCGGGTCATGCATCTCGACGTCGACCTGAATGTGGTCGGGCAGGCCACCCACGAAGAGCTCCGCCTTTTGGCGCGGGTTGAGGTCGCGCGCGTGGTAGAGGACCGCGTTGAAACGGTTGGAGTACTCCTGCACTGAAGAACCAAACGGCAAGCGCGCGAGTTGAGCAAGGCGAGTGCCCTTTGTCGGTGGCCCGAAGCGGAGTTGACAGAGATCGCGGAACCGCTCCCAGGCCGACATACCCTCATCCTGCTCCAGAGCGTAGTACCAAGTCTGTGTGTCGCCGCGCATATGGTAGGAGGCGAGCCACGTACGATCCGAGGCCAAGTTGCGTTGGCCACGGAAAAATTGCTCGCATTGGTTGAGCCAATTGAGCGGGTCGACGCCTCCATCGAACGTCGGGAATTCGAGCTTGTAGAAGCGGGGGGGGGGGGGCCTGCGCGCCGTGGCCCGCAGGGACCAGCGCGTTCTCGTCCCCGATTGCAGTAGCCGTGTCGCCCCCATGGTAGGGAGCCGTCGCGGACGGGGCGCCTGCACAGTAGAGGTTTCTCGCGGTGTCACCATAGAGGACGTCGGGACGGAACTGTGTTGGGGCACGCCCTGGTGGAGCGCTCGGGGATGTCACGGTAGATGTAGACATGGTGTAGAGAGGCGCGGACGACGGCCCCCCCTCGAGCGCCCATGTCGGTATGGGAGACGGCGGGCCGGCCATCGGACGTTGTTGAGGGGATGGCTCGTGGTCAGCCGTGGGTGAACCCCGGAGGATGGCGGCGGCACGGCCATCCCGACGGACGGCACCGGCGTACTGGCGGGGGGCGCCGGCAGCGCGGGGTGAGGCAGCGGCGGTGGTAGCGCGGACCCCGGCGGCGGCGGTTGCGTCGCGAGCCCCGTCCACGCGTCCTGCATGGCCGTGATGCTGCGGCTCATCTGCGCCATGTGGGATGACATCTCGGCAACCACGGCGGCGAGGGACTCGAGCGTCAAGGGGGCCGGGGAGGCCCCTGCGGCCTGGAGATCGGCGACGGCGGACGGGATGGTGGTGGTGGTGGTGGGCGGCGGCAGCGGCGAGCTTGCTTGTGGGAGCGAGGCGATCGCGGTGCCTGACATCTCTGATACCAGGTTGATAGGATTACGAATCCTACCACGGATGTCACGCGGGCTGTATGGGTGAGAGGGAGGAGGAGCTGGTCGGCGTGCTCGCGGCCGGCGGCTGGGCGCCGTCGCGAGAAGGGCGAGGGCGAGGTGCAGGCGGCGGCTAGGGCACAGGAACTCCCGGCTCCCTAAGGAAGCCGGAACAATTAGATAATTGTTCTGCTTAATTGATATCGATATTATTTACAGGTATTTATACCTCCCTCAAATAAAATAGCAAACACTGATAAATAGTCTAAATATTCTATAATATGGCCAATACTCTCGATATGGGCCTTTAGCCCTTCTCGGCCGATGGTGGCTATCAGCCACTCTTGGGCTGGCGCCTCTGGTACTGAATATCAGTCATAACATATGGTGCTTATTTTTTTTAATTACCGTCCGTAATATGTATAGCTGAGATTTTGAAAAATAATTGACACATGAAGAAACTAATTGAAGCTCATTGTCAAAGAAAAGGGGTGTGTGTATATATTCTTGATTGCCTCAACATCAGGCAAGTTTAGTTATTGAACGGGTCTGCACAAGCGGTGAAGCATGTGGTTTAATTCCATACAAAACGAAGAATCTTACCGGGGCTTGAAAGAGAGAGGTGCCCTCGGGATATGGGAAGGTATACTATACTTAATTTGCATAGACCCAAAACACATTGGTGATGCATTAGCTGCAGCCGGTTGTTTACAGAAATTACAGACATAAAACTATTATATTATTATATATAAAATGTTTGATAATGGATCGCCAGTGCTATAAAGTTTGCCAAGCTAATCTGTTCTGTTTATAAGCATTGTAGCTCGAGGTCATCGAGTCCATTTGTCATTCACCAAAAGGACATGTAGCCTGATTTTGCTCTGGATTTCACGTACTTAGAGCATCTCTAAAAGACTCTCCATATCTTTTCTATATGCTAAGAATAGAGATTTTGATGAAAAACTATCCTCCAACAGTTTATCTAAATGGTCTTCTAAATATAGACATCCTCTATTTCGGATTTTTCGCTAGCTAAATATAGAAGACGAGAATGACTCTCTAGAGTATGCATGAGATTTAGAAAAGCTGTTGGAAAATAAAAAGATATACAAAACGATTTTTATGCAAGTGACTCTCAAAATGATAATTTAGAGAGTGAGATTTAGAAAGACTCTTGGAGACGCTCTTAGTTGGAGCACAGCAAAACCATAGCGAGCAGGGAAAAAAATAGAATTGAACTTCACCGTTGATGGATAAAAAAAAAGAAAAAGAAGAAAAAGAAGAAGAAAAAGAAAAAGAAGCCAGCAGCAGACATGAGATGAGCAGTATTGGAGGCGTCCCTGCCATTCGTGGTCTCCGGCACATGCATCGATAGACCCCCTAAAGTCCAAACACAACATCATGCCGAATGGACGAATGCCGATCATAGACAGGGGCTCCGCTCCATCTTGCCTTTGTTTGCTTGTGATGCGTCGTCGTCCGTCTTGTTATTTCCTCCAATCTTCAGGCTCCAGCTAAAATCATCCCTAACAAACGCTCTCGATTCTCGAATCTCGGTCCGCTGGAAATTAGAAAGCATATGTTCAAAGTTTAGATTTTGTTTTCCTTTAAGAGATGGAAGCTGCCAGTTTCTGAATTTTATCCGCTATTTTTGGGGGCGAGGTTAACTCAGATCGAGAAGGGCCGAATGGGGTTTCTCAAAAAAAAAAAAGGTGGGCCAAATGGCAGTGCAAAAGTCAACAAAAGAAACGAGAATGGACATGGGTGGAGTTTTGCTCACTCTCACGAGATGCCAAGCTGCGTGCATGATTGAAGCGATACTGAACATCCGTTGGGTTCCTTTCAGAGTTTGCGTGGCAGCGCCGGCCTCCCATCTTTCCTCACCACAAGCGTCAATCACTTTCGAATTCATTCAGTCCCTATTCAGCTGATGGACACACATATCATATGCACGCCGGCTGCAGCAAGACAAAATTAGGATACAAAATTACAAAATGATTTCAAACTCCATCCCGTATATATACTCTGTAAAAATAGCATCTCCTGCCGCCCGGGAACCTAGCAACCCCTTAAAACTAAGCAGACTGCCTGCAAAGCTTCAGATTTCTCTGAAACAGTCAAAGTAGACCGACTCAGAATCGATCCATGACTGGTTCCATGTACAACACAGTTGCACAGATACTCTCTGCTCCATCTAAGTACCCAGCCACAAGACTGGGCATTCACTTTCCTGAATTCATGACGCCGTTTCAACTTCCTCGAGTTTCAGAGGAATCACGGCGACACAATAGCGAGGGGGAGATTTGTCACAGGCAACCAGCAGAATTTTGTCGAGTACTATAACTTTTGGTTCAGCTTTTTTCAGAAATATCCCATGGTTCACATTCATGATTCATTACTGGGAATATATATATACAGTTACCATGCCAAGACGTTAATGTGCCGAGGGACACATACTTAGATACATAATAATAATAACTCCGTGGATCCTGATCGAAATGTGTAGTGGCTTTTTTTTTTCTCTGAAAATACAAGAGCGTGTAAGAACCAAAATCCCCAGGTCCCCTCGAAGACGCTAGCCTCATCATAACCTGCAGAGAGTGCAGATATCTGTTGTTAATGGTCATGGTCTAACATGAACGCAAGATCCAAACTAACACCAATTAAAATTCTCTTTGGCCTGCATGTTCCGCCCCCTACACTAGACTCAGTGAAATATTATAGCCACTAGCATTAACAAAGTCAGGGCCTGCATACCATATCATCTAGTCAACAAAATGGCTACGAGCATAAGTTCAATGAGTCTACAAAAGGACAAAATACATCACATTCCATCCTAATGCTGCTACCAGAAGAAAAACAGTGTTTTTTTTTTTCATTTTGCTCCTGACTTGGACTTTCTTTCATATGATCCAGCCATGAACACAAAAGCCACAGAACCATAATAGTCAAGCTTTCACTAGCAGTAAATCACTTGCCTGGCTACAAGCTTACAAGTCAGAAATCAGTACTTCAAAACAAGTTGCTATCACTTCCAAATTTTCTATCATACATGACAATTTCCAATATACAAAGACAGTTTGCTGTACTAGAGAATAATCTGCAACCAGTCATATCAAACAAAAATGAAGCTTCTCCAGGAGAGCCACTAAAGGTTCACTAACTCTAGCAGATTTAACTCCGGGGGAAGAAATACAGAATAACAATTTATAAAATCTATCATTAATCTCAGAAATTTGACATGCCAAGCACTAAGATTAACCTTAAGGAAGAAAACATCCTGCGGACTGCTTCAAATATTTCATCTGCAGTGCCTGTGGCATTTATCTGCAAGCAATCGAACACTTTTAATATTAGAAATCCTAGATCCTTGAGTTGACATACAGTGGAAAAGTTCTACTAAATATATCTCATTTGTAGCTATTAACAACTTAATGCATGTAAGCCATGTTCCCAGATGATCATAATATAGCTGCCCATCTAATATCAAACCAATCAGTAGATTTTAATTTTCTCCCACTAAAGAATAGGATGTAAGGGTTATACAGCAATAAAAAGCTAAACAAAGAAACTGCATCATATCTGTTTATTTTTGAGTTTTGACAAATGCCACCATTTATACTTTGCTAATCAAATTCTTCTTGATCTTGAATGCACAATTGAGACCAGACAAGTTCAGGGATACAAGTGGATGTTTTATAGTAAGACAAAGAAGCTTTATCATTCAACTTTGCAGCAATCATGCCACTCGTGACTGCAGTAGAATGTGACTGCTGTAGAATGTTTTGTGAGATCTGCAGGTTCAACAATCACTGATGGAATTTTGGTCCTGAATTATGTGCTACTCAAGTTGAAGATCAGAGCTTCTTTCACATAGATGAGTGTATTGGTTCAAGAGTTTCTAAGGAAAAAGCAAGCACTGCTGTGATAACTGTGATTGAAGGCATTGTTTCTGCTAAACAAATAGAGCATGAATTCATGGACCTTGTGGGATCTGATGTTTGGAGATGGTCTGCTCAGCCAATCAATGAAACGGCTTATATTGTGAGATTCCCTACTGCCCAGATGGTGAAGCATTGGAGCCACTTCAAGAATCTTACTATGAGATCTGTTGATGCTACAATTCAAATTGGCCCTTGGTCCCCAGCTGGTGGTAGCAAAGGGAGTCTGCAAACTTGTTGGTTTAGAGTTTCTAACATTCCTGCCGATCAAAGGTCCATCAGAACTATAGCCAAAGTTGGAGGCCAGGTAGGGAAGGTTATGGAAATTGATGAGAAAACAAGAAATAGGCTGGACTATGTCAGAATGGAAATTGCCTGCAGAGATGTGTCCAGGGTTCCCAAAACTGCTGAAGCTGCTCTAGGGCTCAAACTGTATGACTTTGGATTTGAGAGAGAGATTCCTGAAAGTGATAATATCAAGACTTTGAAATCTGATATGAAAGTAGGTGATGATCAACCCCCTCCCAAGAAATCCAAACAAGATCATGAAGATGATAAAGCTCAGAAAGGCAAGTCTGGGGTTGGTAATAGTAAAATGGACATGCAATCTGGTGGTCAGAGGAAGGGTAAACAGACTGCAATCCGCTCCACCAAAAATACAATCAGTGATTCAACAGAAGAGTAAATTCATGTGGGATGCACAGAAAGCTTACACTACTCAATATTATCATGATGACACTGAAAAGGTACATATACCTGACACTTTGATAGATTCTGAATCTGAGAGTGAATCTTTTGGTGAAAAACTCAAGAGCATTACAGGGATGGGTGATGCTGGTCAATCTTCATCAAAGCAAGGCAACAATGACTCCAATCAACTTTGGTTTGTGGAGAACCCAGTGCCTCAGATTGATATTTGTTCATCCAAGATAAGCAAGGAAGATGGTACCAAGAAAGCTGTCTTGAATGAATAGTCAAGAAAGTACAGTGATAGAAGGGGTGAAAAAAGATCATGATTCAGGAGGTGTTGCCTGAAGCTGGTAAAAAGGTGGCTCCTACCATTAGAAGTGAAAGGAACAAGAGGACATCCACCTCACTATTATGGAGAAGAATGAAAGGATGGCAAGGAAAAGGATCTTGGAAGGTAACATTACAAAATGAAATTCCTTTTCTGAATTACCTACTGAGGAAATTTCTTCTTTATCTTGTGCCATGGGTGTAATAGTAGATGATAATGATTTTGAAACATTTGACATGTTAAAAGAGCTTGAAAATGCTAGATTAAATCTATATAACAAGCAAAAAAAATTGACAACATGAGTCTCAAACTGAATCAGTTGAGAATCCTGTCGAAGAAAAATTCCCCTTACCTATTGAATGGTTACAAGAGGAGTCCTCTGAAGCAGAGGACTTCATTCTTGTTGAATCTAAGAAAAAAATTAGGGAGAGAAGGAAGAAGGTTAAGTTCTCTCCAGCCAGCATGAAAGCTGGCTCTGACCAGGAAATTCCTGTCAGCAAAAAGGGGAAAGGTAGGAAAAAAACCTGCAATCCCCAAAACCCTTAAAACAAGGAAAAAAATGACATTACAAGGTTTAATTTGGAATTGTAGAGGCCTCAGAAAAAACGGGGTCTCTACCTTTCTAAAACCTCTCATCTCCCAATACAACTTTCACTTCATCGGTCTTCAAGAAATCATGGTTGAAGACTGAAGATTCTCTCTTGAAAAAAATTGAGTATCAGCAGTCTTATCTCTGGGAATGGATCACATCCAGAGGAAAGTCTGGTGGTATTCTTGTGGGGGTTAGATTGGACCTTTATGATGTTGGAGCTTTTAAAAAGGGAAATTTTATGATCCAGCTCAATCTTTAGGGCAAAACAAATAGAGTTGTCGGGTACAAAGGTAAGGGGTACCCTAAACATGTGATAATCTAATGCTTAACATAGCAACCATTTTTAAGGCAGGATCCAATCAGCCGTTCAAGACAATGGAGAAAGGCCCATCACGCAAAGGCCTCCCTCACCGGCAACAGTGACCAGTCATGGGCCGGCCCATTACTGGAAAAACAGTAGGAGGGATCCCCCCCCCCCCCCCCCCCGCCGCCTCTACCTCGACTGACGGACAGGGGTCGAACGAACGACCCCTCCACCTCCGCCTCGACCCCTCGAATGACGGACGGGGGGTCGAACGAACGACCCCTCCGCCTCCGCCTCGACCCCTCGAATGACGGACGGGGGGTCGAACGAACGACCCCTGAGAAGGAAGCTCGATCGACTTACCTGCTCCCGGTATGGGGTAAAGGGGATCCAATGCGCCTACCTGCCCCCGCCTAACGCCATGGGCGCCCACTACCACAGTCAAATCCATCAACTCGCCGCCCATGCCCGGGACCTCCGTCAACCGTGCGGCCGCTGTAGCCACGTCGCAGGTATGGAATCCAGAGGCACCCCCTCGAGCCATGAACAGGACGGCCCTCGACTGTGTCTTCAGGGATACGACAGGGTCACGCTGGCCTCGACCCCCCTCGACCAGGGGGCTCGACCCCCGTCTCCAACCACTCCAGCATGGGACCCGTCCTATCCGCTCCGTCCCGCTTCAACTGTGGAGCCTGCACCCGTCTACAGGAGGTCAACCGTACTGCGCCATGACGTTCGGCAATGTCCAGTCTGCTATCACCATGCCCTGAACACCGGAAGGACGGGAAGGCCACGCCGCTACAGCGATCGACGTCCCATCGCAAGCATGGCGCCGCGGACATCTCTCTCATGCCTCTACAGTCTAGGACCTTTGTACTCTCAGGCCTCCCCTTGATCTATAAAAGGGGACGCTGGGATAGAAGAAGGGGCATGCGCATTCGTATCGGCATCAGCATGCGCATTCGTATCAGCATCAGAAGGCACATTCTAATCGGCTCACATATTCGGACATCAGAGATCTCTCAACGAGCCGAGACATCAGCTCTGACCCGCATACACCAAGAGCCAAGTCGCACACACCGCACCCGATTGCTTGATCGACACCTCAAGCAATCCACCAACCGACCACCTAGGATAGCCTCGCTAGTCCTAGGCTTCAGCTCACTCTGAGCACCCCCGTGTAAATCAGCTTGTACCGCCCCCCCTGTACGAGCACTTCGGTGCAAGATAATACAATCCATCCTCCCCCGCTGGACGTAGGGCCATCTTTGTCCGAACCAGGATAAATCTTGTGTTCTTCTTGCATCACATCTGGGAGAGGGAGCACGCAATATACAAATTTACTAGTTGGTGGTCTTGACCCCCTGGGTCATAACACCGACAAGAGTTAAATGGAATTTATTAGTTGTCTATGGAGCAGCTCAGGATGAAAATAAGATGGCATTCCTTTCTGAACTTTCTCGGTTCTGTTCTGCCAACAAGGACCCTATTTTGATAGGTGAGGATTTCAATATAATCAGATATGCTAATGAAAGAAATAAAGCTATGAAAACACACAAGTTCCCTGATTTGTTCAACACCCTAATCCAGTTTCATGAACTTAGAGAGCTGGAAATGAGTGATGGTTTATATACTTGGTCCAATAACCAAGATTTTCTTACTCTTAACTCAACTGTTTGCTGATTTTCATGATGGTAAGGCAAACATAAGCAGACTGACTTATGGTATAATCACTTTGTTACCAAAAGTAAGTGATGCTGCCAAGATTAAGCAATTTAGGCCAATTTGTCTACTAAACTGTCTATATAAGTTGATCACTAAAACTTTGACACTTAGATTTGAACCTTTTGCTGAGAAGTTGATTCATCCAGCACAGACTGCTTTTATGAAGGGTAGGGACATCATGACTGGTGTAATGATTTTGCATGAAATCTTGCATGAAACCAAGCTGAGAAATGAAACTGGTATCATTCTGAAGTTGGACTTTGAAAAAACTTATGACAAGGTTAATTGGAATCTCCTTTTTACCTGTCTTAAAGCTAGAGGCTGTTTTGATAAATGGTGTGGATTCAGCAAGTTGTGACTGGGGGGTCTGTTAGTGTAAAGATGAATAACAGTATTGGCCCCTACATTAAGAGTTATAAGGGGGTTAGACAAGGTGACCCCTTGTCCCCCATTCTGTTCCATTTTGTGGCCGATTGCCTCTGTAGGATGATACATAAATCTCAAAGGAACAATCTGATAACAGGTTTAATTAGTCATATCATTCCTAATGGTATTGCCGTTCTGCAGCATGCAGATGACACCATCATCTGTCTGAAAAATGACTTGGAAGGGGCTACAAACATGAAATTGCTTCTATACCTTTATGAAATGATGGCTGGGCTAAAGATAAATTTCAATAAAAGTGAGGTAATGGTGATTAATGATAATGATAATGTTTCTCAAACTTATGCTGAGCTCTTCAAATGCCAGATTGGGTATTTTCCAATCAAGTACCTGGGAGTACCAGTGAGTCCTGGCAGACTACATCTAATTGATTGGACACCCCTTCTTGAAAAAAATGCCAAAAGACTAGACATGTGGAGGCGGGGATACGTCCATTGCAGGAAGGTCCACCCTGATAAGTTCAAGCTTAAACAATGCACCCACCTGTCATATGTCCATGTATTTGCTACCCAAAACCATCATTGCTCAAGTTGATAAGGTCAGAAGAAAATTCCTTTGGCAGGGGGGTAAAACTCAGAGAAAATATCTTTAGTTAAGTGGCCTATTGTATGCAAAAACAAAAAGAGAGCTGGCTTGGGCATCAAAGATATTAAGAAAATGAACCTGAGCCTCCTATGCAAGTGGTCCTGGGAATTAGAAAAAGAAACTGGGCTTGGGTAAACCATCATCAATGCCAAGTATTTGAAAGGGGGAGTCTATCTGTACTGTGAAACACAGGCAGACCAACTCTCCTGTGTGGACTGATTTGTTAAAGATTAGATACATCTACTTACAGGGTAGAACCATTAAGGTTAACAATGGTAAATCCACCTTTTCTGGAAAGATGTTTGGCTTTATGACAAGTCACTAGAAACAGTTGTCTCCTATTCTGTTCAAATTATGTGAACAGAAAGGTAGTCATGTTCATCAAGTGATGATGGGAACTGTCCAGCTCACTTTCACTAGATGGCTAACTGAAGATCTAATTACCCATGGGTGAAAATCTGGGAGGACATTAGAAAAATTGTACTAAATGAATGTGATGATTGTGTTGTGTGGAAATTAGGGAAAACCAGAAAATTATCTGTGAAATCCACATACAATACTCTAACTGAGTATGGACAATCTTTCAAAATAATCTGGAAAAGCAAGATTCCAGCAAAAATCAAAGTATTCTTGTGGTTAATTGAAAATAATGCCAACCTAACCAAAGATAACTTGGTCAAACGGCAATGGCAGGGTGATCCTGTTTGCTGCTTCTGTCTCAATATTGAAACTGGTCCTCATTTACTCTTTACTTGTGTGGCAAGAGTCATTTGGACAGTGGTTGCTACAGATACAGGTGCCACTGACATTCCCAAAAACCTTAAGCAATGTTGGGTTTGGTACCATAAATGGTTACCTGGGGCATAAAAAAACAAAAAAAAACATGCTTTAGGCATTTCAGCGATTTGCTGGGCTATTTGGAAGGCTCGAAACAAATCATGCTTTGAAGGAAAGACTATAAAGAATCCTATTGAAATCTTATGCCATGCATGTGCTTTGATGCGATTCTGGGCAGGTCTCTATGCTGAAGAAGATAAAGAGATGTTGGTTGAAGGGGTCAACACAATGTTGATGATAGCTCTGAAGTTGCTTAACAAACCAAAGAAAACCACTGATGTCATGCTGATCAAAGATGGCAACCAAGACGAGGAGGATGATTAGGAGATACCGAAGGAATGATGCATGAAGCAGAGCAGGAATCTTGAAGCAAGATTCGGTGTTTGTTATGTCTGTATGGTTTTTGTGTTGTTTTTGGGTCTGGTCCTAGATGTGGCCAGGTGGCTGTTATTGTCTCTATGTTTCAATCTACCTTTCTCGCTTATGTTGAGTTCTAGCTTTCTCTAGCTCTTCTTTATGCTACTCTGAACAGGTCTGAAATTGCATGTATTTCTGTTACTTTTCAGTAATGGGAATGGGGATTGCATCACATTAAAAAAAAAATTGTAGCAAAAATTACCAACAAAATGTAAGAAAAAGATACAAAGTTTGTCCTGCTCAGATAGTGTGAGCAAAACAGAACTGCTTACATACCTTGTGAACTTTCCCCCTTGAAGAGTAGTACTCAACGACAGGAATATTCAAACTTTCAAAAACTTTTAGACGCTTCTTGATTGTATCAATGTTATCATCAACTCTCCCCTAAAAGGCACATGAGAAAATGATAAAATAACAGGAAAATAAAGAGAAAGGGATCAAGATAACTTAAGAGTAAACTTCAGTAGATTCGGATATCTATTATTGGATTTGTAATCTTCCAGTTGTACTTTTGAGAGCACCCAATGCACAATCCTACCTGTACTTTAGCAATCATCAATATGTAATTTAGTTTGTGCACCTTAGATTACTGAATAAAGAAGTTGGTTTTTGTTTTCTTACATTACATGAATAGAAGTTTATTCCAAAGTGCAAGCAAGGGAATGTGATTCACTTCTTACACTATACTGTAGGAAAGTCCTAATTTATTTGAGAGTTCGAGCAAACATCAGTCTGACACTAAACCTGGTTACTAACCTGGTTACGGCCTAGAAGGCGTTTAACCATCTCATCCTCTGGACAGTCAAAGAAAATCACAATGTCTGGTTCTGTTCCAACCTGAAATATTTAGGTAAGTAGTAAATTGATATTTCAGAACAAACAGGATGGGGTATTCATTTAGATTACTACTATGCTATGTAGCACGGATACGGATACGCGTATCGGTATCGGAAGGATACGGATACGCGGATACGGCAATTTTCTAAAAAACCCGATACGCGGATACGTTTTACTATTTTTTTAAATAAATAAATAATAACACATATTTAAATTGTGAAAGTAGCCAAAGCAAAAAACAGAACTATGAATCAATTTATAACTAAAATTTGAGTATTCAGTAATCACTAATCAGTACAAGTAGCAGTTCAGTACATCACCTTGAACTCTGAAGTACTCCTTAGAAAGGAGAGGAAGAGGATAAAGGAGCATAGGTACAGCCACATAAACAGCCGCACAGGAAATCAAATTTGCAAATCACGAGTGCAGACTAGTAAACTCAGATGCGGCTCGTGGCTGGTCGAATCCTAACCCCACTCCACCACCAGCCATGGGATCCCAGCCGCCAGTCTCCCGCGTGGCCCTGGAGCCCCTCGCCACGCTCGACTGCACTGCGCTCGCCAGCCTCCCCGTCTCCTCCATCCCCACTCACCGTCCGCTCCGCCGCCCTTTCCGGCCACCTGCTATACCTCGGCACCGGCGCCAGCAAGCTGCTCCTCTTCTCCCTCCACCCCCGAGTTCCTTCGCCTCCTCCCCGTCTCCTCCATCATCCTGCTCCCCTCAGTCGCAAATCATAGAAGCAGAGGCCCGTCGCCAGTGGCCAGCGGCCGGCGAGCGGGGATGTGGCGTCACCGCGCAAGCATGCTGGCACTGGACGCAGGTGTGCAGGAACGCGGATCCAGTGGCGGATCCAAGGGACCGTCCTGCAGGAGCGCAGGCATCAGTGCGGGAGTGCAGGCGTCGGAGGCGGAGGCTAGGCTGGGCCATATCGGCAACTCAGATACGTATCAGTGGACGTATCCAATATTCACGAAAATAAAGAAAAATCGGATACTCCAAGGATACGTATCCACGGCGTATCGGCGGCGTATCCGTATCCGATACGTATTGGATACGCAATACGTGCTTCCAGGGACGTATCGGGGTAACGTAGCTACTATGTATGGAGGAAAACAGTAAGCATAGTTCAGTTGAATTCTAGTCTACTTAATAACTGATTTCAACAGCACAAATTGATGTTAGTCCTCTAACAGAGTGGATCGTCCTCAAAGTGGTTCATTCGATTGTAATCATCCACTTACTGCATATAATTACTAGTAACTAGTAGTAATATCAATCTAGGCTGGCATGCATTCTGATGAAAGCAAAACAGTAAAAAACATGTCTGCTTAAATAATACTGATGTCAAAACCATGTGTGCTTAAATGATCAAATACAGTAAGAAAGCTACATCCATGTGCAGTATTGTCAAACAAAATTCAGTCAGAAGTGAAGAACCACATAGGGGCTTGTGTTTGTTAACCAACAAGGTAAGTTAGTAGGGAATCCTCAACTATCTATGCAATGCAGTGGTCAAAATCAAATCGAGAACTTACAATTTTTTCGAAGGCGATTCTGTTTTCCTCACACCTTGGGAAGCCGTCAATAAGAACCCTTTTAGCATTTTTCGTTTCCATCGCTTTTCTTATGAGTTCCACAGTTATCTCAGATGGGACAATCCTGCCTTCCTTTATGGTGTCTAGGATCAACTCACTGAAGTGCAAAGATGAAACCATGCACTGAAATCCTTTGCCAGGGAGGGCATCATCAAGAGATTAAAAGGAGATCATATAACAAGATATTATTACCCTTTCTCACTGCCAGATGCTATTTCGTGCCGGAGAAGATCGCCAGCGCTCAAATGGGCAAATCCAAAATCCGAAGCAATCTTGGTACATTGTGTTCCTTTGCCACTCCCAGGACCACCTACAGGCATGAATTGATTGATGAATCATTTCATGTGACTGAATCACTTGTTATCAGACTTGAAATAGCATGGATTGACATTCTGTAAGAATTCTGCTCAGTAAATGTATTATGTGGGTGGGGTTTACGCTCTATATGACGGGCAAAAGTGAAGGTAAAGTAGTGGTCGGAGTATATGGTCCTCCATCTTACAGGAAAGAGAAAGGGAAGGTTTATATATATACCTAAGACAAAAGCAATAAAGGGCTTCTGGGTATCGCCACCATCACTTCCCTGGAGATGGAGACGGATGAGATCCCACCCACTGAATCTGTTACTCACACGAGGAACAGGACAGCAGGCGCTGCTGCTGCTGCTGCAGGTAACATTGCATATGTTTGGGCCTTGGGAGCAAACAAACTTACAGCTTGGGACGTGAAGAGCCTGGCAAGACGATTGAGAGCAAGAGGTTCCTGGCAGCACAGATCCGAAAAGCGTAAGGAGTAGTGGGAAAAGCGGGGTGAGATGCGCACAAGACGCGTTCGACGGAATGCGCGCCTACCTCGCTGGCGAGAAGGTGGTGTCGGAGGCGCTGACGGGAATAGGCGGCCGTGGAGGAGGAACCAAGTGGGGATTGGAGAAGGAGGGCGCCCAGTCGCCTCCGCCACATCTCGTCGCCGGGTACACGCTAGCGGATCTTCCTCTTCCCTTCCCTCACCGCCGGTGGCGTCGCCGCCGTCTCTCCTCTCGCCACTTCTCTTTGCTTTATTTTTGCTTCTGTTTTCCCCGTTTTCCCTGAGATCTCCGTGGTATTCCAGGCCCACGATTGTGCGCGGCCCATGCCGTCCACTGCGCGGCCTCTTCCCTTGTTTGTCTGGCTCTAGAACGGCAATTATTTCCCGATCCAGCGACACATTCGCGAAAGCTCACCGATAATTATTTGTTTAAACTTTTTCAAAATACAAAATGTCCAAAATAGGAGTACCAGATATTATCCGACTAATATCCAAATTATTATCGAATACATGAAATATTTATTTATTTTAATTAATTAATTGAGTGAGGATAATAAATTTACCGGCTCACGACCTTACTCCCTCCGTTCTAGAATTACGGTGGGCAACGAGGAGATGACTTGCATACTCTGATAGTTGCAATTATTACGGTATAGATAGCGCCATAACGATGGATGCATTAAATATTTGTGCAACTTGTTTATTCGAACAGCACACATCCGACGTTTCAGATCCCAAAGCATCCATGCACAATTTTTATTAAACAAATGAACAGTTCACCAAAACTAAACTTTTTGACTGGCGAGAATCGAACTTAGCGCCAAAGACAGCAGAGGCGAAACAAACAAATTGAAATTGTCATTCAGGTGCCATATTTAATTTTTGGGCTACTTAAAGGTGTGCTGTCATACTGTCCACAACTCCTCCAACCATTCACTTGTCATGACTCTTGATTTGAATGCAACTCCAAACGATGAAAGAGGGCCTGATCTCAACCACCCTCCTACAAATGAAACAGAAAGAAGTATCCATGATCCCTTGTAAACGCTTGGTGCAGGTGAATTAAATAGAGGTGATCCTTTACCTGCCCTCCTCCTTCAAGCTGCACTTCAGTTTTGTTCCTCTCATCTCTCTCCTTAAATAGAGGTGATCCTCTACGATGACTCAAGTGTGCAGTTTTGTTCCTCTTCTCTCTCCTAAAACGAGTTTGCTTGGATTCCGCTTCTGATTTTTGTATCTCCTAAACTAATAATGTGAAGGTAATTTTATGCCTTAATCCTATTGGATTTCAATTCGGTGTAGCCTAAGGTCATTTTGTGGCTTCAATAGAAGTGGAGATAAGTTTAATCTACTAAGAGTTGCATGTAACATCACCATATGTTTTGTTGCTTGTAAATAATTAAATTTGGTATAATAGATGTTTTTTGTACCATGTTGTCCAAAATAAATTGCGCCGATAGTGATTACAATTCATAGGGAAGGATATCTCACAAGTAAAAAAATCTTATTGGAAGCGGTCGTTTTTGCTTTATGGAGGCGGGTAAACACGACCGCCTTCAATGGAAGGCCTCGGTTAATCACCGAATAATGGAGGCGGTTGCCCTTGCCCGCCTCGGTTAACCTCTTTACGGAGGCGGACACCTTACATATGCCCGCCTCGGTAAATCGATGAGAAAAACAAAAAAAAAACCCACGAGCCCACCAGCGAGCCCGTTTCCAAGCCCACCGGTGAGCCTGTTCCCCATGCGCCGCCACTGTGGATCCGTCCACGGCCTCCCCAACGCGTGCTTGGCCACCGGAGATGGAGGAGGGAGCCATGACGTCGTGGATCCACGCCTGCTGCCACCAGATCCACGCCCTCCGCAACCTCCGCCACCGGATCCATGCCCGCTTCCACCGGATCCACACCCTTGGAGGTTGAGAAGGGGTGCCGCCGCCATTGCTCGTCGGATGGGGAGCGCCACCGCCGCCGCCGCTTCTCACCGGATGGGGAGGGGCAGCGCCGTCGCCTCTACTCGTCAGGTGAGTAAGGCCGGTGCGGCCTCGTCGTCCCTCGCCGGATCCAGCCACCTCGACGTCACCGAGCCTCGCCACCACAGGATCCAGCCGCCCTAGCGCCGGATCCGGTCTTGGCCGCGCCGCCCTACGTCGGAGGACACCTCTTCCGAGAGAGAGAGAGAGAGAGAGGGAAGGAAAGAGGGAGGGAGGGAGCGCCTCCTGTTCGTTTCGCTCGGGGATGGGCTTCTTCTTCGCTTGGGGAGGGAGGAGGTGGACGCGGAGGGAAGGCACCGCTCGCTCGGGGCGACGTGCGGCGTGGGTGGGGAGGCCGCCGAGAGGGAAAGGGATGAGGCGGGTCGGGGAGGGCCGCGAGAGGGTGTGGTCGGGCATGAGGAACTAGGGTTTTTGAGTTGTTTATATATGAAAGGCATAGTGGGCTCTCCATGTGTTCTAGTGGGCTGGGCCTGATTTATCGAGGTGGGCTTTTAATGTTGCCCGCCTCCATAAATCAATTTACTGAGACAGACATTATAAGACGACCGCCTCCAGAAATATGTTATTTTTTGAGGCGGTCGTCTTATAATGCCCACCGAGGCGAACAAAAGTAACCCGAGGCGAACAAAAGTAACCGCCTCCGTAAATCAAAATGTCTGCCTCCGTTAATCCATCAGGATTTTAGGAGACGCTTGAATTTTGTGTCCACCTCTATTAATAAAAGGGCACCGTCTTGCATAATCATTTGTGTAGTAGTGACTCACAAGTGCAATTTCCAGTTGCCCACACACAATTAGGAAGCCTGCATGCAGGTGAATATTTCCATCGGTTCAAAGACATTTAGGAATGCCAATTTTGTACAATTAAAGGGCTACCTTAGAATGCTCGTATCAGTAGAACAAATAAACCGGTGTGTTTATGTTTCTCACCTTTGCAGCAGGTCATAATGCTGGCCGTTCATTTGATTTCAATGATCAAGAACAGCAAGGACAACATTGTATAGAGGGTGACAACATTGGCTTACAAGATGAATGGCATGGATGATCTCAAATAGGACGTTGGCGTGTACACAAATGATTTGAACGTCATATTTGATCAAGAGGCCTTGTCCGACTCAGTTGATGAAGAATATCAACCAACCGAACAAGATAAGCATCAAATGTGATAAAAAAATTGACAGAAAGGCAAATGGTAGACATATATTGAAGCAAACGACCCTAGGTCCGAAAACGATCGTAATTCTGGGACGGATGGAGTATTTGTCTACCAATAGCCAAAGGGCATTTAGTCTAGTTTGTTAGAGGAACCCAACGACACTCCTCAAGTCCTAGGTTCGACTCCCTGTTGGAGTGAATTTCAGGCTGGGGTTAAAAAAATCCTATCGTCTGTCCCATGGCCAAAGCAGGCCCCGGTCGTGGTCCGCTGTGTATGGGTGGGGCAAGGATTTTGGGGGTTTCTCGATCTGTGTGAGAAGATCTTCTTCTTAATGCAATGCCTAGAGGTGAGTTTTTTTATTTGTCTACCAATAGTTACACTACTAATATTAGCTTCTATTAGATAGTTTAGGACAAAATAGTTGTTAGTTGATATTCAACTAATAAGTAGCTAAACTATTAATTAAATATGTAATTTATTAATAGTTAACTATTAGCTCTATAGATCTAAACAAGATCTTAATCAGATTTAGCTTTTCTATGAGAGCGAGTTTACAGCCCACATATATAACAGTCCCTTCTTCACAATCAATGCATGACCTACATGTCTCTCTCACATTTTCTTTGGTTCTTGTGGTAAGCTGACCGTAAGCTTACAGCCTGCTTCTCCTCTCTCTCCTCTTCTCTCTCCTCTATATCATAATTTAGCTGGCTTGCAGCCCATTATAATAATTGCTCTGATACGAGCACCTCCACCGATCCTCTAATTCTTGTCGCTTATGAGGAGAAATATACAACGGTTTATTTAACGTCGTCTGTATGGAGTCATATCTATTATTTTATTTTATTTTATTTATAAAAGAGCGAATGAATTGAAAATCAGTTGTTACTCAAAAAGTTTTTTATCCACTTTGAATGACAGGTGGACCCACGATAAAAAAAATAACAATTGACATATGGAACATGAGTGTTTTACACTGTGGAGGACGCCTGCCTTGTGTTTTTTTTTCACCAATACACCCCATACCCGCCAGCACATACCCACCTGCGCGCTTACCGCTTTCAGGCTTCCATCAATCCGCGCTCCACCCCACCGTGCGCGGTTCCGCGCGCTTACCGCTTCACGCTTCCATCAATCCGCGCCGCGGCGGCGGCCGCGGTTCCGCGCCCTCACCCTTACCGGCAGCGCTGGAGGGGGAGGGGACGGTTCTAACTCACTTGACTTCTCTACGTCAGACGCAAGACATGCCTCAGTCGGATCCTGTGACTGATCTAGAAGACGTCATGGCGCCTGATGGGCGCGAGGGACCGGATGTGGGATGGGGCGGCTCTGGCCGACGGCGGTGGCGTGGCTGCGGGGTCGGGGCGGGCGGCCGCGAGGTCATCGCGCAAACCCAGTCCGGCACCGGCAAGCCATCCATGATCTCCCTCACAGTCTGCCAAATCGTCGACACAGCCGTTCTTGAGTAGGAGTACTAATTTTATTTAACACAACATTTTCCATTATCCTTCCTTATTATATACAAGTTACGGAACGAGCGGGAGAGCGACCAATCTATTTTGTTTGTTTGCCACTACCGGCTCCACTTTAATTTACAGTCGCCATTCATATATGCAGCGGGGCCACGGAAAAGAACTGATTCAGTGTTCAGGTGAATCTGTGTACGGTGGAAAATCAACCGATTCAAGGTTCAGATGAGCAGTCGTATCGTATCGCTTCCATCAGTTTGAATCCTCTGGACCTAACTGGTTTTCAGATTTTGATTTTGAGTAATGGATTAGCACCTACTTAAATTTAATTACCAAATAGTTGTGATTCTGGTAAAATGTTATAAGATCCTCAGAAAAAAAATCTGGGGAAGGGCGCTTGATCTCTTGAATCAACTCAAAATTAATCTCTAATCCTAGAGTTACTTCGATTCTTGGGCCGACTCTATTATATTAATCAAGTACTACTATGATGCCTTTCTTTATATGCTCTGTATTGTACCTCATAGTAGAAAGTATCAGTATTACATATGTTTATTACAGCTTCTATTTATTCCAAAGTTTGAAGTATGACACAAAAAGATATTGTGTTTTTACTCCTTTGCATATTGTTCTTCAGACTTTAGGTTAGGAATCAGGCATGCTGGAGAACAGGTGTTTCACACTTGCACATCTGCAGGAGAGGGGAAAGAGGAGCCATCTTGCCTTTCTCTGTCAAGGAAATAGGAGTCATTCTTAATATTATTTCCTGAAGATATGTTATTTTGCAAGAAGTATCATAACTGGCTATCCATTGTAAGAAGTCTGGATCCAACACCCAATTCTACTACTCCTTCGATGCTGATTGTTTGTTTTATCCCCCTTGTTTGATCATATATTTATTTAGTTCAAAGTGCCAAATCTTATTTCTTCAAATCTATATTTAAAGCATCTTTTCCCTTCACATCCCCATAATAAACATATTTATCTAGAAACAAAATATTAGGCATATTTAGTTTTTTTTAGTAAAATTAGGTGGGACACCACTGTGTGTTTGTTTTGATTACAGTGCACTTGTCCCACCTTCAATCCAGATCCACACCTTTGGTTTCGGCTCAGATCATGATTCAGCTGCCATGCATGGTATTGCTGAGATCTCCCATGGCACATTTTCATTTATCGATGCCCAAGGCTCAATCCAAAGATGGAGTTGCTCAGTGTATTGGTGGCCTCTTGAGTGTTGTGGTTAAGGAGATGCGGTTGGGCATTGAGTGTGTTGACAATGGTGTGCTACTGACTTCCATCAAGTCTAGCGGGTATACAAGTCAAGTTGCTGAAAATGGACGTGGTGGTTCAGTTGATATTGGTGACCTGTATGCAGATGAAGAGAGGGGGTTTCTGCTCACTCTACATGTCCCAGTTGCACAGGGACATACAGTGCTGATCAAACCAAGCTGTATGTATCATGATGACGCCACATCGAAGTACATGGTGAGGAAGTAAGGATTCAGCGCCCTGAGCATCATGTGGACTGCAAAAATTTTTTATTTTCATTTTAGCTTCAGTCAATGGTTTACACATTATCAATTGTTTATATTAATCCTATGAATGGATGCATTGTTAGAAAAGCAGGCTCAATTTGGGATGCATCGTTACAAAAGCAAACTCAAAAGGTGTTGTGACTGAAATGATATATACATGTAGTACAAATGATATATGTAAGTTCCTTTTCATTGTGACTTATTAATTAAGCTTGTTACCCAATAAGCTAAAATGCTTTTTTGAGCACCAGTTTTAAGCTTGTAAATATTAATGATAAGGTAGGTGTCGTTTCTTATTGTACTATATATAATGAAAATAAAATTTAATGAGTTTTGGTGACATCTTCAAATCCTCTCGCTAAAATTGCCCTCAATATTGTTTATTAGCCATTTAGTTAATTTTAACATTTATAATTATAATTTCCAGAAATGTTCATATAAAATATTGTGTGTACTTATTCTCTTGTTATTGTTTTTTTTAAACACTGCGTTTACGCACGTGCTTGTTCACTAGTTTGCATAAAGCTCCTTACGAACAACAGAAGACGCGGCCATGTGGTCCTCTTGCCAAACAACGACGCTGGCTCGTGCTCACTTATCAACGTCATCGTCGTCCCTTGTACGAGTCTTCTACTTCAAACACCGATTTATTTGGATCGAGTGAGAATGGCCCGCGAATGCTGCTTCCCCATTCCCCAATCTTGTTGCTGTTGCTGCTGAGCTGAGCAGAGCACCGGTGTTCGCTCATCTATCGCCGGGCTTGACGAGCGCTGCTCCTCGCCGTGCCGAGACGAGCCAAGTGCAGTGCCGCGCCGCCGCACCAGACCGACCTGTGTTGCTTCTCTCCCACTCTGGCTCTCTAATATTTGCTTCAGCATGAACGCCATGCATGGCCAACTCAGCAGGCCGTCATCGTCACTGCCATTCATCTCGAACCTAGCCGTCCTCATCGCTGCCATTCATCTCGAACCAAAATGTATCTAAAAGTAGAAGAGCGTGGAAGGAATAAAAAGTAAAAAATAGTTTCAGATCTAAATGTACGAGAGAGAAAGAATATATAAAAGTGGTTAGGATGATTTATAAATAGTATATAATTTCTTATGTAAAATTGTCTTCTATATTTTAGGAGTGAATTATTAGAGACTCTCGGAGATATTCTTTTTTTATTCATTTAAATGCTTTTTTTAGAAATTATAAAAAAATATTAGATACTCTTGGAGGAGATACTCTAGTTCCCGGTTTGTTCTAATTTAAATAGTGTAGTTTTGACTAAAATAATATATATAAAGAATAATAGTTATGACATCAGACATTAGATATATTATAAATATATTTTCATAATTTACATCTTTGATAGATATAATAGATGTTCGTACTTTTCTATATAAATTTAGTCAAAATTTGTATTGTTTGACTTAGGATAAACTTGGATGCCTTGGTATATCATGATAGGGGAATATATATAGCAACACTTTTGAAAAAAAAAACAGGTTGGTTGTTCAGGATTATTCTCCGGTTAATGACTAGTATCACCAATGCAATGTGCACGCTTTGGAGACAAGAAGCATCATTAGTACGTCCTCTCCGCAAGAAGAATAATACATGTACTTCCGACTAATTGACGATGACAAACTCGAGAAAAAAGTTACAAACACGTACGCCGACCTGACTAGCTATATGGGTACTAATAATTTCTGTAATAATCAAGGTCAAACATACAGTTCGTGACCATATATAAGAAATAAAGAATCATTAATCACTTGTAACGAGACGTACGGTATTGTTGAAACGATCGAACTCTCTCTGTCCATCATATCGATCCATGGCGTCAAATTAACACAACACTTGACCAGTACAGTACAACGTGCATGAGCGAGCTCGACTGACTTGTTGATGGATCCAAGATGGAACAACTAACAGTTGTCATTATCAGTTGTACCTGGAGCAGACCTTCCTGACCTCACCGGCGTCACCCTCGAGCACGCCGACGTTGCTGAGCTTAGCCATGGCCTCAGAGAACCTGGTGACGAACGCGTCGGGGTTTGCCGCGTAGTAGGCGACGTACGGCTCGGTGGCGGGGTTGGTAGCGGCCTCCTGGTCCACCTGCAGCAGCGTCCTGTTGCTCAGGACCTGCTTGTAGAAATTATTGTCGACGGCGAACGGCGTGTCCGGGTCGATGAACGTGGCCGGGTCAGTATCCAGCGGCAGGTCCTCGGTGCCACAGACGTCGAGCATGTCACGGCGGAGAGACTCGTCCTCCATGGTGCTACAGGTTCCGCCGCCACCGCCGGTACCACCGATGAGGCGGTACCGGAACGAGGAGCAGTGCGCGCCACCGACGGTGTGACCGCCTAAGAGCAGGATGGTCTCCTCGGCCGAGAACCCTCTAGCGGCGAAGTAAGCCAGCACGTCGTCGATCTTTGCGAATGGCGCGGGGAGGTCGACCTCAGAGGGGTCAGACACGGTCCCATCCCGCCGTCCCAGCGCGACGTCGTAGCGTGCCCCGCCGAGGATCACGACGGCGTCGCGCGCCATGAGCACGAGCGCGTCGGCACAGGACACGGCGGTGGTGGCCGGGCACGCGTCGTCCAGCGCGCGTTCGTTTTGACTTTGTCAGCTGCCAGGTACGTAGGCAGACGTGGATGTTCTGCACCTCAGCAGGTGTCGATCCCAAAGAGATTTTAGACTCTCAAGGCACCACGCAAGTACAGTTACAGTAGATCGCTAGATCAGTTGACTTCTCCGCGCGCGCTTGTTAAGTTTTCAAAACCCAACTACATATAGTTTTTTAGTTGTACCCCGTCAAAAAAAAAAAAACCCCAACTACATAGATCCGTACATTCATCAACCTCCCGTCCTCCCTCCACACTGGCCAGTAGTTTCAAGTCAAGAGATATAATAAGTATATAGAATTCTGATATATTTTTATATATGTTATAAATAAGTTGTTAACTATGGTACGAGCTGAGTAAATAACTTGGATTCAATATAGGGTACTTTGGATATTCTTTTGATAACGGCGAAGTGATGAGGTAGTATTCCTTGTTGTATTATTTTTATTAATAATAAACATAGGGTAAACAATTTATGTAAAAAAACTATTTTCTCCTAAATACTCCATAAAGGAGACAACCATCTCTCCCCACATGTCTAAAAAAATATATAGGAGACTGATTTTAGTTAACCTGCTATATCTCAGTACCGTAGTAAGGATTTGTAGGGGCAGTTCATAAGGGTTTGTAGGATCGGTTTTCGTAGCCCCCCCCCCCCCCCCCCCCAAGCTCCGACTCTACAAATCATGTATTTGTAGGGACGGTTACCAAACCGTCCATACAGATCTCATTTGTAAGGGCAGCTGTTGTTACCAGCCGCCTCTACAAACCCTTTTCTAGGGGGGGGGGGGGGTAACAACAGCCGCCCTTACAAATGAGATTTGTAGGGGCGGCTGTAACTCCAACTGCCTCTATAATTTTCATTTGCAGGGGCGGTTCATTCTAGAACCGCGCGGTTCATTCTAGAACCGCCCCTAAAATCAATTTCCAAACAAAAAAAGATACAAATTTGATATTCCAAATCTGACCAGAACATATACAAATTTGATATTTCAAATCTGACCAGACCAGAACATATAAACATTTGGTATTTTAAATCTGACCAGAACATATAAACATATATGATTCAAATCAACAACTAATGATAAAAAAGATATATAACATTCACAAATCCAACAGTTACACAAGTCTGATAACATTACCAATGTTACATAAATTCACAGATTTAATCAACGACCTAAGCCTAGCCTCCCCGGCTCATGAAGATGTTAGTGTTGTGGAAGGCTTCCCAATTTGAAGATTGGATCATGATAAACGCCTCGAACGTGTATAATCTGATCCAATATGAAGTTGCAAAGGTCACCGATGAGCTCTAATAGGTTGTCATCTTTATGTGGTGTAGCTCTCATTCCTTTCTCTTCTTTCCACTACAAGAAAACAAGTTTAGATATAGTATTTCATAACATATGCGGTTATGTACCAAACTTTTAATACATCAAGTGAAGAGGTTCAAACTTACCCTACATGGATGTCTCCTATAGGTACCAATTTGGCTTATGAGAGTGCACACGTAATAACCACAATGTACACTCCCGGTCTTCTGCTTGGGGCACTGTGTGTTTTGCATATAAAAATGTAAGTAATCGCCAACTTCGTGTCTGACTCCCTACTCGCGTCAGAGTCAGAGAGGGGGTTATTGGTACACCCCTTCGCGTCTTGGTGGACCCCCATCGTCGTGGTGATGGTCCCGAGGTGATCATCGCGCGGTGGCGTCACATCACCGTCGGAGCTAGGATCCGACTCCAAGAGGTAGTCATACTGGGAACGCACAAAACACATCACGGCATGCTCAACCGCGTGGTTGATTTCGTCGTCGCAATCGTCAGAGTCCCCGACGCCACTCATGAACATCTCGAGCGGGTGGGGTCCTCTGCCATCGTTCCGAGGGATCTCTTCCTCAAGGTCGAGGGGGTCAACTCCAAGGCCTCGTGGCCCAGAAGCCTCAACCGGTGCATCTTTGCGAGGAGTCGGGAGGTCCTCGTCCGGCTTGACCAGGACGTCGATGTCCTGATCCGGCGAAGGCTACACACGGGTGAAGGTCCCATCTGGGGAACAAGCGGACTCTAGGCTCCCGAAGCAGATGAAGGAAAGCCCAGGGTGGCCGGAGTTGTGAGAAGCCATTCGGAACCCTTAAGGCGTCGTGACACGCGATGCCCCTACCTGGCGCGCCAACTATCAGTGTTAAGAAACTACCAACAAGTAAATTTGTACGCGTGTCGGGTCCGAATGGTGAGACAAAGAGACAAGAGGTTTATACTGGTTCGGACAAGAAATCCCTACGTCCAGTGTGAGGTTGCTCGTGTTCCTTATCTCTGCTTGGAGGGGTATACAAGCTGGGTCGAGAGAGGGAGTGCGAGTCCCAAGTCTCTGAATGCTTCGGCGAATGGGTGTGTTCTAGCTCGTCTATATGCGTCTGCCTTCGTCGTCCATCTCTTCCTCCTTTTATAGTTGCAAAGAGGATGGAGATGGTTACAAGTGTGGGCCGGAACGGATCTACGTGGGGTGTTGTGCCTTATCCTCATCTTCTTCAGGAAGGGAGGTAGACACTTGGAGTATTCTATTCCTATTACCCTTATACTTCGTTGCACGTGGTCGGGGATTTGGTGTCATGTCGACCCCTCCTTGCGTTGCTGGATGGTGGGTCCGGTCACGCCTGCAGTCCTGCGGAGGTATGGTTGTCTGCTGTACCGTCGGTGGTAGGGGCTGGGTCGCGGCCGTCCGTTTGCGGGTACACCATTGTACCGATTTTTAGTTCTTTTTGTTCTCATTGATAGCGGGATTCTCTCCCCGCTTGGTCAGCGTGCGCCCGTTCTCCTGATCCCCCGTACCTAATGTACTTCCCGTTCGGTGGGTTTCTGTAGGGGCCGGGGTTACCTGAGACTGACTTCGCCCTGCGAAGGGTATGCTTTATTTTTGTCCAAGAATCTTGCCCTGGCCTGTCCCCTGATTGGGAACGCGACCTGTCCCAATTTCGGCAGGGATCAGAGCGTTATCCTGTGTTCCAGATTATTCGGGATGTACGATCCGTCGTGGCTTCGGAGCCCCGTTCTTATCTTGTGAAGAGTGCATCGTCACCAGCTGGATACCGACGACCTCATCTCCTGGGTCCTCTTCCTAGATAGGGGCAAAAGGGTCATTCCTCGGCTGCCTTGGTAGGTTTTAACCCCGGTTGCGTCTTATCCTAGGGGGTCCACCCTTGTCCTTCGTAATCTGTAGCCTCACTGTGGAGACCTTGGCTTGCGTGGGATGGCAGGACGTCGACCATGGTCGGGACGCGGGCACGTCTTCCGAATCGAGGGGTCGTCCCGCCTTTTACGTCGGATGAGGTAGAGTCACGTCTTCCGAGGCACGTCTGCCTCCCCCGGTCGGTCGGGCCGTGGTCTTCGCACCTCTTCCTTCATGGTCCAGGACGCGATGCCCCGTTCCAACAGGAATCTACCTCTTGAATTGGGCCTTCTGCTAAGGGCCACGACTTCAGTTGTAGTGGGTTTTTATATCCCTTTCCCGAAGGTGATCATCAAGCTTTTGGCCGTTGATTATTTTTGAAAGTCTGCCGTTAAATTAGGTATCCGACAATTACCTACACTGTGTATTTAACCAGAATAAAGGTTTTGGATACCTATGTTCATCATATTAATTTAATATTACATAAGATAGTAGAGTTCTAAGAAAAGACATGCATTTAATTCACTTGTGAATTATCTTGCCCAGAGATCGTGCTTAGGCAGCAATATATTTGGCTACTATAAAGATCTACTCTTTCTCTTTGACATAGAGATTATCTTGTCTTGTGTTTATCAAAAATTTGTAATGAATTTGGTTGTATGGTATACACAAATTTGTAATTACCTATGACAATCCAATACTATGATAAGATATACACTTTAAAATATTGTATTTTATACTATAACAATTACCATGTTGATTTTATCTACCATGCGGTAAATTAATTAATCCATGGTTATCCATGTAGGATCATGGTCTCTAAGGAGTTCGACGAACTTGCGTTAGATGGTATAATTACCCTACTTGGGCTTCTGATATCAAGATAGCACTTGCCTCTCGTAGCCTTTTGGCTACAATTCAAGAACCCTAATTTGGGGTTGACCTGCAAGATAAGCATATCTATACTGCTTTGGCTTTGCTACGGTATTACATTCATAAGGATCTTAAATTAGAATACCTTATGCTTGAAAATCCTCATGAATTATGGGTTGCTCTTAAAGAGCGATATGATCAGCAAAAAGAACTTATTTGGCCTGAGGCCAATCATGAATGCAATAACCTACGTCTGCAAGATTTTAAATCTGTAGCAGATTATAACCATGTTGTTCATAGAATTTTCTCTAAGTGAAAGTTTTGTGAGAAAGAGCCATCGGATGCAGATAAGATAGAGAAAACTCTATCTACTATGCTTCCGTCTGATAGAGTATTGCAACAGCAATACAGGGCTAAAAATTACCAGCTTTATTCCCAGCTTATTCGTACATTAACTCAGGCAGAAAAACATGATGAACTTCTTTTAAAAAATCATCATAAGCGCCCTGTTGGTTTGGCGCCTCTACCTAAGGTTCATAATGTACAAAATAAAGCCAGGAATAAGTTCAATGGACCTTTTCCAAAGAACAAGAATGGTAAACGCAAACACAACAAGAGGCAAAGATCCAATTCACACAACAGGAAGAAGGACAATGTGAAATCCTCCAAAAATGACAAGAAGTGTCATAGGTGTGGAGATTTTTCACATTTTTCCAAGAACTACCGTGCACCTAAGAATCTAGTTGCTTTGTACCAAAAGTCTTTAAAAGAGGTCAAGCCAACATGAGATAAAAGATATGAAGCACACTTCAATCTTGCATTTGAGGTTGTCTCGGGAGAGGGTTGTTCCAAGCAGGACCCTAACACTCAAGAGAACAACATGGCTCTCAACATTGAAGAGAATCTCCCATCAACGGACAACATGCTTCTAGACTTTGGCTCTGGAGACATGTTAGGAGATTTGGAGTAGTTTAACTCCAAATTTGATATCACCCCTGATCGTTGTTGCAAATAGTCTAAGTCATATAAACCTATAGTTATTTAGGTAGTATTATTTTAGGTGCTTGTAAGTTGTACAAACTTGTTTGTATTGTTAAGTTGTATTGACTCATTTATATTGTATTATCGTACCCTTATATTTGATATCCAATATAATATATATTTCTATATGTTAGTTTCTAGTATTTATTTATATGTGCATTTACTTTACATATAGATGTCTGTTGAACTCAATCCAATGGAGGAAGAATTATGTATTGTGGACTCTGGTGCCACAAACTCTATACTTAGAGAAATTAACTATTTCCATACTATTAAGAAAAGAGAAATAAATATTATGACCATTGCTGGTCATGATGCACTAATAGTTGGTTCTGGACGAGCCACTATTACTCTTCCAATGGGTACATAGATTACGATAGAGGATGACTTGTTGTATCCCAAATCAACTCGTACCCTTCTAAGTTTTAGAGATGTCCGTAAGAATGGTTTTCATGTGAAGACAGATGAAGATACTAAAGAGGAACATCTGCTCTTTACCAAACTTACAAGATACGACAAACAAATTTGCGAAAAGATTTCTTCACTCCAACATGGATTGTACTTTACATACATAAAACATGTAGAACATGTTGCTTACAAGATAATTTTCCATGATGTTGATACATTCCGCAACTGGCATGATCGACTTGGGCATCCTGGAATAGGGATGATGGGGAAAATTATTAGCAATTCCATTGGTCATGACATGGAAAAATCAAAATTTCCCCAAAATAAAGATTTTTGTTGTACTGCTTGTGCAACAGGGAAATTAATTTTAAGACCATCATATCTTAAAATTAGATATGAACCACTTAAATTCCTTGAACGAATTCAAGGAGATATATGTGGTCCGATTCAACCATTTATCGGGACCATTCAGGTACTCCATGGTTTTAATAGATGCATCTACTAGATGGTCTCATGTGTGTCTATTATCGACATGAAACCATGCTTTTGCCAAAGTAATGGCCCCGCTTATTAAGTTGAAGGCTCATTACCCTTAACATCGGATTCAATCTATCCGAATAGACAATGCTACCGAATTCTCATCCCGTGCTTTTATGATTATTGCATGGCATTGGGAATTCAGGTTTAGCATTTTGTTCCATATGTCCATACTCAAAATGGTTTGACTGAATCGTTGATAAAAAGAATCAATCTCATTGCAAGACCTGTGTTGATGAATTGCAAATTGCCTATGTCGTGTTGGGGTCACACAGTTCTGCACGATGCTGACTTAATCCAACTACGACCAACTACATATCATGAAACCTCTCCATTGCAGTTAGTACGTGGAAATCCTCCAAGTATTTCCTATTTGCGTAAGTTTGGGTGCACTGTATACGTACCCATCTCACCACCCCGGACCTCAATGGGTCCTCATAGAAAACTAGGGATCTATGTGGGATATTCATCTCCGTCGATCATTAAGTATTTAGAACCTTTAACAAAAGATCTATTTACTGCCCGGTTCGCTGATTGTATTTTTAATGAGGATCATTTCCCGGCATTAGGGGGAGAATTGTACCAAAAAGAATGCCATGAAATAGATTGGAATGCAAAAGGAATTTTTTCAGATCCATGTACTACAGAAACTGAACTACAAGTTCAAAGAATTATTGATTTGTAAAATATTGCAAACAATCTGCCAGACGCTTTTTTTTATTATAAAGGTGTTACAAAGTCTCCTCATCCTGCAAGGAATGTGCCCACTAGAGTGGAGGTACCTAATAAAACCACTCAACTCCCAATGGGTAACAAGAAGGGGAGAAGCACTTCCAAGAGGCAAGATGTGATTGCTGGCAATCAAAAGAAGACTAGAAATGCATCTCAACCTTTGGTTGAAAGACACGTAGAGGACATACAAGGTCTTGTGGATATAAGTGATCCACAATCTAGCTCAGTTATGCTCATAAACACTGAGGCTGGTGTTGACACCATTTTTCGACATGTGTCAATATGGGCTAAGGCTTGTGTCGATCAGTAAGAAATTGATTACTGTTCTCTATCGGCATCAGGATGTCACATGTTAGATTACCGATAAGACTAGAGTGCCGATGGTGAGCTTAATTGAGGAATTGCCAGTGGAAGTGAGAAGGCATTGCCGATAAAGGCAAGAATGTTGCCGATGAAGACAGGGATTTGTTGCCGATGGAGGCAGGAAGACACTGTTGATGAAGGCAAGGGGATGTTGCCGATAGAGACAAGAATGTTGCAGATGAAGGCTAAAAAGGTGTTGCTGACAGGAAAATATTGCCGATAGAGACGGAAAGTTGCCGATGAATGGTAGATGCTGCTGACGGAAGCAGGATGATGTGGTTGGCCTCAGCAGAGAGCTGCCAATGGCGATGGAAGAGGGTTGCAGATTGGAAGAAGTCTGCCGATGGAAGGTTTCATCGTAAAGGAGACGGATATGGAAACTGGTGCTTTACGCCAGTATTATTATGGGTTATTTTGAGTCCGACTCTTGCACGAGTCGTTTATTTCCTTAAAAGTAGGAGTCGTTTATTTCCTTAAGGATAGGGGTTTTGTTTCCTTAAAGATAGGAGTTTTGTTTAGGAAAGGTTTGAGTCGTGTCTGTGTATAACTCCTCCTACCGGAGTATAAATATGTACCTAGGGCTTGCATAAAGAAGAGACAATCAATCAGACAAATCTATTATTTTTATCTACTTTTCCAGCAATTCTACTTTCATCGCATTAGTTCTAGCTTATCTATGAGTTTTTACAAGTTTCGACGGGCTGCATCTACAAGACCTCCGTCAACCTTGCGAGTTCCGCGTTTTGAGCAATCTGAGCTTTGACGTCCGGGCGCATCGCTGTCGTCTCGTTCAACGTTGTTCTAGTTATCATCCTTGTCGATTAACTGGTCAAATCGACTGGCACATCTTGGATATCGAATTCGGGTATAAGCCCGAGGTGTTCGCAGATCTGACGCTTTTTGCGTCAACACTACTTTTGGCACACCCGGTGGGACAAATAACACATCTTTTGGCCACGGTTTAACCCATTACAAGCTTAATGGACAATACTGCTGAGATCAATCCAATCAATGTCATTGAAGTCTCCAAAGCAAATCTGAAAGATGATCAGAAGCAGGCTATGGAGCGGGCTATGGAGGAATATAAGAAGTTGTATTTGAAGTCCTTCAGCCTAAACAGGAGTGGCAAACCAGTCCAGAAGCAAGATCCGTCGTTGCCACGGCATGTCATTTTTGACGCCAATCCGGGTAAATTACAAGAGATGGTTAATTCTGCATTAAATCAGACATTAATTAGCCACTCCAATGTGCTGTCCAATACTGTATACAATGCTGTTATGCAATCTTTCAAAGAAGGACAAACACCCTAGTATGTTGGTCTAGCATATCATCAACCTGGATTGGCATCTATTACAAATCCATCGGTGGTCCCAATGGCGTCTTCCCAACCTGTGGATCAGTCTGCCGATGCGGTTTCGCCGTCAAAATCGAGCCCTGTAAGTGTTACTCGATTGAATACAGATATGGTGACATCGGTGATGTTAGGGCCCGCAACTAAGAGTCAGCCAACTCCCGCCAACTGGTGGGGATACGATATGCCTCTAAATCCATCTGTTGACTCTAATCTGATCCAAGGAAGCAATACGGCGTGGAAGGGCCCCATGGCATCGACAATGCCTGCACAGCCGATGATCCCGACGACGCATTATGCTACATCCTCCCCAATTGTGCAGTTTCCATCGGAAGATCTTCAGATGCTGATACCTAAAGTGCCTTATATGCCACCATCGGCAAGTCCTTTACCGATGCAACAAGATACGACAACTGCAAGTCAACCCATGACGATGGTAAATCCTCAAACTAGAGTATCAACACACCAAGGTGGCCAATTTGTTGACTACCCCAAGGTACAGGAGCGACAAGCACCGGTTAGCTATCAGTCATCAGCGAATTACATGCCGATGACTTACAATCCTAGATGGACTGCTCCAGCACCAATTCAACAACAAGTGGTACAACCTGGGTACTAGTATCTAGAGAATGCTCAGAGTGCAGCATCGGTGCATCGACTAATGAATATAATGCCACAGTATATCCCATTAGGCGTTCAAAGTGGTCCATCGGCGAGTTAGCCGATGCATAATATTCAACGAGCTGGTGCTGTGCCTGCGTCTTGTGTTCCAACTTATTTGCCGCAAAGATATGAGGAAGCGTATCAACCAGCTCAGCCAATCAACATCTAACCAGTGTATCGGCAAGATCAAGATGCATACTGGGCCGATAAGATTGCCGAAGTGATGAAAGAACAATTCGGCATCAAACCTAAAGTTAATACGTACTCTTATCGGACGCCGTATCCTCCGGCATATGATTTGATTCCTCTTCCAAATCGGTACAAGGTGCCGGATTTCACAAAGTTTTCTGGCCAAGACGACACATCAACGATGGAGCACATCAACCGCTTCATTATTCAATGTGGAGAAGCAGCCAACAGAGATGAACTAAGGGTGAGATTGTTCTCGTCGTCATTATCCGGATCGACATTCACGTGGTTTATTTCACTACCTCTAAATTCTGTGATCACTTGGGCCGATCTGGAGAAGCAGTTCCACAAATACTTCTTCGCTGGCGTACATGAAAAGAAGATTACCGATTTGGTCAAGTTGAGGCAGCGTAATGATGAATCGGTAGAAAGCTTCGTTCAAAGGCTGCGAGACGTGAAAACAAGTGCTACAGCTTGGTGCTTGATGATCAACAATTGGCAGATTTGGCCTTCCAAGGATTACTGCCGCACCTCAAAGACAAATATGCGTCTCAAGAGTTTGAAAGTTTGAGTCATCTCGTACAGAGAATTGCCAATCAAGACGTTAAAACTTTTGAACCTAGAAAAACTTGGAATAAAAAGGTGTCCTTCATTGGACAAAAGAAGGTTCTGAGTCAGATGAAGAGCCAAGTATCGGCATTGCTGAATGGGTAAAAGATAAGAAGTCGGTATCCTGTCCATTTGGCCAGAAAGAAGCCAAAAGGTTCACCTTTGATATCACCAAGGCCGATAGGATGTTTGATCTATTGCTTCAAGAAGGGCGGATTAAGCTGGCGCCTAATCAAGTGATTCCATCGGCTGAAGAGCTTAGAAAGATCAGGTATTGCAAGTGGCACAATGCAACTTCGCACAGTACCAATGATTGCAAAGTCTTTAGGCAGCAGTTGCAGTCAGAAATTGAGTCTGGGCGAATTAAATTTGAAAATTCTAAGGCCCAGAAGCCGATGAAGATCGACCAACACCCGTTTCCAAATAACATGTTGGAAACTAGTGGAAAGACTAAAGTGCTGACATCGGAAGCTGCCAAGAAAAGCACATCGGTAGATCCTAAACATCAGATAACTGTGCATGAAGTAAAGGAAAGAGAGTTTGCCAATGATAGAAAGGGTAAGAGAGTTGCCGATGAGAGCAGCAATGCCAGGAGACATAAGCATGCACTGTATGGCGTTGTAATCACACACAGGCAGCCACAAAAAGATTATCGGCGATCGCAGGAGGAGCAATATTGGCAGCAGGAGGAAGAAAGGCGTCAAGAGTGGCATCGGCACAAAGATCATTGGAGGTGTCCCTTCTTTGTTCATTGCTGGCTAGAAGGCATCAAGCTACCCACTGCCGATAATTGCCCTGAATGCAATGGGTACTACCCTGCCGATCGGTCAGAAAAGAAACCTTGTTTTGATGATCGGGCATCAAACTATGGCAGGCCGATCAGAGAGAAGGGATCAACGCATGATCGGCTGGGGGGCAAGCTTAGCGTACATGATAGGCTTGGCAAGCATGTTTGTCAAGAAGAGCTTGAGGAGATGGCTAATGTAAGAGTACCCAATGAAGAGATATTCTCTAGGGATCCAAACGTAAGGAGTGGTGCAAATACAAGCAATGAGAAACAATACCAGCCTATTTGGAAAACTAAGCTTCCTCAATGGTGCCCCAAGGGTCTGACGAAGACTCAGAAAAGGAGGATCCAGCATGAGCGCCAAAGTGATCTATATCACAGTGAAAATCCTTCAAGAGAGAAATCTCCAGTTAAGCAGTGGAGGCCGAAACGCAAGGATAGGGATCCATCGACAGAGATCAATATGGTTGTTATATTGCCGATGGAATTCATGGCACCTGTCGATGCTGAGGAAGAGGCTGCTGAAATGGCACAGTTGGTGTTAGATCCGATGGCAGCTGTCTTTGAAAAGCCGTACGTCATGTTCAGGAAACTTGGGAAAGGTGACCAAGACTTAGTCAAGACGGACATGAAGCTTAAAGATTTTGAAGGTAATGTGTCACCAGCTATGGGAGCCGTATGCGTCGAATTAACCATCGGCAGCAAAACTTTGTCGACAACATTTTTCGTGATCAGTGGAAAAAGGCACCTACAACTTGCTCCTGGGGAGGGATTGGATCCATGCTAATTGCTGCATTCCTTCTACGATGCACCAAAGCCTCGTGCAATGGGTTGGAGACAAGATTGAAGTCATCCGAAGTGAAACCCCGTCGATTGTTGCACTAGGAGAATCGGAAACCTATGAGCATACTAGATGCATATCAGGAGAAGCTTGGGATACAGAGTTCCTCACGGTTACCGATTATCGAATTATACCGATCCAAGCAGTCAGTTCTGAAGAAGAGTTTTAATGGATCAATTCGCCGATGATGGAAAACTTAGGCAGGGGTTCACATTGACCGATGATTTACTAGAAATAGATATCGGCGATGGTAGCAAACCTAGGCCAACTTTTATTAGTGCTAGGTTAGATTCCCAATGTAAACACAGTTGAGTGATTTATTAAAGGAATATAAAGATTGTTTTGCTTGGGATTATATAGAGATGCCTGGTCTAGACCGATCAATAGTTGAACATCGGTTACCAATCAAATCTGGTTTCCAACCACATCGGCAGCCAGCGCGCCGATGCAATCCTCTTGTATTGCCCGACATTAAAGCTGAAATTATGAAATTAATTGAGGTTGGATTTATTCGGCAATGTCGATATGCCGAATGGATTTCTAATGTGGTTCCTGTGTATAAGAAGAATGGAAAACTTCGTTTTTGTATTGATTTTAGGAATCTCAATAAGGCTACGCCGATGGACGGTTATCCGATGCCCGTTGCCGATCTGCTGGTTGATGCCGCTGCTGGACATCAAATCATTAGTTTCATGGATAGTAATGCTGGATATAATCAAATATTTATGGTTGAGAAAGACATATCCAAGACTGCTTTTAGATGTCCAGGTCATGTCGGTTTATTTGAGTGGGTCGTAATGACTTTTGGTTTGAAGAATGCCGACGCTACTTATCAAAGAGCGATGAATTTTATTTTTCACAAGTACATCGGCACGATAGTTGAAATTTATATTGATGATGTGGTGGTTAAATCCAAAGACTTTGGGAAACATCTTGCCGATTTGCGAAAAATTCTAGAATGCACAAGGGCACATGGGTTGAAGATGAATTCTAGTGTGCGTTTGGTGTATCGGCAGACCAGTTTCTGGGTTTTATGGTGCATCAAAGGGGTATCGAGATCGGCAAGAAATCTATTGATGCAATTAACGAGGTGGTTGCTCCTACCAACAAGACTGAGCTGCAATCCTTGATCGGCAAAATTAATTTTATCAGGAGATTCATATCCATCTTGTCTGGTAAGATTAAATCTTTTAGCCCGTTGTTAAAGTTGAAAGCCGATCAAGAGTTTACATGGAAGGAAGAACAACAGTTAGCCTTGGAAAAGAGTAAAAAGTATTTGGTAAACCCTCCAGTCTTAGTTCCACCTCAACACGGGAAACCTTTCAGGTTGTATTTTTCTGTCGATGACAGTGTTATCGGGTCAGCCTTAATCCAAGAATTTGAAGGGAAAGAACGTGTGATATATTATTTGAGCAGAAGGCTGGTGGATGCTGAAACCAGGTATTCGGCCATAGAAAGATTGTATTTATGCTTATATTTATCTTGCATAAAATTGAGGCATTATTTGTTGTCGACCGAATACACTATTATTTGCAAGGATGATGTGGTTAAGTACATGTTGTCGATGCCGATATTGAGTGGAAGGATCGGCAAATGGATTTTAGCGTTGTCAGAGTTTGATTTGAGATATGAATCGGCTAAAGCAGTTAAGGGTCAGGTGATGACCGATCTTGTTACTCAGCATTGTAATACAGTGAGTTCTGTAGAAATTGCTCCTTGGACTTTGTTCTTTGATGGATCCACGTGTAAGGAAGGAGCGGGTATCGGCGTTGTTTTAATTTCACCCCGAGGACAAAAGTATGAAATCTCATTGCCGATTGTTGCTACTTCAACAAACAATCAAGCCGAATACCAGACTTTGATAAAAGGTTTGGAATTACTCAGGGAAGTGCGTGCCGATGCCGTTGAAATCTTTGGCGACTCTATGTTGGTGATCAATCAATTGATTGGGGTATATGAATGCCGAAGTGAAGTGTTAATTGCACACCATGAGAAGTGTTTGCAATTATTGAAAGAGTTTAAAGAATACCGCCTCGAGTATATTCTCGGATTGCATAACGAAGAGGCTAATCGATTAGCACAGTATGCTTCAGGGTATCAGCCGATTCAAGAAGTAATAACATCGGTAAATGTTGCTAATGACTGGAGAAAAGAGATTGCTGATTACTTAAGGGATCCGTCTAAAAAGGTTGAAAGACGTCTAAGGTTTCAGGCTACCAAGTACGTGCTCCTTGATGATGAATTGTATTATCGAACAATTGATGGGATTTTGCTCAGATGTCTCGGTGCAGAAGAGTCAAAATCTTTGATGGGTGAAATTCATGAAGGAGTGTGCGGAGCACATCAGTCGACTTTCAAGATGAAGTGGATGATTAGGCGAAATGGATATTATTGGCCGACAATTCTTGAGGATTGTTTTAAATATTTCAAAGGATGCCAAGATTGTCAGAAGTTTGGTAATGTTCAGCGGGCACCTGCATCGGCAATGAATCCCATAATCAAGCCTTGGCCGTTCAGAGGATGGTCTATCGATCTCATCGGTCAAATTTATCCACCATCTAGTAAAGGACATAAGTTCATTCTTGTTGCCACTGATTACTTTACGAAATGATTTGAAGCAATTCCTTTGAAAACGGTTACATCGGCAAATATGATAAATTTTGTGAAAGAGCATATCATTTACCGATTTGACATTCCTCAAACTATTACAACTGATCAAGGAACCATGTTCACATCGAGGGAATTTGATGAATTTGCTACTGGTATGGGGTTTAAGGTGTTAAACTCTTCTCCTTATTATGCTCAAGCTAATGGTCAGGTCGAAGCAACTAATAAAGGGGTCATCAAGCTTATCAAGCGCAAGATTGAAGAGAACCTTAGGAGGTGGCATATAGTGTTAAATGAAACTTTGTGGTCATATTGGATGGCTTGTCATGGTGCAACCAAAGTTTCACCGTACCAGTTAGTCTATAGGCATGATGCTGTCCTACCTTGGGAAATTAAAACTGGTTTTAGGCAATTGTTTTCCCAGGACCAATTGACAGCCGATGAATATGATATCCTTATGAAGGATGAGTTGGAAGATCTAGCAAGTCATCGGTTGAGGGCTTTGATCAGTATCGAAGAGAACAAGAAAAGAGTTGCCAGATGGTATGACAAGAAAGTGAAGGTAAAAGAGTTTGCCGATGGTGATCTGGTGTGGAAACTGATTTTACCGATTGGGACTAAGAGTTCAAAGTTTGAAAAATGGTCCCCTAATTGGGAAGGTCCTTTTCGGATAAGTCAGTCTGTTCCTGGTAACGCTTATATTTTGGAAACACTTGAAGGAGTTGCGTTCTCCAGGGCAATTAACGGTAAATATTTAAAGAAATATTATCCCAGTATCTGGGTAGATGCATAAAGCGATGCGAGTATAAATGCCGATGGAAGAGGTGTCATGCAGAACGTCGGCAGAAAGCATATTAACGTTATATTACAAGCAAAATCAATTGTCAGGGTCATAGTTGCCGACACAGTAAATTACAACAAAGATTGGATAGATGAGATCGCGCGAAGGCGAATTTGGTCCGCTTCCTCTATCTCCCTAGCGTCATCGTCAGCAGCGCCCTCAATTGGCTTAATCTTCTTCTTCAACAGAAGAGCATGGAGAGCATCGGCATCCCTCTCTTGTTGCAGGGCTTTGGTGGCGTCGGGAAGTTGAATCTTCTTCTGGTTGGCTGAGTTTAAGGCTTCATCTACTTTCTTCAACTCGGCTAGCAACTCTTCTTTTTGTGCTGATAGACAGGCGATCTCTTGTTCAAGCTCGATGCTGGAAGCTTCTAGACGGCCGATGTCTTTGTGCTTCTCGTCCGCGGCTTGCTTGAACTTGAGTATTTCTTCTTTGAGTTTTGCTTGAGCAGCTCTATCGGCAATGCGGCGTGAAGCCTTTCGGTATTGTAGCTGCCAACTCTCGAGGAATGCCACTTGGAAGAGTAGTTCTTCGATATCGGCAGGTAGTTGGTCTTGAATTTCCCTAAAAGCTACCCTTACTGCACTAGAATCTTGGACTAGTTGGGATGTATTTTGTTGCAGTAGAAGTAGCAGTGCTTTGAGTTTGGATTTTACTTCTGCCGATATGACAGTTGAAGCTTGGATAGAGCTTTCTTCTTCGTCGTCATCATCTGGAAGGTTGATAGCAAAGGAGAATAAGCTGTTGGGAGAGTCTTGGGCCTGAAAAGAAAAGAATTAAAGTTTGCCAGTTGAAAGCTTGTATCTTATGGGTTTATGATAGATAGTTGGTTTACCTGCTTTAGAGCAGTTTCTCGCCTTGGACTCGAAAAGGTAGCTGGCATGGCTGCGTCTTGAAGATTGGCAATAGTTGCCGATGAACTTGCTTCTGTAGGAGGAATAGTTGATGCTGGTGCTGATGCTGATATCGGTGTTGCTTCTGCTGTTGCGGCTGAACCCTGTGGAGGCGGTGCTGTTTCTTGATCGGGGATTTCAACTGGTGACTGATTAGGGATGGATGTTGATGCTAGCTCTAGTATTGGTGTGTCGGTGGAAGGTTGAGAAGACGCAACCGGTGATGTGACTGGGGCTGATGGTTTTGAACGTTTTGGTCAGGGAACGACACTTGAAGAGCCTTGGCGCTTCGATCCTTGCGCTTGGGGGGCATCGGCAGGCTGAGTTGGAGAGGCTTGTACATTTGGAACGACTGCTGATGAGCCCGTTGGCTACAGAGGACATTTGATGCAAGTGAGCATTACCGATGAGAGTTTGTAATCGGTATAAATGAAATAAAGATTATTACTACAAAAGCTTAAAGATTAGTTGCAGGTTGCAGGTTCATCAGTTGCAGGTTGAAATATTTGCCGCTCTTACTCTTTTTGGGGATCAAATCGTTAACCTATTGGCAGAAGATTAGTTACCAATGTATTTGAAGAGATAAAGAAATAAAAAAAAATATCGAAAATAAACTTACCGCGTCATCGGGAACAATATGATCATCGTCAATCAGATGCCGATAGTAGTGTGATGATGCAGCAAATAGTTGATCTTTCCATTCTTGCCACCAGGATTTGTATGATTCAGTGATAAAGGATGTCGGCGCCCAAGAAGATAAGTCAATGTTTGTTACATCGGCCTGAGGAGGGAGAGTGACAATCTTGTTCCAGTCCATAGCGCTGGAGATAACTTCTCTTGGTTTTATCACATTGGCGTAGCTGAGTTTGATCGACAATTGACCAAACGCTAACTGTCTTGTTGCTGCTGATGGATAATATAATTCATAAGATGGAGAAGTGTTCTTTCCGGTCCCGAAGATGTTGACTGGAATGGCCCGGGGAGTGAGGGTAGCCTTCATAATTCTTTCATTCTGTGGTATATTCCCATCGGTAAGGTTGAAGGAGAGTGAAAATCGATTGTCCTCATCAATATAAGGCCACCAGGCCCGTTCTGAAGCAGGAATTCCACAGTAGAATCTCTGAAAGAACATGCCGAATTGACCTTCGTTGGCATTAGTTTCCTGGTAGCACTATTATGGCTTCTCTGAAATTGAGTGGAGAACGGTTTGCCGATTCATCTTCAGCAAGCTCATAGTCCTCATATAAGTATCTTGGGAATTGCTGGCTAAACAAATCAAATTGAAGACATTTATGCATGTGGGCATTTAGCCATAGGTTGATGAACCACCAAGGACCTCCGAGGTTGCCGATGGGCTCACCTAGCAGTAGTTTTCTGGATACCTGGTGCAGGAGGTGAAGACTGAACTAAGAAGGTATCGACCAAGGGGAAATCCTCCGTCGACCAAGAATTCTGCTGCAGGAAGATACATGTTGGTAGGTCCAACTGTCCTGCCACATAAAATAAACTTTTCCAACCACATATTTAGGAAGGTAGCATGTTCCCTCTGGCCTACCGATCCAGTCCTCTGATGTTCTTGGATGTATCCAGTCCAACCGCCGATATTACGTGTGCTCACCCGACGTTCAGATTTCCTACGGAAAAGGGTAGCAGGATCGACAGAGGAGACATCGAGGCCGGTAAGCATGTGCACATCGACAAGTGTGGGACTGGCTGGTCCATGTCTGAATAGAAACGCGTTCATTGTATCGGACCAGAAATAAGAAGCAGCAATCATCATGTTTTCATTCTTGGCCATATCGGCAAGTGACAATCTGATGCATTGATCTATATTGTGTTCTGACCAATGGACCTATTGTGACCTAGCCATCCTGAGGTACCAGTTTTTCCACCCTTTGGTGGGTTTGGGCCATGAGCGGAAGGCATCTGTCCATAACCCTAGATTGAAACATTCAGATCTAAAGGGGATACGGTTGGTTTCTGCGTTGATAAGATCGGTTGGATCGGCATTCCCCATTGGACCCAAACAATGAAGGTGTGCTTGGTCAATAGGGATTACTATTCTGCTGTGCAGTTCCTGGATTCAGAGAGTAGAAAGGAAAAGAAGAAGAAATCTTGAAATGGTGCGAAAAAAGAAATCGCAAGGAATGAAGCAGGAGGAGAGGAAATTTACCGCAGGAACATTGAAGTTGATTGCCATCGAGGCGAGAGATTTCTTGCAAGAATTGCTCTTCTTGATGGGAGAAGAAGCCACCGATGGAATGATTGCCGGAGTGTTCTTCGGAAATGCCGGTGGGATGGAGATGAAGATGTGAGCTCGGGGTGAAGAGAAGGCTGGACGATGGTAATTTTTATAGGCTTGGAGCGCCAGGGGCATTTTGGAGTTTTTTTAACTGAGCATAGATATGGAAGGGTATGCTGGTGGATTCACGCGACGATCGAGGAATTATGAGAGTGGATTGTAATTGTTCGCGCTACAGTTGCGGGGTTCTATTGGTAAATTGCAGTTTTTGCGCGCGGCAATCGAGGAAATCGTGCAGGTATCTTGAAGGAAGAGATTGCAGTAGAAGAAATTTTGGCGCATAAAGTACTTTATACTCCGAAATTGGGGGGCATGTGTTAACACCGTTTTTTGGCATATGTTAATATGGGCTAAGGCTTGTGTCGACCAGTAAGAAATTGATCATCGTTCTCTATCGGCATCAGGGTGTCACTGGTTAGATTACCGATAAGACTAGAGTGCCGATGATGAGCTTAATTGAGGAATTGCCAGTGGAAGTGAGAAGGCGTTACCGATAAAGGCAAGAATGTTGCCGATGAAGACAGGGATTTGTTGTCGATGGAGGCAGGAAGACACTATTGATGAAGGCAAGGGGATGTTGCCGATAGAGACAAGAATGTTGCAGATGAAGGCTAAAAAGGTGTTGCTGACAGGAAAATATTGCCGATAGAGACGGAAAGTTGCCGATGAATGGTAGATGCTGCTGACGGAAGCAGGATGATGTGGTTGGCCTCAGCAGAGAGCTGCCGATGGCGATGGAAGAGGGTTGCAGATTGGAAGAAGTCTGTCGATGGAAGGTTTCATTGTAAAGGAGACGGAATGGAAACTGGTGCTTTACGCCAGTATTATTATGGGTTATTTTGAGTCCGACTCTTGCACAAGTCGTTTATTTCCTTAAAAGTAGGAGTCGTTTATTTCCTTAAGGATAGGGGTTTTGTTTCCTTAAAGATAGGAGTTTTGTTTAGGAAAGGTTTGAGTCGTGTCTGTGTACAACTCCTCCTACCGGAGTATAAATATGTACCTAGGGCTTGCATAAAGAAGAGAGACAATCAATCAAACAAAACTATTATTTTCATCTACTTTTCCAGCAATTCTACTTTCATCGCATTAGTTCTAGCTTATCTACGAGTTCTTACAAGTTTCGACGGGCTGCATCTACAAGACCTCCGTCAACCTTGCGAGTTCCACGTTTTGAGCAATCTGAGCTTTGACGTCCGGGCGCATCGTTGTCGTCTCGTTCAACGTTGTTCTAGTTATCGACCTTGTCGATTAACTGGTGAAATCGACTGGCACCCCTTGGATATCGAATTCGGGTATAAGCCCGAGGTGTTCGTAGATCTGATGCTTTTTGCGTCAACAGCTGGAATATCAGAAGATCTTAGAGCTATCATTTCGGAAAGTCATGATGAATCTTTAAGGGTAGACAAAATTTCTATAAATTTTGCTAAGATAGGATATTCTTATAATCGTAAGTCCATAATAGTTGACATATATTTCTATGAACAAATTGCAAATATCCTTCAGACCAATTCGGATCCTAAGTCTATGATAGAGTGCAAGAAGCGCTCGGACTAGGATAAGTGGAAGGTAGCAATAGAAACAGAGATCGTCTCGCTTAATAAAAGGATGGTGTTTTCTGTTGTAATGCCAACACCTCTTGGTATCTTCCCTGTAGGATACAAATGGGTTTTCATCCGTAAAAGGAATGAAAACAATGAAGTGGTGAGATATAAAGCAAGGCTCGTGGCACAAGGTTTTACGCAAAGACCTGGCATTGATTTCAACAAAACCTACTCTCCGGTAATGAGCGGAAACATTTCGATACTTAATATCATTGGCAGTACAAAATCGTCTATCTATGCAGTTGATGGACATCATGATCGCATATCTATATGGGTCATTGGATTCTGAGATATACATGAAAGTTTCTGATGGAATAAGTATACCAAATCCCAAGACAAATCGCAACATGTATTGCGTCAAGTTGCAGAAGTCATTATATGGCTTAAAGCAGTCGAGCCGAATGTGGTACAATCGGTTAAGTGAATTCCTTAAGTTAAAGGGATTTACAAACAATGATGACTGCCCATGTGTCTTCATTAAGAAATCATCAACATGATTTTGTATAATATCGGTATACGTCGATGATCTTAACATCACCGGCAACGAATCCGATATTAATGAAGCACGTCATCATTTAAAGATGGAGTTTGAAATGAAAGATTTGGGTAAAACCAAATTTTTCTTAGGTTTAAAACTTGAGCATTTTAGTTCTGGTATATTTGTATACCAAGCTGCATATGTCTAAAAGATATTGGAGAAATTCAATATGGACAAGTCATATCCAACAAAAACTCCGATGGTAGTAAGATCCATAGATATTGAATAGGATCCTTTTAGACCACAGGATGAAGAGGAAGAGATATTGGGACCACAATTCCCATATATTAGTGCCATTAGAGCATTGATGTATCTTGCTAAAAAAACTCGACCGGATATTGCATTCACAGTAAATTTGTTGGCATGACATAGTGCTAAACCTACCAAATGTCATTGGGTAGGAGTTAAAACGGTATTTAGATACCTAAATGGTACTAAAGATCTTGGATTATGCTATAACAGAAATCAAGATCCAATTTTGTTAGAATATATGGATGCTGGTTATTTATCAGATCCACACAACGGTAGATCACAAATAAGCTTTGTATTCTTGCAAGGTGGAACAACAATATCTTGGAAGTCTTCAAAGCAGACATTAGTATCTACTTCCACCAATCATTCTGAAATAATTGCTTTATATGAAGCATCACACGAATGCGTATGGCTTCGCAGAATGATAAACCACATAATACAATCATGTGGTATTGGTGCAATTGAGATACCTATGAATTTCTTTGAGGATAATTCGGCATGTGTTACTCAAATGGAATCAGGTTATATTAAGAGTAATATGACTAAGCATATTATTCCAAAGTTATTCTACCCCCATGAACTCCAAAAGAATGGAGAAAATTGAAATCTTGCAAACTAAGTCATGTGATAATCTAGTAGATTTATTCACAAAATCTCCGCCATACTCCGCATTCCGTAAATGCGTTGACGGTATTGGTATGAGAAGACTAAGAGACTTGCAAGAATCAGGGGGAGAATCTCTCTAATCATAACATATTCCAAATTCACATTATACTCTTTTTCTTTATATGAGTTTTACCCTTTTTGGATTTTCTCACATAGAGTTTTAATGAGGTAATGGTAACACATAGTAAATGTCATATTATCTATTTTTGTCCTCACAAGAGGTTTTTCGAAGATAATATTTATGACATATTGATCTTTGATCAAATTGTTTTTAGACTATGTCTTTAGGAATCCTTAAAGGGTCTATTAACATTCATATTATACATATACATATATATCAAGGTGTTTCTTCTTATTTTCCCATTGGGTTTTTAACGAGTTTTGCCTGGTATATTGATATACTTTGGATTTTTCCATAGGTTTTTTTCCAAAGCTTCAAGACATTTACAAATGAACAAGAAATGGTGCCTATACAAGATCAATTGATCAAGGGGGAGTGTGAGATTAATTAGTTTAGTTAGTGATCAATTATTGTAATCCATAATTAGTACATGCTAATTACAAATAGACAGGTACCTTCAGGAGACCTTTCCCGACACCCTTTTCACACATGTAACTGCCCCCTTGACAAGGGGTATATATATGTAATTAACACACAATAATACGATAGTTACATTCACTTTTCGCATTACAATAATGTCCTTGGTCTTTGGAAAGCAACGTTGATTGTCGTGGAAACCACATCTTGGATAAAAACATGGAAACCGATTCAATATAAAAGGTTGAGGTACAAAATCATTTTTGAAAAATCATACAAAAATGACAAAATTCGTCATTCATGTGCATGTGTACTAGAAAACAAAAATCCAGTTATTATCTTGTAGTGCACATACAAGTGAAATTGGTAGTTTTTTAAAAATGTTTTTGCATCTCAACTTTTGCATGTGTGTACATATATGGAAGCACTAGGTCTTTGCCAAGCTTCAAATGTGTTTTTATATTATGAAAGTGCATTTCTCAAATTGGTTTCCATATTTCTATCGAAGATGTACTTTCCACCATATATATTTCCCTATATTGATCAGTGCTCCCTCCATCTCAAAAGAAGTTTGAAGAGCAACTCTAAGAGATTATATAAATTTCAATCTATGCAACTCAATTTAAAGAGGTACTCAATGGATATTCTTTTTGCATATCTCTCATGTCTCCAATAGACTCCAATTTTTACTCTTTGTACGCTTATAGCACATCATAATTTTTCAATTAAATAATAAAAAAACTACCATGTATTACATTAACAGAACCATGTAGCCTCTTTAGACATGGAGAGTGAGATAAGTGGTTTTAGAGAGAGAAAATGGAGAGTGGTTTACAGAGGCTATTAGACCCTTTGTTGTTTTCTAAATTTTGTGATAAAGAACTTGTTGACATCGTATTTTGGCGCGACCAAATACATACAGGTGGGTCCTGGTGACAGGCTCAAATGGCGATCAATCAAGGGGACCCAGATGATCGGCTGAGATAACTGACTAAGGAGAAATTAAGGAAGGAGATGTTATGAGTCAGTTACGACAGAATATGTACATCGGACCTTGTGGAAGGGAAAGATTGAGGCCCAAGATATCTTTTATTTCCTTATTTTTAGGGATTATGTCATGGTCGGTTAGGACTTATGCTATGGTCTATAAATAGCATAGTCTAGGTATTGTAAAGTACATCCAACAAATCAAACACAGACCCTTCGGCCCCGGTCAATCCCTTAGGAGTAGGAGTAATTTAGATCTCCGTGAAACCTTCGATGAACAAGGCTGCATCGACTAGATCGACCTTCGGTTTGCTTGTAAGTCTAGCCACGGTTCATGCCTCGTTTGTACGGTTGTATTGTATAACTCGTGCAAGCTCGATCTGAGCTAGTTATTGGTTTGAATCTTTGTTCATGGGGCTGCATTGCTTCAATCTCACATAAGTGGATGTTCAAGCTAGTTACCGGCTCTATTAGATTGACAATCTAATAGATTCATTAAGTTATCAATATTATTTGTTTAATGTGTTCATTTACTATAACAATATCTTTCCCAATCACAATCAACAATTAGATTAGGCTATAATTCTATCTAGATCTATCTTTCTGTGCGCGTTCATGCGTATACCCATCAAAATAATAGATCTATGATCTTATCGGCTAATCTGTTGATCATGGTTGTTACATGTTGTGCGTTCGAGATATTTGTCTAGTCATACATTGATCTGGGAGTACATAGATTTGGTTTAATATACTTGTTATTGTTATGGAACCTCTTAAGAACAGGGCCCACTTGCCAGGATTAACGTCCATCCGACTTAATCCCAACAAATGATCCAAGTCTTAATTGATTCGTCAGGTGTCGCTGTTTTGCAACGGGTCATCCACCTCTTTCCGAATAGGATCTCCTCATTACAGACATTGCAGAAGTAATACAATAATTTAATTTACATCAAAGTAGCGGAATTCATAAGTCATATTACAAACCATAAGTTTGAAAAATAACATAAGTACCATACGAATATATTACATCAAGCTAGTGATAGAGTATAAATAGAGAACCAGAGTACTCTTTCCCAAGAGTCAAACAACTACAACTATTCATCATCCTCATCAATGGTCACAATTGTCATGCAACACGAAGCTACACAGACCGGGTTAGGACCCTCATCTACAACAAGGGTTAACAAACCTTGAATACGAGAGTACTCAACAAGACTTATCTGACAAAATAAAATATTTGGTGGACAAAAAGTATGCAAGTCATAGGATTCAGGTGGGGTTTTACAAGAATCAAGTGTTTTGCATAAATGAGCATTTATAAAAACAATTGAAATTGATTTAGTTCTCATAAATGGTTACTCAAGTACCGATCTAAATGTTTTGACGGGTAACAAACCATCTCAAAAAGGAATCATCAAGTATCCAGTTTAAGTTTCATTAACTAAGGTGTAGATGACAGGGTTATGTTTCCATATCCGAGGAACACGACGATTCGAACCATTTAAACCTAGCTGGGCCTTCCCAATCACACGACATATACAACACTAAAGCACACATATGATTACTTTTCCCTGGATCCTCTAGCCAAGACCGGGGTTCTACTACCCGAGAGCACAGTACACCTCCACCCTACTCCAAGAGTCAGGAGGGTATACACTACTCTCGTCATCTCTCCACTCCTAGTGCGGATTAACCGTTCTTAAAACTGGAATAGCCAGAGTCCATCTTCCAAAAGTATGTGATTAGTACTCCAAACTCACAACCCTTGGACGTCTACAATGGCAAGGCCCTAATGACACAGGTGGAGAGAACCCGCTCACCAGATATCCACATCTAGTGGCTCCCAAACACCGTGTCCACCCAGTCCCGATTATTACTTCCAACAAAACCATTCCTTTCTCAAAACCATAACCATTTGCTGAGACAATACATTATGTGCAGATGAAAGACAATCATCTGCTTGGTAACATTCTAAGCATACTAAGCAATAAAAGGTAACTTGCGTATTTAAAATAGGTATCAAGGTACAGGAATTGAATAACTCAAGGATAAGACTATGCATCAAGTAGGAATTTAATTGAGTAGAAGTCATGCAATAAATAACCATAAGTGTATTTAAAGAAAACATTTTTAAATACAAGGTAGGGTTAAGATGCACCGGGGCTTGCCTTGGTTGGAAGGATATACAAACTCGGGCTTAGAGTCACAATTAGAGAAACCCACTTCACGAGGGTGATTATCCAACCCAAGAACAGAGATATCTACACGATAAATGCCATGCTTAGATGATGCTTTGAATAATAATCATGATGCTTAACAACATACAAACATGAGCTTAAGAGATGAACATCTCAGATCTGAAACTTTGAGTACAACTTCCCTTCATGAAAGGAAACATAACTAGAGCATAAAACAATTTAATTAAACTATGATTAATTGATTATCTAGTTTAATAAATAAATCCAAAAGAACTACACTCAACATCACATCAAATGACATGTTCATTTTGTGTTTGCCACTCAACAATGGCACATGTTTATCAAGCAATCCAAAGTCACAAAAATATAGTCATTAGGGTTTCTAATTAATCATTTCTTAATTATCTAAATAGGCATGATTAAAAGTTTGTCCAAAAATTCTCAAACTTTTTGTACAGCAAGCTACAGGTTTACCCAAGTTACATAAATTTTCCAGAATTTTTGGAACAACACACAGAGCATGAAAAATACTGGAAAAATCATTTTCTAATTATTTTAGGCATTTTTACAGGATTAAAATTGTACTGGAGAGAGGCATATTATATTTTTCATAAATTCTACACATCTCAGACAGCATATACAAATTTTCTTAGAATTTTTAGATACACAGAAATAAAGATACAAAAATTACAAAACATAGCACTATTCAAAAACAAATAAAAGAAACCCTTAATCTAGGAGCCACTGACAGGCGGGACCACCTGTCAGCGCCATCCGAACCGACGAAGCGGCGCTGATGACCAAAGAACACGGCGGCACGTCGCCGTCGGCGAACCAACCGAACAACCAACCCTCACATCGTGATCTACACCTCATCCCGAACTCAACGAGGTGCGAAAGAGGCAAAACTAACCCTCACCGAGGCCTCGCCGGCGATAATGGCGGAGCTCGTGGCTCGGCCAACCGCACGCCGGCGACCACAGACCACCACAGACACAACCAAGCATCGATACGTACTCAGGGAGACACCACGAACACGAAGCGCGGGTTAAACGAAACAGAAACTTGCCGAGGTGACCTTGCCGACGGCCATGGTGGACGACAGAGATCCGCGCGACATGCGCCGCCCAAACCACGCAATCGCAAGAACAACCAACCCTAGAAACAAACTCAGCTAGGCTAGGCGAAGCTAGCGCAATAACTAATCGCAGAAAAGATTGTCTAAGGTCAGTATCAATGGAGTTTCATTCAAGTTTCATGGGTATTAAATATGCAGATGTGGCACTATATTAATGAAGGGAGAGGTGATGAGAGTTTCATGGGACTAGAGAGAGTTTCATGGGGATGAAACTCCTCTGCACTGTTTCCAAAAATTTATTGCGTTTGAAACTGTGCCATGAAACTCCCATTGAGGATGGCCTAACGAGCTCTCACGATGGTGAGCACTGACGCGGCGACGCAAAACACGATGGAGCAAAAAGAACTACGACAACCGACCAAAATTGGAAACAACCATCTACCCTATGAGTACCAGGAGCTCACCCTGAACACAATGCACGGACTAGCTTGGCCGAAGAGGAAGTAGAACGACCGGACGACGATGACCGAACCGACGGAGATGGTGAACGGCGGCGAGGCAGTGTTCCAAGAGCTACGGTCCACCATTTGCAAAATGGAGGGGCGCACCATGATCAGTGAAGAACAAGGATGGTGAAACGAAAGAGAGAAAAGCAACGTGGCTCCTGTGTAGCCATGGCGATAGAGAACCCGAGGGGGTGGCGCTCCCGCCGGAGATGAAGAAGGCGAGGTTGCGCTGGGCAAACCACGTACCCATATCTTCAACCAACTCACGCAGGAGGTGCGCGAGATCAAGGCGATGGCAATTGCGCAGGTTTGGTGGCTTGGTGGTGGCTGGCTGTTGCGTGCGGGCTCGCCGGAGCGGATGGTGCGCTCGGCGGACGGAGACAGAGAGGTGGCGCGCGTGAAAGAGGACAGAGGGAGGGGTACCGTCCCGTTTTGAGGACGGCAACGAGATCGTGGCATTGCCACACACCCGGACGCAACGTGCGTTCGACCCGGGGACACACGGACGCGGCGGCAGCTGGCCGGCCAGGTGTCGGCGGCCAAGGCATGGACGACATGCAGATCTATGAGAAAAGATTGAAATGCCCATGGTACGGTTTTGTAAAAAAAACTCCCTTTTCCAAGGGTTTTCATGAAAAACTTTAAACACCAAAGTTGCTCAGAATTACAAGATCTACAAGATTGTCCATGTGGACATTTTCAAAATCTGCTAAGTTTTTGAAACGAGTATTTGAATTTGAAAATCTATTCAAATTGAATTACCCCCTTTTCAATTACTCAAGATTTTTGAATAAAACTTGAAAAACTCCAAACATGTCTTTTGCTATAAAAGTAGAGCTCTACAACTTTGCTTTAACAACTATAGGTAAATTATTTTTAGATTTTGAAATTCATGTTTGGGGCATGTTTTCCCCCTTTTCAAATTAGGGTTTTAAATTAAAGATTAAAAAGTGAGTTTTGAATTCATAACAAGCATTCACACTCTGATACTAAGCTCAAACAATTAAACTCATTTTAGTTCAATGCATAACAAGTTCTCAATCAAGTGAATGATGCTTATGCATATGATGACATGGCAGGTTTTATTAAGTTAAACACCAGAGGTGTTACAGTTATCGACTACAACTACAGGACCTCACTGTCAAGTATGTTAAGCTATGTTTATTTAGTCTCAGATCTAACTATGATTAGGCAAATAGATCTTGTTTGTGCTCCATGGACCCCATATCGGCTAAATAACAGATCTAGTTGTGCTTTCTTCATACGATACATGTGCTTTTGCTGGTTCAAACATGATCCGATTCTTGAGTATATTGAACGTGATTTAGCTTGTTTACTATTATGGCTGCATGGGAACACCCCAATATTAGTGAATAAGCTATGTTATCAGGTTAATTGTCATCATGGCTGTACGGGAACACAACTCTGTTGATGGTTAATTTTTGTTCGATATATTCAACTGATCTGATAGCTTGAGTTAGTGAATGCTACACGTAACACATCTTTATTGATAATGTATTGATGAGATCGGGTGCTTACATGCTTTATCTGGTTATACATCATGAATAGTTGTTCGAATCCAATCATTATCCTTCACATTGTTAGGAGTTGAATCTCTAGTCAATTCCCTTGACCATTGGCTATTTGAGAGTCATACATCATGGAACTGTCTGACAATAACCGGCAGGTTTCATAATTTGATAGTTTGCATCCTTGTCAATTGCAGGTCAAATTGACTGGCATGCCTCGAGATCAAATCAACCGACGTGGCGTTGCCATCTCAGGTTTAGGAGATCAGGATTCTACTTCCATGACGGTCTCTGTAGAGCCTTACGTGGTCACTGAGACCCATTTTTAGTGTCAACACATTTTAGCACGCCCGGTGGGATCACAATCGTCAACTATGGACAAGTACGGCAAAGCCAAAGTTTCAACCCCAACTGGAACTAGAGGATCGAGAGTGTTCAACCCAGAGTCTCGGATAACGGATGATGTGTATCAAGAGATCAAACTAAGGCAAGAGAGACATAGAGCCCTATGCATCCGAGAAGGATTACTCGAGTCAGCTGGTGCAAATCATCCAGACGCCTCTCATGATAGGTGGCGCCATCAGGTGAGAGGACTTGGGGAAAGAAGCAGTTGGGAGAGCATTCCGGGGTTGAAAGGTAGATCAATATACATGAAGATTGTCCTTTCTTTAGATACTGTCTGGATAAGAATTTGAGGTTGCATGTCAGGAGCGACTGTCCTGAGTGCGGTCAACAATATGAAGATTACAGGAAGTTTCAAACTGATCGTCGGTACACTCATGGGAGAGTGGAATATAGAAATGGGAATCGACATACTGTCGAGGATGGTATTGGCAGTTGGTCCAACATAGAAGTGATCAATGTTGATCGAGCCAGCACCCGGAAGATAGGCATGGCAAATATCATCCACAGGATCCCAGAAGATTGAGTAGAACTCAAAAGAGAAGGATCCAACGGTTGAAGAAAGCTAAACAACAGTGGCATGAATCATCAGATCGTGGCATAAACCTCTTCTTGCCTATAGAATTGAGAGCACTGGTGGAGACCGAAGTTTATTTTGACCTTGATGAATCAGTGTTTGGGGAACAGACTGGTGGCTTCATGCCTGGTTTTCAAGCAATCTTTGGTAAACCTGATAGGCATAGGCATTTTAAGGTGAGGGTTCTTACAACGTGCATATGATCCGGCGGTGAAAATTGTTTTCACTACCCACATGATGCCATATGATCTTGTTGTTAAAATAGTTGCGCACGTCATGGTCGAATCATATGCCGACCTAGTGGTTAAGAACAATTTTCACCAAGGTGCAAGGAATGTGCTATACTAGGGATGAAAATCATTTTCTCTATTTTCTCTTATTTTTTCTTACCACCTCATCTTTTTTGCTAACAGCTTATTAAAATGAGTACAAAACCCCTATACTGAGATTGTTTTTTTTAAAAAAATAAGAACAAACCTCGAATTTTATTACTTCCACCGGTGGTTCATGAACCACCAAGGATGGTACAAGCTATTGTGGGAAAAATCCGAGTCCTAAAAGATATAGTGACATACCCTGACTGACTGATATAGTTAAAGCTGCGAGACACAGACACACATGAGTCTCTTTCCGCGCTAGCCATCATAGATAACCCTTTGTGTGTGAGAAAATAGATCTGTTAAGGACCATGCGCCCAACCAACAGTTTGTTGAATCTTGTACCTTGGTTGTTAGCATGTATAGGATACTAATGCATATCTTGCATGTTGTAACAACCATCCTGTAAATGTGCCACGGTGGGGGCTGTTCCCACCAATATATTAACACGCAACCGAGGAGGCTAGGCCTCATCCTCGTTAACCCAATTTTCACATGGTATCAAAGCGCTAGTTTTTCTCACGAAACCAATCCACGACAATGTCGACCTCTTCTATGCAAGCAGCAGCGGCCTTCTTCGGCCTCTTCTTCATCCCCGTGTCAGAGAAGCTCACGCGGAGTAACTTCCAATCCTGGAAGTCACAAGTCCTGTTCGCCATCAGAGGCGCTCAGGCAGGAAAGTACATCGCGGCGGGAGCCAAGCCGTCGGAGATGTATCTGCCACCCAAGAGTGGCGATGACAAGGAACAACCAGTCCTCAACCCTGCGTATGAGGATTGGGTAGCGAAGGATCAGAAGATTCTGAGCTATCTGCTAGGCTCCCTGTCCAAGGAGATCCTTGGCCAAGTCTCCATGGCTGAAACAACGTCGGCGGTCTGGGCTCAGATCAAGGGAATGTTCGCGTCTCAGTCCAGGGCGCGTGTCATCACCACTCGGATGGCCTTGGCCACCGCATTGAAGGGCTCGCACTCTATCTCTGAGTATGTCGCCAAGATGAAGAACCTTGTAGATGATATGGCCTCAGCGAGGAAGAAGATTGAAGATGAGGAGTTAATCTCCTATATCTTGACTGGACTCGATGGTGACTATGACCCTGTGGTCACTGCTGTTGCAGCACGTGTGGAGGCAATCTCCATGTCAGAACTCTACACGCAGCTGATCAGTCATGAATCAAGGATGGAGTTCAGAAACAGTGGCGGCCAAAACTCATCTGCCAATGTTACGTCAAGAGGAGGTCGTGGCGGTGGCAGTCCATTGCGTGGAGGACGCGGTGGAGGAGGATGCGGTGGTGACCGTGGAGGGCGTGGGGGCTCAGGCCGTGGCAATGGCGGCCGCGGTCGAGGCCCCTGATTCCAACAAGGCGTGTCCTGTCAGATCTGCGGAAAAGAAGGACACGGTGCTGAATGGTGTTTCAAGCGCTTCAACCGTGACTACAACAGCTCCCCACAGAAGAGTGCATCATCGGCCACAAATTCGTACGGTGTTGATACGAATTGGTACATGGACTCCGGTGCTACGGATCACATCACTGGAGAACTCGAGAAGCTAACCACTCGTGACAGGTATCATGGTGGTGACCAAGTGCATGCTGCAAATGGATCAGGTATGGAGATTGATCACATTGGTCATAGTATTTTGCATTCCCCTACTGGTAAAATTCACCTGAAAAATATCCTTCATGTTCCCAAAGCCCAGAAAAATTTAGTCTCGGTTAATCACCTAGCTCGGGACAACAATGTTTTCCTGGAATTTCATCCAAATCATTTTTCTATCAAGGAACAACAAACGAAGAAAACTCTTCTCAGCGGCAGATGTGAAGGAGGGCTCTATCCTTTGCAAACCTTGAATAAACAGGCGCTTGCTGCAATACAGGCGTCTAAAGATTTATGACATTATAGACTAGGACATGCTTCTGCGTCACTAGTTCAACAGGTTCTTAGTCGCCATAATTTACCTTTCCAGAAAGAGTCAAATAAGCATGTCTGTGATGCATGTCAGCAAGGCAAGAGTCATCAACTGCCTTTTGTTAGGTCTACCAGTATTTCATCGAGTCCTTTGGATCTTGTTTATTCTGATGTATGGGGGCTGGCGTCTACATTTGTAGGTCGCTATTCTTACTATGTCAGTTTCATTGATGATTATAGAAAATTTGTTTGGATCTATCTCCTTCGAAAGAAATCTGAAGTTTTTCAATGCTTCAATGAATTCCAAAAATTAGTTGAGCGTCAATTTGACCGAAATATTCGTGCAGTTCAGACAGATTGGGGAGACGAGTATCAGGCGTTGAATCCCTTCTTCAAACGCATAGGTGTAGAACACCATGTATCTTGTCCTCATACACACCAGCAAAATGGACCGCAGAACGCAAACACAGACACATAGTCGAAATGGGCATTGCTCTTCTTGCTCATGCATCTTTACCGCTAAAATTCTGGGATGAATCCTTCCTAACTGCTGTTTTTTCTTATCAATCGATTACCATCTAAAGTAATAAATAATGACACACCCTATGAGCGCCTATATGGACATCCACCCGACTATAGTTTTCTGCGCACTTTTGGCTGTGTAGTCTGGCCTAATCTGCGTCCCTACAACTCACATAAATTAGACTTTTGTTCCAAACGTTGTGTTTTCTTGGGATATAGTAATCAACATAAAGGGTTCAAGTGCCTTGTCCCTGCTGAAGGATGAATATACATATCTCGGGATGTTACTTTTGATGAACATGTGTTCCCTTTTGCTCAGCTCCACCCAAATGCTGGTGCACGCCTTCACGCCGAGCTAGCTCTTTTGCCCGATGTGTGCTTAAATCCAACTGGTAGCTTTGGGGATGCAAACATACTAGATCAATCTGCATCTTCTCCTACCTCGGCTAACCCTCTGGCAAGTAGTACGCAGGTACCCCAAGATGCGGGCCAAAATGGTGCTGAAAATAGTAATGAAATCGGCCAAAACTCTGTTGTACAAGGTCGCTATTTCATGTGTCCACGTTTGGGGAACAAAGCCGGCGCGAGACTCGATGACGATCCGGGGCACTAGTTTCCGGGACGCCCAATACATCTGCTTCGGGATCGAGGCAGTCAACTCCAGCCGGAAGGGGGCAGCACCTCGAGCCTGCGCCCGTGTTGTCATCTGGTGGTGCTGGATCTTCTGCGGCTGACTCTGCCTCCGTGCCGCCAGCTTCTCAACCTCATCAGCCACACGCGGATCCGCCTCCAGGGGGTGTCAGCCCGGACGCAGGTGGAGTCGGATCCTCTATGCATGAATCGGCCGGCGATCCTAATGATGTGGCTGATTCCGTGCAACCCTCCAGGCCAGCTACTCGGCTTCAGCAAGGAGTTGTGCAGCCCAAGGTACGAACTGATGGTACTATACACTGGTGCAACAATGCTTCTTCATCTACAGGTGAACCAGGTGACTTGATGGAAGCTTTGGCGGACAAGAAGTGGGTGTCAGCAATGAATGATGAACATCAAGCACTAGTCCGAAACCGAACATGGCATCTTGTGCCTCGTCCAAAGGGTAAGAATATAATTGGGTATAAATGGGTCTATAGGATCAAAAGAAAAGCAGACAACACCATTGACAGGTATAAAGCACGTCTAGTAGCAAAAGGGTACAAACAACGATATGATATAGATTATGAGGACACTTTTAGTCCAGTGGTAAAATCCGCAACCATCAGACTTATACTATCAATTGCTGTATCTAGAGGTTGGTCACTAAGGTAGTTAGATGTGCAGAATGCCTTCTTGCATGGAGTGCTAGATGAGGAGGTCTACATGCATCAACCTCCTGGATATGCTGATCAGGTACACCCTAGTTATGTGTGCAAACTTGATAAAGCCTTATATGGACTAAAACAGGCGCCACAGGCCTGGTATAATAGACTCTGCAAGAAGCTACAACAGTTGGGTTTCAAATCATCCAAATCTGACACGTCACTGTTCTACTATAGTAAAGGAGACTATACTATGTTCATTATGGTATATGTAGATGACATTATTGTAGCCGGTTCTTCATTGGAAGCAACTAATGCACTGTTGAGGGACTTGCAGAATGACTTTGCATTGAAGGACTTAGGCGAGTTGCACTACTTCCTCGGCATTGAAGTCAAGCGTTTGGAGGGCGGTCTGCTACTATCACAACAGAGGTATGCAATGGAAATTCTTGAAAAAGCCAATATGAAAAATTGCAAACCAGTAGACACACCTTTGTCTACCACAGAAAAGCTCAGTGCTGTCGAAGGAAAGAAGCTAGGTCCAGAAGATTCTACCAAGTACCGTAGCATGGTTGGAGCATTGCAATATCTTACATTGACTCGGCCTGATCTATCCTTCGTTGTCAACAAGGTATGCCAATTCCTGCATGCACCAACTGATGTGCATTGGAGTGCAGTTAAGAGAATTCTAAGATATATCAAAGGAACTTACAGTCTCGGGTTAAAGATCAGAAGATCCGAGTCAATGATGGTAAGCTCCTCAGACGCAGATTGGGCAGGGTGTGTCGATGACAGAAGATCTACAGGTGGCTTCGCAGTGTTCTTGGGAAGTAACTTGATTTCTTGGTGTGCAAAGAAACAACCTACAGTATCTCGATCCAGTACAGAGGCAGAATACAAGGCCCTTGCTAATGCCACTGCAGAGATGATGTGGGTTCAGAAGTTGCTAAATGAATTAAAGATTCCACATCCATCCGCTGCTAGACTCTGGTGTGACAATTTGGGAGCCAAGCACTTATCTGCTAATCCTGTTTTCCATGCACGAACTAAGCATATAGAGATAGACTTTCACTTTGTGAGAGAAAGAGTAGCTCAAAAGTTACTTGATATCAGATTTGTCAATACAGGTGATCAGTTAGCAGATGGCTTCACTAGACCAATGACTGTGGCAAAGATGAAACAATTCAGATTCAATCTCAACCTAGAAAGTGGCTGAGATTGAGGAGGAGTGTGAGAAAATAGATCTGTTAAGGGCCATGCGCCCAACCAACAGTTTGTTGAATCTTGTACCTTGGCTGTTAGCATGTATAGGATACTAATGCATATCTTGCATGTTGTAACAACCATCCTGTAAATGTGCCACGGTGAGGGCTGTTCCCACCAATATATTAACACGCAACCGAGGAGGCTAGGCGTCATCCTCGTTAACCCAATTTTCACATTGTGATCCCTTGCAATGAAACTCAGTGCACCTTAATTAATTTCATCTCTTTCTGTAAGTAAGCTCCATCAAATTTAAACTAATCTTTTCAAGACATCATCAGCATGAATCAAACAAAATACAAAACTTTAGAAACTCGAAACGGCGTTCACTTTTCCCTTCGGCCAAAAGTTGGTCAGACATCATTGCGTGCCAAAAGAAGATCAAGGTGGATTGAGCAGTACTATACATTAGTTTACCCAGGTGCTTAGCAACTGTTTGTTAAATTTATGATGGGAGAGAGAGCTAGAGAGAGATTGGTTCTAATAGCTGTGAGAGAGCTAGCTGGGGGCCCATGCATGGATGAAGCAGGAACAGCTCGGATAATGATGTAGGGATCATCAACCCAACAGAAAAGTGCTTCATGTGGCCGGCCTCTTTCATCAACTTGTATATATATTCATATCAGATTATCAGACCGCGCTTCTTTTGGGCCAAGCATGCATATGCAGCAGATGTCTGCGGATAAATAACATTGCAAAGTAACTGTGTAATCATTCATCTATAACACAAGTTCAGAGGCGCCACACCGGCTTAAAATTAGCTACCAAAGTGAATCATTTGATTAGTCCTTAAAAGTTAGTGTTCATCAGAGAGGATTTGAATGTTCTTAACTTCTAGTGGGTGGGTATCATCATCATATATTCATATTCATGAGCCAACTTGTAGTGGTACCTCTTCGAACAGTTTAACAAATGTACTTTGAAGTGATGAGTACTCATGTAATGCCTGTCTTGACAAGGGTAGTATAGCAAAATATTTGAACTCAAAACATCACTTTATCCCCCCTCCCCCCGCCCCCCCACCCCCAAAAAAAAACTGTGCTGTAGGTACACTGAAAACATAAGTTAATCCTCCCTTCTCAAAAAAGTTAACTGCATTTCAAATTAATGTCTAGAAAGCTTGGGAACACACCAGCTAGGCAGTGGCATTCAGAGGAGCATGATCCTGGCTGCTATCAGTGCACTTGGTTATGATGATCCAGGACAGGAGGCTGAATAGATGGAACCAACAAAGATCGTTACTGAAAACAAGCCGGTTGTTGTGGATTAGACATATTTAGGTATCTTGGATTAGACATTTGCCTTGTCAATATTGGACAAAAGGGACTTTGTTTCAAAAAATATATATATTGGACAAAACGGAGGATACGACCAGAATGTATCTAGCTTGATTCGGTAATCAAGATTGCAGTGCCAACTAGTATGCATGGTCCATACAAAAATTCAGTTGTCAGGGATGATCCGATGTCAGTCTAAATCGTCATATCCCATCTTTCTGAAGGATGAGATGAACAGCCAAGCTTCAGATCAAGCAAACAAATGTAGATACATTATTAACTTACACCACCTTCGACAGGTCATCATGATTCTGAAAACAGTAGTTAATTAATTCCTTGGCAACAAAGGTAACAGCTTTTCAAATGTCTAGAAAGCCCAGGAACACACCAGCTACGCACTGGCATTCAGAAGGTGCTGGAAGAGCATGATCCTGGATACTATCAGTGAACTTCAGGTTCTGATGATCCAGGACCATGAGGCTGAATAGATGGAACCAATCAAGATCGTTACTGACAACAAGCCGGTTGCTGTGGATAAACAGAATCGATAACATATTTAGCTATCTCGGATGTAAACAATTGTCTTGTCAATCTTGGAGAAAAGGGAGGATTTTGGGCCACAATGTAACTAGCTTGATTTGGTAATCAAAATTGCAGTTCAGATCAGGCAAATAAATGTAGATACATTATTATTAACTTACACCTTAAACAGGTCATCATGATACAAGCTGCACTTCATGCACATATAGTTAATTGCACATAGCAGATGAAACGACAAATACTAGACATGGCGGTGGGATGGTTCAACAACACAGTGAACAACATGAACAAGGGGCAGGGGCCCAAATAGACTACACTGTGACCTTAGGTCTCCTTCAGCTTCGATTCAGGGACGGCCTTCCTGAACCAAGGGATCCACACCGATGTTGTCTTCTGGTATAGCTTGTATGCCTCAGCACGGTGCTCCTGCTTCAGCATGCGACGCTCGACCAGCACCGTGACGTAGCCAAGGCACATGCTATTGACCAGAGGCCCGACGAACATCCATTGCTGGCCCAGGTTCCAGGCAAAGAGGTACAAGCCCCACCACCAGAGCTGCTCACCGAAGTAGTTGGGATGGCGTGAGTACTGCCACAGGCCGTCCTCAAGGGTTGGGACGGTTGGCTCACCCAGCTGCTTCAGCTTCTTGTTCCTGGTGACGAACGCGTGCAGCTGGGTGTCGGCAAAGTGGGCAATGACGATTCCGGCAATGCAGGCGGCTGTGGCCACGAGGTCCCAGATGCCCCATGGCTGGTTGGTGGTGTGGATCGCGTACATGGGCAAGCAGATGCCGATCAGGAACACCTGTCAGCCAGCCAACAGGCATTTGAGTAGAATTCAGAACTAGCTATGTAGTTAGATATGATACAAGGATGAATGAATACCCATAAACAGATTATGAACGGTTTCGTGATGTCTGTTTGTGATTTCTTCAAACGGAATGCAAATTCTGTGAATAGAATCATCACCTGCTGGGAGAGGTAGACGGCAAAGAATGACATCCACCACCAGGTCTTGCCATACTGGCCACGCATCTCGCTGAACCTCCAGTCCTCCCTCTTGCCAAACTCCCACCCCTCCCGCCTGAGGTAGTTGTGTGTGAGCCTGGCGCTCCACACCCAGGTGAGCGCCACGGCCACTGCCGACCTCACAGCGTCCGCCACAGACGCTGGGTGGCCGCGGTAGTAGTGCAGCAGCATCACCGGGATGATGGTCCAGTACAGGTCAATGAGCTGCAAATTAAAGTTGATGTCTCATACAATAAGAACCGAGTAGGCAAAGGCATTGCGTCGAACACCTTGCGGGCAAGCATGTTCGCAGTGGAAACGGACTGAAAAAGAACCCGTGGGGACACGATGAAGCCGGCAAGGAAGTGGTGGTGCGAGTGGAGGAAACGACTAGTGCTTGCTTGCTTACCCAGTTGTTGGAGAGGAGGAGTCCTACGAGCCAGAAGAGGACGTCGACGTTGAGGAAGAAGAGGATGTTGGCGAGGAGCAGAGGGTGCGCGGCGCACCACGAGGAGAGAGTGCTGGCGTCGGCATCTCCGCCGGCGCGGACGAAGGAGAGGTAGAAGAGGATGGAGGGGAGAGGGACGAGCAAGGCGACGACCATGTTCTTGAGGTTGCCTCCGGCCATGGCGATCGGTGGTGTGCTAGCGGCAGTGGGAGCTGCTCTGCCTTGGAGAGGGATGCAATGCGATAGAATTTATAGAACCCAGAGGCATCTACAACAGCGTCAGCGTGGCACTGCATCACTTCTCCGCGCCTCTCGTTAATCATTCTTGACGTATTAATATTAATATGATGTTATTATTGTGTAACTTTACTAGTACTTTGGTTATCTACTAGTAATGGACTATCATTATCTAGGCATGCAAATGCGACACAAATTAAGCTACCTTTTGATACGGTAATAAGAAAATCGTATGAACAACCGATTTGAAATAATAATAAAATAATATATATGTAATGAGATGGAATAAATAAAACTACTTTAGATTATGGAGGAGGAAAGGAAGAAGATGGAAGTGAGGTTAGTGGACCAGTACATGAGCAAGGGCAGCATTCATCTCTTGTAAAGGCCTGTTATGTAGTTGAACTCCTCGTACCTGATTCTCTGTTAAAAGTAATTTTGTGGCTAAAAAAGATTCTTTTAAATTATCTACTGATAAACTTTAGTTAATTTTATTAATAAAATTGTAATGTATGAGAACTGAAGATTTCATTTATGTCATTATTCAATAAATTTGGATAAATGATCGAGTATATTATATTCATGAATTATGAATTTGGGTATGGGCAAACATTGGGTACGCCAATAACCGAGCTCCAAAGTGGTTTGTCAGTAGCAAGTGATGGTGTATTTTAGCCTGATTCATTGCTGTGGGTCTGATGATGGGTTTAGTAGTACTCGTAATCACTATTCAGGACCACACACGCTCCAGGTCGGTCACCGTCGTGTGTGATCTTCAGGTCCGATCAAGCTGATGCACTTTTCCAAGGATCTTCTGCTGCCTCACAAACCGTCTGATAATCTGTTATTGTGTATATATATTTACTAGTAGTAGTATATTAGTATATTGTAGCAGATTTTTTTTAGAGTACACAGTACAACGCAGACACTCAACATACACGCACACTCGCTCCCTACGAACACACGCACGCAAACCCTATCCCTATGAGCACCTTCGAATTCGAAGGACTGAGCCGGTAAATCTTGAAGTTCTCCTCACTGTCGACGGGAACGTCGCCTACCACTAAATGCGTAGCGCCGAAAAATCCTGAAATAAATCCAGAATAAAGTGTCGCATCCAGGATTTGAACCCTGGGTGAAAGCCCCCAACCAATAACCTTTGTCATTGCGCCGTAAACCGCTTGACAGTATATTGTAGCAGATGATGAGCGGCGTAGTGCGTAGCGTGTGCGTTTCTGCTGCAGGCGCGCATGCGATCCCCTGATGCGGTCCCTATGTACGCGTGTTGTTTCAGACTGTAGCTTTGTTCATCTTAATGGGCCCAAAGTGACGACCGGGCCACAAACCTTTTCTTAGAAAACTGCGGTGTGACCATGTGAAAATTTAGATAAATTTATTAGCGTGCCGCGTAGGCGTTGTGTGGTGCACGCAGCTAAAGTGGAGTTTGCACATCTGTTTTTTTTAAAAAAAATGAATTTCAGTATGCACATTTTTTAGGATAAAAATGAATTTAAGTTTGCATATCTTTTTTATTATGGGATACATGATCTGAATTAGAAAAACGTATTTGAAACTATATTTTGATACAAATTTCTCCTACCACATGTATCGTGTATATGAATTGTGACCAAATGAATGACCTATTCAAATTTCTATGAAAAAACATGCATATAACCTGACCAGTTGCGAATCGAATAAAGGTTTGGTTTGTAATTTTTTTCAGATCCTAATATTCCCTATATATACATTTTTAAGAAAAGAAGAAATAGAGCGAGCACATATGGAGTCGCTAGCGCAAAATAGATTTTATGAGACATGTCTTTTTAGTTTTCACAACAAACTGTTTGAAATAGCTAGTATATTTTCGAGGCAGACGATTCATTTATGGAGACAGTTCAATAAATGGTTGTCTTTTAAAAATTGATTAATATAAGCAGGGTTCTTAAGATGTGTCTCTAAAAATGAGATTCATTTTCACAAAAGTGGCCTCTTAGGAGACCCACCTTAGCCACAACCCTTTATCTCACTATCTTTGCCAGTTTAATGGAGGCCTAACTGATACATCATCAGGCTCAACAGATGTCGACGCTCATCCAACTTTGCCATCGCATTCGATGTGACTCCTATCCCTAGTGTGATAGTGCCCTAATCCGGAGGGGGTGAGGCACGTTCGAGTTGGGGATGGCTTGATCAAAGCTTAGTTCCCCATATGGTGAGGCTAGGGTGGATCTAGTGTTGGTTGTCGATTCACAGGCCCACGCCTTGATTTGTCCTAGTGCGTGGGCTAGATCATCACTTGAGGCGGTAGGACCGAGGCATTGCGAAGGGGGGCAACTAGATCTGGCAAGACAATGTAAGATCTAACAAGATGGGGATTTTAGCTTCTCTTCAAGACTTCCTGACACCACCCCTCTTGTCCTCTCTCTTGTTCTCGGGTCGACGATGGGCTTGGGAGTGGTGGGCTTGACGGTGATGGTCTTGATGGTGGCCTCTCTCTTTGCTAGCATTGAAGACCTGATTCGGTTGGGGCAAAGCATATCATATCATATCTGGGCAATGGCGGGAGACAAATCCGCAGGGAGCGTCCGTCCCCCCCCCCCCCCCTCCAGCCCCTAGTTTGTGCATTCCACTCCACTTCATGTGGCATCGTGGAGGAGGGGCTCCCATCCGATGATGTGCGGTGGTGAAGGGTCGTAGGAGTCCAACATGCCAGGCAATGCGCTTGGCAACCTGACTCCTTGATAGGCTTGGCAGTGGACCTAAGGCGGTCTTGACGTGGGTGGCTCTTTTTCGATTATTTACAGAGGTGGGCATACAACTCACCTCACCTCTAAAAAATTAATATGGTCTGTGGTAGTGACCGAGTGATTTGTTCAATACATTAAGAAATTTCTCTGTATAATAAACAAGTTTTGGCAGTATAGTAGTTATGTAACAGTGAGTGAGAGAGAGATCTCCGTAGGTTGTTAGGTGTGAGTGTGGGCATCAATAATCGGTCGATAATGATGATGCATATGATTGCTCTTGACGGCGCGCGCCGTCTGTGTTGTGGTGGGATGCCATTCCCAGCAGGCCGGCAGCCAAATTGGCTGGATTATCACTATCTCTGAGATCCTCCGGCAGCATAAATATTACTAAGTTCATCATTGGTTTTAGTATAAATTAAAGATCGAGGTGAAGTGATCAACTAATAATGACACGTACGGTTAATGATCGATCATCATCCATGTTGGTTTGTCTTTTTTTTCCCTGAAAGAAACAGTTCTGTGGGGAGACTGTAGTTGTTTCTGTACGTACATTTTCTTTTTCAAAACCATTTGCTCAGGTAGAGTCTAGACGAAGGATGATTGATCCTGTCCTCTCTCCTATTCCAAATTTTAAGTTATTCTAGTTGTTTCTTTTTGTTCCAAATTACAAGTCATTCTGATTTTTCTAGATCTTAAAGTATATATTCAGCTAGAATTTTATTCAAGTAGTGTGCATCAAACAACTTACAGTAGTACCAGTACAAATTTTTTGACCCAAGATCGAAAATGTATATATATATATATATATATATATATATATATATATATATATATGCTGTACTAATATATATATATGGACCAAATCAAATAAACCAAGGAATTAAGCCAAAGTCTCACAAACGGAACTGATCGAAAGCCGGGATTACATTACATAGATATATATGTCATGCATGGATATATATGTCCTTCATCCATATATATAGTGATGATCACCTCATCAACTAGTAACATAATTTTTTACGTGCTGAGCCATCGTAGTGTTGTTCGTACTGTCGTTGAAACCAACCACATCACTGCTTGCAGTAATTACTGCAGTGCTTAGAACTCTTGGCCGTCGATGTCCTCATCGTAGTCGCGGATCTCGTCGACGTGCTCCACGACGACGACGTGCACGCCGGGGTCGTTGACGGCGCAGCTGCCGGCGACGAGCACCGAGTTGTTGACGGCCTGGTAGTTGCTGTTGGCGTAGGCGGTGATGACCACGTTCTGCTCCTCTTCTTCATCATGGCCATGCCCTTCTTCATCGTGCTCCTCCGCGTCCGCGCTGCCGACGACGACGAGGTCCTCCACGTCGCCGGCCGCCTCCATGGTGGCGCCGCTGTTCTCCCCCGCCAGCGTGATGATGGTGGTGGTGGCGTTCTCACTGCCGGTGAGGCCGGTGGCGAGGTGGTCGTTGAGCTTGGTCACTGCGTTGCTCACCTCGGTGGCCACGACGTTGTTGGACGACGCCATTGTTGCTTCTTGTTGTGTGCTGCTGTGTTGATTTCGTGTGCTCTTTTGGGGTGCGGTGTGGCAAAGTGATCGATGTGCTTGCAGTGCAGTGGTGCTCGGTGAATTGTAGGCTAGCCTTGATCCGGATGCAGATATATATAGGACACAATAACCATGGATGGTGATCGAAGCACGGTAGCGTGCGTGAAGGGGGAGGAAGCTTGATGCTTGAGCACAAGCGATTCGATTCCAGCCTTGAGACTCTTCCCAAACTCAAATCATGTATACGTACATGTCGATCTGCACCACCATGGATGATGCATATGTTTCTTGAGTGCACTAGGGGGTTTGCTTCATCAAGTTCAGATACGCATATGGAGTCACTGAAAATATGCAGTAGACGTCTCACTGACAAAGGGTACCTAGTAGGGGCTTGTGGGACAGGGTAATTAGCAAAGTTAATTAATTGTGTGCCTGGATATATACTAAAAAAAAGTATAGTGCATATGTATCTGGCTGGCCGGTCGGTGGGGCCTACCTTTATAACTTGACAACATCACAAAGGAAGGAATATTGTGGTCTGTCCCCATGCCTACTTTCATTATATTGATCCTATATGCTAAATTTCCATTTACCTTTGTCTCAGTGATAAACTACTAATGAATTTATGTTTTTTGTAAACATCACTCAACTCAACTCCCTTCGCCACCAAGAAAACTAATCTAATTTGTCTAAGTTCCTAAATTATCTCAACTTTGATCAAATTTATTAAAAAAGGAAACATTTTTACACCACTGCAGAAAATATTTTTTCATGCTTAATCTAATAATACTTATTAGATACAATAATTTTTAGTATTTTTTTATATAAATTTGTAAAACTTGATTGTTGTTTGACTTATGAGAAAATTTGCACGGATTGCTTTCGATGGAGGCCAGAGTAGTTAATTACGTCTTGTAATGGATAACCTTGGTTGTTATGTTTGAATATAGTAACTAAATTCTTCATGTTTTTATATTAATTATTAATTTGTGCTTGTGACTTGTGAGAAATAAGGTGGTGATCAACCAACTCATTCTACAAACCGAATAAAAAAGTGACGAATGAAAAGATGATGGGTCATCAAATTCTCAAACTTGTCACTCCACAAAATTTATGATTATGGTTTGTGCATAGAAAACACTAAATAAAATTAAATGATTTTAATGTTGATATAAATTTTTCAAAGATTAGTTGAAGTTATACCAAACTCAATATAAAAAATGGGTTTTCAAATGTTTTTAAATTAATTTGATGGGTTTCGCTTGATGTGATGTATGCTTGTTGTTTGATTTTGTGTTGTGAGTGAGTAAAGTTTTAAAAAAGTGTTTAGTAAGTCATTTATCTTTTCCTGACGTGTCTATGTTCTTTTTAATCAAATAGTTGCTCTTTCAAAATCTTTTCATTTGACGATTCTCAATATTCTTTTTCTTCCGCTCTAAATCATTCCTTCGAGGTCATCATTCATCATCATATCTCTAAAACTTTCCGAGAAATTTTCTGACTTTTTCGAAACCTTTTCCTATTTTTATGTTAGCATAATTGAATTTTTAAATGCTCCAAAAATATTTTTTATGAGCTCCAAATACTTTATTTGGATTCATTATGCGTTTGGTTTGAAGACAAGCGTGGATGGGATATGTCCATCCATGGATTTCGGGATATGGATATCCATGTTGTCTGTTTGGTTGTATGGATGGGACGAACCATTTTTCTTTTTGGTTGGACGGATGATATTAGATGGATACTTGACTAATTATATCTATTATTTAAAAATAAAAACAACTAATTATACACTAATAAATATCCACAAACATTAATCTTGTCATTATAATCACTAATTAAACATAAAATAAGTTAATTAGCACTATATTAGTCTAATTATCACACAAAACATGCGCTGATCAACATAATAACATTTATCAAAACTGATCTTATCATCATAATTACTAATTAATAATATATCATACTAATAATTCTTAATTTATTTTTTAATGACAGATTAGAAAAAACAAGGATATGCTCATCCGCCAGATTTCTGAGGGTCACGATATCCAACATCTACACAGAATATTACATATCCTGGATATCCAGATTCAGTGTGTCCATCCAACCATCGTTTCTGGATATCCAGGTGCTATCCATCGAACCAAACACACTAGAAAATACAATTATGAGTTATTCCATATAATTATAGAAAAGAATAAATCTAAATTTACAACAAAAACTTTGTATTAAAGCATATTATATGTTTACTATGTAAATCTACTCATGTTGAGTCCAACAAAATTAGATTTTCTATTTTATATTTTTTCTGGGATTTACTATGTTTTTTAAAGATTCGACCAAAATAAATAAAAAAGAAAAGGACAAAATCACCTTCAAAACCACTTGTAACCTGGTCAGGGAGTTAAACACATGGTTTAAAAGTTGAGAGCGGTAGTTTGCTTGATTTTAAAGTTTAAGGAGGGAAAACGAACTTTCACAAAAGTTGAAGGAGTTAAAATATTTTTTTTTCTTCTAAGGGTCTTTTTGGAACGCAGGAATTTCACAAGAATTACACAGAAATTTTATAAGAATCAGTTCATTTTCATAGAAAAAAGTACAGGAACAGGAAAAAATCTTGCGTTCCAAACAGGCCCTAAGATTGTAATATAGGCCGTGATGCGAGGTGGGAAAGGATCATGGGCTTGACAGCAAGGAGGAAGCCGGATGTTTGCTTTACTATTGTTGTTTGGGCCCTGTTCCTCCATTTATGCTCCAACGGCAACGAACAAAGAAAACTAAAAAAATCCCTAAAAAACAAAGAAAACAAACAAAAATATTTGATTTTCTATTTATATTCAATATAAATACTGGATTAAAGAATAACATTACCATAATTCACAATTCAGGGATCTAAGCAACGGGGCAAGTGCTAATATTAAGGAACTGGTGGGATAATTAACAAAACTAGCTAGTCCATCAACACGTCCTTGTTTATAGGCTAGCTAGTAACTGTTAGAGAGTTAAGCGTCAGAAAATCATGTAAAACTTAGGGCTTGCAGCTAATAAAAAAATATTTATGTTTGCTTTCTAAGTTGTTCATATTATAAGACAATAGCTGTATAATAATTTTTTTGTTTTTTTTGTCACCAATCACTCTATGTACTTTTAAATTGTATTGGGATTTTTTTTTCTATGTGCCGTACCTTTGATATGTGTTTCATTAAAGATTTCAGATTGAGCTATGCATTTAGCGTAGAATTAAAGAGATATATGATCATTGCTTCTGCATATATGTTTACATGGTGTTAATATTACCACACATCATGTCTATATATCTTCTGTCACTTTTCTGCACTAAAAAATTTAGAAGTTGAAAATTAGAAGAAAAAACTATAGTACTTTTTTATCTTATTATAATGACACATGTAGTTAATTTAGAAGCCAATATGGTTAGTTACTTGAGGTTGTTTTCAATAACAGTGGAGATAGATAATTTAGATTTCTAATTAGCGGGTTATTTTATACTATTTTTTATAATGTCATGGCTAGGTAATTTAGATGAAGAATAGGGGGTTATATATTATTTTCCATTATAACATAGCTGAATAATTTAGGTGTAGATTTAAGGGGTTACTTTGGAGTATTTTAGCCGAATCATGATGCACACGCCCTCCAAAACCATCCCTTGCATCTCATCATAACACAGACCTAACCAATATTGAATAACAGTGCATGCGTGGCATATTTCCTTAACAATATTTTTAATCCATATCCTTTTAGGATATGGCTTTTTATTGCTTTACAGATAACCTAAGAGCATCTTCAAGAGATTAGCCAAATTGATTAGCTAAATTTAGTGATTTTGTTGCTCTATAAAATAGATAATATTAGAGTACTTCAACAGACTCTGTAAAACTAAAAGTTGGATAGCTAGTGAGGTAGACTATCTAAAAGTAGAGAGCAAATTAGGTGAGATAGATAATCACTAAATTTGGAGAGTACATTTTTTTTAACAATAGTTAAATTTAACTTTAGAGAAGGATTTAGCTAGTCTCTTGAAGATGCTCTAACAAATTGATGTAACCCCAAAAGGAAAAAATGTTTGCCACTCGTGACTCGTGTCCACTATGCTGTAGTATGAATTTGTTACTATTGTCAGGACAAGATAATACGGAGTAGTTGTAACACCCGAGTGTTAATGACTTAATTAAAAGTTGATCATGTCATCATATGCATTAAGCATCTTTCATTTGTTTGAAAACTTGGATATGCATTGAACTAAAATGAATTTACTTGCTTGTGTTTGATCAATTGTTGAATGTAGGTCATCTTTTCAAATTCTCAAATTAAAATTTGGAATCCAAACCCTAATTCCCAGAGGGGATGGATTAAACCCTAAACACGATTTTCAAAATCTATAAAGAGTTTGCTTATGGTTGCTTAAGCATAGTTGTAGAGCTCTGTTTGATTTGTTTTTGTTGTGTTTACAGTTTTTCAAGTGTAGTTCCTGTTTTTAAAAGTATTTTGAAAAGGGGGCAAATCCTTTTAACGGGTTCTCAAATTTCAAAACTGCATCTTCATTTCTAGGCCGATTTTAAAAAATGGGAGTTTTGAAAAGATTGTAGATCATGAAATTTTGAGCAACTTTCGTATTCAAAGTTTTTCGTGAAAACCACTGGAAGCTTGAGCATTTTGCAAAATAGCCACAGGGTCAGTTCAGTCTTTTCTTCAAGCAGTTGCATGGCGGGGTTGAGCTCCACGCCGACACCTGTCCGGCCATCTGTCGACACCACCGTGCGACTCCTGTCCTTGACTCACGTCTTGTCGTGTGCGTGGCGACATCGCGGAACCGTTGCCGTCTTCAAAACGGGACACCGTCCTCTCTGTCTCCCTTTCCACGCCACGCCATCGCTCTGCTCTGCTCCACCGAACGCTCCACCATCATTGACGAACTCGTCCGAGCTTGTTAGCCACTTCCAACCACTCAATCCATTGCCTTTGTCTTCGCCTTGACCTCGCGCATCCTCGGGTTGAGTGGGTTGAAGTCGTCGATCCTGCGTTCGTTCAGCGCGGCTCGGTCTTCCTCAGCTCCGATGAGAGCGCCGCTGCTCTGGTCAGTCCTCAACCGGGCTACGCAGGAGCCACATTGTCTTTTTATCTTGTGTTTCTTGCTCCTTGTTCATCTCTGATTCTTGTTGGGTTCTCCGTTTTGCAAATGGTGGACCATAGCTCCGGGAACCTCTTCGTTGCCGCTCGGTTCTTCGTCTCCGCCGGCACGGTCTCCATCGACGGTCGTCTCTGCTTCATCTCCGGCCACACTTGCTAGCGCTTCGTGACCAGGGTGAGCTCCTCGACCTCTCCGCACCACTCGTTTATCCTTGGATCGAGCCTTCGAGCTCTGTCCTCGAGCACCGCCGCTGTTCATGTTCGGCGCGGCGGTGTGTTCATCGTCTAATCGTTGTAGTTGATCTTTTTGTGATCCAAGTCTTGCGCTAGCTTCGTCTAGCCGTCCTGAGTCTGTTTCGAGGGGTAGTTGCCCTCGAGCGCGTGCGTGTTTTCTCCGGCGCACGTCGCGTAGATCCCCACCGACCGCCATCACCGTCGATGAGGATGTTGCGTTTAGCTCTGAGTTCGTTTCGTGCGCGCTTCGCGTTGTTTGGGGGCCGCTAAGCTTGCTAGAGTTGTTGGTTGAGCTGATCGAGGTCTGATCGAGGCCTGTGTCCGTTGGTGTATGTGTGGTTTAGCTCGGGTCGCCGTCATTGCCGTCGAAGAGGTCTCCTGGGTAGGTTTTAGCCTCGATCTGTTGAGCGTTTTGCTCGTGGTTGTTCCCTGAGTCGTTATCGAGGCCTAGCTTCTTCGATCGAGGCATGTGCTCGACGGCGCGCGATCGGTCGAGCTCTGGCCGACTGCCATCACCGTCGATGTGGTGTCTCTGAGGGTTTGTTTGGGTCGTGGCGCACCTCGTTGGGTTCGGCTCGGCGAGCTGAAGCAGGTTCAAGGGGTAGCCGTTCGGTTTGGTCACCGACGGCGACGCGCCGCCGTGTTTTGTGGTCATCGGCGCCGCCGTGAGCGTTTGTGCCACTGACGGGCGGGACCCAGCCGTCAGTGGGTTTTATAAAGGGTTTTTCCCTTTTTCCTGTTTTGCACAGTAATAGCTTTTGTTATTTTGGTATGTTTAAATCTGTGCATGTTTAAATTCTGCAAAAAATTGTGAATGCTCTCTGTGATGTGTAGTTTTTAATAAAGTTATAACATGTCTTTATTCAGTATGTTTTTAATTCTGTAAAAATGCCCAAATTAATTGAAAAATGAGTTTTCCATAAGTTTTGCATGCTCTGTAGGTTGCTCCAAAAAATTTGAGAATTTTTGTGTAAGCTTTGTACTCTGTTACCTTGCTGTACAAAAAGTTTGGGAGTTTTTGGATGAGCTTTTATACATAGCTAGTATATTAATTAGTTATAAAATGTTTAGAAACCCTAATAACTTTAGGCTTTGAGTGATTTTGGATTATTTGATACAAATGGTCATTGTCCAGTGACAAACACAAGTTGGACATGTTTGATGTAATGTTGTTTGCTCAGTTCTTTTGGATGTAATTATTAACTTAGATAATCAAGATAAATAGGGTTTAATTAATTTGCTTTATAACTTAGGGTTACTTTCCTTCATGAAGGGAAGTTGTACTCAAGGTGTAATCTGTTTTAGTCTTCTCTTAAGAGCATGTTTGTTTGTGTTGAGCATCATGTTTACTATTCAAGCATCATCTAAACATGTCATTATATCGTGTAGATTGTTCGTTGGTTGGGTTGGATACCTCCAGTGAAGAGGTTTTCTCTCTTGAATCTGAGTCCGAGTTTGTTTATCCCTCCAACCAAGGCAAGCCCCGGTGCATTCAAACAATTCCTTGTATTTAAAATGATTGCTTTAAATACACTTATGTTTATACTATTGCATTACGGTGCTTTATTAAATTCCTACTTGATGCATAGATTTATCCTTGTACTAATTGTACCTTTAACCTTGACACTTGTTTAAAGATGTAAAGTTTTCGCAAAAATGCTTAGTATGCTTAGAACTTTTATTGTAGGTGATTTCCGGTCACCTACGCATAGCGTATTGCTTCGGCAAATGGTTATGTTTTCTGAGAAAGGGAGGTTGTTGTTGGAAGTAATAACCTGAGACCGGGCGGACACAGTGTTGGAGAGCCATCAGCGGTGTCTGGTGAGCGGGTTCTTTCCGCCTGTGTCGATTAGGAACCGTCCGTTGTAGACATTCAAGGGTTGTGACTTTGGAGTACTTATCACATACTCCGGGAAGCTGGACTCTGGCTATTCTCGTCTGAAGAACGGTTAACCCGCACTGGGAGTGGACAGATGGCGAGAGTAGTGTGTACCCTCCAAGTTAGCAACTGGATGGAGGTGTATTGTGCTCTCGGGTGGCGGAACCCCGGTTTTGGCGAGAGGATCCAGGGAAAGGTAGTCATATGTGTGCTTTAAGCGGCTGTATATATCGTGAGATAGGGAATCCCCAGCTGGGATAAACCGGTTCGAATCGTCGTGTTCCTCGGAAATGGAAACATGACCCTGTCCTCTACCGCGTAGTAATACACTTTAACTGGATACTTGTTGGATCCCCTCAGGGATGTTTATTACCTTGTTATCGATCATACATCTAGATCGGTACCTGTGTAATCTTATGAATGAGACAAATGAATTTCAATTCTTTTATAAATGCTCATTTACGCAAAATTCTTGATTCTTGTAAACCACACCTTGAATCCCATGACTTGCACACTGTTTTGTTCACCAAATACTTTTCTTTGTCGGATAAGTCTTGTTGAGTACTCCCGTACTCAGGGTTTGTTAACCCTTGTTGCAGATGAGGATCGCAACCCGGTTTGTGTGGCTTCTTGCTGCATGACCGTGGTCAGTGTAGATGAAGATGAAGAATAAATTGTCTTTGCTTGACTCTTGGACAAGAGTACCTCGGTTGTTTATTCTTACTCTATCAGCAGTTTGATGTATCTTCATCATATGACACTAAGTTATGTTTCAAAACTTATGGTTTGTAATATGACTTTAAATTTCCGCTACTTTGATGTAATATAAAAATTTCGTATTACTTCTGTAATGATTGTAATGAGGTGATCCTGTTCGGAAAGAGGTGGATGACCCGCTGCAAAGTGGCGACACCTGATGGACTAATTAAGGTTTGAATCATCTGTTGGGATTAAGTTGGTTAATCTTGACAAGTGGACCCTATATTAAGAGGTTCTGTCACAGTAGTTCGCTACAATCTCACATACTAACTCACCATAGTCTCTTGTACTACCAAGAAATAAAACATTCAAAAATAAGTGAGATTTAGTCTTAATTTGTTTCAATCACAAAATAACACTTAGGATATCCAAACTATTACCTTTTAAGCACACTATCTTTCCTCAACGGTTGCATCATTTTCCGACAATTACAAATATTTTATTGGATTTTCCTCACTGTATACATGTTCTACTAATATATTTGCCCGTGCTAACGATACGAGTTATATTAAATCCAAAGTTAATTCTATCAAATTTGAAGTACTTCATTAAGATTTAGTCAAAAGCATAATTCTGTGGATAAAAAAAATAGAGCAATGTTAGTTCAAAAGGCATAATACATAGATGTACTTTTATCAAAAAATTAAGAATTTAATCTCATTTTATAAAAAAATCATATATGATAAAATTGCTAAAATAAATTATCCTCTCTCCTACGCAGCTATATCTAGGCACCCGCCCCCGCTCATGTACCGGCGATGACAGCAGTGACCATAGTGGTCGTCCCCCACAAATAAACTTTTAGGTGAAAGAAATTATCATTAAATCTCTTTCTGTTAAGTTGTTTCACGCAAATAAACTTAAGTTGTTTCATTAAATTACCATAGTGGTCGCCCCTCACAAATAAACTTTCAGGCAAAAGTCATGAGATCTAGAACCGAGTAACACTCACCTGTAGGGGAAATAAGAGATTATCTCTATCTCTACTCTCTACAACTAAAAAATACGGAGATGATCCGTCTACCCAGCTTCACCACGGCCTCCCAACGCTGCTCCCACCTCCCGGCAAAAAAAAATAAGAAGGAAAAACCCATTCGGCGCATGGGCGGACTGCCCAGCGCCCCACCTCCGGTAAAAATAAACCCCGATGCCTCCTCCCCCCTGCCGGCAAAAAAAATGACGCGCCGCCGCCGCCGGATCCGTCGCCAGACGCTGCTGAGACGCCGGACGCGCCGTCGTCGGATGGGCTGCCGCCTCGACGCCAGATCCGTCGCCAGACGCTGCCCCCTTGCTGCCTTGACGCCAGACGCGCCGCAGTCGGATGAGTTGCCGCCTCGCCACCGAACGTTGCCTCGACACCCTACGTGCCACCGCCACAGGAAGCGACACCGCCGTTAGACAGGTTGTCTGCCCCACGCCGAACGCGCCGCCATCGGACGAGATGCCGCCTCGACGCCGGATCCGCCGTCGGACGCTGCCTCGACGCCCTATGTGCCACCGCAACGCCGCCGTCGAACAGGCTGCTTGCCCCACAGCCACGGGATCTCTGAGTAGTAGTAACTGGTTTCAATCAAGCGATTAACAGAGGAAAAAAAGGCACGCCCGACTTCCTCCATGCTCAACCACGCATGGCCGCGAGCGACGGAAGGAAAACGCACGCCGCCACAGCACCTGAGTCCCTCACGCTAAACCGGCAGCGTAGTTCTTTTTTTCGCGAGGCACGGGGCGACGACGTTGTTCTTTTTCCCTCACGCTAAACCGGCGGCGGGGCGAGTGAGATTTTTCCGCGTGGCACGCGAGTGTGATCGGCATGTTTTTTTTTCCGCGACGCGAGTGTGATCGGCGTTTTTTTCGCGAGGCACGCGAGTGGGATTCGATTTTTCCGCGGGATCGGCGTGTTTTTTTTTCGCGACGCGAGTGAGATCGGCGTGTTTTTTTCGCGAGGCACGCGAGTGGGATTTGATCCCTGAAGCTTGTGCGTGAGTGGTGCGGGAGAAGGAGGGTGGGAGCCTGGTTGTGGGGTCAGGAGGTGAGACCTACGTTTCTCACTCGTTTAGAAGATTTCAATTATAGTAGAGATCGGCGTGTGTGTTTTTCGCGAGGCACGCGAGTGAGATTCGATTCCTGAAGCTTGTGCGTGGGTGTGCGGGAGAAGGAGGGTGGGAGCCTGGTTGTGGGGTCAGGAGGTGAGATTTAGACTTCCCACTCGTTTAGAAGATTTCAATTATAGTAGAGATTTGGTAGGCACACTATCTTTCCTCAATTTTGCATCATTTTCCAACAATTACAAATATTTTATTGGATTTTCCTCATTGTATACATGTTCTATTTGGTAGAGCTTGTTTGTATATGCTTTCTGCCACCTCATGATACGGTAGCGGAACCACGGTGGAAGAGAAACAATAAGAGAAATTGGACTCCCCGTTCATTCTCATGGTGGGTGAATCTCGAGCAGAATCATCGATACCGCGAGGTGTCTGGCAGCATTTTTTTTAATTCTCATGGTAGGGCGGCTGAGAATCCGATTTTAATCAGTTCCAAAAAGGCCCATGCAGAATCCAATAGAAGTTGCAAAAAGTGATTCAATACTGATTCTACAATGTGATTGCAGGAAATGAATTGGAGTTTGGGGGCTCAAAATAAACTAGTTTCTCCTCATTCATTTCCTGCAAAGAATCACTTGTAATATAAATTTTCTAGAGAATAATTACACTTTTATCTTATAATTACTTCAGATAGAGAATCAAGACAAAGAAGGAGGTTTATCAAACATGTTCTAAATTTGCTTAAACGTACTTGTTCAGAGTCACCATAAGAGCGTTGTAAACTGATTTAACCTAGAAACTAGCATGACTTGTCCCCCATTTTCAACCGGCCTTGTTTAGTTCCCATCAAAATTCCAAAACTTTATAAGATTCCCTGTCACATCGAATCTTTGGACGCAGACATAGAGTATTAAATATACATAAAAAATATAACTAATTATACAGCTTATCTGTAATTTGCGAGACGAATCTTTTGCAGCTAGTGCTATATAATTAGACAATGATTACCACATACAAACGAAAGTGCTACACTGTTCTTTTTCCAAAAGATTTTGGATCTAGAAAGGGATTTCTTTTTCAGTTATATTGTGCCATGGACCTTTTGGGTCAGCCAGGAGCCATCTCCTGAATGCCAGATTCATACTAATTAAGAGACATGAATTCGTTTTTTTTTTTTTGGAATAATTGCCCACGAACAAAATTCATATGTATTGAGAGCACTCTGCACTTGGCACATGATCTGCCTACCAAGCACAAAGATGTAGCACAGCATCTTGCAATGTAAAAGTAAGGTTAGTGAACCCAAGAAACCCATCTTTGTCTGTGCTGTAACTGTAACTGTAACCGTGCATCTGACAAAGCCCCTGGATCGGGTCAAATAGCTCATTTGCCAAAAGCATCCAAACAATTTTGCTTATTTTCCTGAAGATTTTCTTTAGGCAAGAATAGAATAAAATGCAGCACAAAATGGTGATCTCTTTCCCAAGGCAGCACACACACACATATATATATATATATATATATATATATATATGTGTGTGTGCTGCCTTGGGAAAGAGATCACCATTTTGTGCTTATATATATATATATATATATATATATATATATATATATATATATATATATATATATATATATATATATATATATCTCAGACTCAGAGAAACTAAATTCAGAATCCATTTGCACTACCTATTATACAGTGAACAAGCTGGTCCCAATGCAACCTCTCTGGTAAACTAACAAACTACAAACTGCTACTGCTCGACAGTATATAAACTAGAAGAGAATCGATCGTTATATATATGCAATAATAATGTTCTATGCCTGAGGGACGGCTGGGTTCTCAACATCTCCGGCGGCGGCCATGGCGCCGTGCTGTCCCACTCCCACTCCCACTCCGACGTTTGCAGCTGAAGGCTGACTGGAAGGTTGCTCAGAATCAGATGCCGGAGGAGCCTGCTGTTGCTGTTGCTGCTGCTGAGGTGCACGCGCCCTGCTGCGGTGACGGCGAGCCTGCTGGGTGGGAGGACCCACCTGCCTCGCCCTCCACCGTAGTATCTCAATGACGATCGAGTTTCCGGTCATGCCCACACCAAAACCGGCGAAGGTCGCCAGGATGATGGATATCACAACCTGCAAATGGAGCTGCAAATGTTTTGCAAAGATCGGATCGATGTGCCAGTCAGCATATATGTACATAACATGCATGTTCAGAAGATGGAGCTCGCTGTGTGTTTGGTGTATGTATGCTTACATATTTGTAGAAGAGATGGGTGAAGAAGACGACCAAGAGGAACTGAACTGCCGCGTAGATCCATACGTATCTTCTTGCCACTGCACGCAATGCAAGGTTCTGATCGATTAATATATCATGGATAGCTCTAATTTCTGAAACCAAGCATTTATATATGTCGTACCCATGCTTGTGGTGGTCAAGGATGAGAAGAGGCCCAGGATACATGAGAAGGGCAGCGATATAGCCAGCGCAGCAATGCCTTCATGGGCCACCTGTCAGTGTTAGTCATACACGAAATTTAGCATGCTCCTAGTGATTATTCATATATATAATGTCAATGTTAGCAAGAACAAGCAGAGTGGGGGAGTGGGGAGGTAGCAGCAGTACCAGTAATTCTTCCAAGAAGCAGAAGTAGGCCAGGACGCTTATGATTACAAGGATAGGTGTCCCATGCCACACTCTGATCGACCGAGTAACAAGACAAGAGAAAGTTTGTGAGTTTCAGGTGAAAGTAAGCAGTATGCTAATGATCACATCATGCATCAGTCAGATTTGATTCGAATTCTTAAGAGAAATGTTAATTTGACAACACGTGTGGTGCTGATGATCTGCTTAAATTGTTTGTGTAAGTACTAGCTATTAAGTAGTATATTGTTGTTGTCATTCCAAAATGGCAAGTAGCTAGGACAGGTGTTATAATGCTAATGATGCAGGTAGTGATAGCTAGCATCCTTAGCTTCTTGGAAATAAATAAAAGATGTGTGTACGTACGTGGTGGCATCCCAGATGCTTGGATTGTTCAACTAAAACTTGCTTCTTCACAACTAACCAACTACTACTTTTGTGTAAGCATTAGCTATTAGTATATTATTAGTGTGTCATTCCAAAATGGTAGCTAGTACAGGTGTTGTTGTCTCCACATAATGCTAGCTAATTCTTTATGCATTATGTATGTGTGGACAATCTTTATGCAGTGATGTCACTCATATATATGCAAGAAATTCTGGTCAAAATTGTATCTTTTTTTTTAGGGAAACTCTGATCAAATTTATCTTAGATGCAGATGCAACAGGTAGCTTAGCTAACCTGTAGCGATCGTATCTGGACGTGTCGCCGCCGCGATTCATCATCAGGTTGCCGCGTTGCTGCTGCTGCATGCTCTGCAGACGCAGCAGGGTGACGGGGAGGTTCTGCACGTCCTGCTGACACACCTCGCACGTCCTGCTGCCCTTGATGCTGAACCACTTGACGGCGCAGTCCCTGTGAGCCAGCGCCAGCTCCCCCTTGCACGAGCACTCCAGCTTGATGAGGGTGTCGCTGCCTTCCGACAGCTCCACCATGCAGATCCGACACACCGCCTCCTCCTCCGGGATGTCCTCGCCGCCGTCGTCGGTCGTCGAGTCGTCTGAAGGGACGACTATGTCGTCAGGAGGGACGACGACGACGACAGGGGCGGCTGATCTGGGCGTGGTAGGGACGACGCGGTACATGCCGCCTAGCGAGTCCATCCTCTTGAAGCTCTTGCTGTTGTTGTTCAGCTTCTTCATCTTGTTCATGTTCATGGGGAGCGACTGCGACCGGCACATGTGGTGATGGACTGCACCTGCACCTGGTTGTTGTTTCTGCTGAATCGGTGGTGGTGGCTGTGACGACGGCAGCAGAGCATCGTCCAGCGGGAGCGACGACGTCCTGGACATCACCTTGGTTTTGGTACCGGCGCTGCCGAAGCTGAACTTGAAGCTCCCCGCCGGTAGCAGGCTCTTCACCGTCTGTTTCAGCATGAAGGACGGCGAGCGCAGAGGCGGCCTGCTCGGCCTGCTGCTGCCTGTCTGCTGCCCCGGCCTCCTGGTGGAAGGCGGGGTGATGATGCTCGTGCCGCCTTGCGTCGCCGGCGTCCGGAGCTCGTCTTCTGGTGCTGCTGCCGGGATGTCGATGCAGAGATGTGGCCGCGGCCGTTGCTCCGATGATGATGAATCAATAGTAATTGGTGCAGCAGCACTAGTGTCCGTGTCCTGCATACATACAGTACAAAAGAAAGAGCAACAAGATTCATTATATTCTTCAGAGTGATCTTCTTTCAGAGTTTTGCAGCTGCATATATATATATATATATATATATATATATGTATAGGTGGGAAAAAAACATTCAGAGAAAAACATGCAACGAGGAAAGAAAATCAGCAGAGTAGTTTTACTGCTGAATTGCTCATCTCCATGGAAACAAAACTACTACTATCTGATCATCTAATCCAAATTCAGAGCAGGAAGGGTAGGAAGGCTCTTGAATGAAGTCTTTAAAAAAACATTAAAAAGATACCAAAAGGTTTTTAAGTCAAACAATCGGTAACTGCATACTAGTATAAGATACCAGCACTAGCAGATTACACGGAATTGGATTACACATTACTAATACAAAATGGATTAAGACAGATAAATAAGAGTGCAGCCAATTCCATTCCAAGACACATGAATGATGTATTTATTTGAGTCAGTCTGGGCCTGATCGAGTTTACCTGCAGGTCCCTGCTATGCACTGGCGGAGTCTCCTTCTCCATGGCCGGCTCTTGCAGGGAAGGAAGCAATCTTGGATTGGAATCTCGGTTCCTTGCCAGCCGTTAGCAGTCGTGAGTGGTGGCAGAGGACAGAAAGGAAGGCAAGCGAGCGAGCGAGCAACAATGGCGGAATATGAAAAGATACTAGGGATGGACCGAGAAGACGCTTTTCTTGCGGCTCAATTGTCACTACTGCTATCTAGCTAGTCCTGGACCTGGATTCTCTTCTCTCGGTGAAGGCAGAGGCAGAGGCAGGCATCATAAATAAGAGTGGGGAGGCAGGCGAGGGCTGCTGTGGTGGAGACTGGAGAAGGAGGAGAAGCGAAAGCGAGTGGAGGAGGCAACAGACAGGGTGAGGTGGGCAGGACGCGGGCGGATCGCAGTGGGCGATCGAGCAGAGCAGAGCAATCAATCAAACAAGAGCAGACAGAGACAAAAGCTAGCCGCAGCAACCAACGACGTTCCCCTTCCCCCTTCCCCGCCCCGCGTCAGTTTCGTTTCATTTTCACCTAGTGGCACTGCAAGGACCCCAGTCATATGCTCATGGGCTCTCCCCACTCACTCCTAAATTAATTAATAAGCAATATATAATTATGTCTATAGATAGTCCACTACTATTATACTCCCTCCATAAATATAAGGGCCGCATGTATTTCAAAATTCAAATTTTATTATTTTTAACTAACAATTACCCTAACTATATCAAAAGTTTGTATTACAAAAATAGTTGCAGTAGTTTTGTATAAGTGATCAAACTTTTGTTCCTATATATAAATTGTATATTATAAGAGAAATTATAGCTAAAAGTATATTATTGAAGACCACATCAAGTCAAATCACGGCTTAAACTAAGGACGAAGAGAGTAGCTTTTTCATAGAGTCCACCGTTATCATTGTCGATGGGATATCCTATAGGGTACCCATGGATCGGCTTACCTTAACTTTGGGCCTCCTTTCTTCAGCCCACAAAGGAAGACGGACAGAAAAAACAGAATTCTACTCGGTGAAGATGACAAGACCGAAGCATAGCTTAGGACTCTAAGTTTGTAACCGAGTATGATTAGAACAACCCTCAACCAGTTCCTGAACTATAAAGGGTTGGTGAGGGTATTACCTAAAAACAACCTGAACATACTACACAACACTCGATACGTAGAGCGACGCACAACACTTTGTATTACGATCAAGAGCAATAACAAGCGACTCAACTGGACGTAAGGTTATTACTCGACCTTGTCGAGGGCCTGAACCAGTATAAACTGTATGTCCCTGCGTGTCCAACCTCCAAGATTTTACTATTCGCCGAGGCACGAACTACTGTCTCGGGTAACCCCGTGGTAGGTTATCGGTGCTAAAGCATCGACAGTTGACGCGCTAGGTAGGGGCTTTCGGCGAATTTTTTTCTCGAAAGCTTGGTGGACCACGACCTCAAGATGATGAAATCGACGGAATCAACATTGATCTTCGGATCATGGATCTGCAAGATCAACGACGACGGAATAATTCAAAACCGACTCCGAGAAGAAGAAGGAGTGGATCAAGATCTTCAAGAACTGAACCAAAGGGCCCAAAATCTCACGATTTCAAAACCAACCAGTCCAGTAGATGAAGATGGATATGAAACTGACTCGGAGAAGGAGACTTCACCAGATACCAACTCCGAGACTAACACGAAGAAACCAAGCGCAATGCAAGTCGGAATACACAACCGAGCTTCAATCAAAAGTAGAAACAATTCAGATACAGCCAAGTACTCGGCACCATATGGGCTACATAACACCGCATCTACATACGAGAAGCTTCTTAAGAAGAAGATGACAAGAAGTGTAACCTTGAAAGGTGCTCAAAAAGGAATGATCATGTCAACAACTTCAGAAGGGTGTATTGTGCACTGGCCAAACCAAACACAAGGTCAGGATGCAGAACTACCATTTCAAATAGGAAAAGAACTCGGATTTTACCAAAGATTGCCATACAAAGGAAAATAAATCAGCCAACAAGAACTCAGAGGGCACATACCATATATATGACAGAATTAGAACCTTATCTAGAACCGCCACAAATACCCGACTTGAAATCATCAGATGAATCAGAAGGGGATGTCTCAGATGACGAAGAAGGTGATGACAATGAAACCAACGATCACAAGACTGCAAGGCTGAAAAAGAACAAAACTAGAGCAGGGAGGAGAAATCGAGCTGCTCAGAGAAAACAAATCTAGATCAAATACAAAGCGGAATTGACAGAATACAACAAGAAGAAGACGGAAAGAGAATCTATGAAGAACTCGAAAAGAGAAAGAATTGAAGAACTGACAAAAGAACTAAACATTCTTACTAAAGAGGAAAGAATCACAGACGAACCAATCAAAGAAGATGAAGACCCCAATAAACAACCCGACGACAACACACCTCAAGGTGGGCAAGGAGAGAAACAAGAAGAACAACTGCCCAAGAAGTCGATATTCCACAGACTAGGGAAGTCAGGGATACCACAACCATTAGAAAGACAGGAGCAACATCTCGGATTGATAAAACAAAACAACCCGGATTGGGATCAACACTATTCGGAAGACTACGGTGAATCCGAATACATGGGGGACAGGGACTATTACTGAAGAGATTGGTCACCAGACTTTAACAGAGCTGAACTATACGATAGATTCCCATGCTTCGCAGGAAGACTACAGACGTTGAAATTACCACACAAATTCAAGCCAGCAAATCACTCCAAGTATAACGGCAAAGTAGAACCCAGACAATGGATAAGAGTATATTCTCAATCCATTGAACTCGCAGGAGGAAACAATGACATCAAGGCCCTATACTTTCCAATGGCACTCGAAGCTATGCCTTTACAATGGTTCGATAAACTAAAGCCAAGGTCAATCAAGTATTGAGAAGATTTGCAAGAAGCTTTTTGTAACAACTTTGCAGGAATAATAACACATCCCATGACGACAGCAGAATTGAAGAACGTAAAGCAAAGAAGAGGAGAAACCCTGAGGGAGTATTACAGGAGATTTGGAGAACTCAGAGCTCAAATACATGACATTACCGACAAAGCAGTAATAGAAACATTTGCGGATGGAATCATAGCAAATTGGTAGTTCAAAGACTACTTTAACGAAAATCCGAGATCCAATGAAGACTTCAAAGGAGCTGTCGAAAAGATGATATCGTCGGAAGAAAGAACTCGGCACAGATTCACCCGAGATTTTCATGAAAATAAAAGTCCAGATTTCAGACCTAATGACAAAAGACCAAGACAAGACAACATGGTGGCAGCGACGGACAACAAAAGAAGATTCAACGACAATGACAAAGAAGGGTACAACAACAACATAAACATAAACCAGAATAACAGGTACTCAAATAACAACTACCAAGGCAACAACTACACAAAAAGTCAAGCAGAAAGGATACAAGACCTACCCTGCTACATACATCCTAACGCAAGCCACAAGCTAGTTGAATGTGACGTATTCCAACGAAGGTTCACAAAGAAAGAGGATACACGAGCAAACAACTCGGAACAAAGAACAGAAGGATCAAGGAAGGATACCAAGAAAGCAGAGGGGAATTATCAAGAACCCCAACAATAAATAGCGGTAATCTTTTCTGGAGCATCATACACAAGAAATAAAAGGCAGGAAAAGCTAGCACACAGAACCATCATGGCAGCAGAACCAGCTACCCCAAGATATCTGGACTGGTCAGAGTACCCAATTCAATTCACAAGAGAAGATCAATGGACAAGTACAGCAAATGCGGGCTACTATCCCCTAGTAATGGGACCAACAATAGCAGGAGTGACAGTCTCCAAAGTACTCATCGATGGAGGAGCAGGATTAAATATAATCTTCACAGACACCCTAAGGAAGATGAACTTGGACTATGAAGGCATCATCACACCGACGAGTATTCCTTTTTATGGAATAGTACCCGGAAAAGCTTCCATACCATTGGGACAAATCACCTTACCAATCACCTTTGGAACACCTGACAAATACCGAACCGAGTTCATCAAGTTTGAAGTAGCCGACTTCGAATCATGTTATCATGCAATCTTGGGAAGACCAGCACTCACAAGATACATGGCAATACCTCATTACCCATATCTACTGCTCAAAATGCCGACAATAAAAGGAGTCCTTTCACTAAAAGGAGACCTAAAGAAGGCATATGACTGTGACGTACAATCCATACAAATATCAGAAAAGCTGCAAGATTACAAGGAGAAATAAGACATTGTGAAGAAGATCGAGATAATGAACCCGGATGAACCTCAGATACCGACAAAGAAGCCAAGCAACTTTACACCACCAAAAGAAGCAGCCACGAAGACAATCAACCTACTAACTGGAGATCCAGAGAAGACGACAATAATTAGCGCAGACCTGGATCCTAAATAGGAACTCGCGCTCACCAACTTTCTGAGGGATAACAAGGACATATTTGCATGGAAGCCAGCAGATATGCCAGGAGTCCCAAAGGAGTTGGCTGAGCACAAAATTGACACAAATAAAGGTTCAAGACCAATAAAACAGAAGCTACGCAGATTTGCACCAGACAGGAAGGTAGCAATCAAAAAGGAAATTACAAAACTATTGGCAGCAGGCTTTATCAGAGAAATAATCAACCCAGATTGGTTAGCTAACCCGGTACTAGTGGAGAAAAAGAACTCAAAAGAATTGCGTATGTGTGTGGACTACACAGACCTCATCAAACACTGTTCAAAGGACCCATATGGGCCACCAACAATTGATCAAGTCATAGACTCAACAGCGGGATCATCGCTACTATTATTTCTCGACTGCTACTCAGGATACCATCAAATATCATTAAGGGAAGAAGATCAAAGCAAAACATCTTTTATAACACCTTTCGGGGCATACTGTTACAAGTCAATGTCGTTCGGATTGAAATCAGTAGTACGCCTGCTCCCGCCCCTCCAAGTTTCAGAGAACCATCAAAGTACATCTTCCGGTGGTCTCTTATTGGTTCGGGTTCTTTTTGTGCAATTTCTGTCCATTCTACAATGAAGTTGGGTAATATCTGTGACTTTATTGTTGTCCTTGGTTTGTCTATATTTAGAGATCCGAGTTCCACTACCCATTTAGATATTCGGCTTGTGGCGTCTTTGTTTCTGAGTATGTCTTGTAATGGGAAGTTGGTTGCTATTGTTACTTTGTGCTCGTGGAAATAATGTCTCAACTTTCTTGATGATATGAGTACTGCATATAGTAGTTTCTGTATGTGTGGGTATCTGACTTTTGATTCCGTGAGTACTTCGCTGATGTAGTATACTGGTCTTTGTATTTTGTAGGTACGTCCGAGTTCTTCTCTTTCCACGATGATTGCTGCACTTACTACGTTTTTTGTTGTCGTGATATACAACATCATGTCCTCCTTATTTCTTGGTGGTGTCATTATTGGGGATGATGATAAATATTCTTTTAGCTTGATGAAAGCTTGATTTGCTTCTTCTGTCCATTCGAAGTTCTCTTTTCCTTTTAGGAGTTTGAAGAAGGGTGGTCCTTTTTCTCCCAAACTCGATATGAATCTGTTGAGAGCTTCCATACATCCTGTGAGTTTTTGTATGTCCTTGATCTTTTTTGGTGACTTCATATCCATTATTGCTTTGACTTGTTTTGTGCTTGCTTCAATTCCTCTGTTGCTGACTAGGAAACCGAGTAGTTGTCCTAATGGTACACCAAAAAACACATTTTGTTGGATTGAGCTTCCACTTTTATGCTTTTAGATTCTTGAAGGTCTCTTCTAGGTCTTCCAATAGTGATTCGGGTTCTTTTGTTTTGACTACTATGTCGTCAATGTATGCTTCAGCGTTTCTTCCGATTTGATCTCCTTGGCAAGTTTGTATTGCTCTTTGATATGTTGCTCCTGCATTTTTTAATCCGAACGGCATTGACTTGTAACAGTATGCCCGAAGGTGTTATAAAAGATGTTTTGCTTTGATCTTCCTCTCTTAATGATATTTGATAGTATCCTGAGTAGCAGTCAAGAAATGATAGTAGCGATGATCCCGCTGTTGAGTCTATGACTTGATCAATTCTTGGTGGCCCATATGGGTCCTTTGAACAGTGTTTGTTGAGGTCTGTGTAGTCCACACACATACGTCATTCTTTTGAGTTCTTCTTCTCCACCAAAACTGGATTAGCCAACCAATCCGGGTTGATTATTTCTCTGATGAACCCTGCTGCCAGTAATTTTGTAATTTCCTTTTTGATTGCTGCTTTCCTGTCTGGTGCAAATCTGTGTAGCTTCTGTTTTATTGGTCTTGAACCTTTATTTGTGTCAATTTTGTGCTCAACCAACTCCTTTGGGACTCCTGGCATATCTGCTGGCTTGCATGCAAATATGTCTTTGTTGTCCCTTAGAAAGTTGGTGAGCGCGAGTTCCTATTTAGGATCCAAACTCGCGCTGATTATTGCAGTTTTTTCTGGATCTCCAGTTAATAGATCAATCGTATTTGTGGCTGCTTCTTTAGGAGGTGTGAAGGTGCTTGGCTTCTTTGCCGGTATTTGGATTTCATTCGGGTTCATTTTCTCAACTTTCTTCGCAATGTCTTCTTTTTCCTGGTAGTCTTGTAGTTTTTCTAATATTTGTACGGCTTGTACATCACAATCGTATGCTCTCTTTAGATCTCCTTTTAATGAAAGAACTCCTTTTGTTGTCGGCATCTTGAGCAGTAGATACGGGTAGTGAGGTATTGCCATGTATCTTGTTAATGTTGGTCTTCCAAGGATTGCATGATAACATGATTCGAAGTCGGCTACTTCGAATTTGATGAACTCGGTCTGATATTTGTCGGGTGTTCCAAAGGTGACTGGTAAAGTGATTTGTCCCAATGGTATGGAAGCTTTTCTAGGTACTATTCCATAAAAAGGATACTTGTTGGTGTGATCATGCCTTCATAGTCCAAGTTCATTTTCCTTAGGGTGTCTGCGAAGATTATGTTTAATCCTGCTCCTCCATCGATGAGTACTTTGGAAACTACCACTCCTGCTATTGTTGGTCCCATTACTAGGGGATAGTAGCCCGCATTTGTTGTGCTTGTCCATTGATCCTCTCTTGTGAATTGAATTGGATACTCTGGCCAATCCAGATATCTTGGGGTAGCTGGTTCTGCTGCCATGATGGTTATGTGTGCTAGCTTTTCCTGCTTTTTATTTCTTGTGTATGATGCTCCAGAAAGATTACTGCTATTTGTCATTGGGGTTCTTGATAATTCCCCTCTGCTTTCTTGGTATCCTTCCCTGATCCTTCTGTTCTTTGTTCTGAGTTGTTTGCTCGTGTATCCTCTTTCTTTGTGAATCTTCGTTGGAATACGTCACAATCAACTAGCTTGTGGCTTGCATTAGGATGTATGTAGCAGGGTAGGTCTTCTATCCTTTCTGCTGGCCTCTTCATGTAATTGTTGCCTTGGTAGTTGTTATTCGAGTACCTGTTGTTATGGTTTATGTTTCTGTTGTTGTTGTAGTTGTTGTTGTACTCTCCTTTGTCGTTGTCATTGAATCTTCTTTTATTGTTCGTCGGTTTCGAAAAAAAATTCGCCGAAAGCCCCTACCTGGCACGTCAGTTGTCGATGTTTTACCACCGATAGCCTACCACAGGGTTACCCGAGACAGTAGTTCATGCCTCGGTGAATAGTGAAACCTTGGTGGTTGGACACGCAGGGACACACAGTTTATACTGGTTTAGGCCCTCGACAAGGTCGAATAATAACCTTACGTCTAGTTGAGTCGTCTATTATTGCTCTTGATCGTAATACAAGGTGTTGTGTGTCGCTCTGTGTATCGGGTGTTGCGTAGTATGTAGGGATTGTTTTTCGGGTGATACTCTCACCAGCCCTTTATAGTCCAGGAACTAGTTGAGGGTTGCTCTAATCCTACTCGGTTACAAACTTAGAGTCCTAAGTTGTGCTTCGGTCTTGTCGTCTTTACCGAGTAGAATTTGGTTTCTTCTATCTGTCTTCCTTTGTGGGCTGAGGAAAGGAGGCCCAAACCTTAGGTAAGCCGGTCCATGAGTACCCTATAGGATATCCCATCAACAGACACACCACTCAGGACTCTCCCCAAACGATCAAACATATCATCTTCAAACAACACGAACTCAGGGATGATCTGAGAGGGATCAGAAGAACCGGTATATTCAAAGCCAAGGTTTTCCCTCTGCATGAGAGGCTGAACCCGGCGATGATAGAAACTGGCAATCAACCCATTGCCAGTCAACCCGGATTGTTTCAGGTAACTTATCCGAGTTAGCAGAGGCTTAATAGCCAAGGATTCAGAAGAAGACAGAGGATTATTCCAACAAGGAAGAGGAGTTGGAAGAGCAGCAAGATCAGAAGAGAAATAAGCATCAGGTTTTGAAATATAGAACCATTTATCCACCCAGTCTTTAACAGACTCATAAAGGGTAAAGGCGAAATAAGTAGCCTTCATACCCTGACGAAACTGAACGGCGCAACAGCCAAAAGAGCGACTGGGCTTATTCTCATGAAATCTAAGGCGAAAGAAATGACGAAAGAGAAGAAGACAAGGAGGGATGCCAATAAATGCTTCGCACAAGTGCGCAAACGAAGAAAGAAAAAGAATGTCGTTAGGAGGCAGATAATGAAGTTGAACGCCATGAAACGAAGGAACTCCATCAAGAAATCTGATGAGGGAAGCAGAGTCCGGCACGGACAAAGGGAACAAAGAGCACAGTCTGATCAGGGGAGGGACTTGGGATGACGTGCTCACCAGGAAGAGAGTACTCAGAAAAAATCCGCGCCTGAAGCAAACCATGAGCAACTAACAGATCCAAATCTGCATCCTGAGTCGTAGGCTTGGGAGACCGCTTCATCTGACGAGACATCTCAACAAACTCAGGATTATCTATATGGTCCAGCACGGTATCTTCGTCCAAAAATTCAGCTTTGCTCTTGTTCTTGTTTTTCTTCACCATCCGACGGATCAAGGGCAACCAGAGCGGCGGCGGCAGTTAGGGTTTTGCAAATAAAGGGAGGAGTTTTTTACCGCAAGGTAAAAAAGAAGAGATAATAAAAGGACAAATTTATAAGGAAGCGTTACCTACAGCGGAAAGCACAGTAACTGAAAAATACCATCAATTGTTGAACAGAACCAAAAGCAGTTAGACAACACCGTCTTTTCAGAATACACGGACAGCTCGCAAAAAGAACCCGGTCATTACAAGCAAGACAGATACAAAAATTCGGAAGATTGAGACAATAATTCTTTGATTCCTCATTTCTCAAATACATGTCTCGAGTACAGACTAAATATAAAGATACAAACAGATAACTGCCGAAAGGAGCTATTACAAGTCGGTAGCTGTCACATCCGGCCCGTTTGGCCCGTAGTGGCCCATGTGTTTAATGAGATATTGTGGAGGGTTTAGTCCCACCTTGGTTGTTTAAGGTGGGATAGACCAACATATAAGGCTTCTAGAGTCCATCCCACCATCCCCGAGTTAATCCTTTTAAGCGAAGCGAGGACGAAAGTTTAAGTGGGATGGTGGTGGGTGTGGTTCGCTCAGAGTGCAGAGTGGATCTGAGCCGTTTGGACTCTGGGGCGTTACAAATGGTATCAGAGCCGACCTTCGTGGCAGCGGGCGCGTGCGGGCCAGGTATGCGGACATGGTAGGTTCATTGCGCGTGTAGGCTCTGCGGGGCGCACGACATGGCACATGTGCCGACACTAGGCGCACGGTCGCGTGTGCTAAGAGGGAACGTTCATGTTCATCGTTTTCCCGGTTGTGGGTATGTTGGGCTCGACGAGGACGTCGAGTTCTTTGAGGGGGGTGTATGTCACATCCGGCCCGTTTGGCCCGTAGTGGCCCATGTGTGTTAATGAGATATTGTGGAGGGTTTAGTCCCACCTTGGTTGTTTAAGGTGGGATAGACCAACATATAAGGCTTCTAGAGTCCATCCCACCATCCCCGGGTTAATCCTTTTAAGCGAAGCCAGGACAAAAGTTTAAGTGGGATGGTGGTGGGTGTGGTTCGCTCAGCGTGCAGAGTGGATCTGAGTCGTTTGGACTCTGGGGCGTTACAGTAGCTAAGAACCCGGTCGAATTCGAGGTTAGGACAACCCGAACCAAGATTCAATATTGACAGACAGAGCAAAACAACTCAGATTTGTGCAATACCCAGCAGAGCAATGCACACCCAAGCTATCAAAGGTAGCAGAAGCAGAACCCGGAAGCCATTCAAGATTGGCAGCGAGAGACGCAGTAAAACAGTAGCGACCAAATTCAAGTCATTAGCATCAGCGTAGCGAGAGACGCAGTAAACCAGTAGCGACCAAATTCAAGTCATTAGGATCAGCACGTACCAAAATGACACAACACAGGACTGTCCAAGGAATGCTTCTTCAACCAATACCGTGAGACAGTCAGAGGCACTGGATTAGGACACTGGTATATCAGGCAACGCAACATGCGATAGCCTCATCACAAGATCTACACCATTTGGCTCAAAACCGACCACAGCTTGGTCCTACCCTAAAACCAGTTGTCTACTGATTTCTATCACAAGGGCTACATCATTCACTAGATTACAACCAAGAAAGAGAAGAAAGAAGCCCGGAGGCTCGTCAAGCTCGCCCACTACAATATCCATGATACAACAAGGACCTCTTACAAGGAAAAACAGAAGATATGTGACAAGGAAACCATACTACAACTATTTATAGAAGAACAACGGGTGCACATACACCAAGTCTATGAAGAAAGGACAACATCAACAATAGTACATAAAGGGAGCAGTAAAGGCAAAAGATTCTACAAGGACTACATTGATGAGATACAAACGGCTACAATAAAAGCAGTACATCAGAGTACTAGATGAAATATCCAGAAGAATATTCCAAGGACAATCATACAACCAGGGACACTTATTACCAAAAACAACTCGGTCAGTGATCTTACAGATACAACAACCAGAAGCGACCAATACAAGGCCAATACGAACCCCATCTACAACAAAAGATCACAAGTGACAACATATACAGAACAAAACCAAGGACGGACCAGATCTACCACCAAAGAAGACCCAGCACTTGGCAAAAACCTTGCAGAGTAAAACAACCTAGAACTCCCGCACAGCATGAGGAAAGTTCTGGTCGATAGGCAGAAAGCCACTCGTAACAAATGAGATTAGACAGCTCCAGCTCTAGCCTTTCCAGTAGGATTTCGGTGCAAGCATGCATGGCTAGGAAAATGAAGTGTACAACTTCAACCAACTCAGGAGCGGCAACGGTTATAGCCCGAAGTTCAGCAGACAGATAGAGAAGGCATGGAAGCCACATCGCAAGACTTCTTCTACCTGCTACACCAAACTTCCCAGGATAATCTAACCGAGGAGTTAGCCTACCTCCAACTCCATTCACAAGAATTCTTCTACCTACTCAACTACCAGAAGGCAGGCATAAGTCCGGGGGCTGCTCAGTTTCACTTAGCAGCATGATCATCGAACCCTAAGAATCGAGCTATCAGTGCAAGCGCAACGCAATATATAGCCAGGAAGAACCACCAAAAGCCAAAAGTCACGAGAAAGAAAAGCAAGAAAACAACAAAAGCTGACCAAAGCAAACAGTGAAAGCAAGATTCCACACATCCGTGAAAGCACAGTACCTACCCGTGAATAAAATCAGATAGAAGCAAAGTATTTCAGACCCTTCTGCCGAGTTCTTTTTCAAAAGAACTTGGAGAAGGCTCGAGGGCTGGAAATACATACCACACAAAACTTTTTTCTCAGACCCTCCGAATACTTGTGCCAAGTATCCAGAGGCTCGGGGCTACACTCAATGAGTGCATCAAAGGTGCATAAATATCACAAGACGAAGAACACAGAAGATCATTTCACGATTTTACTTCAAAAAGAACTCGGCTCGCTTTCAAAAGCAACCCGGCATATTGAAGAAAAATCATGAGATGCTCGGGGGCTTGTCGATGGGATATCCTATAGGGTACCAATGGATCGGCTTACTTTAACTTTGGGCCTCCTTTCTTCAGCCTACAAAAGAAGACGGACAGAAGAAACCGAATTCTACTCGGTGAAGACGACAAAACCGAAGCATAGCTTATGACTAAGTTTATAACCGAGTAGGATTACAACAACCCTAAACCAATTCCTGGACTATAAAGGGCTGGTGAGGGTATCACCCAAAAAACAACCTGAACATACTACACAACACCCGATACGTAGAGCGACGCACAACACTTTGTATTACGATCAAGAGCAATAACAAGCGACTCAACTGGACGTAAGGTTATTACTCGACTTTGTCGAGGGCCTGAACCAGTATAAACTGTGTGTCCCTGCGTGTCCAACCTCCAAGATTTTACTATTCACCGAGGCACGAACTACTGTCTCGGATAACCCCGTGGCAAGCTATCGGTGGTAAAACATCGACAACCATATTCTCAATTACCACTTCCCTCTTCCTCCTAATGATTCTTTAGCTCTTCTATGTTTTGCTTTAGATGATACTCCATCTATCTATGAAAGAATAGATTTTTAGAGTTGTTTTAAGTTAAATTTTTTGAACTTTGACCAAATTTTTAGGGAAAAAGATTTACTATAGAATATATTTTCACATGGTACTCAGTTTATATCATAGATATTATTATTTTTTATAAGTTTAGTCAAAGTTAGAAAAAAAATTAACTGACATAGAATTTAGGAAACTACTTTTTCAGAGACAGAGGGAGTATGTCATTAGATCTATGCCTCTCGTTTACTTAATAGATGATTTAGTCAACCATTAAATAACTATTGTATATAGTTGCCTATAAGTACTCCGTCTGTCCATTTTTACTGAGGTTCTTGGTTCTGAAAAATAACTTTGACTAATTTATATATATAATATTAATATTTATGGTGCACAATTAATATTATTAGATAGATTGTTGAATCTATTTTTATAGTAAATTTATTTTGTGATATAAATATTTAATATGTTCTACAAATCTAGTCAAACTTAGGACACGTATTTTTAAAATAATAATTTTTCTACAAATATTTAACAACGGAGGGATTACCACTAGCAGCGACAATAAGCCAAAATAACTGCTAGTGCTAATCCTAGGCTCACTCGGTCTTGTAATGTTGTGAATATTAATTTTCTCTTCTTGATGGAATATGTGCTTTGGTACGATCACGAAAAAAATTGATCAATGTTAAGTAACAGATTTAGAGATATTCTTTTAGAAACATGTATATGTATTTACGTACATGTTGTTCATTTAATTTTTTAGTTACATATTTCCATGCATAATTAATTAAGTTTTTTTTATATTTTTATAAAATCAGAAATTAAATAACTTCTACTATATCATGCAATATCTTTTTATGCCAACACCCCCCCCCCCCCTCTATCTGAAAGTATGTTCATAATTAGCACATAATGTTTTAATTTTTCTCAGATAATTCTAAAATAAATTTCAGTGTGCATTCTTGAAATAGATCGCAGATGCAACCTTCCATGTTGTAATATACTCACTCTGTCCTAGAAAGAACGTTGTTTTTTCTTTTCGAGAAACTTCTTTGACTAATTATATATTTAAAGCTATTAATATTTATGACATATAATTAGTATCATTGGAAAGATCTTTCAATGTAGTTTTTTAATAAATTTATTTAGAGATCCAAATGTTACACGTATTTTCTACAAATCAAGTCAAACTTGTGTCACAAACACCCAAACGATACTTTTTCTGGGACGGAGAGAGTAGTGCATAGAAACATTCAAAATTTGTACCAACATATAAGGGTAATATAGTGCATAAAAATATTCAAAATTTGTATCCAAATATAAGAGATTTTAGGGGTGAAATAGTTTTGCATTAAATAGTTGCATAAATTAGTAGGTATCATATTGTTACTTGATATTTATCAACCAATCACCATTAATTACATTGATGATAGTGTCTGGTTAGGAAATAAAGTGAGGGTATATGGTACATATTTCTTGCAGAAGAAAGAAAGTAGTTGTCCTTTCAGCGAAGAAATGTAACACCCTAAAATTTGAATAGCAAATTAGATTTTAATTTGAGTTTAATTTGATTTAATTTCAAATCATTTTGTGAAGCATAGAATTAAAAATATAAAACTAAAACTGATATCACATATTAGGGTTCAACATGTGTGATGCATCTCATGACTCTGCATTTTTCTTTGTATTGTTTGAAGTTGCAAAACCTTGAAAAGAATTTCAAAATCAGTTTGAAAATCAAATTGGAAAGGTATTTGAAAAAGAAAATCAAAAGGAAAAAGGAAAATCTCTCTCCTCTCCTTTCTGGCCCGAGAGCCCAACTCGGCCTGCCTCTCCCCTCTCCCTTTCTTCTCTCTGGGCCGGCCTGCCCCGCGCCACGGCCCACTCGGCCACAGCCCAGCGCACCGCGTCCCTCCCTCTCTCTTTCTCTGACTCGGTGGCCCTACCTGTCGGCGCTTCTTTCCCTCTCTCCTTCGCTGACACCGTGACCCCACTGGTCAGTACCCTCTTCTCCTTCCTCTGTTCGTGTCCGGGACGGACTCCGCCGCGACTCCGCGTCGACGCCGCGTCCGCAACTGCTCTCCCCCGCGTTCCGCGCCCATGCTCGTGTTCGGGAGGGACTCTACCCCTCGGCCGCTATATATAGCACGCCCCCGCGCCGTTTTCCTCCATCGCTCCGCCTCTACTCGCCTCGCATCGCGCTCGCCGTCGAACAGAGCGTCGCCGCAGCCGTTCCAAGCTTCTCCGACTGCGGTAAGTCGCCCCGACACGCGCACCATCTTCGCAAGAGTGTGGAACGACCCCTCTCCCTCTATTCCCTCTCTTTCGCGCTCGGTTTTGCCTCGCCGCCGTTCTGCCGAGATCCCCCGCCGTGGCCTTCCGTCGATGGTTGTCTTTCGCCCTTGATCAAGCTCTGCTAGTGCCCTGGATAGGTTCGCCGTGCCCCCGCTTGCTCTCCGAGCAGTTTCCCGGTCGGTTTAGGCCGTCCGAGCCCTAACCGCCGTTCGCAGCGTGTCCGCCGCCGCTGTGCTACGTCGGTGGCGTCTCCCGTCCGTCCGCAAGTCTCGCTGTGGCTCTGGACGAACTCGCGGCGTCATCCTCGATCTCCCAGTGTGCTCAGATTCGAAAACGATGCCCCAGATCGCCCGAACGGCTTACACCGACGAGCCTCGAGCTCGGCCGGCAATGGAACCGCCGTGCGCCGCCCGACTCCGGTCGCCGCGCCGCCTGTTCCCTCTCTCTCTTTTCTCTGGATCTAATCTGATCCATCCATCGTGAATCCAACGACCCAGAATACCCCGTACCCCTTCGCTCTGTCTTTTTGCTAAAGAGACCCCGAGTTTCTGGCCCTCTGAACCCGCAGTCCTATGGCGCCTTTGGCATTTAAGTTTTTCCCTCGGGAAGACGTATTCCCTTTTCCAGATCTGGATTAATTTGATTTTGAAAATAAAACCCTAATTACAGTTTTGCCACTGATTTCAAATGCTTATATTTTCTTCGTTTTAAATCCAAATCGATCCGTTCAAGTTGCGTTAGATCCGTAATTTTATGCTCTATCTAGTAGTATAGATTTCACCTATGTTAATTACTTTTGAAAATCAAAGAAAATTACTTTGCTAAAGCTTTAATCTGCCCTCTTCAAAATCCCGTTTAATCTATAACTTGTTCGTTTTTTATCCGATTAGCGTGATTCTCGTGTCTTTGTGATCGTAGTAAAGTATAGATATGTTTTATAACCTTTTCAAAGTCTCTTTATTGTTTATGGTGTAATGTTCTGATCATGTCTTTATTGCTTCGTGTATGATTGTTCGGATGATTGCGTGGTGATGTTGATCGAGTTCAGCCGGTGAGATCTTCGGTGAGCAAGAGTTCTTTGCAGCAGATCAGGATCACCAGGAGCTTTGTGATCAAGGCAAGTTTAACATGGGATCATCCTTGTTACCTATTCACCATAATTCAATCTAGTCATTATTGCATGTGTCTAATTTGATTCCTATTAGATCTATACCATAGCTTTGTTATCCTTTACCTTGTTACCATGGGTTTATATGCATATGGGTAGCTTTGCTATGCTTTACAATAATGGATCTTGAGATGAATCTTGCTTAATGATATATACAACAATGAGATAAAACTGGTTTTTGTAGCAACATGGAATAGGACCCCCACTGTAGGGCAAAAGCTGGGATTTCTAATGCAACCACGAGTGCTATAATGGCTCTGACTTTAGTCAAGTATAAAGATTCGTACTAGCATGTTGGCAGTTCGTGAAAGGCACCATTGCCGAGCTGGTTGCAAGGCATGTTCTAGGGTGGTTACCGCTTTGAAAGGTACCATCGAGTAGAGGCTTTGCATACCCCTTGCCCTTGGGTCCGTAGGGTCTGGCAACATGTTGGGAAGACTTTTGAAAGACTTCATAGTGTTCCCTGCCCACTCACCTTGGAAGTGTTATGGGAGTTATAAACCCGGGCATATGGGTAACATGGCTTGTGGGTAAAGTGTATAACCTCTGCAGAGTGTAAATCTATCATGATAGCCGTGCTCACGGTTACGAGCGGCCTGGAAAACTCACAGTGTAGATGATCATGTTGTTTAATGGTTAATGTGGTCTACTATATTTATATCACGTGGATATCAATTGGGTTATGCATAATTAAAGCTAAGTGTTGGTAAAACTTGACCAAATTAAAAGCAACCGCAATACAGACAGTGTCAACCTTTTGAGCTTCATAACCCTATGTTACTCTTGCTGAGTACGTAAGTGCTCACTCTTGCTTTCTCAACCCCTTCAGATGGCTATGAAGACTACCGTGAGGAGTACTAGGCTAGTGGTCAACCAGTCGGCGTTCCCTGTGAAGTGGAGCTTCGTCGCGAGAGTTATCTTTATATTCTGTTGTTATGTTATTTAAATATTATTCGTTATGTAATAAGTACTCAGTGATGGTACTATTTAAAGATTTGTCGGCTTATGTGTGTGATTGATCTCTGGGCACACATGAGTTATTCATATTCAATTTTATCCTTAAAATTGGGTGTGACAAGAAATTTATTCAGTTTTCATAGCTGCCACGGTTGTTGAAAACATTTCCTTAATATTTATTGTACTATTAATTGCTCAAGATCTCAACAAGCATCTTTAAGATAAAAAGAAACTTTATCTATCTTAGACAATTACAGTTATATGACACAATTTGTCCAAGAACCACTCATATCTTCTACATGTAACTAAGATGCATATATAGCATGTGCTTTCATTTTCTTGTAGTTAATTATTATAAATATTTTTATATATTCCAAATAGAATTTGTAAAAAAATAAATTTTAATGTGTATTTGCTTAAGTATAGAGAAAGTCAAACAAATGTACTCTCGCTCCCACACATAAATAAACATTTCCGATATGATATGCTGTCACAACCAGAATCTCTAATTTCTCCCAGTGAAATATGGTTTTCATAGTATTTAGAATTCAGAATTTAGTATAAACTTTACCTATCAAATACTTCTTAGTGAGGATTCTCATGTGGTATGACTAGTGGTAGTATTTTACTTCTACTTAAGAATACTAAGGAGAACTTCACTATTTTAGTAGTGCATGTCACTAGCTATGCCACGATGTTGCGAATCGGCTCTTTATTTGCAACTTTCCCCCCTTTCTATATATAGGAAAAAATGTGAAATGTGTATCTAGTCCTTTAATCTGCGCCACCAATACACATGAGGGTGCTTTTGTTTGTGTTCCTAATATAAAGAGATGTTGTACCCGTAGTTTTCCTCCACAAGAAAGAGAAGTTGTTGTCCTTGCAGCCAAGCATGTGTCCATCATTAACACTGTTGTTGAAAGTACACAATTCCCTTATTGATCTCTATTTTATTTATTTCTAAAGATTAATCCAGGTTAAAATCGTTGTCCCTAGTCTTGGCTCCTCTGTACATTATAACAAGGAGCTATTTTTATTTCTCATCCTAGCTAAAATGGACTATGAGCCGATAAAGCTATTATGGTACTACCATGATGTTAAACCTAAAACTTGGTCTCATTGTCTCCTATTTCATTTTAATAGGAGAGATAAAAAAGAGAGACATTGGTACGGTGTATCGAGGAGCTAGAGCCGAAGCTCAGTGTTCGTTTGGTATGGTTCTTGTTACATAGCAATCGCCAGGCGACGAATTTCAACCGCCTGAGATTATTAGATCCACATACACCTCCCTATGTGCATGCATGCCGGTGTCGGAGAAGATGGCCGGCGTGTAGAGGCCGTTGTGTTTGGATGGTGGCTCTAGTGTAACGTAAGTGTCAGAAGGGGCTTTTGGGGATCACTGTGCGTTAGTACATATCTCCAAACCCTGAGGTCAGCTTGGCTATGATTAAAGGTAAAAAAAAAGGAGGAATGTGATGGTAACAACACCAACGAGAAAACGCGTCCTACTGTTGCAATATCATGGAGTCAACAGTGAATGAAGATGGATCAGCTAAAATGGATGGAGAGGATGAAAGTAGAAACAGATACAGACATGTAGAAGTATCTATCTATCTGCTCTCTTTTTAGAGAAGTTTCCACGCTGCTTCTGCCTTGGATGTGGATCTATTGACATTGATGAGATGAAAGAGATGTAAGTATAATTTCTCTTGCCACACACGCTATTGAGCCAGTCCTACCGTAGTACATGGGGTGCTAGCTGATTGCTAGTTAGCAGTCGGGTGCACCACCGTACCGGAGACGTCACTTGTGTCAGCTTTAATTTAATTAGTGCATATAGGAATCCAGGAGCCTATCAATCAGATAGGGCTTTAATTTAATTAGTGCATATAGGAATCCAGGAGCCTATCAATCAGATAGGAGAGTGTAGTCCATCTACACTGTTTGATACAAGAAACGATTTCGTTTTCTGAGAATATATATGAAGAATCATGCATGGGCCGCGGGAGGGGTATTCCTAGGTATTCCTTGAAATACCCAAAATTTTGGTAAAGCAAGCAAATATATAAATTAAGTGTGAGCAATTTATCTTATGATGTTAAAGAAAATTACAAAGATAAAGAAAATAGCTTTCAAATCCATATCAAATACTCCTTGTAAAGATTTATGATTCTATATGCATTGTTGTATATTTACATTTACATAATTTTATTAACATGGAATACCCTGGCATAACATCCTGACTCCGCCAAGGGAATCATGTCCAAAAGATAATTTCAGTCAGCGATCGGAAAGGCGAAAGGATTTAGGACTTATTCGGTTACTTAGGAATGGATTACCTGAAAGAATGATTGTCTAACTTGTATAACCTTGATTAGCAGGAATAACTCCGGGCTCATTCCACCCTAACCGAATAAGTCCTTGGTTGTTCCTACGTATATACACCAAACCGTGGGCGCTAGTTTCACATATATTCTCATCTCATCACTTTCTATACTTCTCTTTTTTTCATAGTTAATCTTTTTTAGTGAAAAAAGTTAATTAAATGAGTTTCATAAAGTAATTCTGATTCATCATTTTAATTCAAAAAATTTTTATGGGAATCTAGAGTCATACCAAATGCACACTAAGGCCTCATCCCAACAGGAGAGACTCTCGGAGCACCTTTTCAACGAGGCCAACCAAACGGGTCAGGAGTGTCAAGCCTTGAATTTCTTGCTATCTTCCATGGGCTCATGTGCTGAAAAAATCAAAGTGATTTATAATTTAAAACAGAGAGAATATATATACACGAATGAAAACGCTTCAACTTGCACTTTGCTAAGAAAAAAAAAATTATGAGTTCGATTGCATTTTTATTTATGCAACAATGGACAATAATAACAAACCGTTAACCTTGTGCTAGCGTGTGTCTGTGTGTGTGAATGCGAGCATATGCTCTCCGATTCGAAGAAGGGCACGATGACAGGTGTCAGACCTACCTCCCACATGTCCAACGGTTTATGGGGTACTGCTGTTTTGTTTTATTTTGTAGTACTCCGTACAACTTCAAAGGTTGCCTTTCAGGTGATGACTTGGTGTGAGCAGAGTAGGTACGCATATACTACTAGTGCATGTGATGGCCCATGGGGATGCCACGTAGGACCGTGACGTGCTGCGATGATCTCTAGAGAGATTGCATGCCACGTAGGAGCAGGCCATTTCTTAATTAACCTTTGAGACGGCGGCAACCATTGGAGGAGGATCTATCACTGCTATAAATGCTGATGACGTATTCAGAACAAGTAGTGGCAACTCGCAATCAGCAGCCATGCACATAAAGTGAAGATTAACAACCCTGTATATTGTTCATTAATTACATTAGCTAAGGATCAGCCGCCCATTTGGAAGAAGAGCCAATTCCTTGGACAAGCCACTAAAAAAGTTTCAAATTACACCACTAGAAAAGTCATGATATACTCCTTCCATTCTAAATTATAAGAATATTTGTCTTTTAAAGTACATGCATCTTATAATTTGGAACGTAGAATGTTCGGCAGATGTTGTTGTGATTGATAAGCCGACTTATGTTGTTTTTGGTTGTTTTGTTCTGTACTAGGTTGATAAGGTAGGATGATAAGTTAAGTGAACAGCCTCCTAAAACAAGGATCAAATATCATTTTTTGTCCTTGACCTAGAAAAAAATTCCTTCTTTGTCACGGTTGACACTTTGTTGCTTGTTCTATCCTCTGGATAAATATTATATAGTTTTGTCGATAATAGTGAGAAATATTTATGGAACTAACAGAAAATAGAAAGAGATCGACAAAGATTTTCCATAGCCAAATCGCAATTTCTAATTTTAAGAACTATGTACCACTCAACTAACTACATGTAGGATCTAATTGGTTGCCTGGCTCGATCCAAAAAATGATCTTGTATATTATGATATTCTACTACTACCTCCATTCCACAAAGAATGTAATTCTGGATAGTTAAAGCATTAACTAGTAGGATAGTTAATTAAGTTTCACCAAATTTATAGAAAAATATCACTAACATTTGACTCTAAATAAATACTACAATATACAAATATATCTCGTGACAAATCTAATCTAATGTTACTTATCTAGTAGGATAGTTACTAACACATTTTTGTATACATTTGGTCCAAAATCAAACTTGCTTTGGCTAGGGATGAAGTTAGATCTAATTGCATATGAGCAGAGTAGTTGAGGCAAAATGTAATAGAGGGTTGACTTTGCAGGTTGCACATGTCGTCGGTATGGTTCATTTCATGCCATGCAATGCCAAGCAGTGATGATTCATAACCACCACCGCCACCGGCAGTCAAGCGGTTGTTAGCTCAGAATTTATGGATGATGAAACCTGGTCTCGCAGCCAATGGGAGTGTCCTACTGTCGCTACCTAGCCCTTAGTAAATGCTCTAAAAATCTAATGAAAATTTGCTGCATGCTGGCCACCTAAACTTCATGCCTGCAGCCTGCCTTGTGAACTTGTCCGACTCTTGCCGCGCTTGCCGTCCATCCATCAATGAAGGCATGGCATTGGCATTGGCATTGGCATTGGCATTGGCACAGATTCCTCTCAACTTCAGCAGCAGATACATATGAATAGGATGCCTCCTCAGCCTGGATGGACCCACTGCTACTATCAATCTCTAGGAATCATTTCCTTTTCATTTTCCCCCTTTTTGTGATTTTCTGCTTTACTTTTAGGCTCCAGAAAATCCTCTCTAGCTATGTCTGCACCAGCAGCATCACATCGTACGTTAGATATTTGTTTAGTGTTTGTGTAGGCTCTCACTCTGCCCTGTTAAAGCAAAACTGATGGCCAATCACCAAGAACAGTGTCTCTCAAGGACAAGATTGCAAGCGACAGCTTATCTAGAGCACCTACCTAGTGCTTTCTCCTATCTCGATTTCCATTCGAGCATTGGTTTATGCATATCATCTTTTTATTGGAGAAAGGTGCAAATGATCGTATGCAGCAAGAAATCTCTCCCTCAACATCTCATCATACAATAATTTATCTCATAAATCATCATTCAGCTTTAATTTAACCTCTCTTTTTTTTTCTTAGCTGCATGGTCGACGTTCATCTTTAGTCCTAAACCAATGAACAAGGGTCTAGTATTGTACTGTTGTCAAATGCGGGCACACATCATACTCAAAATGAGACAGCATGCTTATGATGCAGTTAGGAACACGTCGTTGTCTCTTTCAAAAAGAAAAGGAGCAAACCCACTCGTAAAACATTGGAGAAAAAAAAAAGAAATCAAAGTGTCACAATACTATATTGAACAAAAAGATCAAAGTGCTATAATACTGCTAATGATGTTGGAGTTGGGCCAACACTAGCTCCAGTACTTGTGTACGGTTTTCTTCCCTGACTAAGATGCCACTCCAGGTTGGACCATCGATATAAAAGCTGCAGCAGGTAGAGCTATACTAGCACACATGTGAATCCTATGGCATCCATTTAACAGCAAAAAAAAGAAATATGTACCGACGGTTAAGTAGCCTATCCTATCAAAAGAAGGCAAATCCCAAACAGCAACCATCAACTGTCATGGCTTCTCAATCAAATAGATGTTACTAATAAGTTACAACATATATGGCCCAAAGTGGGGAAAAACTGATATGGCCCTCCACACATAGGTCAAAATTTCTAACAAGAATCTGAGGCATAACCATCATTCACCTCTCAAAAAGCATAACCATCTCGCAGTGCGGCGTGTGAGGGAACAGATCGACAGCCATTGCCTTCTTGGGGATAAAAGGTTCAGAGTTGGGCATCGACTTTGTCCTCTGCCGGGCAAGACCGGCGCTGCTCATAGATCGCCACCCTCGGTTGCCTTTGTTCTTCTCTTGCTTCTCAGTTGTTGGGGTGCAAAGCTCAATCGCATTAGCAACTAGACTCTCAGGATTGCAGGAAATGTACCTGTGATGCAAGAAAAGAAAAACAAGCAGTGAGTTTCACAACTGTAACAGACAAATCCATGACACTGTTGTATGTTTGTTTCAACCCTACACTAGAAACTGCCCCTCATCTCAGACATCACTACCTCCATTACAGTTCAGTTCAGCATCCTAGTAACTTCTAGCTTAAAGAGAAGAAAAATCTACTGTGTCCAACTAAGATAGTATTGTACAATGCAAGTATGTGAAATACGTACACTAGACGTCGAATACGTGGATGCGTCCTCAATGCCTTGATCACCTATAAAGATACTCAGAATGTGAGAATGATCCACCATGAAGGTAAGCAGAATAAAAACTATAACATAGTGCAAGTAAATCCAGTAAATCAGTTCGCTAATAGGTCTTAGCTACAAACGGGGAGATGTTTGACAAATAAGAAAGTCCAGCATTCAAATGATAATCAAGGAACAGGGTCAGAGCATATCGAGGAACGAACTAAGATAGCCGCCAGCCCTTTCATTAAATACAGGTGGCAAGAACCAGCTCATTACACTGTAACAGCAGGACAATAACAACAAGCAGACTTTCAGGAATTCATTACAATAATTCAGCAGTAGGCTGAGATTCACTTACAGTAGGGTGAAGGCCAACACGTGGAGGGTCTACAATAGCAACAACATTCTTAAACTGGCATGCATTAGCAGCAAGGACATTGTCGTTTGGACTGGAAGAACCATCCTGGCATGCCTTGCCTTGCTCCAAACTATTATCCGATGATGTCTCAATGGGTTTATCATTGATCAATGATGCTTCCCCACAATTCTGCTCACCAGAAGCCACATTGTGTTCATCATGACTGCAATCAACCACTTTGTTCACCCCATCCACCTCCTCGTCGCTTGCACAGGTAGGATGATCAACTGACATGTCCACAGGATGCTGACCTTCACAATTGTCATTTCTCTGCTTTGAGCTATCTATATTTTCACCATCACAACTTGTGCAGTTAATCGTATCCTCATTTTTGCCTGTATCGTTGATTTCAGAATTACTTTCAGAAGCTGCAGCCTGCTGCTGTGGTGAACCAAGATATTCTGTGAGAAGGGGCCCCATCACATCTTCGGCCTGTTTAATCCCAGCACATGAGCTTAAACGAGATTGATTTCAGTATGCAGGCAGATAGATCAGGAAATCAATGGAATTCAATAGTATGACAATATGGTAGTTTTTAGAGGAAGACAAGATGGTAGCTAAGAATGAGCCAATGCGGCATCAGTTTCATGCAGTGAATATAAGCCTTACCTTACCACAGACAAAGCGACAATTTTTTATGCCATTGATAAGAGCATTTCTGTGAGCATCTGAAACTGCTGATTCATTCATTTCAATCCCAACAACCTGGCAAAATTAGTACTAGATTTGAGAAAGATTCTTCCAAAGGAACAGAGACCTCTAACAAGAATCTAAAAAAGTTAATAATGGCTCAAGCTGTAGTTGTGTGTTAAACTAGATAACAAAATGTGTAAAAGAAATCACCATTCCAACACGATGTGCTAAGGTCAGGCCAATAGTTCCAGTCCCACAACACACATCAAAAAGTAATGTGTCTGAATTGAGATTAGCCCAATCACCAGCAAGGGTATACAATCTTTCCGCAGCAAGTGTATTAACCTGTGTGATTGAGTCTCATTAAAACATTTATTTATAACCATAAAAGGCAATTAGCAACAACTTGCTGTTTCAGCTACTGACCTGGAAAAAAGCTGTTGGTGATATAGAGAACTTTAAGTTGCTTATGTGATCATGGATTCTTGTTTTATCTTCTTCTGTGCCATCCAACTGACCTCCCTTTGGTAACAATAGTGGGATCAGTGGGCAATCAGTAGGTGCAGCATTTGATATCCCTTTATGATCCTGTATGCATAGGTTGGTTTCATTATTCTTTAATTATTTCAAGTACAACATAGACAGCAAACTTTTCAACATAAACTGAAAGTAACAATACTAAGGGATTGTTTGATCTCAAGTTTTACCACAATTTTTGGAGCTTCACGACATAAAATCATAGTTCTAAAGAAGCTGGGAAAACTTACTTGCACTACAATAGTTGTCAGTGGCAAGGGAGGTGAGCATGTTGCTGCTCCTTGTATCAGGGCAACAGACAGCTTGTCAAACTCTTCTTTCATAAGAGCTTCATCAACACCTGTTGAACACACCTGAAATTTCAGGTAAAGTTTGACAGGGTGTCAGCATCCAACCACTAGGAATGTTTAGGGTGTTTGGTTTGAGGAATCAAACCATACTAGATGAGATGGTGCAGCATGAGTTCATTCCTCAAATTTGAAGGAATGGCTCCATTCCTCATACTAGTATTAATTATTGGCTTGTGAGGAATGAGGTGATGATGGTTGATGGATCAACTTATTCCATTTCACAAACCAAATAAAAATTGAGCAGTGAGGAGATAATGGACTAACTCATTCCTCAAACCAAACACCCTATTTATGACTCATTGAGGTTGACACTACAGGTGAAGTTTTACTCTAAACAACCTGCACAATAAGCATGACTTCTGATATTTGTGATTCTGCATCCTGTGAAACAACAGCTTCAGCTGGACATCTTCCCTCACGAACCTAAAACAATCCCAGTGTAAAAAAGTTAATTCTATTCTTAGTTCTGAATCCCAATATAAACAGAAAATCGAAGCATCTAGCTATGGATTGAGAAGTTACAGAGCATACTGTTAATTGGCGCCAAAACCCAGAGTTGTCAATCCTGCTCCACAAAGGGAAGCTTGATGATTGAAGAAAATCTTGGAACATCTGAGCATATTTGCAGGAAATTTCTGAGACATTTGGACAGTTCACAGGTTCCTCGACAGCAGTCACACCTTCCCTAGAATTATGTTGTACCGTTCATTATTAATGGAATTAGAAGCAGTGAGAAAATGAGAAAGAGAAACCAACCTGAAATTTCCGAGCATAAATCCTACTGTCTTTTTGCCATCTAAGGAATATCCTACAGAGAACTCACACTTGTTACGGTATCCATTAACAACTTGGGACTCCAAAATGCCTTCAAGCTTGCAAGGAAGACCACCTGGGCAATTGAACAGACGGTTACTTAGCTAAAAGGAGTAGACTCCAGATGGAACAAGAGGCAATCAGACAAAGCACAAATGGCCATTGCAAAGGCCATAATAAGTGCATCCTGTTAAGCTGAAAAAGCAAATTTTTCAGATCCCGTATGCTCAGAAGTCAGAACAATGAGAAGAGCATGTTCCAAACATTTGAGATAAACTGCAAAGCATCTCAGACACTGGTCGAAAACAGATCTATATATGTCAGGTAAGTGAAACATATTAGAATTTGTCTGTGTTTATAAAGAGTTGGATTGCATGCCACTTACGTTCACTTTTAACAAAAAGAAAAGGCATGTCTGACACATTTTACATTCAGCAGTCAGCACCATGTCTCATGTCTTTTCCTAGAGATTCTAACAGCTTGTCTGCTATTGATATGAATCATTGAAGCATGGAAGAGTTAGTCTTCTATTATAATAGGGTCATGGAAGCCTCAAAAATAGAAGCAGTGCTTCCGTGGAAGAGTCTTCAACATTAATATGTGCTACAATCAGCGTAGGGTAGTGAAAAATATATATAATATAATAAACAAAAACATTGGACAAGAAGTTGTTCCATTGGCCTCTGTTTCAAAGGAGTCACCTAGGCATCCAAGCGGATGCAGCTCACCTTGGGTGTCTAGTTAAGGCGTACCCAGTTACCTTGGGTCGCCTTGTTGCCTTTGAAACCATGCCATCAGCACATGCAAATATGGCATAACTATTTGCATTTTCTGATTAATACTTCTATTTTGACTAGAGATAGAATTATTACTTATCAGTAATAATAAGGTAGCATTAGCATGCATATCCCTTAACACTAAATTTCACTCTCTGTGAATGAAGATTGTTCCAGTTTACTCACAATCCCGCATGGCTTATATTCAAATATGCATACATTTCAATCATTCTGCCAAAAAAAAAAAATCCAACATAAAGCATGGCATACAATTATCTTCATCCATATATAGTTGTATAAAAGAATCTGCACGGGGATCATAAGGGGCAGAGCTAGCGTTAAATATGGCTAGAGCTAAAACAAGCTATGAGTGTAATTGTATTTTATGAGCGGTAGTAAAAGGCACTAGTAAGGAAATCGTTTTGAAACACAAAGGAGAATATAAACTATATGATAGTGATGGATGCTCGATCAGCCCATTGCCATCCATACAAGAGCTTATCACAATTACTGAGAATACCATGTGAAATTGTAACACAATAAGCTTGGAAGGTTACCGATTTCCTTTGATTTTGAAACCCAATCAGGAAGGGGAATGGCAGGCGGGCAAGCTTTCCTAGCATTGCGAGTCTACATTAGATTAGAGCAGTAAAAGAGAGATTAGCAATTTCTGCAGAACCATAGTTTATCAATGTTTGGAACAGTACAAGAACATGAAATTGGCCTTACAAGTCTCTTCAGTATCTGTGCCATCGATTGTTTCTTGTGTTCTAGCTGATCAATGTAAGTCATATGGGCAAGGGGAGTAACTGCATCACGGGCACTTCTTTTACTTGATGACACCGATTCAGGCACAGATGATTCATCTGCCTGAGTAGTAGGACTACTACCATTTTGTGCTGCTGTTCCATTATTGGATACAGGTGCTTCAACATGCGCTTTTTGATGGGACCTACGATTGGCATCTACTATCTTTATTTCCTTTCCACCAGAAGGGTTCTCCTTAAGGACCTAACCAATTCAAGAGGTAAAAGTCAATGTTCCTTGCCTAGATACCCAAGCAAATTAGACAGTACGTAGAGAGGGACAATTACCTGAACAGCATTTGTTAGTAGTTCAACACTCTGAAAAGTCACAAAACCAACTGTCATTCCCTTCTTCTTCTTTGCTGTTGCATAAGAGATTCCCTGCAGCAGCGGCATTTGACTTGTAACAATTAGGTTGGCAACTCAGCGTAAACTAACAGGATTCGTGAATGCATATCCTTATTCATTTTTTAAAAGGAAAAGGGGGACTCCAAATGTGTTGGTGTTGATATTTAACTACACGCAACAATACGAATCACACTTAAGCTACCTATAAAACACTCATACACCATGATCACTCAGACGCCCCTGCTGGGCTGCTGGACAGAATCGGTATTGGTTCAGGCTTCAATGTACTATTATATTAAGCAAACTTCTGGAGCTCTGGCATCTAAACATAGTTCTAGTTGTTGATGCCAACGGGCAAAGCGTAGTACTAGATTTAACAGTATGAGACACTGTCCAATAAAACCAAATAACAAGATGGAATTGAGCACTAGTACTACTTGCCTGGTCCTGGAGAAAGGACTTGAGCCTATCAGCCGTCCACCCCCTGGAGAGCCCAACGAGGCACTTGTCGAGCGACTGCTCATCCACCGTGACCTCCTCCTTGGCCTCCTCCTGGGCCTCCAAGGCGACCTTGCGGAGCTTCTTGGCGCGGTCGGAGGTGGGGTCCAAGGTGCCGTCGGGCCGCGGGAGGAGCTCCTCCTCGGTGTGCGCGTAGCGGCAGGACTCCCCGTGTCTGCACCCTTCAGCGCCGGCGCCGTGGCGGCGGAAGAAGGAGCACAGGCTCGTCTTCCACATCGGGTGCCGGGCGACGCCGCTGCCGTCCGCATCCTCAGCGCTGCCGGTGGAGGCGGGGGCGGATGGAGCGTCTTCGGCGGACGCATCCAGCGAACCCTCTTCCCTCTTACGCTTCTCTCCGGCGAGTTCCGGCTGCGGCGACGGTCTCAGGACGTCCTCCATGGCGGCGGCGGGCGGCTGTGTGCGTGGATTGCAGGGTTGCAGTTGCAGCGCGCAACGAAAGGAATTATCGTCTTGGGCCTTTCTGTGCAAGTAGGCCGTTAGTTGTTCGTTTTCGGCCTTCTCTGTTCTGGGCCATCCTGTTCTTCTCAGACTTTCTAAATGTCAACCGGCTAAATTTTAACAATTTTTCATTGGTTTATAATATGCTCTTACAGTTTTACAATTAGTATTAAGACTACTAAGAGAATCTCAAAAAAGTTAGCTAAATCATTTTTTAAAGGTAAATTTGGATATTATGAAAGGAAAAACGTCTCCAACAGGATCTGCAAATGACTCTTCAAATTTAGTAGCTTTCTATTCCACCTCATTCACTCTCTAGTTTTAAATAGTTTACCTCACTGGCCATTCAGCCTCTTGATTTACAGAGTCTGTTAGAGTGCTTTAGTATTTTTTTATCAAATATATTTTACAGAGTAGCTAAATGAGTAAATTTGGCTAATCTCTTAGAGATGCTCTAACTCTTTGTTCTTTTCGTGTAGTAGTTTAATTTGCAACAAATACGGTGTAATCAGTTTTGTTTTGTCAATACAGATGCAATGTTGAATTCAGTTCAAAAAAAAATAAAAAAGAGTTCAATCCAATTTTATGTTGCAAAGACTATGGAAATTTTTTAATTTCTTTTTAAGTATAGGCCTAATAGGTTTTGGAATTAATAATCAACTAGTTTAACAGTACATCAGTTATTTCAAAAATTGTTTGTATCAGAAGACATATGGATAGTGAATCTATTGGAATACCTTTCATGTAATAAACATGAATTATATGAGGACGCTTTAATTAATTAAATAAAATAAAAGAATTGGACCCCGATAGGAGTTCGACAACTCCCAAGCCACTGAATCGCACAAGCCGCAGTGGTAATCGCTTTGTTCAAGTTATCGTTTCGGTAACTGAAAAATATTATTTCAGTGGCGGATAAGCCAAGCGAATAGAGCGACCGGAGGTCACAACGTCACCATGGCACGGAAGCCATTACTCCAGTAAAAACGGCACGTTGGAAGAAATATACTAGATTAGGGGACACGACTACACGAGAGGCCTACCAGGTACGAAAGCCTTGTCTCATGTCATGGTGCAATTGCCTCGTGAGCTTCATGCTTGCAAAAGGAAAAAACATGGAAGAGAAAAAAAAAACCTCAACCAAAGTCCATAGGCGCCGGCAGTCAACCGTTTTTTCAAATCATGGAAATACCGGGAGTTAGCGAAAAATGAAGATTGAGATTTAAAAGTGGATTATCCAACTAACATGCACAATGTAATTAAACTGAGAGTTCCAAACCACTATATAATCACTTATCATATATGGACATGGACGAAAACACATCCTAAATCTAATAATCTCTGAGCTCAGGATAATAAGTGAACAAGCCGCTTCAATTCGCTTTAGGTGGAATGTACCGCAACAAAAGTTAGGATGAGGAAAGCAACGGCCTGCCCAACTCACTCGCCACAATCCATATGCCTCCTACTCCGGCTCCATGCATGTCTTTTTCACAAAATTAATTTTCAGCCTATTCTAACAACTACAGATAGTCTTTTTAGCGTAAGTGATGCTAAATGTGTAGAGCTCTCGTGATTCATGAACACCAAAAGAAAAGGATGTCAATGCATAGGTGACAGCGAGCTGTTAACGTGCAAATTATGCAACCCTGGGCGTCACTGAGTCAGCACTTTGCAGTAGCTCCTCATAAAGCGAAAAAAGTATTATTGTATAGTGTCTTCTTTCCAATGATAGTATCAAATTCTGTAAAGAGGAAAGTCGATTTTTTATCACAATTATTTAAATTACATTATATAAAAGTTCATTTAGAATATAAAACTGGTATCAATAGATTTGTATTTAAACTAACACTGCAATGATACTAACTTCTTGTTAGAAAAAAACTAGGGAAAATTGGCTTCTAGACACTCAAAGTGATCACCCATTGTTGTTGGACACTGAAAACGAAGCGATTTAGTGAAGGACATTCTGGTTCATGGTAAATTTACTGGTGAACACCGTGCCCAATAAAATATTCTTACAAAATAGGTATAAAATCATATAAGTGTCCAAAAATTATACTATAAATTTTTTTATGCTCTACATGATGATAACTATATAGTAAAAATATTGTTTTGTACTAAAATAATCATTTTGCTCATCTTCATAAAAAGATAAAGTTAACCATAATTATTTTTTATATATATTACTAGGACACTAAAAATCTTGGAAAATCATAGAATAAGTACATCACCAAATCATGACTATGCTAAAAATATTAGCTTAAAATAATAAAGTTTTATATATCAATTAAGCTTGATAAGAGATAAATATATAACTTAGTGATGCTAAATATACCATTATAACTTTATTATTTTGAGCTAATTTTTTTTTTGCATAGTCAATATTTGGTGATATACGTATTCTATAATTTTTTCAAGATTTTTGGTGTCCTACAAATATATAAATAAATTAACTATGGTTAACTTTGTCTATTTATGAAGAGGGGCAAATGATCATTTTAATGTAAAACAATATTTTTACTTTATAGTTATAGTCTAGAAAATTTTATAGTATAATTTTTTGCCACTTATATGATTTTATATCTAGTTTATTAAAATATTTTATTGAGTACGTTGTCTACCAACAAATTTGCCAAGAACCAGAGTGTCCTCTAGCAAATCGTTTTATTTTGGATGTCTAACAACAAAAACAACAAAGGATGATCGGTTTTAATGTCCTAAAGCCAATTTCCCCCAAAAAAAACTAATGGCCAAAATTTATTGTGTTTAGCTTTTTATCAATAAAAAATATACATATGACATTTTTTATTGTTTGTTTGAGGGTACCAATGGTTGGGTTGGTGGCTTGTTTGACTCACGTTGCCCCAGGGAAAGCAAGACATTACTAGCAGTTGATTAATGGTGGACGGGCCCACAGAAAAAAAAATATCAAGGGAGGAAATAGACAAGGCGAGGCTGGAACGGACGGAGAACAGACGCTTCTCCTCCCTCGCTTTCCGGTGTTGGGCGTGCATCCGCGGAGCTGACTGTGACTGCTGGACTGAAGGCAGGCAGGCAGGGGAAGGAGAAGGGAAGGGAAGCTTTGGGTGGGAGAGGAGAGGAGAGGAGAGGGGGGGAAGCCTAGCAGAGGCAGTAGCAGGGTTGACCGGAGGGGGAGTGGAGAGTAAACCCAACAACCCCACCTCCTCTTTCTTATTGCCACCACTCCACGTCTCCACCAAACAAGGCAGGCAACACAGGGGAGAGGAGAAGTAGATCTGCATCTGCGAGAGGAGGCAGCGGGGGTGGTGATGATGGAGAGCCAGCCGCTGCAAGACCCGACGGCCACGCCTCCGGCCCCCGGATCTGCGGAGCCAGCAGGAGCTCCACCGGCCGTCGTAAGCGCCTTCCTTCCTTCCTCAGTTCCTCTGCCTTCTTCATTTCTTGCTCTTGCTCTGCCTTGCCGCGCCATTGCTTCGCGCCTTCGCCCGAGATCCGACTCAGCTCACTGCTTGGCTAAACCAAACCCGGATCTTGTCATTTTTTACAGACCCCAGGCAAGGAGTTCACGCGGACCTGCAAGGGCCTAGTCGTCGTGCTCATCGGAGGATACGTGCTGCTCCAGCTCCTCCCTTCCTCACTCAACTACCTCGCCATCATCCCCTCCAAGTACGTGCCTGCTCACGACGCTCAAAAGAGGCAGCTTTTTTTTTTTTTTCCGGCAGAGTGCTGGTGGTTCCTCCTCAAGACATTCCTTTGACCCGTGTCTGCGCCTTGCAGGACAATCCCCTATGTATGGACCGTCTTCACTGCTGGTTACATCGAGCAAGTCCTCCCAGGGGTGAGCTCAATTTCTCTCGATTTGCTGTCTCCTGTGTTTCCTTGATTCAAAGTTTGAACGCCTTGACTTGAAACACTTTTGTGAGATCTTATATTGTGGCCACACTGGGCCATACTGCAGAATTTGGTGTCCCAGTGCAAAATCCATAGTTGGGCCCTGCGATTAAGAAATGGCAGTGCATATTTTTTGAAAATATTATACCAGGCATCAATATTAAAAGAGCAAAATAACCCCCCAAAATTAAACGCTTAAGCTGAAGCAAACATATGCTGTTAAAATTTGCTCATCGCTTTGGAATAGTAAAATTTCCATGTGCTTGCTCCATATTATACTCCAAAATTCGAGATACACGGAGTGGCATTTCTCTGGCAGCATAAAGTAATCTCCTTTGTTATGTTCTTAATGATAACAAACATAATTTTCACTTTTACAGGCCATTGGCAGTTCTCTTGGTCTTCTCTTTTGTGGAAAGGACATTGAACCAGCTTGGGGCCGCAAGGAATTCTTGAAGTTCATTATTTTGATCAACTCCATCTGTGGCATTCTTGCATTTTTCTTTGCTATTGGACTCTACTACGTCACCGGAAAGGAGAGCTTCCTGTAAGTTTTAATGTATCATTCAGTCTGTGAGATGTGCCTATTACTTATTCATTATCTGGCATTTCTCTTAGTTCTGTTTAATGTGCTTATTTCCCATGCCTTCCTCAAGTGTCAAAATGGTCAATTGATGTGCCTGTGTTGACATCTGCTTCTATCTAATGAATATAAGATCATTCTCCTAGGTCTGCCAGTAAGAACTGCATAATAACTAGCCGATATGAACAGCTACTCTTCTATTCCTAATTATTAAAAAACTTTGTAGTTTAGACACATTGATAACACACTATCATTCTTAGTTGTTTTTGCATCATTCGAGTTACTAGGTTACATGGTAATATACTACTTCCTGAAAAAGTAAGTTTACTATCTGAGCACATTACCTGAACTTCCTATGCCATGACATGCAGTGTCACACCACTTTCTGGTTTCCACGGTTGCCTTGCTGGCTTTCTTGTGGCCCTGAAGCAGCTCTTACCAAACCTTGAGCTTCCTATGTGTTTTTTCTGGAAAATAAAGGCAAAGGTATTACCAAATAGCCATTTCTAATCCAACAGCTGTACTATACTTATTGTACTACTATACTTATTCCGAAGACACTTACAAGCTAGTGCTAGTTGATGCTGAGTTGTCTTATCTCTTCGTTTCTCTCTTGCTACTGCAGTGGATGCCATTCTTTGTTGTATGTTTCTCAAGTATCATGGCCTTCATCGTGCCTGATTCCATTAACTTCCTGCCAACTTTGGTGTCCGGGATGTATGTTAGCTGGCTTTACCTGAGATACTTCCAAAGGAACCCACTGACTGGACTTAAGGGTGATCCCAGTGATGACTTCTCCTTCCCCAGTTTGTTCCCAGCTGCCATGAGGTACTTTGAATCTTCTTCTTTTTTTTTTTTTTTACATCAGCAAACACTCACTACTGATCTCACCTTTGATATCATTGGCTGCTTTTGTTTTCCCTGCAGACCAGTTACAGACCCTGTGGCCAACCTGTTTGATAGGATGTTGTGTGCAAGGTCTAGGCCTTTGGAAGTAGCTCTCCCAATTTCAGATCCTACCAAGGCTTCAAGAAGAAGGTATAAAAGTTCTGTTTTAGTTAGAAGTTAGATAAGGTGGTGTCGTTGTGCTATACCAGCCATATTTGCTGCTGGTGATTCACTTTGATTGCGATGGTAGTTCTTAAAACACTTGAGTGAGGCAGCTAGACGCCATTGAACTTCAAGTGCTAATAATAGAGCTAACCCCACAAAATTAATGTTAAACTACTGTGCAAAGTCAACTGGAGACCGAAACCGTGTTACTGATATGTTTGGAATCTCAGAAACAAGTGTTTGTATTGCTTATTAAGAGCTGACAAATTCCATCTCAATCATTTCAGGGAGCGCGGCGAGAGGGTTCTTGAGGAAAGGTTGGCGGCCGACAATGCTGGTGACACAGAAGCCGCGTCTCATGGCCATGGCACCGCTGACGACTGAGAACTTTCTGGCGACCATCAGCGCCTTTTATAGGAGTCATGCCTGCCGCCCATGGCGTTGCTCCCTCCTCCAGCGTCGTAGCTCTCCACATTTGTCTTGTGGAGATGGAGATTGGAGAGGAATTCAGTTTACAGCGAATCAATAATATGATGTTCTTAATTTTCTCCTTTTTGTTTCTCTGTCTGCCAAGATTTGTTGGTTAAATTCCGTAGTAGTCGATTTGTTATATCACAGTAAAAAGAAGAAGAAAAGGGTGGTGGCATTTGCAGCGAGATGTTGAGATTCCGTAGTAGTGATGCATTTGCAGCCGATTGTTTGTTACTGGTCAAATTCTGTAGTACTCATGTACTTCTACTCATATATAGAAAGAAGAATGGCTTTGCCAGTATCAGATGTTGAGATAATTCTTTTTTTTTAGTAACGTGATTTGAGTTGAGAATAGGTTTCACATAAAGAATGGTTTGTCGCCTCCTTTATCTGACAATGATAAGAATCTACGGGGAAACAAGCTGTTGGTTTTTGCACTTGTAGACAACCATCGTATAGTATTTTAGGCAGTATTAGACAGCCATCGTACAGTATTTTAGCCATCCAGTGCAGTATATTTCTGTCGCTGTATTCGTCTCCTCTCGCATGCATTCGTTGGGTGGTGGTTGCTCTTGGCGCACGCAGTTGCGCAGCCTTGCATGCATGCAGCTAGCCCGCTGATTGCAGGCACAGGCAAGCCCGTCATTGATCGAGATCATATATAGCATGTGATTAGGTGACATGGCCAGGTTGGATATATAGATTCCAGTTGCAAAATTTTCCAAGCACAAGCTTATAATCTTCCACGGCTAACAAATTTACACAATTACCATTTCACCAGAAAATTAAATGTCACCACTTCGCCATGAAAAGAAAGGCACATGCTTGTATGCAAGGATGAAAACGGATCGGATATGGACGGATATCGCTAATATTACATTTGTTTTTATATTTGTGTCCGGATTCGGATTCGAACACGGATAGTGTCAACCATACCGGATAGGATAGGATTCATTATCGACGTCATAAATATGTGATTTGAGTGTTCGGCTACAAATACGGTATCGGATGTTGAATATGCGGACGCGGATACGAACTGATTTAAACCCCTCTAAACGAATTCAGTCTCGAATACGGTTGGAAAATATCCGTACCATTTTCATCTGAAACATATGGAGTAATGTGCAGGAGATTTAACACTGCAAATACATCTTTTCGTTTTGGAGCTAAAAGAATGAATGCAAAATGTATATCTGTTCCTCTGAAATACCACAGCTCAATACATCCTACAATAAAAAATAACTCCTACCGATCATCATACGGCAACAAGAAATTTAGCACTTTTACAGCAGGATCATCACATAAGGCGATTCAAGAAATGCAGCAGCAATTGAAGATAAGGCGACTCATGCTTTTACTGAAACTCCTGAAATAATCTGTAACTAAGCAGAAGATTTTTAAACTTTGTATATATCGCCTTTTGGCTTGTGAAATAAAAAAAGAAAAGAATACAAATAACATGAACATATACAATGCACGGCTTTTGCAGCAAGATGGCTGGTTGGCTTCACTGTTGATGCTGCACTAATTTTCATCCTACAAAATATTTCCCAAAAAGTTCGACTATAACCACAGAAATTCTGCATGAGGTTGCGCAGAACCTGAAGCCTCCCCTTCTCCAGAGAACCTGGGATTCCTCTGCTCTATCCAAGCCAAATCTTCATGGCTTAATTTCTACAGTACAGTATACGCCTGAAAAACAGCACCAGCAATTAGATCTAGCTGAGATAAGAAAAACATTAGACATTATGTGAACTTATTCACAAGTGGAAAGGATAAAGACGATGAATGCAGACAAAAAGAAATTTGGACCACACTCCCAATCAATCACGTTAGCAGATCTGCAAGAGATTATTGGATGCTTTTGAAATGGATATCAATATCTGAATTATTTATGTTTTGGAAAAGATGTTGAGCTAATCTATTTCACACTTTCAGTTACACAAATGAAAGGCATAGATGATATGACACAAATGTTTTAAACCTAACAAAGAGGATATACAAAGTAAAAGTTGGCTGTAATCAACCATACGTGTTCAAGGGCAGATCATCAAAGTTGAAATGTGTCGCAATCATAAGCCAATTAATTTAATACAGTGTGCGTTGATATGCCACACGCCGTGATTTTGTGGAGCAGATGGATGCCACTGAAAATGCTAAAGACAACTGAAAGGGGACCGAATAACCCTTTTGTTTTGTATATATGCTAGCGTCAAGTTGAAGAATGTTAGAAATGGGTACCAACTAAGAACCCATCCATATGTACAGAAGAGAAGCAAAGCAGATTTCAGAAAGGTACAAAACAAACCTGTCAAAGGAGTCAGTGCTTTGATGAACATAGCTGGTGATACTATTTAAGATGAATGACCACATCCAGATTCGTCGCAACTCGCCATCCTTTGGGATAGGCAAGATTCTCAGATCCAAATGGCACATGCCAGTTCATTATTTGAGAGCAGTCAGCGGGTATGCCTTCCATCTGGCTTTCATCCTCCACTAGTTGCTCTACGAACGTGGTTACCTGCAAAGTAACAACCATCTATTCTCAGATGCGGTACAAATATGCAGAAAGGCATGGTAAACAAAGTCCAAACGAGTATGCAGAAAAGCTGCCCATGCATTCGGGTGGTCACCATGTGTCTGATGGCTAATCAGCAATTTGAGAGTCTTATTCTATTCCACTGCAGCCATTTTATTTATAACGGTGAAATTAAACATATCCAGTGTTGCATAATAGTCAGAAAGCAGATCACTCGTTTATGTAATCTAAGTACTTTGCAAAATGGATAAGAGTATCCAAGAGCAGTAGGAACACTGGAATATACTAACTGAGCATGCAGTCAGAATATCAGAAAACAGAAACAGCAAACTTACTTGAAAACCTTCTTTCACTGTGTCTGGATGCCGGATTGAATTCCATGCCAAATGGGACCGGAGTTTAGGGTCCCAGAGCATGGTGCTGTTGAATGCGAAACCCGACATAGCAACATGAAATCTACGGAGCTTGCTGACATGCTCACTTGTGTGCCACCCCACAACTTGGTTCTGTTTACACACAGGGCCTTCCAGCACCACACCATCCTTTCTGTTTTCAGAGATAACTGGCACAGGCCATGTGCCAAACCTCCTAATCACATATGAGGGGAGTTAGTTTGCATTAAGTCAACAACCAGATTTTTTTATATATATGAAGCATCCAATTTTCTTCTCAAATAATAACATATCATATTTCACTGCTGGTCTGCTGCAGGATCTAATTGTTGCCATGTTACTACTATTTTTTTTTTGGAGTATAAAACCAATATTCTTGAGTTGAAAGGTAATTAGTATATACTAGTATGAATTACCAGTGAACTCCTACAAAGCAAAACAGGGAAGCTACTACTGAATCTGTCTGGGACAAGAAAAATGGTAAGAACTTTTGAGTCCTCCTCCTATGTTCAGTACAAGCAGCAGTATTTCAGTCGATTCAAACAGCATATAGCAGGAAAAGGTGACCTTTCACTAAAATTGAACAGCAAGGAAGGGAAGCTCCCTTTGCCCCCTTTGCAATGCAATCGGATAGAATTCCAGAAACTACTGAATGCAATCTTGTTGGATGGATAAGGGCAACCGCAAATCATCATTCAAGGGTACTGTACTAGTCGTAAATATGGTATTGTACTACCACTAGCTAGTACGAACGAAATCATTCATCATCTTAGATGGGACCTTTAATTTGAGAGACAGGTGATGAGGTGAGTGAGTGAATGCGGAAGGAGGAGGAGGAGGAGGAGGCGAGAATTGATTAATGGCAACCGGGCAAGTGCGGAGAAGATGGATGAGCAAGTAATACCTGACTTGGCGCAGACGTTTGAAGAGGTCAAGGGAGTAAACGCCCTCCTCATCAGCGAAATAGACAACGGCATCAAGGCGGTGGTTCTCAATGAGCTCAAGCGCGGCATTCATCTGGTGCGGTCGGAATCGGTCGTCGTTGACGGCAGACGCGTTGAGCTTGTCGCAGCATCCGACGTAGCGGTGCATGACGGTGGTGCCCCGTAGCGCGGCGGCGGCCTCGGGGGTAGGTTTACCAGCCTCGACGACGAGCCAGAGCAGGGGCGGGTCGACGAGGCGCAGCGTGTGGCCCATCCGACTCAGGTAGTATGCCTGCGCGGCGCGCGCGCGCGTGGGCGTCACGACGACGAGGAGCTTGTTGCTGTTGGAGGAGGATGAGTCGTCGTCGTCGTCGTCGTAGAGGCGGACGATGGGTAGGACGACGGTGGAGGCGGGGTTGGGGGAGGATGGGCTGCGGAGGTGCGGGGTTTGGTGGGGGAAGTGGGAGAGGAAGTGGAGGAGGCCGAGGAAGGAGCCGAGGAGGAAGAAGGCTGCGAACCGTGGCAGCGGACGCCGGGTGAAGAAGAGGAACGGGTGCGGGTAGCTGCCGTGGTGGTGGGTCCGTGGGGAGGAAGAGGAGGAGGAGTGGCGCAGCGGCGAGGAAGGCGGGGAGGAGGTTGCGAATGGGTGGTGGTGCCGGAGCAGGTGCTGCTTCGCCGGCGAGTGTGGCCGCCGGATCGACGCCATTATTGCTGTTTGTTGGCGGGTGAGCTGAGCTGGGTGATGCGATGCTGGACTCCTGGTGGAAGGGGAAGGGGAAGGGGAAGGGGAGGAGGGATCAGCAACAAGTAGAAGTAGGGATGGAGGGAGGAATAATCATGGCGCGAATGGCGGGGGATGGATGTTGAAGTCAGCAGGAGTTGGGCTGCAGCAGGCAGGCAGAACCGAAGAAGCGGACGGAGATGAGGTGGAGCAGAGAGGAGAGGGAGGGAGGTTCGGTCGGGGTTGGTGGCGTGGGGTAGGGGGGGACTGAGTGAGAGAGAGACGCAGAGCCGAGGAGGAAGGGGGAAGACGTCGCCGTGGAGGCGTGGACCAAGAAAGAAAAGCAGAGCAAGCAAGGAACAGGAGAAGAAGGCGCGAGCGAGCGAGCGACGAAGGGAGGAAGACGACCACGCCACATGACAAGATGATGACGATGGATCGCGCTGCGGTCCCAAACAAGTTTTTACTACTGACAAAACACAAGAGTGGTAAAAACTGGCAATACCATTCGTGGACGATGAGCAAGCTGGAGTGGTCTGTTTTTATTATTAGTAGCTCAAAAGTTAACTGTGCTTTAACATCTGATTTTTTTTCTTGTGATTCTACTATTCCGTATCCGAGGCTAGGGGGAGGAGTTAACAATTGCCATTTTTCCCACCTTGGCTTGAATTTAAATAAAGAAATAAAATTGGTACGCATTGGTTTGACTAATATTATTAGGCAAGTCAAGTAATTAATCCAGGAGTGAGCCGTGAGCGACAAACAAAATGACCTCGGCTGGAGTCTGGGTCTGTTGTAAACAACGATGAGAAAAAAAAAAAGGAAAAAGGAAAACCAAACCTGGGAGGGCTCCAAATTTAGTTGACCATGCATTTCTTTGTATATAGGGGGTGTTTAGTTCCACCCCAAAATCCAAAATATTTCAAGATTTTTCATCACATCAAATCTTTAGATACATGTATGGATAATTAAATGTAGATTAAAATAATAATTAATTACACAGTTAATCTAAAATTAGAGAGACAAATCTTTTGAGTCTAGTTACTTCATGATTAGATAATAATTATCAAATACAAACAAAAATGCTACAGTGTCATTTTTCATTTTGGTTTTGGATCTAAACACCCATAGTAACTCAAGTATAAATGGACGCGTATTAAATATATAATAATAATAATAATAATAATAATAATAATAATAATAATAATAATATACATGATGATGTGGCGGCAAAATGACAAACGACACTGCTGGCTGGCTGCTGCCGTGCTGCCGATCCGTGTGATCCAGCTGGTAGCAAGTGTACACATACTACAAGCGGTGACATGACAGCTCCTAGTTCCTAGCAAGCGTGACTGTGTTTAGTTGCTAAACTTTGGAAGCAAAAAGGTGGCAAAATACACCGTAACATTTTGTTTGTATTTGTGAATAATTATTCAAATATTGACTAATTAGGCTCAAAACGTTCGTCTCGCAAAGTACAACTAAACTTAATTAGTTTTTGATTTTATCTACATTTAGTACTCCATACATGTGCCGATATTTTGATGTGATAGGGAATCTCTTTTTGATAGTACCAAATTCTGGAATTTTAAGAGAACTACCTCCCACTGGTCAAACCGCTTGCTTGGTTGGCTCGTTCGTTCAAACGGACGGACGGCTGAACCAACACGTGCTTCAATCCAATCCATTCCATTCCTTGCTTTGCCGTGCCGATCCAGTCAGAGTCGGTGCTTGACGTGCGCGCTGGGCGTCCAACTCCACCTCCACCTGGATCCGATCCATCGTGTCGTCCGTGGCGCGACACGCACACCACTGCTCCCATCCTCTCGATCTGCTATTCCTTCCTTCCTTCCTTGTACAACTACTGATTCCATCCAATTGGCTGTCACACGCTCTCCGTACGGTCGCCACTCACGACTCAGCCAAATGTTGACCTCCAACATCAAGCATTTACGAGTAAAGTTTTATTTATTTATTTATACATGACAAGAATATTTACGGTAACTACGCGTAGTAGGAGTATTATTGAATGCACCAGCACTTCCCTAGTCTTTGAAATGTTTGGATGGATGGATGCAAAAATAAACACTCCACAACAACAACCCCACTCCCATTGCCACTTAACAAACTCACAATAACCACAAGCTTACGTGGATTTCAAAACTCATATGACATAAATTAAAGACTTTTATGGCTAACATCTAAATTGTTTTTATCCATCGTTCATTCATTGGTTTATTGCAAAAAAAAAAAAACAGCGCACCAATGTTTACGGCTGCCATCTTGGTTACTCACTGCAACCTTCTTTACTCTGACAATGGGGAAAATATTGCTCGTTGCCAACACTCAACCAAATACACATGTCTACATTTTTTTTCTCTATCTCTCTTATAACTTTGCCAAGCCTAGGTTTTGGCTTGCTATAATTTTGGTTGACCGAGCAAGTTTGAGAACCCACCACCCAAGTCTAAAAGGAGGGACACGCGATGGTTTTCATCATTGCTACAAAAACAATATGTTTACTTAATATCAATAAGATCACACGTATTTTTACATATAATATAATAAAACTCAAAGCTTTAGGAGACCCTCCAACCTTAATATATATAACCTGATGATCATGCTTAAATTATACTATTATGAAATACGCCAACTGTCCTAAGTCTGTTCTAATATGATGATAGATGAGCCTTGGGTGGGGAGAATGGCATTCATTAATTTTTTTTTCTAGTCCTGCTAATCAAAAAATGTCCCTCAAGTGAGGAGATGATCAACTGCTTCTTTCAATTGAGATCAACCATTCCGCATTAGTGCTGTCAAAAGGAGCCCCAAAATAAGTGCAAATTCTTTACTTCACATATAAATGAGAAAAGTATTGGAACTGGCTGAAGCCCACATGTAGCGGCAAAGTTTAATAGTAATGCAAACTACACCACACCATGTTCTCTTGCACTTATCAGCCCAACATATCAGTCATGGTATAATGTTTTTATCTCACAACAAAAACAGCTACAACCGCAGAAACCGTTAGCCGGCCAATCCTCTCCCTCCCCCCACTCTCCTATCTTGCCTTGGTGATTTGTGATGTCAATCCCAATGATTTTCATGTAGCTTTTCTATATGAATTTTTTTTTGCCTAGAAATTTTAAAAATAATCTATGTTGAATTCCAAAATAATATGACGCCTCATAGAATGACTTCCAAAATGTTCCTATGGAAAACGGTTTTAGGTAAAATCGTGCACTGGTAAAATGATTTTATTTTGTCAAAAGAAAAATAGGACTCTTATGATTTTTTTTGTTGATCCCATATGAGAACCTAGACTCCAAATAGATGGTAAAATCGAGCACAATCCATCTTGTTAGTATCTACCATCATAGACTTTATAGTCTTGATTTTTTTTTTCAAAAAAGAATCTATATTTGAGTTTTTATTAAGTTGTTTAACCCCCAAATTGTTCTCCAAGAATCTAGGGAAAACACCTAAATTAGCATTTGGTCTTGTATTTTTTCAGCATACATGCTTAAATGAAATTGAAGTTCAAGTATATATATAGTGCATATTTCTGTAATTTCCATACAAAAAATGTATTGAAAAAAATTGTTAGTTCACTCTCCGAAACGGCAAGAGACTAGCTACTCTTTGTCAATAATCATATGTTTTTTTTGTAGTATGAAAGGAGATGGAAAAATGGTGAGAAAAAGATGATAGTTATATGAACAAATCCCTCAGCAGGTGCAAACGGATTGATATACAGAAAGCCTAGATCGTTAGCTGCGCTCAAAAGTCCAAAGTCCAATCCAAAGGTGAGGCCCATGCAGGCCCCTCAGCTTCGTTTCGTCATTCGTTTTCTTGCATGATGATACAATCGGGAAACATAGAAAAAAAAAGGTACAGAAAAATAGGGAGCCGAAACGCAGATTAAGCAAAGTATGATGAAAACATAATACAAAATAAATATCATTAAATTAATTATAAAATTATTGTCTTATAGT